>CM052898.1:84398209-84496362 GCA_028534135.1 Potos flavus | reverse complement strand
CTCTTTTATGGAAACTCTGTATCCTTCAAGGACTTGCTTAAATGTCTTTTCTCAAGAAAGTGTCCCTTAACTCCTAGAAGTAAAAGAGACCTCTTCCTTTTCGAATTACCAAACTACCTTTTTAGGCATTTACCACACAGTGTTCTGCATATGTTATTTCCTCATCTGCATCTGCATAACAGGGTCTGAGAGGGAAGGAACCAGATCTTCTTTGCTGCTAAATCCTCTGTTTTCTCTAGCACAGTGACGTACTCATGTAGGCACTCAACAAATATTTGCTGTATAACATTTATAGAGCTCCTAGAAGTTTACAAAGCACATTCACATTCAACATCTCATTTGTTCTATTTGAAGTTTATTACAAGCAGCATTCAAGACTTACAAACTGATTTCTGTTGCTTAATGCAATTATTGTAGCTATCACTAACTTTGTACTGTGTAAAATTAAAGTATCTCTTAAATTGCTAACCTTTGAACACTTCTAGTCCTGGGTAGCCTACAAAGCTAGAAGAGGAGAGCATTTCAAGTTAAAGAAAGCCCCCTTGCCAAACTGCTTTCCTTTATGTCTATTGGTTAAATGTATAAATAAAAGACCTCTATAAGCAGGTAATAGTAATGGCAAAATCAAAACTTAGAATCAAGCAGGCTCCATACCTAGTGTAGAGTCCAATGTGGGGCTTGATCTCACAACCGTGAGATCAAGCTAAGTGAAAATGAAGAGCTGGATGCTTAACTGACTGAGCCACGCAGGTGCCCCAAGAAGAAATTCCTTTCTTAAGATTTCAAGATTTTTAAAAAGACCTATATATCCTTAATGGGTCAATCATGACCTTCCTTACAGCTGATATTCTAGTATGTTAACAACAGCAAATCTCTAACAGTTGGACAAAGAACTCCTTGCTAAGAGACTAAACATGATTAATATCATGATTGTAAAAATACAGTATGTTTGGTCTTGAATACCCAAGTGCCTTGTCGGAGCTTCATATACACTTGTTGAGTGAACAAATCAATGAATTACTTCAGAGAAGACCTTACTATTGTTTATAAGTTGAAAATATCAGTTTTAGTAGTTGGATGCAAGTATAGGTTAAATTTGAAAAAAAATGAAAAATTGCATTGATAGGCAAGAACTGTGACATGCAGCTACTCAGGTCTCTTCCTGTAACAGATCCCACGCTGACTGCTGGAGAGGCAGGTGAAGGGGGAGGAAACGTCAGGCACCGCCCAGCTGATTGCCTTTTTGGAGTTTAGGCTGCAAACTCCTCGAGGGCCAGCACTTTGCCTTGGACTTTGTGTCCCTAGCATCGTGCTTTGCATACGGAATGTGCACCACACATACAGTATGAGATATAAAGCCCTCCGTGACCTGTCTGAGTGCTCACACTTTAATCCTTCACATCGGTTCTTCTTTACCTCTAGGTGTATTGTGAGGAGTAAAAAAAAAAAAACAACAACATAGCATTTTGCTGGGCTGTCAGTTCTTGTCTACATAAACTGCCAAGTGTCCCTTGGTGGGGGTGGGGAGGGACTCTTCACATGTGTACTTTCAGGGCCTAGCGTGGTGCTCCCCCTCCAGCAGCCCGAGCTGGCTACATGACTGAGCAGCAGATATCCGGGTGCAGTCCTGCCTTGGCCCCAGCCCACTGGGTCAGCCTAAAGAGCCATCTAAACTCTCTGGGCCTCAATGGTGTCTGTGGTCCTTCCAGTCCGGACAAGTTAGAGATCGATGAAGAGATTTACAGCAGCTCCCACGGCAGTCACCGGCGGAACTGGAATGAGAAGCCCTGTTTCACTTGGTTCCCCCCTTCATCACAGGGGCCTCCTGTCTCCTTAATAACAGTTCATTTAAATGTCATGGTCACTTTGTAATCCCCCAATCTGGTGGATCACCGGCACAAATCATATGCCCCTTGGGAGTCCTTCAGTCCCTCAGAAAAACCCTTTTTTATTTCATACAGACTAAGGAGAGACACAAATTCACTTACCTCAGTTAGAACACACCAGCACTAACAGTTTCTTGTGCTTCGGAAGAAATCACTTGGAAATTCTTGGTTCTGAGTCCTCCATCTCCTCCACATCAAGATCTAAAAAAGAAAGAAAGAAAGAAAGAAAGAAGGGAAGAAAAAGCACAGTGTCCCACAACTGGCTGCCAGGATTTGATGTTTCAGCAACAACAGTAATTGCAATTAGCATGTGTCCTGAACACCTACTCTAAGTACTGAGCAAAAATACTGACACATGTGACCTCAGATAGTCTTCATAATAACCCTCATGTAGGAGACATTCCCCATTTTACAGCTACACAAAAAGAGGCTCCGAAAGGTCATGGAACCTATTCAAGGTCACACAGGTAGTTTATGTTAGATCTCAGACTTAAACCCAGGTTCAGTTGACTCCAAAGCTTGGGTTATTAACCCGTAAACAAGTGTCTTAAAAACTTTCTGGCAGTGACCTACCGTTTTAAAAAATTACCTTATATAAACAAACCCCAAAGTCTCAAAACAACATTTACTCTTACTATATGCAATGCACTCTGATATTTTCTATTCTCTTCTTTTCTATATTGGATTACGTATTTTATATCTTTTTAAAAAAATTCCTGTAGTAACCCACTAAACTGATTGCACAATTTTCTAATGGGTCTCTACTCCTGTTGGAAAAACACTACACTTACATATAGTACCTCACCAGAAGTTTCTCTGAAACCACGGACTAAATGCTCCTATGCTTTTTAGTCTTGCGGACCTGACGGAGTAGCTGAGCTTCATAATTGGGAGAAAAGTCTTTTGCCTTTAAAATATGTATAAGGCACCATAACATATATCATCAATAATGGATCCGTAAAAGGAATATTCAATTAGGGCCAAAGTCCAGAAAGGAATTAGTCACTTACCTACAGCAGAGCAGGACTTATATAAAGTGGAATCGCGGACACACTAAAATCTCGGGTTATCTATTATACACCCTGCAAAGAAGCAGTTTCCAGCGGGCGTTTGTGTTGTACCAACAGAACAGACCTAACTACTTGCAGAATTAAGAGGCTGAGATTGCAAACCCCTGGGGGCAGGGCCCTGCCTTTGCACGTCCCATTCAATTCCAGGGGCTTGGTGTTGAACCGAGATCATCAGGTTCCCACTGGGTCGGGACTGGGGTCCCAGTCGCAGGCCGGAGGAGGGGGAGTTGCGACTGTCAGCGCAGTTCCTGAGCCTGCGGGACCTGAGCCCTAAGGTCCCCAGCCCTTGGGTGCGCATTTCTCCCCCGCGCCCCCCGCCCTCTAGCCCAGTCTCGCAGTTGGGCCACGAGATGCGGCGCCACCTGCCCGGTGTGCAGTTGACCCTCTTCCCCCCCACCTGAGGCGCAGGCCCCCGGCTCCGGGCACCTGCGGCCGCTGGGTCCCTGCAGCAGTTCGGCTTTCCAGCGTTCGCGGAGCTCCCAGCCCTGCGCCAGCCGTTGCCAGCCAGCTTTCGGGGCTCCCTCCTGGGAAGAGGAGGGGTCGCGCCCGGGGCCCCGCGCCCTCACCTCGCCCACCCAGCCCCGCACACAGACCCTGCGAGTGGCACTTACAGGACTCGACTGCTCCAGCGCGAGCGCGTTCCCCCGGGGGTCCATGGCTCTTCCGGACCCGCGAGTCCGGCCGCTGCGCCACACAGCACCGCCCAGAAAATGGACGCCGGCGGCTCGGCTCTGCCGGCCCGGCCCGCCCCCGGCGCGGGGCAGCGGACGCGGCCGGTCTGGGAAGAGGTCGGCCCGACCCTCAGCCCGCGGGCCGGGGCGCCCGGGGAACCGCCGCGCGGAGGACGAGGCCGCGGGAGGGCGGCGGCAGGACCGGGGGCAGGGGACGCACGACGGCCGCGCGAGGCCCAGACCGTACCTGGTGCGACGGCGCGGTGGGGGCTGGGGGTGGGAAGCTACGACGGCCCCGCGGGGGCCCCACACTCCACCAAAGGGGCCGTGGCCTCCGCCTCCTTCCCGAGGGAAAACACAGCTAGGAACCCGCCCAAGGACAACCGGTTTGGGGGGCCAGTGGCCACTGTCACTATCAGAACAAGGCCTGGGGCTGCAGAAGGGCCCCTGGGTTCCAGATCCAGACCTCAGAGGGCATCCAAGCCCTGCACATTTCAGAGAGGCAGGATTCGGAGAAAGTCAAGTGCCATTTTAATGCAATCAAATTCTCAGGAATAGTGTGTCACCTGGGTTTTCCCATGGCTGTCAGGGGAGGCCTAGATCGATTTTCCTAACGTGGTATAAAAAAGCAGTTCATGCAAAAGACCCAGTCCTCTTCCTCAAATAAAGGGCGCTGACTGCGTGCTAGGATCTTTCTTCCAAGATTCAGGGACTGCTCATTGAAAAAGTATTTACTGAGGCCTGCCACAAGCTTGCCTTGTGGAGCTATCAGCCCCGTGCACTAACGTGCAGGTTTTGTTTTTGTTTTTGTTTTTAACAAAACCATCCATATTCCCTGCATTTTGGTAGTATGAGTCTGACTGTAAAACTTTCTTGAGCAAAGATTTACTCCCAGGTTACAACTTAAAAGGATAAAAAGCCTGTTATCCTGTTTTTCATTAGGAATACAAATGTTTGCAATTCTGCATCTCCGTTCCCGACCATATTTTAAAAGAACCTGATCATCTTGAAGACTAAAGTAGATTGCAATATTAAATACACAACTAGCGAAACATTTTAAATAATCAAGGGGAAAATGCATGGACTTAAAGTCAAATTAAAGAATTATGTAATTTAAAAATAAAGGCAGGGTTTTAAAGGCTGGCGGTTTGGGCAACATGCACATACATGTATACTAGCTGTTTCCAACCTTCTCCAAGCCAAGCACCCTCTAGTCTTTCTCAGTAGGCCTCATGTTTAGAAATATCTATTCCACTAAATTGTATTTCTTAACTAATGATTCATCTTCCC
The DNA here is from genome assembly GCA_028534135.1 of Potos flavus. NCBI lineage: Eukaryota > Metazoa > Chordata > Mammalia > Carnivora > Procyonidae > Potos > Potos flavus. The sequence continues at coordinate 84,491,445 of CM052898.1, read as the reverse complement.
ACTTAAAAAACAACCTTGCAATGTTTTTGTGTAAGTAACCACCAATCGGAGCTTCTACAAAACCTGAGCCAATCCATTGTCAATCCTAGATTCCAACCTAAAGAAACCTGTGGTCTGATTGCAATTATAAGTGTTTCCTGTTGAGGCTTTTGGAAACTGTGAAAACCATCTGGAGACCTCTGAGAAAACTGGGGCACACAAATTAGGAACCACGGGTTGGAAAGTGCCAGTATGAGGCATGACTCTCTGTGCTTCCCTAAGACTGGAAGGCGGAAAGTGGTAGTAGAGCAAGGGAGTTTGGGGTTTGGATTCTGCCTGGCTGGGTTTAAAGCCCAGCTTTGTCACTTACAGAGCCACTCGCTGTGTAATTTTAGGCACACTACTTAACCTCCCTGAGCTTCAGCTTCCTCCTCCATAAAATGAGGCTTATTTTAATATTACACTTACCTTGTAGGGCTTTTTAATAATTTAATGGGGCAACATGCGAAGTATCTGCCAAAGTTCCTGGCGCATAGTAAGCACTCTATAAATGTAAACTGTTGTGGCTGCTAGTGGAAGGCAATTATTCAGAGCTGTACGTTCTCACCATCCAAGCAGTACGTTCTTACCATCCAAGCAGTAAGAATCATAGCTACGAACGTAAAGCAACCTTTTTACCCTAGAAATTTTCCACGGGTAAGCTGCCAGGGTCACATGGCAAGTGACATAAAGCGATTTAAACACAGGTCTGTCTCCGCAGTCCACTTTCTGTGCTGCTAACATGTTCCAGGTGGTACCTTGATCAGACGCTGTCAACAGCTTGTTAAGGGTGAAATCGGCTCTTGCTTCCCTAAGAGGCTTAGCAAGTGAATGGCTCCTTACATCCACTTGGGAATTCACAAACAGTGGCATTTCTTTCTCATTAGAGCCAAATGTTTCTCCAGAAGTGAGATTTCCCCAAATTGTTATTAATAACTAAAATATCATGGCAACAGTTTGAAACACCACAGCCGAAAACTTACATAATCAGCCTGTCCTTCAAAATTTTCCACCCTTCCTCATAACCAGACTCAGATTCTTTCTCTTAATCATTCTTCTGAGTATGGGGAACTATCTGGAAATTTCCAGGAACATCCCAACTTATCATAATTTTATGCTTTTCTGTAAAGGTTTATTCTTTCCAAAACAACTAAGTGGGATTTATTTTTCTATATTTTTATACCTTTCAGTTCGATATATTTGCAAATCAGAAAAAAAAAATCCTACGACTTTCGAGATCCTTTCCTCTGAAATATCCACCAGTTGTTCCACATCTCCACAACATGGCTCCTGGTCCTTTCCTAGTGGCCTTTCCCAGGAGGTTCTCCTTTTCTTCCTCATTTCCTTTAATCCCCACTTGATTTCTGCTAGGCTACAACTACATGCTTGCACTTTCTGATTTAGGACTGTTGGTCGATGTAACACTTGATGCCTCTCCCCCCTCTTTTTAAGGTTCCAATATTGTCATAATGTATAAAAAGACTAAAGTCTGTCTCTTTTTAAAACCCACTTCCTTCCTTAGTTTCCCACGATGGGGTTAGGAATCTATAACTCATTCTGTCTCCCATGTGTGCAGCACTCTGTTAATTTATTGTTTTCTCTCTTTCCCTTGTCCTGGGCACTCACCAAATTTCTATCACTTGGCCTCCCTTTATGTGGCTGCTTATCTCTTTCCCTTTGAGCATTTTAAGAAAGTCTGTGTCTGAATCTTCTCTACTCTCCACCCCATTCCTGAAAGGCCTCTTGTGATGGTGCATTAAGTCTTACCAAAGCCCCCCGAGAACAAGGGCTCTAAGACTCCTGGGAGCCAGGCAGGAAGTAGTGTGAACTGGGGTCTGCAGGATAATTCGCATCCCACTTAAGTGGGGAACAGGTGTGGTCACTACCCAGCCCCAGATCAATCCTTGCCAATGGGGCGTAGCTGGAGGGAGGCCAGATCCGCAGAATTTTCCAATGAAGCCAAAATCAGGGTTTTTATGTAAAGTCTATGAAATGTTGACTACTTACACAAACGAAACAAACAAAGGCATCAGAATCTGATCAAGTCTCTAGCTGTAACTACCAATTTACAGGAAATCTCTGTGACAGAAGAACATGTAAAACAGCAACCACAAGTATAATCAATCAGATTTCAGACTGTAGGAAACCCTACAGGTCAATTTCTTCAAACAAATTTTTTTATAGCAATAGTAAGGATGAAAGAGGGAAGGAAACCAATAAATTAAATGACATTTAAGGGAATATCAATTGTACTGTAAGGACCTTATTTGGAATTGTGCTTTGAACAAGTAAATTGGTTTTTATTTAAATGACAGAATTGGACAAATTAGGCCAAATTAGAGAAATGCAGACTATGATATTTGATGTTATTAAAGAATTATTATTTGTTGGCAATGATGATACTGTGGTTACTTTTCTTAGAAAAATCACATTTTTTAAAATGTATTTTTTTAGTAACTCACATTTAAAAAACATCTTATTTAGAAATATTTTAAACATACAGAATTTCAAGAATAGTACCAAAAAAAACGCCTACATACATTCTACTCATATCTACCTACCTACCTATTTTTTTTCTGAACTATTTAAAAGTTGCAGACATCATGCTCTTTTACCCCTAAATACTTAGCATTTATTTGTTAAGCAAAAGAGTTCTCTCTTTGTATCCTTGTCTTTTAGAGAATCACACTAAAATACTCAGAGATAAAATGATATGATATCTGGGCTTTACTTCAAAATAATACAGGAGAGGATTTACATAAAACTAGGTTGGCCAGCCATTGAGAATTAGAGAAGTTGGGTGATGCTTACATGGGGGTTCATTAAACTAGCCTCTCCATATTTTATACAGGTTTGAGATTTTCATAATAAAGTTATATTTTTATTTTTTATTTTTTTATAATAAAGTTTTAAAGGATTATGTAATGAAAGGCTTTAAAATGATATGCTATTAAGTGAATAAGAGAAAGATGCAAAATTGTCTACAAAATATTATCTCAAGGGGCGCCTGGGTGGCTCAGTCGGTTGAGCATCTGCCTTCTGCTCAGCTCATGATCCTGGGGTCCTGGGATCCAGCCCTACACTGGGCTCCCTGCTCAGCAGAGAGCCTGCTTCTCCTTCTCTCTCTGGCTGCCACCCCCTCCCCCCACCCCCCGCTCGTACTCTCTCTCTTTAAAATCTTTAAAAATATATATATCAAGTATTTAAAAAAATCACCATGCATAGATAAAAGATTGAAAGAATATATGCCCAAAGAGTAACATTCCAAATTATTTCACAGTAGGTATATATTACTTTTATAATTAGAATTATAAGTATAATGAGAAGAATTTATAATTAGAAGCACTTAGAAAATTAGAAAAAAATTGCACGGATTCAATTAAAATCATTGCTAACAAATAAAACATACATGTAGGCTGGACTGACCAATAGGCCCCGGTTTGCTGATTTCTGGCTTCAAAAATGGGTCCACAGACTATGGCCTGTGGATCAAATTTGACCCACCACCGTTTTTGTGTAGCCTGCAAGCTGAGAATGGTTTTTACAATTTTAAATGATTGGAAAAAAAAAATTGAAAGGAGAGTAGTATTTCATGATGTGGAAATTACATGAAACTCAACTTTCAGTGTCCACAAGTAAGGTCATATTAGGACACAGTCGCCATCATTCATTTCTGTATCTATGGTAGGGCAGTGCATATATTATTATTATTACATGGAATATCACATATTATTAAATTTTAAATTTTGTCAATAAAAAGCTTATGGAAATTTGTTTCCTCAGTTGTTATATAAATATCTATATAGTATCCCCAGTTGTGCCTCAATCCACAAAACCTAAAATATGTACTATCCGACTCTTTACAGAAAAAGTGTGCAAACTCATGGTTGAGGACTGGGCATCCCCTGTGAACTACAAGCAGCTTATTGTAGAAATTGCACTGGCCTAGGAGTCAAGGATGGCTCTTCGGGCTCCACGGGACCTGGAGAAGTCACAACTTCTTTGGGCCACAGTTCCCTCAATGACAAAATAGTGTCTAATGTCCACACGGCAACTGAAGTCTGTGATTCACATTTCTGTGAGAGCTCCACAAGCAGTACAGGGATGACGACAACACTGGGGCTGGCATGCCAGCCAGTGTGGTCCTCCTGAAGATCAAGGAGTTCTTTTTTTTTTTTTTTAAGATTTTATTTATTTATTTGAGAGAGAGAAAGAGAGAACACAAGCACAGGGAGGGGCACAGGCGGAGGGAGAAGCAGACTCCCCGCTGAGCAGGGAGCCAGGATTGGGGGGTGGGGGCTGGATCCCAGGACACTGGGATCACGACCTGAGCTGAAGGCAGACGTGTCACCGACTGAGCCCCCCAGGCGTCCAATCAAGGAATTCAATGAGAATAACCTTTGGCACTCTGAGCACGTCTGGATAGGCTGGTGAAGAACAAGGAACAGGCCTTGGGAGCTCGAAAAAGCAGAGCCTGCTATGGGCAACACGACGTTGGGAGAGAGTTCTTAAAATCTGCAGCTTCGATCGGATATTTTGGGTCTATTTCTGGTCTTTACTTTGTAGAAGACCGCAGCACATGTGAAAAGTCTGCTTGTTTAATTCAAAGTTTAATCCAGATCTAGCAGAGCGATGGGGAGGGGGGCGGGCAGTGAGGGTCTCTCTGGCATCCTTAGATATAGAATAGGAGCCTTGGGTGGGGACTTCATAAGGTTCTGGGATAAATTACCTTCAAGGATGTCAATTTGTAGGCTCCTTGTAACAGCTAACACGGAACAATTAAGCAGCAAGACCAACATCACCCCCAAAGCCAGACAGAACATCATGGCACCGGTCCCTACGCAGCAGCCCTGCCGCATGCATTTTAGGGAATTTCCCAAGACTAATTTTCCTAGTTGCACCCCCTCCCACCCTTTCTCCCTTGTAACCTGCACCCCCTCCCTTCAGGGTATGCACGGAAGCATCTCCTTTTGTTCACCAGCGCCTTCTGACAGCTCCCTTTGTTTCCTCTTATTTTCTGCTCCCCCCCATACCCCCCTCCGCCACAGCCCTCTCAGTCTGCCATCACCTCTGACTCCCCATTTCTCCTCCTAGATGACCACCCTCTTCTCTTCCACATTGTTTCCTCAATAGCCGGCAGTTTCTAGAGAATCCTCCAGTGATGTAGCCCCTCTCTTTCCCTACTAAAGGTTCCCCTCTTCCCTTCCGCAGCTCAAGAAACAAGAGAAAAGGGTGGAGGGAGAATTACAAGGGCACTGCCCTTCTGGGATTTAACCACATTCAGCTGGTGGCTTTTGTTTTCTCGTCTCACTGGCTTGTAAGGCCCTCGGGGCTGGCACTCCGCGCGTCACACTCGGCGCTGGGGAAGATGGGCAGGACTGTTAGGCCTTAATTAGAGCAAGGCCTCAGAAGGGGTAGAAGATTTTAGCAGGCAAAATGAAAAAGGAATTTCAAAATGTCCATTTGGCAGCTAGGACCACAGGGGAAGGAAGAGGTTTACTGTATTATGTAAAGAAAATCACGAAAGCTCTCACAGCTTTTCCCGAACACAGAAATAATATTTACACTGGCTTTTTTTTAAAAAACAAAACAGAACCGGAAGACAAGCTCCCTCTGCAGGCCAAATGTAGTGAGTGTAGACCCAAGCGCTAGTCTTGAACCCTGAGCAGGAATTGGGGCAGAAGCAAGGGAAGAATTAAGGGAGAAGATGCCAAATGAGTTACCAGACCAAAAGAACAATTTTCTGGTCAATGAGACTTTGAGGCCACAGCAGAACCACCCTGGGATCACCTAACAGACATGAGCTTTGGCAACTGGTCTTTGATATACCTGCTGCCCACTAAGCCTTCTGCAGGACGGCCCCCCACTGTCAGCCAGGGAAGGTAAAAAGGCAGAAGCATCTTGCCTGCATCACAAATTCAAATTTTTATATTCAAGGGCTTCTCAACTTAACATCTGCTCATGAATGCAAAAGGGTGGCAGCCGTCACTGAAGTCACCTGGCAAATGCAGGCAGACCAGCTTGGAGTAGGGCAGCCAGACATACGGTGGCTTATTAGGAGCCAAGACGTCTTGGGAAGGTGATGAGGATAAGACATGGAGTCCCAGGAAGAACCACCCTTGCCATCAGCTGAAATGCCCCCACACTGAAGGCTGGCCTCCAACGGAACGGTATAAAAGGCCCCTAAGAGAACAGCATGCTATTCATTTCTGTCTGGAACAGAGAGGACACACAATTGTGCGTGTCCATATGATGCTCTAGCCTTGTGCAGGAACCTGGCTGGAAGTTCCGTGGGGTGCTTCATGTCATATTGCATTTCGCCTGGGTTGGAGTGGTATCATCACACAGTAGCTGCTCAACAAGCGATGCTCAAAGAAGGGAGCTGAATTATTGAAGCTCATTCTTCCACTGATGGGCAAGACTGCTACAAAGGGCTAGAACGCGCTTCATGCAGGGGAACGGTTCATAAGTTAATCCGCACCAAAGTGTGAGGAGTCAGCCAGGCCACCTCTAACTTGTGATAAGCAAAACCCACTAAATTACGAATTTTATTTATTTACTTATTTGAGAGAGAGAGTGTGCACAAGAGGGGGGAGGGGCAGAGGGAGCTGGAGAAGCGGGCTCCCTGCTCAGGGGAGGGAGTCTCTGACTCCAGGATCACAACCAGAGCCAACAGCAGACGCTAAACAGACTGAGCCACCCAGGTGACCCTAAATTACGAATTGGCTTTAGAAGATGCTTCTGACACATTCTGAAGGCTTCATGGGATCTTATCGTTTCTTTCTTTCTTTTTTTTTTAGGATTTATTTATTTGAGAGAGAGAGTGAGTGAGTGAGTGAAGGGGGGGGAAGGGGCAAAGGTAGAGGGACAGAGTCTTAAGCGGACTACGCACTGAGGGGCCCGACGCAGCGGCCAACCTCAGGACCCTGAGATCACGACTACACTTGGACACTTAACCAACATCACCACCCAGGCGCCCTAAGAGTCTTATAGTCTCTAACTTATGTAGCAAACCTATCCCTTTGTTCTCAGAGCTTTGTCAACAGACTAACCTAAAAGGCATAAAAGAGATCTGGTTCTTAAAAAGAATTTCTTTGGTATTATTTGCTCAAATAGAGAAATACCTCTCTAAGTAGTAAGGTCTTTAGAAAGCCACTGTCAGGCAGAGAAATCTGTAGAACCGAAGAGTTTTAGGTGTGGGAGGACAGAGACAATTTACCGGCAAGATGGGACAGACCCTTCCACCGCCTGCTTTTGAAAAAAATGAAAGGAAATGGTCATCTCAATGTGTGGCCATGAGTTTCCTTTGTGGAGTTCTTAGGAAAAACAAATCTCTGAGCATCCTTTCTCCCGTGGATTTCTGGGGTTAGCGCTACATCTATGCCAGCACTTCATCCACACTACTGCACTACTACCGCCTTCTTAGGCGGCTTCAGGGCGGGACCCGGTCGAAGGCAGTGACATCATCGGCACTGCTCCTGGGAATTTGACCAAAACCAGCCCCAGGCCTGGCCCACCCACTCACTGCAGGGGAAGCTGACCTAGGAAAGGCTTCACGTGCGAAGCCATCAGACCCGGCTCTGTTATAATTGCGGTTACGCAGAAAGGAGTTTGCAGTCTGAGCATGCGCACTCCTCTGCCTCGTGCTGATCCCCGCAGCGCCCCACCTGGCTGTCTCCGTCTCACCAGGCAGGTCTCCGCTTTTAAATACCAGCTCCTCAGGAAGGCCACTCGTTCTATAGTGGCTCTCCTCCTCCCAACATACCGTCCTTGCCTTTTAACATTTTATTTTAATTTTCTTCTTTGTACTTCTCTTCCTTAATCGTTTACACATGTATTTTTTGAGCTCCCCCAGGCCCGCCACTCCACTGCACTAGAGGCAGGTCTCTGAGAAGCAGGTCCTGATCTCTCTTGCTCGTGACTCTATTTCCAGCCTTTGGAATATGCCTGGCATATAGTAGGTGCTCAAAAAATGTGTCGAATGTTTAATTACCAATGAAGCTGTTAAGAACAGCATTTCCCCTGGAAGGGAGCTGTTAGAATGAACCACGTGGTTCCAGGAACTCAGAGGCTTAGCAGGATTTGGTATTAAAGATAAAGGTGCTAGATCCTTTTATTGATCCTTCTTCCCCTACCAGCCAGCTCTAAAACAGGGTCTGGCTACCAGACTCTCTAGGGGGGATCCACAGAGATGAATGAAGTAGATCAATCTAACTCTAGTGGCAAGAGATGCAATATTGGTATTCTCTCTGAGTTAAGGTTCAGAAAAACATTTCCTATTCTCCAAAGAAAAAGAGTTAAGAACTGCAGACTATAAATCATTCAGGTAGAAAACCACAGATTTGCTCATTTTGTTTGGTGAGAACAAAGCAGTTGTTTGCACATTCTTTCGATCACACCTGCTCTGGCCTGCCCAGTATAAGCACCTTAGCCAAAAAGCGTAAATGGGTTAAGCACAGCCTTTTAAACAATGAGAAGGGGTAGGTGCCATCTCTGCGATCATCAGGAAGTGTTTTTGGCTAGACTAGGAAATCCAATAATAATTGTAAATGGGTACGTTTGGAAAAGCTCTGTGCCTTGTAAATATTTCTGTGAAATATGAAGGCAAAGAATTAAAGCGAAACACAACAAAGTAATAAATAATAATTATTCTTGCATTCACTGGTCTATTTATTAGAATGACAATGGTACAGTATACTTCCCAACGGTCTAATTTGGCTTTCGATCCCCTTGAATTGTGTTTAAAATTCTTTTAGGCAAGACGAGAGCACCATAAATGAATAATGCCACAAAAAAAATCATTAGGTATGAAAATCTACGAGATGACGCAACCGTGCTTGAGTTAACAATAAAAGGATCAACATTTTATAAAGAAGAAATACACTGTTGAATCTATCGGGCGTTCATTTTTGTGGTAAAACAGTCCCATTGCATCCGTCTAATCTCGTGATTAAGATTCAAATAGGTTCAAAATGATTGATTTGTACCGTCCTATCAAAACAGAAGACGTTGTAGTTGTAATCTTTCTGAATAGCAATAGTGTTTTAATCACAAATGCCTGGCTCATTATTTGCTCAAGAGTGAATGACAATTAGCTTGATCCTCTGCAACTGTTAATGCTACTGATACTGAAATAAACAGGCAAGACTGAATCAGGTTTCCGACATTTCCCTTCGGTTTATGATCTTCTGATTGATGCTACATTCAAAATGTTCTTAGTCATTTTTAGTCACAAACAAAAAGGAAAATGGCCCCCGAACAGCCCAAAAAAAAAAAAAAAGGTGTTGCAGGAGGGATATTTCATGGCAAGCCCAAAGAATGAAATCACTAGGAGATGAATCATGTTCTAATATCATTGAGCCAGAGAAAGACTCCAAGCAAAATATTCACGTTGGCCTCCAAACAACACAACAACAACAGCAGCAACAAACCTTTAGCCCCGAAGAGGTTTGACTGCACACGGTGCTTTAGAATATTAGACCAACTGCTAGACTAAAGCAGCTATTTACACAGATGGTCCTGAGTCTCGATGTTCTTCACATCGGAGCAAACCTCATAGAGGTTTCAGGTTTGCCAGCATCTTCCTCCAAACACATCTACAAAGACGTTCCCACAAAGGCTCCATGTGCACTTCTCATTGGGGGGGTGGGCTTGGGCTTGGGTCCTTCTCTACCGAGACCTCTAAGGTTACCCATAGGGGGATCAGGGAAAACAAGAGCACAAGCATTTTCTGATTCTGAGAATTTCTGAGATGCCTTTTGTTTCACTGGCGCTGGTGAACCAGTGATAATGAAACTACACGTCTGTACACAAACCTTGACCAGCATTCTGGAGCACATTACAAAGAAAACCTTAATTTTGAAAATACTGAGCACAAAGGAGGAAGCAAAAAGCTCTCCCTGTGCAAGCTTTCTCTATAAGTGTAGAAATATGGCTTAATTTTTAAGGCTTGAAGACCGCCTTTAAAAACGTCTAAAACCAGTCCAGACTCTATATGAGAGGGAAAAAGAACTGGACAATTGTCATTAACCATTTGTTTCTTTTTTTAAGACAATCTTTTGCATATCTGTTATTGCATTTTTAAACAAGATTTGGTTACCAAGGAAACAGGTTCTGGCCCAGTGTTAATTTGAAACTAAAATATATTTCGGAAGTTAAACTCAAAGGAAAGAGCCCATGAAATTATTTTGAAAAGTGCCAGAATTTGGAACTCACAGAACCACAGCTGTATGGTCTGCAATGAACCACTCTAGGGACTCTTTCTCATTCAGTGAAGCTCTTTTTCTTCTAACAGGTCATCTACATTTAATACTCCCCCCCCCCTCAAAAATTGTAACTCCTCATCTCTCTGAATAATAGATACACAAGTAGCATATTTATTCTTGTATATTATCTAAAATTGATTCTGGAAGCATGTAAGTTTTTATTTTCATCTTTCATATAACACGTTTAAAGACCGCTTCTTAAAATTTAAATATTTTAAATGTTTCTTATTAAGCTTGTTTGCGCTCTTTGAAATTATCTCAAGAAATTCATTTATTTTTAGTTTCAAGCTAAAATGGAGCTGAATCAACAGACTTTTCAAAAAATTCTTTTGTTGCCTAATGGCGCCACACCTATCATATAGATGATTTTTTAAAAAGGAATCATCTCATTTTTATAGCAGAATCATTTTGTGAGATTATCAAAGCTATATATTTATATAGTATCTGAATAGGAAAGCCCATCCAATTTAATACCCTCCCTCCAAAAAATTACAGCTATCTTATTTAATGTTTGTTCCAAAAGTCTTATTTTAATCCATCTCAAATTCTTGCTGCATGGCTCAAAAAAATCTAGAAAACATGCAAATTTCGACCTACCTGTATGTATCACTTAATGCAGTGCTAGCATGACAAGACACTCAGCCATTTTTATGTAAAGCGATGGAGACCAACTGATTTCTCCGTCTTCTTGCTCACAAGTTTTAGATGCAATTGTCACACACACAAAAAAAATCATACGCAGAACAGCTTGAATGTACTGTGATCACGAGAACTGAATTTATCAACAGGAAAACAGGATTGAAAAAAAGAAGTTTCTCATCCAAGGTTTCTCTGAGGCTGCAACCAAGGAGGTGGTGTGTTGAATTTTTTTCCCTTCCTCCTCTGAGAGTTCAAAGCCCCGAGCTGACCACTGCAAAGGCCACTGTCACATTGGCTGAAAATCAAACCACTGATACCAGCACTGAAAATACAAATTTGAGAACCAAGTTGTCTGCACACCATGGAGTGCATAAGAGTTAAAAATAGATTCCACCTTGCCTCCTACCTGCATAATAAATATGTAAGTTTCAAGTGTTTAATTTGATATTCACATTAATTAACAATACAACATACATTATTTAAAAGACAGCAAATGCAAGAAGAAAGGAGAGACACCATCTGGTAGCAGAGTTTTGTTGTTGTTTTTGTTTTTAGGGTTTTTTTTTTTTGGCTTTGTTAAAAAAAAAAAAAGGTAAAATCCTATTTTGAACGTGATGAAAAGCAAACATCCAGAGGCAAATGAATCGGAACTGAAAGGTGATGTTGAAATATCTAAGGCTGTAATGAGGCAAAAACAAGTCTTCGCTACCAGATGATATGGCATACCGAGCATTTACATACTCACATCTGAAATACTAGGCAACGTGTAATGAATTCTATACACAGCATGCACACACAGCAAAAGCACGGCTAATCCTGCCTGCCATCTTAGGCTCGCAGAAGCAAGATACGCACTGCATGCAGCACACGAGCACTGGGGAAGGAGGAGGCAAGGGACAGCTCACCTTAAATGCAGTATCTGATTAATGTTGTAAGTGACATTGCATATCAGCCTCAGAGTCTTGGTTCAACTGGGTAGGAGGGAACAAAGAAAAATGTCATCAACTGGTGATGCAAGATGAGCCCAATCACTAAACACTGTTTAGCAAACTCCAAATTCTGCAACCAGACAGTAGAAGGCATTTCATACACTTGAGCAGAGCTGCTGCACAATGAATGTGTCCTTTTGCTTCTGAGAATCAAACAATCCTTTTGCTAATGAAGAAAATAAGCTGGAATGAATACTGTCATATCTTCTTGAAGAAAGCTTTCAATACAGTATGTATCTGGCTGGGGATGCATTTTATAGACTATTAATTTCATAGAATTGCTAAAACAACAAAAAGCAAAATAAAAAACTGTTATGCTATTGCAGAGTAAAAAAATAATATTATTTAGGGTATAGCTCTTCTAGATTATTTTTCAGAGCCTAAGTGATGCCGCCGGCAGGCTTGTAGAAGAATGCATGATCGGGCTGTCTGTATCCGTGCTATAACCTCTAACCACAAGCCGTGTAAATGTATCCTGCTAAATGTATCTGCAGTACAGAGTGGCAGATACCTCCTCAGTTGCAATTGTATTAGAATGTGAATGAATTTGCTTGAACTTAGAAGCAAATAAAATCAGTGCAGAAAAATAAATTGATGCTGAATTCCTTTGGATGTAGAGCTGACCACCGTGAACGAGAAAAGCTATCCTTAGGATGCTGACCTAAATAATGTTAAGACTTGCAGCAGCATACTTACCGCGCTTGCTCAGAACATAGAACATGCAAAATGATTTTTCTCCTCCCTCCCTCTCCAAAAGCTAAATTGTAAAGTAACAAGGCATTAACAGGAATATCAAAAGGCTGTATGTGTATACATAGCACATACTATGAGAGAAGAAATGGTGTTGTGCTGAAATGCAATGTTTCTTTGTTTTACTTGGAGGCTTATCTTAGCTATGCTTGCACGATGACATTGACATCATGGAGGTCAGGGCTGACACTGGGGTGCCATCCGTTTTATGAGTGAAATGTTTTCCGAAAATTAAATCTCATCTACTCAAACACCAAATTTCATGTCTTCTTCAATACCACCTCCCTACCCCCGCTGCTTAAGATTGATGAGATCTAGTTTGGCTCTGTGTAATAAATTGGAATTGCCTTCTGTAGAGAGTCCAATACATAATTGTAGGAATTAATTTTTTTAAACAAAAAACCCTCAAGAATTCTTATGCATCCCCTTTCAATCTTTCCTATCAGTACACACACACACACACGCACACATGCACACACACACACACACAATTGAAGCTCAAATTGCAATGAAATGTTTAACATGTGGAACAAAAAATGTGGAAAGAGCTGCTTATTCAGGATTTTGAAGAAATGCCTAATAAGCAAATACTGTTTTGCTACAAAACCTGTGTCACCATGTCCCCGAAGAGAGGAAAACAGCATAGCTCGCTAGAAAAATTTCCTCCAGAAACTGCCGGCAGGTAAAAAACAGAAAAGCATTTCATTTACCATGCTGTATAAAACAAGAAATCTTTTATTTTTAAGGAAATAGAGCAGATTCTTTTCCACTTTCTTCAGCTACAAAGAAACCATACCCACCCCCACCCTTAGATCTTGGATATAAGCCAACATTTTTAGAAAATGCTTATGAGCCTGATTCTGAGTATATATTTACGTTTTTCTTCTTATCTCTCCAAAAGTCTTTAATTGCCTTGTTGTATCACTGAATATACTAATGTTAATTAATTTTAACACGTGCAAAATGAATTAATATTTTCTGAGGTTGCTAGTTTCCCAGCGCCTCGATCTTCTATAAGGACTGGCTAAAAATAGCCAGGTTAGCAAAAATATTCAATTTCCCCAGAATTTTTTTAAAGGAGAAAATGTATTCAGATATCTTAACTTAGGTACTAGGTTTCACAACCAAATCTTTTGTTTCTAGCTTTCATTCTATCTCCTTCCCCAGAACCCAAGTGATTTTCAGCTCGATGTGTAGAAAGCACCAGCCCACCTCTATCCCGTATACTTAGTCTCTGGGTTGGGTTGTCCAGATGGTCAGTCATACCTGAACCACACCGAATCCTCTTCTCTTTGGAGCACATCTCTCCCCCACAACTACTCCAGAAATAAACGTGGCTCTAACGGAAACAGTAGCTCCTGGTCTAACACCAATGGTGGAACCATCTTCCCCACCCCCACAACATTGCTCTATGAGCTCTGGTTAGCATTGACAGCGACAGAAAATTAGAATGGAGTGTCCTTAGGCTAATTCCTCCTTTTTACCATGGGGGTCAAAAATTAGAGAGACTATAAGGCTGAGTTACAAGGTACCGATTTAATATACGGTCATCTATAAAGCAGGGTCCTTAGAGTGGGGACAGAGGAGGTTGAAATGAACACTGAGGCATTTGATGCTATTAGTGTCTGTTCAGATATTCCCCAGGAAAAACATCTGACAATCATGTGAAGATACTCACAAATTACTATCATGCAGGCTAAATATACACGATATGGAATCAACTCTGACCACATAGAACTAAGTCGCTGCTTCCTCTGCCTGGGATAATAAATGACAATGACAAGGACAGTAAGCCATATCAGGCACTCATGAGATGAGTGAATGGTGTCATGTCCTCGCAGGGACAGGGTGGTAAATGTGGCCAGGTCCCCTCCTGACGCTCTTAAATCTGATGCCAGGGCAAGCGGTTTCCAAACCTCCCAGTGGGTTCCCTGTCCACCCTCTGTCAAAATGAGCCGAAGAGCCACGTATTGGTTTATTTCGTGATGTTCTAAAAATGCCCAAAGAGGGGCGCATGGGTGGCTCAGTGGGTTAAAAGCCTCTGCCTTCGGCTCAGGTCATGATCTCAGGGTCCTGGGATCGAGCCCCGCATCGGGCTCTCTGCTCAACAGGGAGCCTGCTTCCCCCTCTCTCTCTGTCTGCCTCTCTCTCTCTCTCTCTCTCTCTGTGTTAAATAAATAAATAAAATCTTTAAAAAAAAAAATGCCCAATGCGCAAACTTGGCCCGTTTACCAAACCTGCTTGTGTTAAACAAATATGAACTGCAGTTGAAAGCATTCAGATAGATGAGCTTGTTTAGGCAGACATTCTCGACTAGTAAATCCTGTTTTGCACTTAAAAAACAAAACAAAACAAAACATACCATGCTCATGCCTGAATTACTTGGGCTTTGTCACGATTGCAAGTAGCAAGGCTATGCATTCACTTATGATTTTTAAAAATCACGTGCTACTCATCAACCACCTCAGGGCATATATGCAAACATTAACTTAAAAGACAAATCCCTTTTTCATGATAAAAATTGTAACCTGTTTCTGCCACTTTGAGGAGTCAAGTATAAGGAATCCTAAATACTCTGGCAGGAGCAGGCTAGAGAAGGACGGTGGCAGCAGTGAGGGATGCGTCTTTCACTTTGATTAACACTCCTCCTTGCTCACAGTCTTGTTGTTCTGCCATCTGAGCTCATTTTATTTTCAGTCCTGTGGGTTAAAGTTAAATTGCATGGCTTATGCAAAGTACATAATTCAAGTATGAACAAAGCTTGGCTCTGTATGTTTAAAAAAAGAGTAAAGTCAGGGCACTGAGTCCCAGAGGAATCCTTGGTTTATAAACATTTGGACTGGTTTGCACATTTCTTTACTCCATTCATTGCATTAAAAATTACAGCTGGTTTCCATTTCCACCTAATATGGACATTCAACAGTTGGGGGTAAATTTGTTATCAGGTTAGGCCATTCTAATCTAAATTTTTACAAATGAAATGTTCAGCAAATATAACATTTTTGTTTAAATTCTTAGAATTAAGAAGTTTCGAAAAATTTATGAGGTTATTACATCTCTCTACAATGAATGTATTTAGCCCTGGAAACAATGTGGTGATTTAATTTATCAATGACTAAAAATGGCTTTGGCTGATATTTTAACTTAAATTTTTTGGAAAGTCCAATGCTATTTCGAACATCTATATTTTGCCTAGAGAGCTAGGTGGGAACTTCTGCTTTCTACCTTGATCAGAGCTAGGTCTATAATAGCTACCATTTATTGAGAACCTACTACATACTCAATATTTTGGCTATATTATATTATTTAATTCCAACCTAATAACCCTTCAAGGTGAGCATTAGCTATCGTCCACTTTGGGTGAGGAACTAATTGGGATTTCTTTTCTTTTTTTTTTTTAAAGATTTAATTTATTTATTTGACAGAGAGAGAGATCACAAGTAGGCAGAGGCAGACAGAGAGAGAGGGGAAGCAGGCTCCCCGCCAAGCAGAGAGCCCAACTCGAGGCTCGATCCCAGGACCCTGAGATCATGACCTGAGCTGAAGGCAGAGGCTTTAACCCACTGAGCCACCCAGGTGCCCTAATTGGGATTTCTGGTCACATAGTACATAGTAGAGTTAGGATTCAAACCTAAGTCTGACCAATTCAAAAGTCTAGATCTTTCCACCGATCCTCAGAGGATAAAACCTCTTTCATCCACATTCTGCCCTGATGTAGGAATATTGTTCTTGTGCAGAATCTTGGTAGAGGGGATCTCCGCTCCCTGAAGCCAGGACTAACTCGGTTTACATGAACCAGCCTTAACCTCCCAGGCCCTGGGCATTGTGGGTATCTAGGACGCCAGCAACTGGAGACAGGCTGGACCAGTAGGTGCAAAAGATAAAAAAAAGAGGAGGAATCCATTGGACCACATTGAAAAGTTAAGAATAAAGCAGATTAACAACTTGGATTAAAGATTTGTTGTAATTTGGAAATGTTTTATGAGGTGAAAGAAGTGGAAAAGCTTACATTTCCATCTGAGCAAAATGGAAAAGTTTATATTCTACCAGGTGTGTTTTCCTGTTACAGATGAGAAAGCTGGGGCTGAGAGGGATCTGGTCAATTGCCCAAGATCACACACTTCATAAGTGAATTTGCCTATTTGCTGTATTATATCTTGTTCCTTTTTATATCTAATATATTCACAATTTGTGAGTATATTTGTTATCAGGTTGTTAGATTATTCTAATCTAAATTGTCAGTTAAAGAAAAATCAGTGTAACAATCAAGAATGACCTGGTTTCCGTTCATAAATAACATTCTTGGGCTGAACAGATAAACTAAGTTGGTATTATGAGTTCCTTCCCCAACATATATTAAAAACGGACTTTTCAAAAGCCTAACGTTTGAGTAAGAGATTTTTCCTCAACCATGGTTAGTGTTTCAAATGTACCATTTTAGTGATTAACTCTCTCTGTTAGCATCTATACATTTTGCCCCTAAGATCCCTTCCAGCTCTGAACAGTTTGTGATTCTAAAAACTCCACCTTAGCTTGCTTTTTAGGTCGGTTAGGCCAAGAGCTGGACTCCAAGTGCCCTGCTTCCTGGTTATGTGGCCAGCTGACTATCTTGCTCATTGGCAGTAATTTTATATGCCAACCAGATGGCTCTCCAACAGGGCTTTCTAATCAGCTCCACTCTGCCTGGGAATACGAGAGGAGGATTAGGTTGCTCGGTACTCATGAGGCAGTAGAGTGCATGGTTAGTGGACGGACAGCACTGAGGAATCTAAACTCTGGGAAGCCTCCAATTCTTAGACATGAGCTGTCTCACTTCTATCCATTTGCATTTGTGTAAGAATGGGAAAGGACTGTATACCTGATGGCAAGGATGAGGCCACAAACCTTGGGAACCACACTGAGGTTACCCTCCAGGAAAGAGCTGGACGGAGAAGGGAAATGTGAACCATGTGGTTTTCAACGGACAAAAGGTGGTGACTTAGGGCTGCAGGGGAGACTCTGGCGGACCACGTTCTGCCCCACTGTAATCCAACTAGGACTCTCCTAGGATATCCTCAACACGTCTCACCACCGTTTTGATATCACTGCTTCGACGTTAGCAACAGAATCGTTCCTGATTTTATTTCTCAGCACATTTGTAATATGGCACCAAGAAAGCTCTTGTGAGCACATGGAGATTGAGAGCATTCCTGCAGCCCTTGTCACACATTCATTTGTGGCCACAACTGCTTGCCACTTCCCAAGTGGAGAGCAAGTAGAACAACAAGGTTTTCCTAGATCCTGCATTGGCAAAACATGTATTCAGCAAGATGGCTGAGTTTCTTCTTTCCAGAGAGATTGGGAAGTAGGGTGAAGAGGGAGGATGGGGACGTGAATCAAAGTGGAGAAGGAAGAATTCTTACAGATTGGTAAAAGCTTCCCTACATGAGAACAGAATCCTTTCCTGATAGCCTTTCATCCTGGGCAGCAAATACTCCAAGGCTCAACCTGGAACAAAATCACTGGCTTTCTCTTCTCTCGGATAAATGACACAGCTCAGAGAGGCTATGACTGTGGACCTCAGCTCACCAGAGCCGTTTAACAAACCTCAGTGAATCTTTACTTCCTTTGGACTGAAGACAAAAGCAGAATGAGTTTTTGTTGTATTGAATTATCTACCTTTATTCACATCTCTGGCTTGCTTCTTCGGATCTCCTCCGGCACCTAGAGCGTCGTCTGGTGCAGTGGAGAGGGCTCACAGGGGTCTCAAAAACTGACCAACACTAAATTGGGAGTCTGTTCTCTGCTGCCCCCACTACCAGGGGAACCTTTAGCTTTGTCTCACAATGCCACTTCCTAAAATAGGAGAACTTGCTCCATGAACTAAGGAATGGACATGGGGCCTGAAAATACCTATGGAAGTCTTTCAAGTACTTAATCAATTGTTTACCAAGGGGAGCCACAAGTTGTCTGGGAAGCGGACCACAGGCTTTGTTTAAATCTGTCCCTCCTACAACAGGGAAAGGGGAGACAGGGATAAGAGTGGTCTGACAGCAATACCGCTGCCTTCAAAATAGGCCTCAACATTGTCAGAGCACGTTTTATAGAACTATAGGATGGGGAGGTACTTTGCAGGATGCCATCTCAACCCTTTCGTGGGGGTGAAGAGAATCAGGTTCAAAGACAGTATTATATATCTGAAGACCTTGAGTAACCACGATAAAAGCCCTCGTCCTTAATTCTAGTATTCTGCTCTTTGTAATGCAACAGACTGGCTCAATTAATAAAATAATTCTCAATTAATAAAATAAATTCTAAGTTTTCATGTAAACAGGTACTTAATGGTTATAGAATAAGCGAATTAATGAATAGATTCCAGGAACAGGGCTTATAACTTGTTTCTCAATTCCTCTCAGAAGAAAATGTTATAGTACACTTGTTTAAATTTTTTAAGGTCAACTAAATACAATTTTAAGCAAAAGAGTAAATATTGGCCAACATATCACCTGAGACCAAGGGTCACTTAAGAAGTGTCAGAGAAGGAGGCTTGATTGCTATTTAAGTCAATCAGATTAAGTTTAGCCAGCTGAAGTCGCCTTTATCCTATTTGGTTTGCAAAAAGAAATCTCATGAGTTAGCATGAACAGCTAAAAATAAGTTGCAGGTTTCATTTTCCGTTGTTCAGTATGGTTTTGAAACCAAAAGGTGCAAAGCTAGGAGATTCACCAACGCCTACTGAAGATCTACAATTCAAACTGTCACCTTTCTAGCACACTGTCTTGATCAATAGCCCCCCGCCAGCCCCAAGAATGGTGCACCTATGTCCTTTCTCACTGTGGTCCCTTGAGATGAGTCCCCGTAAAAACACATGGCAGGAAACTGAGGGCTGAGGCCAGTCCTGAGGGACAATGGCTTATGTGTGAGTGTCTTGTCATATCCGGACAGGATGCCGCATAATCGGCCCCCTACGCTCAGCTTCCATCTTCGGTGATGCCGGGGACCACTCCCGTAAAGCAAGGGAGTAAATAATGCTAGAATTTCATGAAGACGGGGTCCTTAAGGTCGTGAGCACGGAGGACCCCTTGACCTAAATGCCCACGGCCTTGTGCAGTTCCATACTGCAAACCCAGGTGGCTCACCCTAAGTTTAATTTCAAAACTGTCCTTCCCACGGCCCAATCTGGCAAAAAGGTGTTCGACAGAAGTGTAAATGCTTCAAAGGGAAGGCAGCCATCTCCCGAGGCAGCATTCAGCTGTGGCACAAGGCTCAGGAGAGCAGTGCGGCTGTAAGCAAGACCTCAGATGAATGAGATCGAAAGGGGGCAAGGAAGGGTTAATCTCTTTCCATTAGAGGAGGGGCCGTTTGGCGAAGGTGAAGAGAATAATCTGTATGAAGAGCAGAGAAGACAAAAAGCCATTCCAGAAAAGAAATCACTGTGCAGGGGAGAGAAGGATGATTTGTCCTAGATTTTCACCGTGAGACCATTTCTTAGATCTCTGAGTCTTTACCTCGCTTTGAAGTTACAAGTCTCAGGGAGGAGAAAGGGGGCATATTCACAGTCAGTGCTGGAATACTTGAGCTTTGATTCCATCTGAGATGGGCTGTCTCTGAAAAGCAGAGGTCGAGGCCGTAGAAGCCTACTCATAAATTAGAAAAGTGGCAAAATAAACAATAGGAGTTGCTCATAAAAGAGAGGCCGATGGGTGAATCCCCCTTTCTTGGGGGTTAGGGAACACATACCCCTTTTTTTAAACTTAAAAAAAGTTTTTAGAACTTGCTTTTAATGACATTTTTGGAAATAATTTGAGTCACAAAAAGTTGCAAAAATACGACAGTAACTATATAACTTCATCCAGCTTCCCCCAATGAGAATATCTTACACTAGTGTAGCACCTTGTCTAAAGCGAGAAACTGACATTGGTGCAATATTACTAACTTAGATGTGGACCTTATTTGGGTTTCACCTGTTTTTACCTGCTGTGTGTGTGTGTGTGTGTGTGTGTGTGTGCAGTTCTATGAAATCTTATCACATGTATAGATTGGAGCAGCCATCATCACAACCAAGATCGAGAACTACGCCATCACCACACAGAAATCTTATGCTAACCCTCTTAAGAGTCACATTTTCCTCCAGCACTAACTTCTGGGACTGATCTATTCTCAATCACTATAGTTTTGTCTCTTTGAGAATGTTATAAATGAAATCATATAGTATGTAACCCTTTGAGACTGACTTTCTTTCCCCCCATATAATGCCCTTAGATCCATTCAAGTTGTATGTAAAGAGCATGTACCCTTCTATTGCTGAGTAGAATTCCATGGTACGGGTGTACCACAGTTTTGTTATCCATTCTCCCCTTGAGGGACATCTGGCTGGTTTCCTGGTTTAAGCTATTAGAAATAAAACTGCTATGAATATTGATATACGGCCTCTTGTGTGAGCGTGAGTTTTCATTTCTCTTGCGTAAACACCCAGGAGCGGGACTGTATGGTAAATGCATGTCAAACTCCTTTCCAGAGTGGCTGCACCATTTCTGTTCCCACCAGCGGTGGAGAAGCAATTCAATTTCTCCAAATCCTTGCCAGCATATGGGAACATCAGTATTTGTCATTTTGGCCATTCTGATAGATGTGTAGGGATTCCTTTTGCTGGTCCAGTCAAGATGGCAGTCAAGGGCGGGGGGCACAGCTTCAGAGCTTGGGTGTGGAGGCTTCAGATATCTCCCAATGTTCCAGCTTTCCTAATACTTGTCTACATAGCAGTTTGAGCTGTCTGGCATTTCAGTGGTGGAAAATGGGGCTCTTCCTACTGGGTGAGTCTTTAGGTTGGTCCAGTTGCTCCTGACTGCAATAGTGGGACATCACCATCTAGGGACGCTGGGCTTCTTTGAGGTAGGACATCTTGGCCCATCAGGCAGACTTGGTACCAGCATCACTCTCCCAAGAGGAGATATGAGAGCCATGTCATGACAGCCATGGAGCAGAGGGACAGAATTTGCCTGGGTCAGGGTTGTCCAGCAGCTTTGGCCAGAGGCTATGTGAATGTTTTTTATTCCTAATGTTAGCTACTCATTAGCAAGGTGTGTGGGGAGTGGACATGGAGTCAGCATAGACAGGGAAGGATGAGACCAGCAGTGGCACCTTGTCAGATCACAGGCCCCACTGAACACTTTCTGCCCTTGGACTTTCTACTCCGTTTATCACCTAAGATTCACCAGCAGCATGTAGATACCTTGTGTCACAGAATGTAGACAGAATGTGACAGCATGTAGACACATGATGTCACAGAACTCCAGCATCTACCTCCTGGGGCTTAGGTCTGGAGGCACTGCTGTCACCACACATGGACCTTCCTGGCCTAGGGATCCAGCTCTTGTCAGTAATTAGAACTCTAAGTATCAGGAGGTGCCTCGGCTAAAGAAGTTGTAAAGGATGCCAGGGAAATGGGCTTTGCCTAGAGTCAACATCACAGTGATGACTTGAACTGCCCCAGCCACATCTGGGAAGTCACCCTCCATCTGTGTACCCCTGGTTGAAGGGTGGTTGTGGACCTTCCCAGAATCCATACTCATCCTGACCCTGGCTGTATGAGTTTGGATCAGAAGGCCAAAAATCAGGAGAGCAGTGATCCTATGTGGGAACAGCCAAGAGATAATGAGGACTCTGCCCAGAAGCAGTGAAGCTTAGTGATCACAGGGAACTTCCCGGGCACCCAAGCATGAATAATGGGTGCAGCAGAGGTGCTCCTTCAGGTGCTGGCTCTTGCCCTTCACCTGGTGCAGTCACAGGACGGAGATGTGGGCTTGGGCATGGAGGAATCTAAATGGTGATTTCTAGAGCCTGAACATGAAGGGACCATCAGGAGCTGAGCAGTTTGTGAAGGCTGAACTTGAAAGCAAATGATGTGAGGAAGGCCCTCCAGAAGCTGGGTTGGTAGAATGAGGAAAGGCAGCCATACGCCATCAGGGGGCCAACAGGGGCCAACAGGCTCGCGCAGAGTCATGCACACAAGATGGAAGGTCAGACTTCCTCTTAGAAGGCGATAAAGGAAAACTAAATTTGGTTGTTGTTTGTTAACTATGTTCTCTGTTGTAACAGAATTTTCCCAGTTTCCCAATTCCCTCTTCTCGGATCCATTGCCCCTCCTTCGGCCAGGTGCTCCTACTTACCTGCTATCAGAAGGAAGCCTGGTGCACAGCACCTCTCCGATTTAAAGAGGCAGGTGCAACTCGGGGCAGGTACCTCCCCAGACTATGAAGTTACATAATGGGACTCCATCCTTGAGGCTGAATCTTGCAGCTCCCCTCGAGCTCTGGCTTTGTCTTTTTTTTTTCCAGTTCATGCCAACCTTGACCTAAATCTGATCACAATAAGGGTCTCTGCTCTCTTGCCTTCTGACTCTGGACCCCGTCCCTACTCTGCTCTTGTGCCTGGATCTGTGTGGCTGTCCCGGTCCTCCTCCATCGAGCGTCAGTGTTCCCACCTCAGGGCTTAGGAGACACGGTGATCTGGCCTCATCAGGAGACCAGGGTGGGCACGTGGCCCCTGCTGGGGTCTTGGCTGCTCACACGTGTCCTGAGATATGGCCCTGCTTCTGAGAAGGCAGATATAAGTTTCCCAGCTGAGGCGGAGTCTCCCCTGAGGAGTCTGTCTTCTTGTTGGTGCCCTGTCTCTGCTACCCCAAGGTTGGGTGGATCTGGGCCCTTTGTCTACCCCAGTTCTAGTTTTACTTCTGCCACTAAATCTCTGGGTAACCACCTGGAAGTAAATGAACCATTCTGGGTCTCAGTTGTCTCATATTTACAGTAAGTGTTCCTGATTCCCTAGCTGACAATCTTTCAACTATACCATACCACAATTAAGGAAAAATCTAAAATTCAGAGGCCAAATAAGAGCCTTTAAGTTAAATTCTGGTTTAGATATACTATCTCAGCGTTCCCAGTTTGCAGAAATGAGTGCTTATTGAATTGAATGTGGCATATCCACAGTTCTCAGGCTTTAACTTGCATAAGGATTAGGAGGGTATGTTAAAAAGCGTGTTCTTAGGCTCCCTCCTCAGAGCTTCTGATGCCACTAGGGCCTAGAAACATGCCTTTTAACATGAGAAACCGAAGGGGACTTAGATTTTGAAATAGAGGCTGGTGTCTTTCTGGAGGCTAACTTACCAATGTGCACTAGGGACTTTAAAACCAGGTCCTTTGACCTACTGATTCAATTCTAGGAATTTTCCCTAAGATGTCCACAAAGATTTATCTACAAGAATGTTTACAGATTGATAACAGCAGAGCACTGCAGGCAATCAAAATGCCCTACAAAAAAATGGATAAACTAGGACCTATCAGTGCAATGGAAACACAGCCATTAAAAATCAAATTTTCATAGGCCATTTAGTGACTTGGAAAAATATTCACAACATAATTGTAAGTGCGGTGAGCAAAAGCATATAAAATACCAAAATACCATGTCAAATAATTTGTGTGTGTGTGTGTATATATATATATATATGTATATATATATATGAAAAATTAGAAAGAAATGAATCAAAATGTTAATACAGAATTGTTGTTTGGTTGTTGGATTATTGGAGACTGTTGTTTTCTCCTTGATATTTTTCTATATTTTCCAGATTTTGTACAGTAGCTAGTTAGGACTCTTTATATTTGAAAGCCAATGATAAATATTTTTAAAAGAAACAAGAAGGAATTTGCCTCATGTAGAGTGAAAAGGGAGGGAAGAGCGGTATCTTAGGAGGAGTATGGTTCAGACTCAGTCTGGTGCCTGGGGTGAATTTCAAGCTACATTCTCTTTTGTGAAATACCTTGGTATAGTTGATGCCAAGGAATTTGGGTCAATGAGAAAGTCCTTTCACTAGATACTACTTTCCCACTACATCCAAAGCTACCAGACTACAGGATCTGGGACACGGAGAGGAGTTCACAGTTGAAACGATGCCTTCTTTCCTGCTCTTGGGTTGAACTCATGCTTGTTGACTCTGCGTGTAATCCCCCGCCCCATAACACCAAGCAGACAGCTGCACTCAGGGTTAGATTAGGTTTTAAGATTTTATTTATTTATTTGACAGAGAGATCACAAGTAGGCAGAGAGGCAGGCAAAGAGAGAGAGGGAAGCAGGCTCCCCGCTGAGCAGAGAGCCCTATGAGGGGCTCAATCCCAGGACCCTGAGATCATGACCTGAACTGAAGGCAGAGGCTTAACCCACTGAGCCACCCAGGCGCCCCAGGGTTAGGGGCTTTTGAGCAGGCAATGGACTCCGTTCGCATTTGGGAGACACTACCCGAGCACAATGCTTCTGTGGACTGGTTTCAAAGCCTCCTTTGGCCAATGCACTGAAGCCACCTAGAATGCCAGGAAACACTGTTTTGCTTTCGGATTTTTGGTTGGGTTTTTTTTTGTTTTGTTTTGTTTTTTTTTTTTGGCAGAGAGATGCCTCAAATCCATCCTCTCTCACAGATTTCAGTGACCGCCCCCTCCCCACCCCCAGGTCAAACCTCTCTCAGAATAAGATTACAAACCTCTTAGTTAGGCCTCTGGCCTACAGTTAAACCTTTTAAATGACCTTGAAAATTTTATACCACATGCTGTGGTTAGTTAGGGAATGGTACTAAGGATCTCAGAGGAAAGTCAATTTAGAAAGACAAAAAAAAATTGGGGCGCCTGGGTGGCTCAGTGGGTTAAGTGGCTGCCTTCACCTCGGGTCATGATCCCAGAGTCCTGGGATTGAGCCCCAAGTCAGGTTCCCTAGAGTTAGGCTCCCTGCTTGGCAGGGAGCCTGCTTCTCCCTCACCCCTGCTGTGCTTTCTCCTGCTTGTATTCTCCCCCGCTTGTGCTCTCCCCCACTTGTGTTCTCTCTCTGTCTCTCAAATAAATAAACAAAATCTTTAAAAAAAAGAGAGAGAGAGACAAAACATTTAAAATGATGAGACTTACACTATTAATAACACTATCAAAAGCTTAAACACCAATGCTGACTCTAATTATAATTATTTTCATCAACACCTTGACTTGCCATACATTGTTCTAAGTTGCCCAAACCATTTCACATATATTACTTTATTTATCCTGACAGAATCTCAGTTTTACATCCTTTAAAAATACTATTTTGGAGGCGGGAGGAAGCTTTCAAGTTCTGATGAAAAGCAGAGGCTTCTTGAGTTAAAAACAAAACCGTGAAGTCTTCAAGTGTGGTGTTTTCCAACTTCGTTCTTGACAAGAAATTGGGGGATTTCAGCAAGAGAAATTACAAAGCCCTATTACCCTGAATTCTTCGCTTTGATGAATATGACGTGGCCTTATTGCAAAACCCTCTAAAGGGAGTAAGAGAACATTCATAAATGCTGACCCAGGGTAAGAAGGGGGCTTATACTTCTGTGCTATGAAAACAATAAAATCCCTAGGATGAAAAACAACCAACGGGTCTAGGCACTAGCCTATGTCAGCCTACCAGATTTAGTTCATGTCTGCACGTCACAGATCTACAGGTCTAGACTAAGCTCTTCAGGTGACCTAAGCTCCAAAAAGACTATGGTGCCCCAAATTTTAACTATACCCCTCACACGGAATTAAAATTTTTTTAAATCATAAAATATAAGCTTAAAGTTAAGGAAGTTCAAGAAAAGTCAAATTTTCCCCATAATATCTACTTTGACACTTTTTTGAAAATGTCGAAGATTAAAATATTTACAAAGTGTATACTTGTTACCCCTGCCTTGTTGGTGCATCTGTGAGGTCACCCAGCATGCTGTACCAACGCTGTGGAGGAATTGGGCTGATGGTATTGAAGTTCTGATTTGGCGATTCCACATCCCTCCTTGCCACGCTATCAACGTAGCTAGCCATCAGAAATCAGGAGGTTGACCCCAGCCTACCCCCACGCATACTCATACGTCAATTCCTACATTGCTTTGAGGAGTCATTATCACATGGTAGTTGAAAAGAACAAACTGTGACTACCAAGTTTCCCAAGAGAATGAGCCCCGACACCTTTCCTCCTCAACTGTGGCCTTTGGCCTTGCCCTTCCTGGCAGACTCCGTTAGACTGGGACATTGGACAACGGATCGTCCCCACTTCACTCTAGCTTTTGAAAACTAGCACTTGTTGTCAACTTACTCCTTTGGCTGCACCCTCCTAAGCAGGCTCTGTATTTCCCCATTCAACTTGGTCCTCTCTTTAGCTTCCTCTACCGGCTCTCAGTTCCCTAGACTCTTCCAGGACTAACCAAGGCACAGCCAATGAACTGTTAGAGATTAAAGCATTTTTGCAACCAATCAACTTATTTTATCCCACTGCTTCTTAGACCACTCCTGATGTGAGGGCCCTGGGCAGAGGCAAGGCAGCGGTAACAGGAGACTAGGCCAGGCACCAGGCTCCGGGAGAGCCCGAAAGGCTGTGTCACATTGGTCAGTAGCTGGCCTTCCCATACAATGGACAATGTGTGTTCTCCAGGGTGTGGATGTGGGTGCCAGAAATGTCAAGTCCAGGGGCAAAATTCAATCAGAAACCAGTGTCTCGCCAGATATTGACAACAAGACTAGAGAACTAGCTCAGGGAAAGACCGTAGTCCATTTTTAGTTTACGTGCTGCTGAAGCAAGCACATGTAGTCCATTTTTATTGGAGGTCTTTATGACACCTTAGGGGCATCATAAGGCACCCACCAAACAGAGGTTGTGGACTTACCATTCATTATTTCAGTATATGTTTTGAAACTTTTCCTGAAAAGAAAAAGCTAGAATTATGTATCAAATCCTTACGGTTACACTAATCTCTCCAGCCTGAGCCTTTTTAATCTACTTTTAAATGTTTCTCTAATAACTTGGTGTGAAGATCCCATCTTAGTCAGGGATTCCACCTCCCCCGCCCCACCCAACACTCACAAGATTAAAAAGCATGGCAAATCTGGAGTAGATCAGGCAGGGTAGCTTCTGAAAGCTCCCAGGAGCAGACAGAATCATAAGCTAAAGAAACCACGAGCTTTCCAATAGGCTACCAGAGCTCAAAATTGGGGGTACAGAATTCTGTTGGACAATTCCAACTAGCATGACTAGACTCAAAACCAAGAAACAAACCCAAAATGGTCCCAGACCAAGAGGACTCTGGAGGGGAAAATAAGGGGAAGAATGTCCTTCTTCGCGTACTGGCCACTGGCAGCATGGTAGTGCTCATATAAAGGTTCAGGGTTGGAAAGAACAGAAGGCTCTTGAAAAATCTCACCCACTGCTCCTTACTGATACGGCCAGATGTGACTGAAGAGAGTTGGTCAGGGAATACTAAATATCCAATAATTCTTTGCTTCTCCCACGGATTTATTCTGTCCTCTTATCCTTGAGCATCTCTAAGTTCTTTATCATGCTGTGCCAGAGAGGACTACCTCATACCCAGAAACTCCCCAGAGCCATCACTGGGAAGTGGCTGCCTTCCCAGGGACTACATTTCCCAGACCCCTTTGCAGTTAGACGCGGTCATGTAACCGACTTTTAGTCAAGTGAATGTGAATAGAAGTGTTGTACATCCCTTCCAGGCATGGCCTGTGAAAACCTTCCATGTGCACTTTTTCACACCCTTTTTCTCTTCCACTGGGGCGTGGAGACAGTCCAGGTGACCTTGAAAACCTCACGCTGCAGAAGGTGGAGCCTCTCTCAATCTGTAGCTCTGAAGGAATGTGTGAGAGTTACCCCACTACACTCTGTTACATGAGCAAGAAATAAACTTCTGTTGTGTTTGAGTCATTATACATTTTTCAGTCCATTACGGCAATTAGCTTATCCTAACTCATACATGTCCCTTTGGATACAGCTGTTTTTCTTGTGTGCGGAAGTTCCCATGCCTTCCCCCCCTCCTTAAATTTTACTATAAACCAAGAGAATAGAGTTCGTAAACTTAAATTTAAGCAGCCATTAGGGGCAAATGACACTCACCAAATCAGTGGTCACAGCATTCAGATCTGAAAGCCAGAAGAGCAGAAATTCAGCAGAGTCTCACTTCAAGACAACCTGACATATTAAAATAGAACAAAAAATAAACGTAAGATGTACAAACACCTTAGAATTACAGAACAAATATATGGTTACTTTCTAAAGGGTGTTGTCAGATTATGACGGAATTTGCCACTGTTTTCCAGTAAATGACAAACTTCCCTATTGCCTTTAAAATAAGATTTATTTCTTTAGCACAACCCCCTCCAATCATTATAAAATGGAATTTATAAAGAACGATTCTACTCTGCTAAGTAAGCTATACAAAGACTAGGCACTGACCTCGGGGGTGCCACTGGAGGCTAGGAACACTTAGTATGATTTCTCTGCCTATGGGCTCTGCAGTTCTTATGTACACATTTTAACTTTTCTCTCAGGAACTTAACTTCCCTGGTTAGGAACTTTCAGGTTTGTAAAATTATAGGCTATGTGAAAACTTAAGTTTTTTAGGTGAAGTTAAAACAGACATCAGAGATACGTTATATCTGTCTTTGTGTTTAATATCATTCCAGACGCAATGGCACAAGTAGGAATTAAAATAAGCTCTCTATAAACACGGTGATGAAACAATGGAGGTGTGCGCACAGGACAATCAGAGCACCAGAAACACGCTCTGGAAAGGCGGCAGGTTGTGGGTGTTTTCTTACCAGAGCTGCCATCTTTTACCAGGTTAAGTGCAAAAATACTATTTGACGGCATAGGGCACGTATTTGCCTAGAACAGTGTTTCTTTTTGTGTCTGATTATCCGGTTTAAGATCCAGGAAGGAAAGAGTTCAGAACTCTGAACAAACATTCTGGCAGTCCAAAACAGAGTACTAGGGCGGGAGGAGGAAGAGGAGACAAAACAAGAGGGTTGACCAGGGAAGGCACGACTTGGGCCATTTTCCCCAGGGTTTCAGCCTATACATATGTGTACATACACACACACACACACACACACACACACACACACACACTATCGTTTGTTTTTTTGGTTTTTTTTTTGAGAGGAAATGCACTCTTGTCTCATCCTGTGAGAAGAGAGAGATCAGATAAAATCCCTTTGGTGCTGTCTTTGGAAGGTCTCCCAAATGCACCCCACTCCCTCCCGCTGGGCTGGGGCCTGCCAAGCCACAGGTGTCAGGAAACAAGATGGCGCCCCACAGCATAGGGCGCTGAGTGAGGGGGGCCGGGGTGGGCCTTCACTTACTCGGAGACGCTGGCTCCTCCGAAACCCAGACGCTGCCAGCTCCCTGGGCTCAGGAGTTATAACCGCTTTCTTGCTCTGGGTTCTTCACTTCTTGTTGAGATCAGCTCCACATATTTTTCTGATGATGTCACCCAATCTGACTTCCTACATTTTGAAAGTTGATCTACAAGCAAAACCTTCCATGAGGCTAAAAAAAAAAAAAAAAGAAAAGAAAGGTGTGCTGTGGGGAGATGGAGAGGAGGAGGAGAGAGGCAGTTGCCTCCTTATTTTAAGATTTGCTGCAGCTGCGAGTGCCACTCCCCAGCCAGTTTCCTGGCTGCAGAGGGAGGCCAGTGGCCGGGCGTGGGTGACGTCAGGGCCAGGCCTGAGTCATCGCCAGCGGCCTGGCTGCCCTGCCACTCGGAAGGGGACAAAAGGAACCTTTGATGTCCAGAGGCCCTCCTCTCTCAGCACATTCGCCTGTTCGGAGCAGCAAGCCAGGAGAACATTCCTGCTGTCTCCCCACCCCCAGCCGCCCTTCCTACTTCCGGAACAGTCCCAGGCAGATTCAGCAAGACCTCCCCAAGGGACGTCACCCTCCTGCATAGCAGAGGCCT
Source organism: Potos flavus (assembly GCA_028534135.1). Lineage (NCBI taxonomy): Eukaryota > Metazoa > Chordata > Mammalia > Carnivora > Procyonidae > Potos > Potos flavus. Next base: position 84,461,029 of record CM052898.1, on the reverse strand, counting down.
GGCCACTCTCTGTCAAAGAGAGAAGCAGAAGAGGGTGTTTCTCTGGGGATTTCTCACCTCTCCCTCTGGCATCCCCCTTTTTCTTTGTGGTGCTGCCTTAACCAGGGAGGAGAGGCGGTATTAAAAGTCATGTGGAAAGGTGGAAGGTGCTCTCGCCACATTCCGGGGGCAGTGCCCAGCGGTCAGTGCCTTTGTGCAATGGCCCTGGGCCTCAGATCCTTGCTCTCTGCGTGCCTGTGTGAGCCCGCACCTCCTGGATTTAAGAGGGCACCATTCTTTAAGAGGGGTATTTATATCTCTGGCTGGCATGGGATTCAGTAAATGTGTGATGAATGAATGTATTTCGATACATTTAGATGATAATTTTAAAATAAAATAGTAGAAAACATATACTGAATACTTGCAGTAAACGTTTGAGCCTCTGCGTTAAGTGCTTTGCAAAGATTATTTCATTTATCGTTATGATCATGACAAAGCTATGAAGTTAGGTACTATTATTATTCCCAATTCTATAGGTAAGAAAATGGATGCTCAGAGAGATGAAGACACTTCTTTAAAGTTTCACAGCTAGTTAGTGGCAGAGCCTGGATCGTTTGATCTCAGATCCTGTGTTCTGAACCACCATGGTCAGTGGCTGGGGTGAATGCATGAATAATGACCAAGGGCAGCCTGGTTCAGATGAGCAAAGATAAGGGTGACGATGGGGTTTGAAACCAATTGCACAAGGAAGGAATGGAACAATTAGGGATGATCTGCCTGGAGTAATGGGCCTCATGTCCTCTTGATGGGCCAACACACGGTCTGAGTCTTGGTGGGACACCCAGAGGGGTCAGAAGGGCACGTTCTTGGTCAGGTCCAAGTGCAGATGAGAAGCTGGGATGGGAAGACAAAGCCAGAGGGGTCTGGTAGTGTGTGGTGGATGCGGGCTTTGAGAGAACAGAGGACAGAGTACCTCGGAGGGGGCGAGGCCCAGGCTTGTTTTTGTTGCCCCACTGGACTCATGGGCATACATGGCAGGGAGGTCAGTGTAGCTAAAGGCTCAAGTCTGGGACAGCAAGAAGACTACAGGGAAGAAAGACAAGATAGCTCTCAAAGACTCCAAGAGCTAGAGAAGGAGCTAGAACAATGGTGTGTTTCAAATGCAAGGAGGAGCTGGAGGTGACAGGAAAAGCGCCGGACCTGCCGGTGGCAGTCACTGCCCTTAGCACTGCCCTATCAGGCATCGGCTGCCTTTCCGGGACAGTGAGAGGCTTGTCAGTGACTGTGTTCAAGCCAAGATGAGGACGGCTGGCAAGAGGAGAACATCTCCTTCTGGGGTTATCTGGGCCCGGGATAAAGATGACCTTGGAGGTAACTTCTCCTTCTGGGGTTTATGATTTCATGGTTTGTACTTTTCCATGATTCTCCTACAGTAAATGTCTCAATCCAAGAGGGAGACAAACGCCAGGAATTTCCAGCCCCTTGTGGAAGGGGGGAGGGAGTCATCGCTGGCCTCCTCACTAATGCCACTCCACAGCTTTCCTTCCACTGTGGTCATGAGACCCCTCTCCTGGGCTCAGGAGATCAGTGCCTCTGATAGCTGGGGACATGGTGTAGTTACCTTGCTCCTGGGAGCTCTGCCAGTTGCCACTCTGAGGAATTACACTTGTGCTGCGGGGGTCTAACTCCCTAGGCAGGTGGAATGAGCAAAGGTGAATTTCAGAAGAGAGAAAGCCACATGCTTTTAATTAAGGGAGCAGCAACAACTGATCAGGGTCACTGTCAACGTCCACACACAGCCTGACCTTGAGCTGAGGAAAGCGCTCTAAGTTCCAGGCATTTTTGGCAGAAGGCTTGTTTATTCTTTCCTTGTCTCTCTGCAGAAAATGCCTCTGGGCACCTCCCCACTCTGCTTCCCCAAAGGCTTGGTGGCCTTGCTTGCTTCATGTACACAGGTAGTTATTTCTCTAATAAGATGAAGAGAGGCTGATTATTTTTTCAGTCTACCTTGTGGGGCCAGGATAATGTGAAGAGAAAAGGAAAGGAAAGAAGGAGAAATGATGACTAAGCTCAAGTGAGATGCAGAGCCTTGTACTGTGTTTTGTTGTGTTTTTTTAAGATTTTTTATTTATTTTTATTTGACAGAGAGAGAGAGACAGCGAGAAAGAGAATACAAGCAAGGGAAGTGGGAGAGGGAGAAGCAGGCTTCCCGCGGAGCAGGGAGCCCAATAAGGGACTCGATCCCAGGACCCTGGGATCACAACCCAAGCCGAAGGCAGCTGCTTAACTGACTGAGCCACCCAGGCGCCCTGTACTGTATGTTCTGAGGTTGCTTCTAATAGGATAAAATCAGAATTGGGCAAAACATCTACGGGGTGGACACAGAGAAGTAAATACAGTCACCCCCCCAACCTCTACCCCATCTGGAGAATCCTTCGTTATAACAAATGCAGTTATAGACTCATAATTAAAAAATAAATAAACCTTTATGGGTTTGAGGAAGTCCTTGGAAGACTGGTCTATACTTGCTGCTTCCAATTTCTCTCATCTCATTCACTTTTTAGAAACACGATTTATTAAAATATAACTTAAATACCATAAGGTTAACCCACTTAAAGAGTACAAGTCAATGGATTTCAGTATATTTACAGAATTGTGTGACCTGTAATCGAATTTTAGAAGCTTTCTTTTATCCCAGAAAGAAACTATGTGCCCATTACTAGTCACTCCTCACTTGTGCACCGCCCCTCCCCCCAGTGCTAGGCAAACATTAATCTTCTCTCTGTCTCCACAGATTTGTATCTTCTGGCCATTTCATATAAATGAGATCACATGATACGTGGCCTTTGTGTCTGGCTTCTTTCACTTAGCATAATATTTTCAAAGTTTATCCATGTTGTAGAATCTATCTGTACTTCATCCCTTTTTTAAGTTTATTTATTTTATTTTATTATTTTTAAAATTTTTTAGTAAGCTCTGTGCCCAGCATGGGGCTTGAGCCCACAACCCTGAGATCAAGAGTCACGTGCTCCACCAACGGAGCCAGCCAGGCATCCCTGTACTTCATTCCTTTTTATGCCCAAATACTATTCCATTGTGTGGATGTGAACATTTTGTTTATCCATACCTCAGCTGATGAACATTTGAGCTGTCGCCATTTTTGACTGTGATGAGCTATGTTGCCATGAACATTCGAGTACACGTATTTGTGTGGACATATGTTTTCGGGCCTTTTGGGTAGCTACCAAGGAGTGGAACTGCTGGGTTGTGCCATAAGGTGACTGTAGGTTTAACATTTTAGTGTATGTGCTGCCGAAGCAAGCTCTCTGTGTACCATTTTGAGGAGCCATCAAACTGTTTTCCAAAGTGCATCATTTTACGTTCCCACTAGGGACGTGTGGTTTCTCCACATGCTCACAACACTCTTCTCGACTATCTTTTTGATTCTAGCCATCCAAGTGGGTGCGATGTGGTATCTCATTTTGCTTCGTATTTGCCTCTCTGTAGTGACTAATGATGTTGAGCACGTTTTCATGAACTCACTGGTCATTTGTATGTCTTCTTTGGAGAACTGTTTGTTCAAATCCTTTGTCCATTTTTAAATTGGATTATATGTCTTTTTATTGTTGAGTATACATTCTGCATACAAATTCTTTATTAGATATATGTTTTACAAATATTATTGCCTTGTCTGTGGGTTGCCATTTCACTTTCTTTATAATATTTTTTGAAGGAGAAAGGTTTTTAATGTTGATGAAGTCCAATTTATCAATCTTCTATTACATCACTGTGCTTTGGGTATCATATCTGAGAAATTATTGTTTAACTCAAGGTCATGAAGATTTGTACCTTAGTTTTCTTCTAATAGATTTATAGTTTCAATTCTTACATTAAGGTCTATATTCCACTTTAAGTTCATTTTTATGGTGTACGGTAGGGATCCACAATCATTCTTTTCATGAGGATATCCAGAACCACTGTTGAAAAGACTATTCTCACAAGAACTCTAGACATCTAAAACTACTCTAAAATCAAAAGCTTATTTTAAAAAATAGTCCATTCTTTCCCCATTGAATTGTCTTGGACCCTTTGTCAAAAATCAACTGACTTTATGGTTGTTTGTTTATTTGTTTATTTCTGGACTCTTATTTGTTTATTTCTGGACTCTTAATTCTATTTTGTGATCTAGATGTCTGTTCTTACGCCAGCACCACAATGTTTTGATTACTACAGCTTTGACCTTGTGCTTTTTTCAAGATTGTTTTGGTCATTCTGGATCCATTGCATTCCCCCTTTTTTTTTTTTAATTTTTAAAGATTTTATTTATTTATTTGTGATAGAGAGAGAGTGAGAGGGAGAGAAAGCACGAGCCAGGGGATAGAGGGAGAGAGAGAAGCAGGCTCCCCACTGAGCGGGAGCCCAACTTGGGTTTGATCCCAGGACCCTAGGTTCATGACCTGAGCCACCCAGGTGCCCCTGGATCCCTTGCATTTCTATTTGATTTCTAGGATTCTCTTCTCAATTTCTGCAAAAAAATTCCAGCTGGGATTTTGACAGAAATTGAATTCTACCTCTAGACCAGTTAAAGGAGTATCCCCATTTTAACAATATCAAGTCTTCTGATCTGTGAACCGGGGAAGCCTTTCCATAAATTTAGATCTTTAATTTCTTTCAACGATGTTTTGTCATTTTTGGTGTATAAGTCTTACATTCCTTTTGTTAAACATTATCATATTTTATTCTTAATCAATATTACTTATATTGGAAATAATCTTTACTCATGGACTTTTTAAGAGCTCGTACTTTGGAGGTTGAAAGACCTAAGTATCAGTTCTGGCTCCATTATTTATTAGCCTATGACTTGAAGGTTACTTAGCCTGTATCAGCCTCCTTTTTTTTCTTAATCTGAAAAAAAGTTAATAATAATACCACCTGCTGGGTTTGTTATGCAGATTAAATAAAATAATGCTTATGTAACCCTACTGAGACTATGACCCATATGAGCCAGTTTCAGGGTGATATTACAATCTAAAAAACCCAGTCCAGTTACCAAAAAGTAATTTCAAATTAACTCATATTCAATACTTGCATTTCTGAAGCTCCATACAGAGCTCCCTGCAATCCTTGTTAACATCCTTTCTCCTTTCCTATCCAAACCCTTTATACCCCACAGATTTCGCTTCTCCTTCTTTGTCCCAAGCTCCCTAGAAAGCGTTTTCTCCCACCCTAACCAATCTAATTCTTCTACTTCTGTCTTGTTCTTCTGATAAGTGAGGGGAAGAAACTGGACAGGCAGAGTCAGAATTCTTTTTAGTGTGCAGGAAGAAAAGAAAACCAGGGAGTTCTCAGACTTCATTTATACCGCCACTCACATAAAATGCCCAGTGCAATGTCTGATATATAATAAGGGCTCAATAAACACTGGGCTTTTATTTTTATTTTTAATTTTTAAAAAGATTTTATTTATTTATTTATTTGAGAGAGAGTGCGAGCGAGAGAGAACACAAGTTGGGGGGAGGAGCAGAGGGAGAGGGAGAAGCAGACTCCCCGCTAAGCAGGGAGCCCGACACAGGGTTCAATCCCAGGACCATGGGGTCAGGACCTGAGCCAAAGGCAGAGGCTTAACTGACTGAGCCACCCAGGAGCCCCTGGGTTTTTGTTTTTGTTAAGGTGGTGGCTACATTATGCCTATCTATACTTTATGTTAATGGAGTGGGGTTTAGATCATGACCTCTGAGAATACTGCTCAGTGGTCCATCCTCACTCATTTAGATGAATTTGGGATTATTGTTTTTCTTTCTTCTTCCCGAATCACTCCTCAAAGAATCAGCCCCTAGAAAACTGTAAAAAATTTATCGTTGAGGCTCCCTGTGCAATGTTTGGAGGTTATATCTCCTGTTTCCTCAGCCCAGCACTAGGACTCTATCATCCCATAAAAACCTCTAGAACAGTGTTTTTAAAACTGCAGGTCAGTACCCACCATTATTGGGTCAGAAGTAGCATTAGTTTCAAGTGACAAAATAAAACAGAACAGAACAATTCAAGTACAGGACTTCTGTTTCAGTTTTATGTGTGTGAGCTGGGTCTCTCTGTGAAACCTATTTGTTACTGTGGTTCAGAGTTTTAAAAAAAGTTTAAAAAAACAATGTTGGGGGGGGCCTGGGTGGCTCAGTGGGTTAAAGCCTCTGCCTTCGGCTCAGGTCATGATCTCAGGGTCCTGGGATGGAGCCCCGCATCGGGCTCTCTGCTCAGCAGGGAGCCTGTTTCCCCTTCTCTCTCTGCTTGCCTCTCTGCCCCTCTCTCTGTGTCAAATAAATAAATAAAATCTTTAAAAAAAAAATAAAAGAACAGTGTTGGAGTGGATCTTTTACTTCCATTAAGGGGTTTAAGCAACTCATAAGAGCATAAAGGAACACCCCTCCAAGTGGTCTGTCCATTTCGATGGGGATCAAAACCTTAAATCTCAAGGATGAAGTTCCACCAGTAATGAAGGATTTGGGGGCATTGAGGTCTTTTTGTATAATTGATAACACTTGGTGGAGGATTATTTCTGTTACCTCCGTGGAGCGACCCCTGCCTCATCCCCCACGCACCGCTCCCCATGCTATCTCTTAGTCTTCACCTTCTCTTGCTCTTCTAATACCTGCGAATCCACACCCTGAACTTGTACAGGGTTTTCTATTTTTCAGAACTCCTTCATATACGCCATCTCCTTTGATTCTCACAGCTATCCCATGAAGTTGGCAGGTCAGATCCAAACCATTTAACTTGACCATTTAACTCCATGTGTGACCTTAACCTCTCAGTTTGGCTGCTATGTATAACCAGAAAGGTTAAGAGACTTGGCCAATATCACATAGCCTGGAAGTGGCAGGACCAGGAAGAGAATTAAATCTTCCCCTCCTAGCCTGGTTGTCTCATGGGTCTCCTCACGGAGACACTTAACTTCTTTTTAGTAATATTATTCACCTGACTGCCTTATAAAGAATGTTTAAAAATCAAAGAACACTCTGCTCTCTTCCACCGTATCTAAAAACACTGACTTTTATGGCACAAAGCACAAGACAAATAGCTCTACGTGCCTCGTGGGTAAGGGTTATCACTCTCAACATCAAAGACTATTTATTAAAGGCCAGGCGCTCTGAATCAGAGACAACAAAGTCCACAAGGAGAGGAAAACAAAGTTCCCCAAGTGCTCTGTTTTGTCCTTAGTGTTGCAGCCCCTCTAGTGGCTCTGGAGGAAAACAGCTTCTGGGAAACATTGGTAGATTCAAAGTTGATGAAATCAGACAATGCCAGAGCTTCGGTGGAGCTCCGAGAATACTTGGTTCAAGGTGTGTCCCATTGCCAATGAGAAATTGAGAGCTAGAGCAGTGGTTCTCAACTGGGGGAAATTCTGCCCCCAGGCAACCTTTGGCAACTTCTGTGGACATTTCTGGCTATCATTTGACTATGGGTAGGGCATGCTACTATCACCAGTAGATAAGAGCCAGGAATGGTGCCACACATCCTACAATACGCAAGACAACCCCTCGCAACTGAGGAAAAGGCCTTAATGCCCCCAAGGCCTTCATTACTGATGGAACTTCATCCCTGGAACTTAAGGGTTCCATCCTCATCCAAATGGACAGACCACCTGGAGAGTGGTTACTGTTACGCTCTTATGAGTTATTTAAACACCTTAATTATCTGGCCCAAATGTCAGTAGTGCTCAGGTGGGTTGGAGAAAGGATGTGTGATCTACCCAAGGACCTGCAGCCTTCCTCCTCTCCCCCAGCTTTACTGAGGTGTAACTGACACATAACCAGGGGCTTGCAGCTTATCCGTAGCTTTTGGCTCGGGCTATGTGCTCTCTTTTTATTTCTTTTGGAATGCTTTTGTTAGAATTGTGAAAAAGTCAAACGTAATACATGCTCATAATTAAAAGCAATATAACAAAAGCCTTAAAAGACTTTCCATCACTCCTTCCCATAATCAATGTTAACAGCCTTGGTGGTTTATTAGGTGGGATTATATTAAAATCCAAATTTAGATCGCTTTTGACTTATCATTTCCTATGGTTAGTTAAACTTAAGATGTTCATCCACTTCTCCACACGCACACCAAGGCAAGCAACAATCAACAGACAGGTTTCTTTGACTTTGCTTATTATACAAAAGTTGGACTAACACACATTACTTTATAACTTGCTTTTTTTAATTTAATAAATTGTGATCATCTCTTCAGGTCCAAAAAAGAATCTCCTATATGTTTACAAAAGTTTGGAACGATCAGTACTGTGGGCTCCAAGGAGCTAATATGGCCTATGAAGGACATTAAAGACACTGAATCATGGGGCATGTGTCTTCAATATCTCTCTGACACTTGATATTTCACTCTTTTGTAGAGAGCTGGGCTCAGGATTAGAATCCTTAGTAGGCCATGCTATCTAACTAGGAATGAATAACATCCTTTTGTTGTCTTTGTATTTATTCGTACAGATACTTTCTAGGCAGAGCAAGTAATACTGGTTTTCTGTTGACTGTGGTGCTATGAAACTTCATTTCATAACAAATATACATGGAGTAATTGATTTTATGTGTCAACTTGACTGGATCATGGGGTACCTGGATATTTGGCTAAATGTTATTTCTGAGTGTACCTGTGAGAACGTTTCTGGATGAGACCAGCGTTTGAATCTGTGGACTGAGTAAAGCTGATGGCCATCCCCAGCGTGGGTGAGCCTCAACAATCTGTTGAGGGCTTAGATAGAACAAAAAGGTGGAGGCAGGGGGTGTCTGGCCTCACTCTGCCTGACTGATGAGCGGGGTCACTGGCATTCTCCTGCCCTGAGCCTGAGACACTGTGGTCTCTCCTGGTTCTCAGGACTACACCACAGGCTCACCTGGGTCTACAGCTTGCAGATGGCAGAGCGGGTGACTGCACAGCCTCCACAGTCATGGAAGCCAATTCCTCACAATAAATACTCTCTCTGTGTGTATCCTATTAATTTATGTCCATATGTATCCTATTAATGTATATGTAATGTAAATATGTATCCTAGTAATTCTGTTTCCTTCCTGGAGCAAATTCAAATAAAAATATTTTAATGGTATAAGATTGGTAGAAGCTTGGGTAAGAGTGATCTAACTCATTCTTGGTACGGCCAATCATATGTTGTTCAATCATTCTGTTCCGATGGACAAAGTTTTTTCCAGGTGTTTGTTTTGCCGTTAGAGCATGTTGTAATAAATACCCCTATTCTTATCCTTTCATACTTTTATTTCTATGAAATAAATTGTCCAAGGTGAAATTATCATTTCAATTTTTATTTTAAATTTTAATAGATATTTTCAAATCATTTTCAAAAAAGCTGAAGCAAGTCATACTCCAACAATTGATATCTGAGACTAAACATTCTCCTACATCTTTGGCATCACTGGATATTTTCACTTTTTTTTTTTTGGAAGAGCAGTAGCGTATATTATATACCATATCATTTATTTTGTTTAGTTTTTATTTAAATTAAATTAACATACAGTATAATATTGGTTTCAGGTGTACAATTTAGTGATTCAATGCTTACATACAACAGCTGGTGCTCATCACATCACTTTTGCTTTAATTTGCATTTCCCTGACTTTAAGAATAGTGGTTAAGAGCATAAATGGATGAATTGTATGGTGTGTGAATTATATCCCAATAAAACTGTTATTAAAAAGTTAATTATAAGTAGTAACACATTTTAAATAATCAGCAAAATTATTTTTTAAATTCTCAGTAATCCATGCCCTGAAAATCTTTGTAACCTTAATTTCTACTCATCTTGCAAAGGCTAAGGCCACCTCCCTGAATGTCTCTATGAAGGAATTTGTAGGACTTACTGCTAAAGTTAATCCTAGACTGTGGCTCCTCCACGTGAAAATAAAACTCACTTATTCTAGAAAGAAGAAACCAAGTTCTCTACTGGGGAAGGAGGAAAGACCTCAGAAATAAATCAACTGATCACGTTAAACAGAAAAAGGACGTAAGAAAGAGGAATAAATTATAATCCAAATAATGACCATGGCCAAGCCACGTTAACTTCTCTGAGCCCTGCTACTGCCTCTGGTTATGGGAATGATAACCCTGCACACAGATTTCATGCCAGGTCGCCCCGGGGCTGTTGCAAAGGCCAGAGGATTGTCTGCCAATAATGGGGACTTACTGCCCCAGTTTGCCAAGCCTCCCAGTTTTGAAACCAAAGTAGTCCCCAGAAAACCTAGATGAGTTGGGTGTCTTACTACCGATTGAGTTTTGAGGTCCAAAGTAGATTTTGGAGCACAGAAAGAAATACACACAGTAACATGTGTCTACATCAATATTCAGTTCATTTAAGTTTAAGTTAGAAAAATGTAAGCTTATAGTCACCTATAAACATAGTTGTTTTATTCATAAATATATATGCTCAAAAGTATAAAAATAAGAATTATTTTCTCTCATCCTGAAACTAGTGTTCCATTGACTTATAAATTTAAAAGATTATACTCCTTTAACAAATAACTATCTATATAAATTGAACTAAGTAAATACCCTTAAACATTTAAAACAACACTTACAAATTTAATGTCAAATCCTCTCAGGCATTTCAGTTACCTCATAAAACAGTTATAAATTTAACAAATAAAATCTTGCTAAATCCAAACAATCAACAAAACTAAAAGGCAAAGGGCAAATATCCAAAATATATAAAGAACTTTTACAACTCAACACCCCAAAAACAAATAATCCAATTTAAAAATGGGCAGAAGACATGAACAGACATTTCTCCAAAGACATCTAGATGACCAACAGACACATGAAAAGATGTTCATCATCACTTACCATCAGGGAAATGCAAATCAAAACTACAATGATATACCACCTCACACCTGTCAGAATGGCTAAAATCAACAACACAAGAAACAATAGGTGTTGGCGAGGATGTGGCGGAAAAGGAACCCTCGAGCACTGTTGGTGGGAATGCAAACTGGTGCAGCCACTCTGGAAAACAGTATGGAGGTTCCTCCAAAAGTTAAATATAGAACTACCCTAGGAACCAGCAGTTGCACTACTGGGTATTTACTGAAAGAATACAAAAACACTAATTCAATGGGATATAAGCACCCCTATGTTTATAGCAGCATTATTTACAATAGCCCAGATATGGAAGCATTCCAAGTGTCCATCAATTGATGACTCGATAAAGATGATGTGGTAGACATATACAGTGGAATATTATTCAGCAAAAAAAGAATGAAATCTTGCCATTTGCAACAACATGGATGGAGCTAGAGAGTATGTTAAGCAAAATAAGTCAGTCAAAGAAAGACAAATACTATATGATTTCACTCAAAGGTGGAATTTAAGAAACAAAACAAATAAGCAAAGGGGAAAAGAGAGGAAGAGAGAGAGACAAACCAAAAAAACACTCTTAGTTAAGAACAAACTGATGGTTACCAGAGGATGGGGAGGTGGGGGGATGGGTAAAATAGGTGATGGGAATTAAGGCATGCACTTATCGTGATGAACACCAGGTGATATATGGAAGTGTTGAATCACTATAGTGTACACCTGAAACTAATATAACACTGTATGTTAACTGGAATTAAAATAAAAACTTTAATTTTTTTAAAAATAATAAAAGATACTATGTCCCTGTTATTTAGGCCATTTATGGTTTAGTGTTTTCTTACCTGCAGCCAAAGCTTGCTTACTGAGAACTCATATGACCCCATAGTAGCGACTTACAATTATGGCCTCCTAATAGCTCTCCCAGCCCCCTTCCACCATCCTGTATCCAGAATATTCTTCCTAAAGAGCCACTTGGATTAGAGAATTCTGTCACTCAAGCTATTACACCAAACTAAAGAAGCTAGTCACAAAAGACCACATATTACATGATTCCATTTATATGAAATGTCCAGAACAGGGAAATCTAGAAGGACAGAAAATAGATTAGTGGCTTTAGGCTTGGGACAAAGATGGGTTAGGGGGTGACAGATAAAGGTTTCTTTCTTTTTTTTTTTTTTAAGATTTTATTTATTTATTTGACAGAGAGAGAGATCACAGCAGGCAGAGAGGCAGGCAGAGAGAGGGGGAAGCAGGCTCCCTGCTGAGCAGAGAGCCTGATGCGGGGCTCGATCCCAGGACCCTGAGATCATGACCTGAGCTGAAGGCAGAGGCTTTAACCCACTGAGCCACCCAGGGGCCCCTAAAGGTTTCTTTCTGAAGAGCCCAGATGTCCATTGACAGATGAATAAAGAAGATGTGAGATAGATAGATAGATAGATAGATAGATAGATAGATAGATAGATAGATATTACTGCCCACCATAAAAAAAAGATATCTTACCATTTGCAACAACGTGGGTGGAACCAGAGGGGATTATACTAAGCGAAATAAGTCAGTCAGAGAAAGACAAATACCATATGATTTCACTCTTATGTGGAATTTAAGAAACAAAACAGATGAACAGAGGGTAAGCGAGGGAAAAATAAAATAAGACAAAACCAGAGAGGGAGACAAACCATAAAAGACTCTTAACTATAGGAAATAAACTGAGGGGTGCTGGAGGGGAGGGGGTGGGGGGATGGGTAACTGGGGGATGGGCATTAAGGAGGGCATGTGATGGAATGAGCACTGGCTATTATATGCAACTGATGAATCATACTAAACTCTACCTCTGAAACTAATAATACTCTATATGTAAATTAACTGAATTTAAATAAAATTTTAAAAAAAGGTTTCTTCTTGAGGTGATGATCATGTTCTAAAATTGACTGTGGTGATGGTTGCACCTATATGTGAATATACTAAAAACCACTGAATTGTGCAGTTTAAATAGGTGAATTGTATGGTATATGAATTATATCTCAATAAAGCTGCTAAAAGAATACAGCTTTTAGGGGAGCCTGGGTGGCCTAGTTGGTTAAGCACCTGACTCTTGGTTTTGGCTCAGGTCATGATCTCTTGGGTCGTGAGATCGAGCCCTGCATAGGACTCCCAGCCCAGCAGGGAGTCTACTTGAGATATTCTCTTCCTCTGCCCCTCCCCCAGGCACATGCTCCCTCCCAAATAAATAAATAAATAAATCTTTAAAAAATGCAGCCTTCAGTGGTGATTCCATCACCTAGAAAATAAAGCACGGAGCACCCGGGTGGCTCAGTTAGGTAAGCGTCTGACTGACTCAGGTCATGATCTCAGGGTCCTGGGATCAAGCCCTGCATCAGCTCCATGCTCAGTGAGGAGTCTGCTTGTCTCTCTCTCTCTGCCCTCTGCTCCCTCCCCCTGTCATGCTCTCTCTCTCAAACAAATAAATAAAATCTAAAAAAGAAGAAGAAAGGAAAGCACAAAGTCTTTACCTTGGCATCCAAGTCTTTCTATTCACCAGCCTCAAACTACCATCTAATTTAACCCCTGGCTACTTCTCTATATAGCAGCCAATCAGAGAGCTCACGTGTGGTTCCGGAGATACAACCTGGGCTCCCCTGTTTCTCGACCCTTGTTCCTGTGTTCCCTTGGACTAGAATGACCTCTTCGACCAGCTTGGTCTCCTGCCTTCAAGGCCCAATTCAAATGTTCTCCCCAGTCTTCCCAAGCAGAAACACCCCTTGCTCCTCTGAATTCACAGAATTCACGAATCTCCTGCGGTGTTTGCCTTGTCCTCTCTCCCAGGCTTGTGTTCACACCCCCGGATTGGCTATATTAGCTGCAGTTTCCAAATCAAAAGTTGGATGGTAACTGTGTGTCAGGAAGCAAGAATATTGCAAATATGCACCATCTTAGAAATTATGGATTACATGGTTGCCATAACAGTTTTCCCACTAGAATGGATGTTTTTTTCCCTCCTTCACAGAGTTTTTAGCACTGTCTCTCAGATGGATGAAGGAACTTTGCCTCCCTTTCTCTCCTGGATGCATGGAAAATGCAGTTAGGTGGTTTTAATGAATGGCCTTGTCCCTGCATTATATGCTAAATAAGTAAAAGCTAGACTGATGATATACAAACATTTTAAAGGCTATAAAAGTGCCAGAAGAAAATAAGAGAGGATATTTTTATAATCTTGTGATAGAGGAGACTCTCCTACATTTAAATCACAAAATCCAAGATGCCTTCGAGAAAATCAATAATGAAATTTCCCTACCTAAAAACCCAAGCCTTCCATACAGCAAAAGACACCATAAACAAGCTTAAAGGACAAATAACAGACTTTGAGAAAATATTTCTATGAGATGTAATAGTTAAGGATGAATATCAGCACTAACTGAACAAAAAACACATCAGAAAAAGGCCAAAGGGTTTCTGGGTGGTTCAGTCAGTTAAGTGTCTGCCTTCGGTCATGATCCCAGAGTCCTGGGATCGAGCCCCACATCAGGCTCCCTGCTCAGCGGGGATTCTGCTTCTCCCTCTCCCTCTACTGTTCCCCCTGCTTGTGCTCTCTCGTTCTCTCTGTCAAATAAATAAAATCTTAAAAAAAAAAAAAAAAGAAAAAGGCCAAAGCATATGAACAAGTAATATGTACAGAAAAGGTCGAAACTACAGCACATGAAAGATGTTCAACATCACTAGCACCAGGGAAATGGGGAGTAATATACAACAAGGGTCAATTGCCTCTCAGATGCGCAAACATGGAAAAGATTGAGACAATCCGTAATCGTCAAGTGAATGGGGAAAAGACCAGACATGAATAGGACTGTTGCACACATACCATAATGTACGTGATTTTGAAAGAGCAATTTGGTAGGCTCTAATTATTTTCTGCAACAAACAGGTATGAAAGTCATAATTCCCAACCAAACTTGTAAAAAGCCATTCTTGATGAGGAATGAGGGAAATCTCAAATTCTCGCTTTCCCAGTTTCCCCATTCTAGGAGGCTGATACAGAACCGCACTTTTAAAGATAATTTTTGGGCTGCTTTCAATACTAAATGAGGAAGCCTGGCAGTGCCGATCATGTTTAAAAACCCTACTCTAACTCTGTAAGTGAGAATTTATTTTAAAAATTCTCCATATTTGCCTGGACTGATATCAGCCATGTTACCTGGCTACTTCTTCACATGCTGCACGTCTGACTGACTGGCGCTGACGCCGGGTGCAGTGGTGGGGTGCTACTTTGTCCTGATGTCCCTCCTCGGCTTCCCTGATCAACACTCAGTTGTATACATACGTTTGGCTTGCCTGCTGTTTGGCTAAGCTTTAATAGAAGGTTGGGTCTTGGTATAAAGTTTTATCAATCTTTCAGTCATCCAAATAGCCAGACTTTTCCAGAGCCTGTCATATTCCCTTATCCCACTGTCCTTCCTGTAGGCCGTAACAGCCTGATGATGCCTTTGTGTGAGTTAGGAAAATGTGTCCCCTCAGGTGCAGCTCTAGGCGGGGCTGCACGGCTCTAGGAGTGGAGCGCAAGGAGTGGAGCGCAAGTGACCTTCGGGCCCGCCAGCCCCTGGGCCACTATTAGCCATCCTGCTCCTCACACCAGTCCTCGTCCAACTGCTGCCCAGGAAATCTTTGCACACTGCCATTTCCTCATTTCAAATGGTCACAGGACGCAGCGGCACCTGCCATCGTTAATGCTGCAGACACGTGGCTCAGGTTTCTTTCCCTGGCTTCTCCTCCTAAGCGGCCCTTTGAGATTTCATCAGGTGTCCAAATCTCCTTTGTTAATGCTTTTAGCCACCCCACCCCCACCGCCACCACACACACCCTACACACTCTACAGGCTTGGTGTTCGCCTGGGAAACAGAGAGTGACGGAGCAGTTAACTGGTGTCTTATCCTTTTTACTGCTGTGGCCTTATCAGTGAAAAAGAAAGATAAGGTGATTTTCTTCTTGGCCTTGAGTTTTCAGTTCTGAGCTTCCCCTCCTCAGAGGAAAAGAAACAGCCCTTTGTGCTTCACAGGCTAAAACAGAGACGTTTCTAGGCCCCAGGATAAAGCTTTTTTCACTCAGATCTTTGTTTGGAAGCCAGACTTAAAAATTATTCAGGATCAAAGGAGGAAAGCTCCCCTCGGGGTGGCTCCCCAGGAGGGGGAAGCATGCATGTGTGCATGCCTATGTGTGTGCGTGCCTGCATGCGTGTGTGCGTGTGCGTGTGTGTATGTGTGTGTGTGTTTAGGGGTAGTGAGTATAGGTTTCCAGGGTGGCAGGGGTCTGTGTCCCACCACCCCCATCGGAACTCAGGTGGGAGGCTACTTGAAAGCCTATGGAGGTTGGACCCTATGCACTCCTGCTTTAGGAGCCTGGGTGGGGACCTCCACGGACAACTTGTAGCCATTAGAGAGAGACACAGCACCAAGGAGCCTCTGCATGGTCTTCTCAGCATCCTCCTGGACTAGCACACGGGGTAGCAGAAGGAACAGTGAAAACCAAGGCACTCACCATGGTCTACAAATCAGGATACCCCCACTTCCCCAGGCCTATGAAGGCCTAAAGGACAGAAACAGAGACCCAGTGATTCTGCTATTAGACTCTTCCCCAACTGCAGAGAGTGAGGAACGTGAAGCCAAGTTTAATTTGATTTTAGGGAAATACAGAAATGTGGCATTCCTTGCAGCTTAATATTATGCAGCAGTTCTTACTATTGCCAACATTTTCGTCTATACTATAATCTATGGAATTCCCCCCTGGAAAGAGAAGAGCTCTTGCATTTTGAGCAGTTTCCTTAACTCTTTCCTTTCACCATAATCTTCACCTATTAGAGATTCTCTCTTGTCTAAACAACATGTATAGTTTAGTTCATGAGATGCATTTATTAATTGAGTGGAAACATGAGTTCTTAGGATCCTCCCAAGTGCTCTACTCCCCATTAAAAAAAAAAAAAAAAGATAGAAACAGGATCTTTAAGAAGAATCACGAAAATGAGGCCTGGAATTGGGGTCCAGCAGCCTAGATCTGGATCTTGATTACTCGAAAATTCTGGTGCCCAAGAGGAATCCATTGGGAACAACTGGGTGAACAACAAGTAGACAAATGGATTTAGTTTCTTTGACTCAGAGTTTTACAGTAACACCCCACTGTGCAAAAAAGGCAATGTGTGTTTGGCATTCGGGAAATTCAGAGGAGTAAAAGCTATGGGTCCTTCCCAGAGGATGGCAGCAGCTCACAGGAGAGAGGAGACAATGGGCCATGAAATATACGATGAGCTGGGTAGATGGGACATGGGGAGCCCAGAGAGACAGAAGGACTAACGAGTCAGGGAAGTCTCCCTGGAGGAGGGACCCTGGAAGGAAACCTTGCCCATCCAATTCCCTGATTTTAGCTGTCTGGAAGAGGAAGATGGGAGGGAAGAAGAAGGTTCCAGATCCTTAACAAAGGGACAGAGGTAGGAATGGTCAGTGCCTGGTTGTAAGGTCAGTGATGTATGCTGGGGGTATCAGGGGATACATGGAGCTACAGCTGGAGAGTGGGACCAGTCTGCAGATGGCTTTCAGTTCTGGGGAGAGGAGTTGAGACAGGAGGCAGCTGGGTTTCCAGCCCAGAAATTACATGATGAGAGCAGGGCTTAGGGAGGATTAGCAGGCAGCTCCCATGGGAGATACCAAGAATTAGAGACTCTAATGTATCAAAGTAATGATTTCTTTGTAATAACGCTTATAGTATTAAAAAAAAGTTGACTTTGAGATGCAAGCATTGGGTGTTGTGCATAATGCTTCCGGAGGGTTTATACCTCGATACGACTTAATCTGCACCATTAGTAAGGGAGTGAAGGGATTAGTGACTTATGAAATCAACATTCAGGAGGGTCTGGGTTGAAGAAATTTGGGAGCTAGCATAAGACTAGATGCCCAAGTGCTGACTTCATAAGGTGGTTATGAGAAACTGAAGAAGTTGGCTGAGGACCAAGTTCTGCAAGAGCACACTTGCAGGAGGAATGACTGGAGTATCCCCAGAGACAAATGCTGGAGTGCAGGATAGCCGGCAGGAAACTGCCCCAGATGATGGTGAGTCACATGACACCTGGGAGCGACCTCACCGTACTCACTGCCTGATTTGGCTGTATTCACTCATTCCTTCACTCATTCACTCAAATTCTTTCATTCATTCAAGTATTTATATCTGCTATGGCTCTATGGATGGTACAGACTTCAACGATGCACAACATGATCTCTATAATCCAGTGTGAGAGAAAAACATGCACACAAATGACAGCAGTTCAGAGCTGTTCTTCTCTCCCTCCCCCACCAACTCTCCTTCCCAACATCCCCTCCCTCTGGAAAACTAAAATATCTGTTGTATTGGTAGATGATTGGCTCTCAATTTTCCTCCATGAGTTCCAATGTTAACTTTTGCTTTTTGTTTAATAACAAGAGTGAAGACATTCCGTAAGAAGTTTCTAGGATTCTTTAATTTTCCCTTCTTCCTAAGGGGTGTGAAATGGAGGAAGTTACTTTGGTTTGTCTGAGCTGAGGTAAAGGATACAAATGGAACAGGCTGGAGAAAGGAGTCACCCTTAGGGGAAAGGGACCCGGCTTCCTGAAAGAAGGGAGGATGAGAGTTGGGTTGAGGGGTGAGAGATTGCTTTAGAGAGAAAGAGAAGGGGAGGGAGGCTGGAGGAACAGAGATAGTGAGGACAGAGATTGGTGGGGACAGAAGAGAGAGAGGGTCTGAGCACCCGTGTGCGCAGACGGGGGTGGGAGACTGTTGACTATCTGGAGGAAGTTTTGCTGTGTGTTATGCGTGAAACCCCTTGACTATGGCCTGCATCCAGCTACTTTTTAAGGCTTTTGGGTAGGGGAGGAGATGTTAGTAGTACAAACCAGTTAAGACTGAAGGTAGCTTAGTCTTACTCGGGGGTGTTCCTGCTACTTCCAATTTTGCAGTCAGGTCAGACTTCTCTGTCTTTGCATATTTGATAGCTGAGCTCATTGGCCTGTGAGCCTATAATGGTTATGGATAGGATTTTTATGGCTGCTGCATGGCCTTACATTCTTCTCTACTCTCTCTTACACATGTATACTGTTGATTCCACCATTTTCTTGGCTGCTCCTTTGGCCCGGTCTAGCTAGCCCTCCCTTGATGGAATGCTTCTTCCATTCTTGCTTTCTTCCACATCTCTCTTTAAAATTGAAGCTCTTCCCCTGGCTGTCTCCTCATATGTATATCTCCACTTTAAACATATTCCGAATCCC
The DNA here is from genome assembly GCA_028534135.1 of Potos flavus. Classification (NCBI taxonomy): domain Eukaryota; kingdom Metazoa; phylum Chordata; class Mammalia; order Carnivora; family Procyonidae; genus Potos; species Potos flavus. The sequence goes on along the minus strand of CM052898.1, from coordinate 84,441,923 downwards.
AGGATTCTATGAAATTCTAATTCTGAGAGTTCAAATCATCACCTGGTTCATTCATAGTCTCTACACACCTTAAGGGGAGAAATATATACATAATTGTATTCCCCCAAAGGAGGCACGGTGCTGGGATTATAGTTACTCAAGATAACCACACAGCTCCCTCTGTCATTCCGTTCAGGTCTTACATAGAATAGCAACATTCCTGCTCACTCCCTAGCTCCTTTTCCTGCTTTATTTTTCTTTATCACCTGATATGTATTTATTTATTAAATTGCTTTATATCTGTCTGCTGTTCTAGAACGTAAGCTCTATGAAAGCAAGGACCTTGCCTGAACTTCCAGGCCTGAAACTGTGCCTTGCATTAATACTCATTTGGTAAATGGATTCCAGATAGATATCAGGTACTCAGGCAATGTGGAAATGAGTTACAGAATCAGAAGTGCATATTAAATATAACTTCATAAAACAAGGGTTTATCTTTGGATTGAAATTTGAGCAACTTGAGGTTCAAAAAGTATCTTTTCTTTCTCTTCCATGGGAATTACAAAAAAACTTCAAAAACCATAAGTGTAACTCATGTAAATAATAAATCATTAGGAGAAGATTGTAGTTAATATTTTCAACTTATAATATTGAATTTAAGAGAAGCAAAAAGGGAAATTTGCTGATATACATTTTGATAGACTAATGAGAAGTAATTATTTTTTTTGTAAGACAATTTTGGTTTTGCTATGCTGGACTTGGGCTACATATTAAATTGACATTTGAAAGGAATGTGTCATATGCCTTTTCAAAAATATTGTGAATCGTGTATCAGAAGAATTCATGAAACATGCAAGCAAAGGCTTTCCACTTATAAAGTATTAACCAAGCAACTGGTTAATTGACTCCCAAGTCAAATAATGGCAAGGCTACCTCTCCAGGAGCCCTCAGTAGCCCCTCTCTGAGTCTTAAGCACAGGCTTCCCGACTTGGAGGTAACACAACCCTGACCTGTAAGATCGTCTTTCACCTTTCGCTCCTTTTAATATAATTTTGCAACCCATTTTTATAATTTTTAAACCCCTGTCAAAATAATCACACACACTGTTAAGAAAAAATAAATATAAGTGATGGTTTCCTGTCTTCCCCAGAACCGCTCTGCAGAGGCAACCATTTCTCATCTTTCAGGACATTTCTTCTGGTGGGTATCTCCACAGCTTTGAACAATATGCTCATATTGTGATTGCATGATGTAGCTATCTTTAAAAAAAAGATTTATTTATTTATATATACAGAGAGAGAGTGCATGTGAGCAAGGGAAGGGGCAGAGGGAAGGAATCTTAAGCAGACTTTCCGCCGAGCAGGGGAGTCCGACATGGGGCTTGATCTCAGGACCCTGGGATCATGACCTGAGGTGAAATCAAGAGTCGGATGCTCAACCGACTGAGCCACTCAGGCACTCCATGAGGTATCCATTTTAAGAGGGTGGGAGAAGAAGAGAGAAATGAGTTTATCAACAGAACAAACATTTGAATTATATCTGACTTGTCATTAGTGACACTGGAGGCTAAAAAGCATTGGAGTGATTTTTCAACATTCCAAGAAAAAAAAAAAGATGTTTAGTGTAAAAATCTGCTGTTAGTCAAGGTATCAATTACATGTGAAAATTAAAGACAAGGCTGAAGAAAATTTATCCTCCACACATCCTTTAAAAAAAAGTTACCTGAGGATATACCTCAGTAAACTAAGGGAGTAAGGCCATAAAAGAAGGAAATGTGGGGTCTAGGCAGCAATCTAAGCCAGTGAAGAGACTGAGTGATTCCTGTGCAGGAGCTGTGGAGGTCTCAGGGATCTCAGGCACAAAGAAGGGGATATGATAGAATCCCTGATTAGATAAGGAGATTAGACAGACTTGAGGATAAAATAATGGCAATTTTCTCAGAAAGGCAAATACAAACTTGAGGGGGAAAAAACCAAAAAGCTATACAAGAAAAGAAATGCAATCAGAGTGATTAATTGCCCTATAGCAAACAATATTTTCAAGGTCATAATAATGTAAACCTTGTTGCTCGTTTTCAACATCTTAGACCTAGACTATTGAGAGAGCATGGAAGACTTAGTTTGGTCACAGAACACATTACAAATGTCATAGAGAACATTTTCTGTATCCTCAATGTATAAATTTAATGATTATATGTCTAGGAGACTCATGTCCTTCACCTCTGGGAAATGTCTTATAGTCCCCATTAATCTATTTTTTTCTTCTGGTAACTTAATCAGATGTGGGATGTCCTAGATTAGCCCTCTGTGATTCTTTTCTTTCCTCCTATGATTTCTATCTTTGTCCTTTCTCTGGGATATATTTTTGAATTTATATTGCAATGCTTCTATTGAATTTTTTATTTTTTACAGATGTATTTTTCAAAAAGATTTTAAAAATGTATTTATTTGAGAGAGAAAGGGAGAGAGCACAAACATGAGGGAAAGAGGAGAGGGGCATAGGGAGAGGAGAAGCAGACTCCCTGCTGAGTAGAGCTTCAACATGGGGCTTGATCCCAGGACGCTGGGATCACGACCTGAGCCGAATGAGCCACCCAGGCACCCCTCCTCTGGTCATTCTTGTGTTTATTTGTATCTACCTTTCTATCTTTCACGTTGTGACCTTTCTTCAAATATCTGGTCATCCTCAGTTGTCTTTACTTCAGAATGAGGCAATAAGATGTTACTTTGTACTTTTTGTTTTTTTCACCTAGGTGGGGTTTATTGAGTCTTCACTTTGTGGTGATCTAGCTTTGCCAGCTATGTGATCTTGGGCAAGTTATGTAACCACTCCGGGCTTCAGTTTCTTCCTAGAGTTGTGAGCATTAGTGGTATATAACTATTTGCTACTTGTATAACTTATACTATGATTACTTGGCAGAAATCCAGCTCTTTGGCTAGGGAACTCCTAAATACCAACAGATCAGGGGACTTATCTGTGGGGCCATTAGATTTTGTAGAGAAGAGAATATTGTTGTTGTTTTTTATTAGAAGTAGGGTGATGCAGGGGGAGAACCTATCCTGCTGCTAGAGGGGTGAGAGGCCAACTGCTCCTTTGCACTATTTTATCCATCACCACAATTTCAGCCCATCACTCACTCACTTCAGTTGCCTAGTGCCCCAAGTTCTGCTCTGCAAAAGATTTCCTTCTTGGTCCTATCCTCCTCCAACCTCCCACTCATGCGGTATGAGTTTAGCTTCCTTTGTTCTCTTTCTTCTGCCACCACTCTTCCATCCACTGTTTACCCTCTGGAAAATCTTTGAAATCTGTTATCTGCTGAGAGTCCCTTTGCCATTACTGGGTACTTATTGCTTTTTAAATACCTTCATTTTCATTATGGTGGGGTCTTGGTGACAATAAAATCAAGCGTGCCTAATCTGCCATCTTTAAATCAGACACTCATAAATTCTCTTGACAGATACGGTGCCAGTTTCCATGTTTGAAATCCTGGCACTTTTATGCACTTTTCTTACACTTGTAGGGCCATTTAAGCTTGGAGGAGATGAGGAAGGAAGGGAAGAAAGGAAGTGGTAGCCAAAGTGACTTGATTTAGTTGGTGTCCCTTAGAAGACAGTCTACTAATGCATTGCTCTCCTTGAATGATCTAGTTGATCTGAATTTGCAGTCAGCGGGAGAGAGGGTTTTAGGTAAAGTTTCAGGAAAGATATTATGAGTAATAATAAAAATAAATCACTTAAAGAGTGAGATATAAATTGCTTCTAAGTTCTTAAGTTATTATGAGCATTTCTTCTCCTGTAACTACTACCAGATCATTCCTTCATGATGCTATTGCTGGAAGTCAGTATGTATATTAGCTCAAGAAGATTTGGGGCTATTTCTGCAAAATGCAGTAGTAGTTCTATTATGAATAACATAATAATGGCTTATGATTCACTATTTTCATTACATTTATCATAAGTAGATATTGAGTAAATTTAGGCCACTGCTTTGAAGTTTGAGTTGGCGGAATTCACAATCATTTGTGAAATCTAAGCATCTTAAAATTGTACTTTTAAGCAATAATAACTTCAATAGGTTATGGAATACCCTTCAAACAAATAATTAAAGAAATAATAGATTGGTAACCACAACCCTAATTAAGGAACTTACTAATAGCTAATCCAGGTTAAAGGAAAATGTGTTTTAGCCATGACATATGTTATTAGTTAGGATCTAACCAGACCAACAGAAACCATTATACAGATTTATAACAGAGGAAGTTTAAAAGATTTTATTTATTTATTTGACAGAGAGAGAGATCACAAGTAGGCAGAGAGGCAGGGGGGGGGAAGCAGGCTCCCTGCTGAGCAGAGCCCGATGCGGGGCTCGATCCCAGGACCCTGAGATCATGACCTGAGCCGAAGGCAGAGGCCCAACCCACAGAGCCACCCAGGCGCCCCTATGACAGAGGAAGTTTAATGCGATGAATTGGTTATACAAGTTTATGGATGACCTGAGAAATTTAAGTTAGTGACAGTGGGAAGTCACTCACAACCCTGAGCTGGAGGGACAATCAGAGGGAATGGTATTACCAGAGGCCAGGGGTTGGGATCACCAAAGCAGCCGGAACCACAGCAGGCCCCTCATACCATCCAATGGCAGGAGGCTTAGGGAGAAACGTCCTGGTCTTCCCCTTCCTTCCACCTCAGGGCTTCTCATTGGCTGAGCCCAGCTGGAACCCAAGTGACTGGACAGTCGAAGAAACCTGTCTGCAGGGGTCAGTCCCCTGAGACACAGAGCAGAGCAGGTGAAGGTGAGGAATGGGTCTGAAAGCAAATGGGTACACGACCTATACAACATATGCATGGTATAATAGACCATATAGACATTCCATAGTTTAAATATATGACAAGTACTGGTGTACAATATATGTATGTATAACTCTGTACTTACATCTGAACTCAGATTAAATTGGAACCATGGTCTTAGCCAGTTGAGCAAGGAATATCTTAATGGGTTAAATTCAGGTTCAAGTGAGCCATAAACAATTACAAACATAGCTATCAATTAAATGAGGTTTCTTGGGGGCACCTGGCTCGCTCAGTTGGTAGAGCAGCATGTGATTCTTGATCTTGGGGTTGTGAGTTCGAGCCCCATCTTGGGTGGAGAGATTACGTAAAAAAAAAAATAAAAGAGTAAATGATGCTTTTTATTTTTTAAATTAGGAAACACATCAACCACCCACCTTTGGACATGCAAACCATTTCCCTCCTTTCATTTTCCATCTACTACTAACGCTAGGAGCATACAGTCTGAGAGACACCACAGTTCCCATGATGGCACGAATGATGTGCGACCTGCCCATGCAGAACTCACAGGCTGTGTGGTTTTTTAAACCAAGGACACCCAAGTTTAAGATTCTTTGGTAAATTTCACAGGACTATCAAAGAATGATATTCTGAAATGTAGGCTTTACAAATAATGAAGAACAGTTCTTTGATTCTTCCTTCATAAAAGCTAGTAGTGGAAGTGCTGCGCTGGCTGTTTTCCCACACTAATTTCCTCCTGGCAGATGGCAGAATAAAACATTCACAGTAGACAGTGCCTTCTTTCAGAGACTCAAATCCAAAGAGTACATGGAGAAGAAGGCTTAGGTCTTGGTCTCCTTCCGATGTGAGCATTAAGCTAGAAAAAACTCGGAGGGTTTGAGAGAGATGCCTTCGGCCCGTACCAATGCCTGGCTCCGTGGACTGATCTGGGCTGAGCCCGGCTGGACACTGACTCATTTGCCATTTACCCTGAATGTCAGTGTCTCTCCCTAACCCTCCTCTGCTCCCTCGTCCAGAATGTAAGCCAAGAGGAAATAAAAACATTAAGAAGCTACCGACTGTGCTGCCTTTTCTGTTCCTACTTTTTGTTGAAATGGAAGAATGGCTTGAATGAACAAAAAGGGAACTGCATAATTAGTTCTAAATAATTGTAATAAAAATGGGTAGAAGGGAGAAGAGGAAAAAGAGCAGAATAAAGAGGAAGGAGCTAAGGAAGGCACTTCCCAGTTAATGGAAGCATTTATTCGATGCTGCTCCCCTCACCCCTACCCTAGGCTCAAGGTTATTCACAAAGAAAGTCTCCTGGTGAGTGGTTATCAGCCCTGGCTAATTACTGGGGGCATTAAGCCGGCTAAATCAAATTCTCTGGGGTGAGACCCAGGTGTCAGTATTTTTAAGATCTCTGTGATTCCAATGTGCAGCCAGGATGGAGAACCTCAGAGGTGTGCCCCATCGTGGGCACGACACGGCCAAAGGTGAATAGCGGGAGTTTCAGAGGTGTCTGGAAAGGAATCACAGCCACTATTTAGAGCAGTGGCTCTCAGTTGGGGGCTGTTCCAGGAAATTTCTTCTCACTGAGCAGCTCAGTAATCCAGAAACCGCCACTCCCAGCCCCTCCTGAGGACTGACATTGCCTTCTACTCACATGATTCGAGCAGAAGTTCCCAGTGGGGGTGATCTTTTCTCCTGGGTGGCCTTTGGGAACTCCACGGGGGTGTTTTCAGATGCCACACTGATGAATAGGTTACCGCTTGGGCGGAAACTAAGCTGTTGGAATGGATGAGGGAGGCAAGGGGAAGGAAACTAACATTGGAAACCTCCCGTATGGTAGGCACTCTGATGGGCCCTTGGGAGAGATGCGGGCTCCCTGTCTTCCCACTTCTCCGCCCCCAACACAAGCACATGCACACACTCATCCATGCACTATATAGCGTTATACAGCTTTTCTGAGTTTAGGGAGAAGAAATGTGCCAATGCAAAGAAGGTAAGAGATGGAACCCAGGGATGACATGGGAGAATACTCTCCTTGCTTGATAAGGCCTGGATAATTAGCTTACACAAAATAAGGTCAAAGTTGACTCAATAGAAGCACTATGAATCTCAAATGCAGACAGATGGGGAAAAAGAAAAACCTATTCTCACAGCGCCAGGGCTGCTTGGCTTTAGATATTATAGGACAGAAATTGCGGCAGCCTGTGCGGAACCCCACCATTCTTTAGCGCTCATATCCCTGTGCCCCCCGTGGGGCAGAGTTCAACTTTCCCAGCACAAGGAGCCCAATACCAGCTGTCCAGGACCATGTGTTCATCTGCAAGCACTGTGGCTATTCCACACCTGAGTCCTGAGGACTGACCCTGGCCAACCCCGACCATCCCTCCCAAAGCCTTTTTTTTTTTTTTCCCCAAATGTTGTGGCATCCCAGGAACGCCGCATCTTCTTTTCCCACAGAAACCACCAGAGCTTCTTCCCAGGCCAGACCTCTATCCAGAATGGTGTCTTATCTTTTCAACCCATCCGAACACAGTCTTACCCAGCTTCCTTCTTTTGCCCACCCCCCAGCCTCACCTCCTACAATCTGGATATTATGCCCACTTCTCACAGCTATTTTTCCAGGGGTCACCAGGGCTCTCCTAACTGCCTATTCCAGTGGTCTCTTCTCAGGGTTTTTTTTGTTTGTTGAATAAATTTTAGATTTTCTGAAGTTTTCAAGCAGAGAGGTAGAATAATACAATGAATACATACACCCATTTCTTTGATTCAGCCATTATATCAATATTTTGCCATAACTGTTTCCTTTTGTTGAATTATTATATAATAAATTACAGATTTTCTGACATTTCACCCTAAAATAATTCAGTACGCATTTCTAAAAAATAAGAACATTTTCCCACACGCCCATAGGATCCTATCACACCTAATAAAATAAAGAATAGTTCTGTAACATACATTTTCCACATTCCGATTTCCTCACCTGTTCTAGAAATGTCTGAACAGCTAGTGCGTTCAGACCAAGTTGCAGTCATGAAAGTCCACTGTGTATGGCGGTTGTGTCTTGGGTTTTCACCGGTGACCTACCTCACTGTAGCATTTGCTTCCACTAAGAGGTTCCTTCTGCGAGGTCCTCCTTTGGTTTTCATAACGTCAACTCTCTCTTCACTGCCTATTCTGGACCATCTCTTTTCATCACGGACCTTCCTTTGCCACCTGTCTTTTCGGTATTGGTGCTTCATGGAACTCTGTCCTTGGCTGGCTATTCTCATCTTACACTTACCTCCCAGGCAATTCTCCTGAGCCATAGTCCACTGTATGGCTCTACCACATTTTGTTTATTCATTTACCAATTTTTGGACTTTTGGGTTGTTTCTATTTTGGGGCTATTACGAACAATGCTGCTTGCTGTGAATACTGTTTGTATATGATCATTTGTATTTGTACACACGTTTTTGTGTGGACAAATGTTTTACTCTCTCTTGGGAATGTACCTGGGCGTGAGATTGCTGGGTCATGTGGTATTCTTACATTTAACAGTTTGGGAAGCTGCCAAATGTTTTCCAAAGTGTCTTTACTGTTTTACAGCCCTACTAGCAACATATAAGGGTTCCAATTTCTCTACATCCTTGTCAACACTTGTTATTGTCTTTTTTTTTAATTTTTTATTTTTTTGTCTTTTTTTTTTTTTTAGAGATTTTATTTATTTATTTGAGAGAGAGCACATGAGCAGCAGGGAGGGGCAGAGGGAGAGGGAGCAGCAGACTCCCCATTGAGAAGGGAGTGGAGGAGGGGTTCCATTGTAGGGCTCCATTCCAGGACCCTGAGATCAGAGATCACGAGCTGAAGGCAGACGCTCAACTGACTGAGCAACCCAGGCACCCCTGTTGTTTGTCATTTTGATTATAGCCATCCTAGAAGGTGTGAAGTGATAGCTCATTGTGGTTTTGATTTGCATTTCCCTAATGGTTAGTGATCTGAGCATCTTTTAATGGGCTTTTCAGCCACTTGTACTTTTTTTTTTAATGTCTATAGAGATTTTTTTTGCCAATTTTTAAATTGGGTTATTTGTCTTTTTTATTATTGAGTTGTAAGAATTTTTATAGATTCTAGAAATAAGTCCCTTAGCAGAGATATTATTTGCAAACATTCTACGGGTTGTCCTAGGATGCTTTTTATAAAAATCTCATAGGAGAGGAATATGCATGTGTGTATATGTGCGTGTGTGTGTGTTTCTTGAGGTTTAGGACAGTGCTTAGTCTCCAGCTCAGTACCTATTCAATAAATACTTATTGAATTCAGTTGAATTCTTCATAGGTTTTCTGGCAAAGTCTTTGACCATCTGTTTTACTCTCCCTTCAACTTCAACTTTCTTTCTTAGAGTGTAAGAAAATGCAAATAAAAATGAAGAATATGCACAATTTGGACTGGACATACACATTTAAAAAAAAAATCTAAGCTGTAAGTGGCTTTGAAACAACAGATTTTAACAAATCATTTAATCTCTCTGTTTCCTCAGCTGCAAATTGGATGATTACATGATCATCTCGATGCTCGCTTCTACTCTAACACTGAATGTGTTTAACAATAATAATAAGCCAAAACCATTCCTGGTGGCATGCTGGGCTCAGAGCAAGTCACTTGGAATAATCGCCGTGCCTGTCTTGCTCTCTGCTTTATTACAAGCACAGAGCACTGTGACCTACACATGGCAGGTAATAAATTGAGTGACTAATCCCTGGTAAATCCGTACCTCTCCAAATACACTGGTGACTCCCACATTTGTATCTCTAGCCTGGACTCTTTTCCTGATGGATCCCTTTGCTCATTCAATACTCACATCTGCAGGGCTAACAGAAATCACAATTGTAATGTGTCAAAATAGAACATGTGATTCTCCACACCTCCTTAAATTTGCTCTCTGACTCCCCACCCAACATCAGGCTTTTTCTTTTTTTTCTCTTCATGCCCAGCATGAAGCCCACTGTGAGGCTTGAACTCAAGACCCTGAGATCAAGAACTGAGTTTAGAAAACAGACTTACAGACTTATCCACCCACATGCCCCCACTGGGCTTTCTAATTTCAGTAAATGGCACCAAAGAGATGCTCAGGCAAAACTATTAGTAGTCATTCTTAACTGTTCTTCTTCCTTAAAAGTTATTCAATTTGTCAAAAAGCCTTATCAGGGGCCCCTGGGTGGCTCAGTCGTTAAGCGTCTGCCTTCAGCTCAGGTCATGATCTCAGGGTCCTGGCATCAAGCCCCACATCAGGCTGCCTGCTCTGCAGGGAGCCTGCTTCTCCCCCTCACTCCCCCTGCCTGTGTTCCCTCTAGCGCTGTGTCTCTCTCTGTCAAATAAATAAATAAATCTTTAAAAAAAAAAAAAAAGCTTTATCAGTTCTACCTTCAAAACATACTCCAAATCCAGTGCCTTCGTACCCTCTCCATTGGTTACCACTCTCTTCTCTCCCCTGGATTCCTACAGCAACCTCCTAACTGATGTCCCGGAATCTACTGTACCCACCCTACACTGTTTTCTTCATGCAAGGGGGCCAGGATGATTCTCAAAAAACTGAAGCCAGATCATACCACTCTCCTGTTCAAAATTTTCCAAAGAACCTCCAACCATACTCAGAATCAATTCAAAGTCCCACCAATGGCCTAGAAAGCTCAGGTGATCAGGGCTTGGCTTGTTCTCTGGTCTACCTTCTCTTTCTCTTTCTGTCTTGCTAACTCCAGTCTGACCTTATGTTCCTTAAACATGGCCATCACGCTCTACCTCAGGGCCTTTGCACATACTGCTCTTTGCCTGCAACACTGGTTCTCCTGAGGTTTCAGCACAGCTTACTCTCTTGCTTCATTCAGGTCTCTGAATGTCACCACCTCGGGGAGGCCTTACCCAACCATCTTTCTAAAGAAGCCCCCTTTCAACTTATCGTCCCTTTATTCTGATTTATGTTCATTCATGGTGTTTAACATTTCCTAAATTACAGTCTGTATTTATTTACTTCTTGTTTCCTCCACTAGAATGCAAGCTCTATGAGGGCAGACATCTCACCTTAATTTATTGCTTTGTTTACTGCTGCATCCTTAGTGCTGGATGCCATTTCCAGCACATTATAAACATTCAATAGATACTGTGGAATGAATAATTAAGGTGATGATATTATATTTGTCTTCTGAAAGCAAGCCCTGGGTTTGTGCTTTGCCCTAGGTTTGTACTTTAGCTATACCACTTACTAACTCAACAGCCTTGGGCCAATTATCAAATCTCTCTAGGTCTTGGTTTCCTCATTTATAAAAATAAGCTATTAATACCCACTGTGAAGGAGGCTTAGAGATGAAAGTGCCTGATATCAAGCGCTGGCTTCATAGACCTGTAATTACCCATAAAAACAAACACCCCTCTTCATGCATGACTTGGTTGCGGGACAAAGGAGATCATCAAACCTGCTCTCCTAGAACCAGAGTTTACCGCCGGAAAACGGCACACTAGAGGCTGAGGAATAAAATGAATCCATTTCAATGTGGAAGTCTCAGAGAGCTGTGTTAATACACCACCCAGAATAGCTGGGCTTAGAGATATGGCTTCCAAATTCAAGTCAAGGCACTGCTTTGTTCTGCGGACAGCAGCAGGGTTGCAGGCGATAATTCAAAATGAACTCAGCTTTTGTCTCATCTGGTCCTGTGACCGGACCGCAGGCCACGCCCCATCCAGGGTAGTGATTTCCTCTGCAGCTCTCTGCTAAGGGGCCCTTGGACATGGTGAAATGCCGTGCAGCCCGAGCAGAGGACGAGGCGTTGCTACGTGCCCTGACATGCAAAGATCTTTAACACGGATTGCCGAGTGAAAATTTCCAGTTACAGATAAAATATCACGCACAAACATGCACCAACAACACTCCACTCTACGTGTATACAGGTTTCTACAGAAGTACACAAACGTAGAGAAAGGGGTCTGGAAGGATGGAAATCATATTGGTTGTGCTCGTTTCTTCCGAGAGGTGGGGTGCTGGCTGAAACTGGACGTGGGCGTCAAAGGACACCAGCTTCATCCAGAATCTATTTTTACAAAGAGAATGTATTACTTCTGTTATTGAAAATTAATTTTTAAAGCTGCCCAAACAAGATGATGCTAAAACACCCATTTAAGTAAAATGAAGGAGTTTACTTTACCCTAACTAGCAGTTCTCCAATGGGGCAGTCACCCCCAGTGGGTGCTTGGTGGCACTTTTTTGGTTGTCAAAAGACTCCAGCACTATTGCCATTTATTTCCCCAGGGGTGAGGGATTTAACTGCCCGCGTGTGTGAGAGAATCCCCCGGCACAACGCAGTATCCCAGCCCAGATGCCAACAGGGGTCCTAGTGAGAAACACGACCCAAAAGCTGGGGTTCGTTGTACTTGTGAATTCATCTGTGACCCCCTGCTAAGAATTTTCTGTCTTTGGAGGCACCTGGGTGGCCCAGGCAGTTAAGCAGCTACCTTCAGCTCAGGTCATGATCCCAGGGTCCTGGGTTCAGGCCCTGCATCGGCACTCTCCCTCTCAAATAAATAAATAAATAAAATCTTAAAACAAAAAAAAGGAATTTTCCGTTTTGATTTGAGCTACTGAGATTTGAGATGCCCAGCCCATGTTCTATCTGGATATATAGGACAGTAAATTTTATAATCAATGGTCAAGCAAAGTAAGTTTAAAGCATGCCAGTTGCTACATCTGGGAAGCACAAGGGGCTTGGGTTTTATGCCTCCCATCTAGAGTATGTGAATATTTCTGAGAATAAGGGTTGTCCAGGCACCCTTGTACTTTTTACTAAGACATTTAAGACAAATGTCCCATTGGCCAGCAGTCAGGCAAGGGCAGAGAGCCCTTAAGGGCAAGTTGGGAAGGCATGATTTTACCTATGATAGGCATGATTTTACCCATGATTCCCACAAAGGATGGTGTGCCTTCAGACCCTCTGCCTTTGGGAAGCAGCTTCCAGCCTCCAGAACAGTGACGGAACGGTGATGATAAGCAAAACAGAAAGTGCTATTGTTTCCCCGGTCAATTCCACACTCTTGGACACTACCGTGGTGCATGCATTCAACAAATATTTATGGAGTAACCACTATGTGTCAGGCACTGTGCTTGGTGCTGGGGTGTACAGAGAATGAGACAGGTGGGAAAGACGTAATAAAGAAACAGATCCACATCAATCCGATCATTTTAAATAGTGATAACTGTTGGGATGGAACACGAGGAATGAGGTTGATAGTTACTAGGAGTGAGGTCAACATACGACGGAGCTCATCAAAGGCCTGTCTCAGGAGGCGGGCTGGGGGAGGAGGATGGTGATGGACGTGGGGGCCACTGTGGAAGGCTTACGCCTGTGCAGCTGTTCCCGTCTCTTCCAGCCCAGCCAGAGCAACGTGCCCTCAGGGATAGCAGATGTGCTCCAGGTCCCGTGGGTCATCGGAGCTCCTGAGCAGGTAAAATTATCATGAGTAACATTCATGCTGCTGCTGATTTTGTTTTCCAGCTGTCGCCACCCAAGATTTCACCTGTATCCGAGGAAGCTGATTTCATGTGTTTCAGAGGTGCAGGGGTACACTGGCGGATCACTGGAAGGCACTTTCAAAGTTATTGTTACTTAAAAACACTTACATGGCACTCACGTTGTGTCAGGCACTGTTCTAAGCACTTTGCAAATGTCAAATCATTTTGTCCTTACAAGAAACCTACATGCCAAGTGCTGAGGAGTATTACTATCCTCTGTTCACTCATGAGGACATGGGACTGTTCCAATCACAGCCTTTCCCCATCACGTGCAGTGTCATCTCGCCTGCTGGAAACATCAGCGTCAGATGGGGATAAGGCAGCAGCAGCCATGGGGTCAGAAAGGCCAACTCTTGACCTGCCCACCAGCTACTGAATCAGACTCTGTTCTCTCCAGGTGATTCTTACAGATGGCCAAGTTCAAAACCACTGATCCAGTCCATTTTTTCATTTTTAGGGAGATGATCTGAAGGATGAGACTCTCTGATTAGCTAATCCTTCAAAATCAGATGAGTGTTTGTTTTTATGCACCCTTTTTCCTCCTTAGTTAAAGTTCATTTCTCAGGTAGGGGAACCAAGCATAGCAGGGTTAGAATCAACCAGTAAACAACATAAAAGCAGGACACAGTATGTGCAAAGGGCTGGGTTTGGTGGTGCTGGGGGGTTGGGGAAGGCAGAGCGGAGAAGCCGCAAACTACAAGACATTGTCCCTGCCTGGAGGAGCACCTTATCCCCATGTGGAGAAAAGATACATAAATGTCAAATGGGCAGACAGACAGAGGTACTGTATTTTTACAGTGACATCCCACAAACAACTAAAGAGTCATCAATTCAACTATACATCTCTGAGAGAAAGTAAAGAAAGGGGGGGGAAGGAGAGGGAGGGATGGAGAGGATGAGAGAGAGAGGAAAGAAGGAAGGAGGGAAAGGAGGGAGGGAAGAGGGAGGGAAAGAAAGGGGCAGGACAGGGAGAAGATTTAACGTTATGCGTATTCCCCCCACATTCCTCCATGAAATGTCTCAGAGGAAACCTGCATGTCCCTAGGGGTCCTCAGCTATTGTGGGCTTCTCTAGCTGAGAATGGATCTAATATTTAAAGATTCTTCATAAAGCATAGCCCCTGAATGCCAGCCAACCACATCACCTGCTTGTCAGCCAAGAAACGGGGTCCACTCCGGTGGTAGAGGGAAAACTGGCTGTGTAGAGACATAGGTGTCCCATACTTTATTGGGTGATTTAAAGGATTTTCAAGAGACATTTTTGATTAAATATGTTTTCATCTTCGTGCTGACTTCAAACACTACCCTTAAGAGGTAACTGGACTGTGGTGCAGCCTCATATTTTCTGACTTTCTCTGTTGCGAAAACTGAGAAAGAAATTAGCCAACCAGACCCCATCCGAGGCCGCCAAGTCCACCCCGAGGGGAGAAGATGAGGTTGCTGCCTCCAGAGGAAGCACAGCGTCACAATCGCTGATGGCATCTGTCAGTGAGAATTCTGTCGGCATTGTCACCAGGCTTGCACAGTAGACACGCGAGCTCACATCCCCCTCAGAGTACAGAGCCGGGTGTTTCTGTGTCCATGAGAGGGTGCAAGGCGAGGGGTCACTGCAACACCATTTCCACTTTCCTCACCCACACGCTTCTTGTCCTGGAAAGCAGAGGTCCCCATACTTGGCCTCCTGCAGCCAGCCTCTCCTGCTTGACCAGTGCTGCTTGACCCCGCTGTGACCTCTGCACCAATTAGGCAGGGAGTGGACCACTCAGCACGGGCTGGACCCAGTCACCTCCAGGGTCTCCCTCTTCTAAACGTGATCCAAGGGGTGGCCAGTCTGCGGTCAGGTGGTAGCAGTCTCTGGTACCAGAAGGATCTGTAGATTCGGGGCTGGTAGCCATCTCGAGCACACAGGGACAGGCAAGGGACACAGGGCCAAGGTGGGCTGAAGCAAGCAACCAACCAGGTGAGCAATCTCCCCCTTCAGGCTTTCTGTGCCCAGCCACACCTGACACACCATCCTAGGGTTCCTCTGCCTAGACCTTTACTGCACCCCATCCCACTTTTATTGAGCTGGTGGGCCTTGGGTCGTCTTCTGCATACAAACGAAGCTTTGCCGGCCTGGGCTTTATACTGTCCTCTTGGGGCTCTGAAGGCCTCCCTCGAGCAGACAGGTCTTCTAACCGCTTAGACACCTCACTGGAGAGCTTCAATCATTTGTGACGTTCTGTGACACCCAAAAGGCAAACTTCTAGAATTTAGATGGTCTTGGGAAGCTCATTTGTCTAATTAAATCCCTTTCTGTAGGACAGACATTTTTTTCTTGGTACTATGTAAAATGCCCATCCTTCGGGCCAAATTCTTCCTTTTCTGATGGTTTCTTGGGGCTACCAGCACCCCTTGCAATGGTGAGCATGAACTTTCCCTACTGTTTGCCACATTAGGAACAGATGTAACAGTGAGCCCCATGGCTTTCAACTTTTTAGCAGTAGATTTTTTCTTTTTCAAATTAATGTTATTTGAAGCAATACAGAAGAGATATTGATAAGGAAAAAACTGTACTCTAAGATGGCCACCCAAACCAGCAATAGAATTCCAGTCCCTGTCTCAAAGCCCTTCCGAGTTCTTTCCTACCCCATTCCCCCGTGCATGCCAAAAGTACCAAGTATGTGGAAGTAGAAGGGTATAAATTATCCTCCCTTCTTGTGCTCGGAGCTCAGACCTTTGGAGAATGGTCTCCTCTGAGCCCACCGGTGTTACATAAACCTCTGATCCTCCAAAGTCTCCGAGTGCCACTTGGTTCTTTCGTCAGGATCCAGTCCAGGTTCTGTAACAATATAACCCTGGGTGCCTCAGCATTTCTTGTCTCTGCACCCTTCCCCGACTCCTAGTTGCAGGCTCCTGCAGAACCCGAGAGCTCTGGGAACAAACATTCAGTGCAATGCTCGGGGCGGCTGATTGCTCATCCTTATCTTGGGCAAACATCGAGGAGCACCCATTACATAGTAGAGACATCCTAGGGCCCATCCCAGGGTCTGGAAATGCTCCGGAAAAACAGTGGCATGAAAGACACCTCCCCAACACCAAGGAGAAAGCGGGCAGATAAGATGCTACAGCCATCAAACAGAGCGTGTGGCAAGTACAAAGGTGTCACCTGTACAGTTAGGATGGAGAAGGGGCCAGGGTTAAAACAGCGGGGGGCAAGCCCCACAGAGCAGCAGGAGGGGCTTCCGCAGGATTTTAAGAGATTTACATAAGAAGAGAAAGTAAAATCTGAGGGGTGGGGGTGGCAGGGTACACGCAGACTAGGGGAGAAGCACAAACAAGATGGAAGTGTCTGTCACAGGAAGTGGTTAGCTGATGAATTCGGTTGGATGACAGGGCGTTCTGAATGGGAAGAAGGGAAGGGGCCAGAATTTGAATAACAGGCTAGGAAAAATTCGACTCATTTTGGAGACCATCAAGAGCCCTGAGTGATTCAATTTAGAATTTAAAAAAACATTAGGAAAAAGAAAAACAAGGTAAGAGCAGAAATCAGACGTCAAGCAGCTCAGAGGCGGTGTCTGACATGGGTCTGCAGGAAAGACAAAGGGTCAGCAAAGGGAACCGGGGATGACACATTTCCGTACCGCTGACACCCCCCCACCCCCCCGCAAAAGGGTCAGAAGCCTTTGAGACCGGGGAAGGCAAGCTGCATTATCTTCTACTTATTCACCAGGCATCAAGAAGCACTTGACTCATTCGAAGTCATCCCCCTTACGACTCTGGGGGTCCTGATTCATAGGCCTTCCCAGAAGAATCCTCTCCAGCAAGAACGCATGATCACGAGACTCTTGCTCAGTGGCTGGTGAGAGAGGTCTACAATTAGCTCAGGGCTCCTCAGGCCTTTCTCCTGCCTGAATCCAGAGAAGGGAAAAACCCCAAGTCATGCCCAGCCTCAGCTTACCACAACGCATTAACCAAAGGAATGCGGAGAGGCATGGCCTGAGAGGGAAACCGCTCCCAAATTGTTACAGGGCAACACACGCACGCACACACACGCACGCACACACACGCACAGGCACACACGCACAGGCACACATGGTCACCCTTGGAAAAGGTGTGAACATCAAAGAAGGTGTGACCACAGTCACTCCTGGAGAAGGTGGGTAAAGGTGAAGGCTGTACTTGGTCTGCCCTGAAGGAGGGCCCAACACTACAGACTTCCATGGGGAAGAGAGTATAAAGACAGTCCCTCCCCAGACATTGACTGATGGTGACCCATCTGGGCTAACCAGGTGTCTCTGTCTGTCTCTGTCTGCTACATAATGGGGGACATGGGAAGGGCATGTCATGGGAGGGAAATAGGCCATAAAGAGTTTGAGTGTCCTCCTCAAAAGTGCTGGACAAGGCAGTGCGTGGCCCCCCTCTCATCCAGAGGCGGTGTTCTGTTCAACAGTTCCTTGGGATGGAAGAGAATGACATCACCAGAAAAGGGGACAGAAAGGAAGGAGGACAGCCACATTCCCTGTCAATGGAGGATTTCCGGGATGTTGTGCTGAATCCCCAGGCGATCGGGCGGGGGTGGGGAGGGGGTTGTTCCTGAGGCTCTGGGAGTTGAGCAGAGGAGGGGGCACCTGTGGTGGCCTTCTAGTCAGGAGAGCATGTCAGCTGCAGTTAGCCAGTGACTCACCACTGACAGGAAGGCCAGACCTCCCTGAGGTCACGAGCTGCCATCAACCCTGGACACGTCCACCTCCCGGCACATCCCCACACATGTGGAGGGGACTCAAACTAACTTCCCAGTGACTGTACTGTCCCCTCTTCCGCAATAAACAGGCCATCTCCCCTTTACTGATCATCTCTTCCAACTAGTTTTCTAAAATTTGTAAATAGAATAACGTTTACCTGATCTTTAAAAATTCAACCAGTAGCAAAGGCTGTCCGATAAAAAGAAAAGCAGCAGAGGTCTAAGCATAATTTTCTGGTACTTGACCCATCAGTGTAAAGCAGCTGCATGTGGCTTCCATTTCTGTAGGCAAGGAAATTAACTCACTCTGTGTGTCCTTCCCCTTCCGCCGTTGTCTGTCCCATCCCTAAGGCCTGGCCCCCTACCTGTCGCGGTTACGTGGCACCAAGGTTTAAAACTTTAATGTTTTGTTCCAGAAACAGAATTGTTTGTGCTTCATCTAGACCTTGGTTCTTAAAATTAAAGACAAACAACCAGCATTTATCATGTTCTAGTTGTGTGATTACTGTCCTCTCCAGAGGCCAGTGGAGATCCAAAGAGAAGAACATGCGGACATGTCCCTAAACTCGTGCTGCTCAAAGAGAAATAAAGTGAACTAAGTTGGGAGGAGGACTTAGGGAAGGGAAGGAGTGAGGTATTAAAGTTATTTCTCTTCAACATGTTGAAGGCATTTCTCTGACTTCTATTGTTGGGTTGGCATGAAGGCAGGGAGGAACAAAATCAGGGGGCTTCATTCATGTAACCATCTGTATTTTCTGAGTACCAATTATGTGTTAGATACTATGCTAAGCCCTTAAGATGCATATAAAAGCACTTCCCGCCTTCAAAGAGCTCCAAGGGAGAGGCAGGAAAATCAAAGACAGACAGACAAAAAGCTCCAAGGCAGGGTTTTTCAAATTCTGATTTGTTCACTGCTGTAGTTTTAGTATTTAGATAAGCCAATTACTGAATGAATGAGTGGGTGCAATGCCTGAGTTCAGCACAGTGGAGGCAGTGTGGGTTGGGGGAAGGGCTAGGGACGGGGAGGGGCACCTACAGGAACACAGAAGGAGCCCTGGAGGACGCCTCGTGCTTGAAGGTTCAGAGGACCTTCCCAAAGAGAGCTTGGGTTGAATCATGAAGTAGGGGGAGGACATGGGAAGAAATCGGGGAGAGGGGATCCCCAGTAATATGGCGGAAGTAGGAAGTGAGTTTGGTAAGTGGCAGATGAGGTGAAATGACAGGAGGACGCAATCTACGAGGACTTGTGTGCTGGGCTGACCGCCTGGCCTTTATTCCAGGGCGCTGGGGATTCTGGGAGGGCTGTCAGCAGGGCGGCAGCGTGGTCAGCTCTGTGCTTTAGAGACCCTCTGGTGTCTCTGCAGGGGCAGGGGCAGGGGCGGACGGGGCTGCAGATGGGAGTTCAGCCTGGGGAAAGGCTGTCTCTGGCATACAGCATGCTGAGAAGCGGACTAAGGCTCTGAGGGCGGAAAAAAGGGCTGAGCTCAGAGAAACATCTAGGAGGTAGAATCTGGTCGGTTTGGAAACTGAAGGGCTTTGTGGGAGGGCTCACACAGGGTGAGCTCCTAATCTGAGTGGCTGATGGGGTGGTGGCATCATTCACGAAAAAAAGGATTAAAAGAAGGGCTCAGCAATTTCTAGGAGCGCTATGGACTGCTGCATGTTGTGCATGTGGGACATCTAAATGGGGACATCCTTAGACAGGTGGATCTACTTATACGTCAGAGAATTATTGGCAAGTAAGTGGTATATAAAGCCAAGGACCGAGAAATGTAGGATAATAGGTACATGAAAGTGTATGACAAAGACCACCTTTAAGGATGGACAGACCCAGAGAAGGCCCTGAAGGAGACTGGGAGGAGAGAGGGTATCACTATTCCAGTGCAGGGGTGTGTGTGAATGAACAAAACGAAGGAATGAAGTCTGTATATTAAATTATTTATCCCTGCCTTTTCTTCTTGAAGTAACTTCAAGCACTAGCCCATACAATAAGAATCTGTCCCCATTAATCTTAGGGCAAGAGCCACCAGAAGCACAGCCTAACTCTGGATGCGGTTAGAAAAGTTTCCCTAAGATTTTCAAGAAATACTGGAAGTCACGAAGAATCTCAGTAATTTTCCAAAGAGTGGTTTCCCTGGAAGTTAGCTTTGTTTTTTGTTTTGTTTTGAATTTAAATTCGATTAGCCAAAATACAGTTCATTAGTTTCAGATGTAGAGTTCATAATTCATCAGTTGCATATAACACCTTTTTTTTTTAAAGATGTTATTTATTTATTTGACAGAGACACAGCGAGAGAGGGAGCACAAGCAGGGGGAGTGGGAGAGGGAGAAGCAGGCTTCCCACTGAGCACGGAGCCCAATGTGGGGCTCGATCCCAGGACCCTGGGATCATGACCTGAGCCGAAGGCAGATGCTTAACGACTGAGCCATCCAGGCGCCCCTAACATTTTTTCCTTTTTTTTAAATAAACTTTTCATTTTAGTTTTAGGTTTGGAAGAAAGTTGAGAAGATAGTAGAGAGAATTCTCATACACCCAACACTCAACTTTCCCCTATTGGTAATGCCTTACATTAGTGTGGTTTGCTTCCCATAACTAGTGACTCAATACTGATACACCATTTTTAACTAAAGTCCATACTCGGATTTCCTTGGTTTTTAAGTAATGTCCTTTCGTTGTTGCTGTTCTAGAAAAGCATCCAGGATTAGCACATTACACTTAGTTGTCATGTCTCCTGAGGCTCCCCTGGGCTGTGATAGCCTCTTACACTTTCCTTGTTTTTGAGGACTTTGATAGTTTTGAGGAATATTGTTCAATTATTTATAGAATTTCCCTCAATTTGGGTTTGTCTGATGTTTTTCTCATGATTAAACTGGGGTTATGGAGGCACCAGGGTGGCTCAGTTGGTTAAGCGTCTGCGGGAAGTCTGCTTCTCCCTCTCCCACTCCCCCTGCTTGTGTTCCCTCTCTCACTGTGTCTGTCAAATAAATAAATAAAATCTTTAAAAAATAAAAATAAAAAAATAAACTGGGGTTATGTGTTGTGGGGAGGAAGACAACAGAGGTAAACTGCCATTTTCATCACATCAAGTCAAGGTACATACTCGACGGGAGCTATCACTGTCGACGCTGACTTGCTCACCTGGTCAAGGTTGTGTTTGTCAGGTTCCCTCTGTAAAGTTAGTCCTTGCCTCCCTAACAAACTGTACTCTTTGGAAGGAAGTCAATATGTATGTACATCCTACACTTGAGGGGTGGAAAATTATGGTCCCCCTTCTTGAAAGGAGCAGGCAGTTAACTTTTTAAAGTCTTATCTTGCCTTTTCATTTGAAGGAAATTTCTCTTCGGCTTCCTATTCTGCCTTTCAGATACTCTTTTTTTTTTTTTTTTTTTTTTAAAGATTTTAGTTACTTATTTGAGAGAGAGAAAGAGAGAGACCACACAAGTGGGTTGAAGGGCAGAGAGAGAAGCAGACTCCCTGCAGAGCAGGGAGCCCGATGCGGGACTCGATCCTGGGACCCCGGAATCATGACCTGAGCTGAAGGCAGATGCTTAACCCCCCGACTGAGCCACCCAGGCGCCCCCTCAGATGCTCTTTTAAGAACACACAGACCTATCAAACTATGGAGCCTGACTTTAAAGAGATCTTTTATGGGACTTAACATTTCTAAATGTATCTAAACACATGCAATCTCAAAATACTACGTGGCCAGATTTTATTTTATTTTTTTAAGATTTATTTATCTCCTTTGGGAGAGGGCAGGGAGGAGCAGAGAATGAGGGGGACAGAGAATCTCAAGCAGTTTCCCCACAGAATGCAGAACTCAGAGGGGTGTGACTGGGCTCCATCCCACAACCCTGAGATCCTAACCTGAGCAAAATCAAGAGTCAGATGCTCAACCAACTGAGCCCCTCAGGCGCCCCCACATGACCAGATTTTAAAATGCAAGTAGTGACTCCCCTCCAGGTAGGCAATGGTTTACTACTGCCTCAGGCATGATGATTCCCTCTGAAGCAAGCCCAGAATGATGTCTTATATAGGGCCCGTCCCTTGTCCACCCTGCTGGTGTTATGTATGAGGCTACCCTAACTTAAAAGTCAGGAATGAGTGAAAACTCCTCAAGAGGGAAGAATCGGAAAGGAAGCACTTGAGAGGACTGATGATGTTCATTGTTATTGTACGGATAATGTCCTACTTTGTTACAATAACAGCATTTCTTCTATAAACCAAGAATATCATGGCAAAGACATACAACATGATCAGAGATTACATCCCTACAAAAAAGGCAAAGAATTTCACACCAAGGAAAGATTATTTAAAGACATAAAGAAACTCCACCAAGAATAATATAACGTGAGTTAGGAAACACGGCACATGTATCTCAGCATAATAAATTTTTACGACTTAATAAAAAGTTATTGAGCTCTGGTAAGATAAGGTCCAACCCCGCTGCTTTGGTTTTCTCCAGTGGCTGTGTCCTGCTGCCCCCTCGGGGCCTCACCACAGGGTGAGGAAGAGCAAGGAAGTGACACAAACTGTTTTTCTCGCACTCTTTTTTTCCCTCCTTATTGCCTGGACTTTGAAGTTCAATGTCATGTAAATATTAACTCACTTCTTAAATAAAGCCTCAAAGAACAAACTGTAATCTGAGCATATGATTTACGCCAACATTTTCCCATGAGCTCTAAGAATTCCGATTTCTTCCCTACCAATAGGTCTCTATTTCACAGAATTAGTTTGGAAATAGTCTTAACTTATCATCACTATTATTATGATGATGATTATGTGATTGAAGTATTTCCCAAAGAATGCCTGAGATGATTTTAGATGGGAACATCCACTGAGTTTCCTTTTAAATATATTTAAGTTAAAAAACTAATTTGACTTGGGGCACCTGGCTGGCTCAGTCGGTGGAGCATGCGACTCTTGGTCTCGGGTTGTGAGTTCGAGCCTCACCCTGGGTATAGAAATTACTTAAAAATAAAATCTTAAAAAAAAAACCTAATTTGATGTAAAGAAAAAACACATTAGTAGCAGTACACCTGGTAAAAGGTAAGGCAAAAATGATCACTGGCTGAAGTTTGGGACTAACTGAACTCTTGTACTAATCAGTTTCACAGGGGAAATTTATTGCACATGTAAAGCCTGGATTATATTATTATAACTTTGGGAACAACCCACAGCAACTAAGATGGTGGGTTTGGTTTCTTTTTTTTTTATTTCTTGTTTTTGCTAGTCACATTACCCACAGTTTTCTTTTATAATGCAATTGTGCCAATCACAATGGTCTAAATTACTCCCAGGAACCCTTCAAACCAAATTAGACACCTCACTGACACAATCTTTGCAGAGGTGGTCAAGAGAAAGTTTCTCTGAATTTGTCTTAGAGATGTTTTTAGATTTTCTCCTATGTTATATTTTATTTTCCTAAAATCAAAATAATATAAAATTATAGTGGATTTTCCTAACATCGAGAACTTCAATGTACACTGCTATTTGAATTGCCGAAGAAACAATCCCTTAATTATGAGATCTTGATTTTATAAAAATTCTATGTCTTAATTATCCCCCTCTCCCCGTCGCCATGGTGGTGTGTTCTTCTGCAGGGTATGCGTCATGTAGAGTTGGCTTGCTGGACCTGAACTGTGTAGCCGGTATGAGCTCAAGCAAATAAAGACTGACACTTAAAAAAAATGCTCATTTCCTTAATCTTTTTTTTTCCTCCTGCACTGAGATGTTTCTCCTTGACACATAACTAAATGCTTTTGAGCGTTTGCTGAATTACTGCGTGGTTAAGCCCCCTCAACGGCAGGAAGCTTAGATATTTGTAAATTTCCTCAGCACACCATTTCTCATTAGTTAACCTTTTTTAAATAGTAAGCCAACCAGTTGTAGTCAATTCTACCACTCCACGATCAGCCTGCATTTATCTGTACATAAAGTTCGTGGTTGTTTTTATTTGTTTTGAGAATTGGCATAGACAGGACAAATGGCTGTTACGTTACAGAGTTTTGAATTTATCTTAAACTATGATCATTGCTGTTACCTTTATGCTTAAGCTCCAAAGAGTATGTTTGTTGTTATTCTGGCTGTTAATATTACTTTATCTTTATAAATACATCCTTCATTTTGCAAAATGACTTAGTTTTATGGATTCTAGGTATCAGCGGTAGTGCACTTAATAAACTTTGAAAACACAACTATGTTATCATCCCCTTATTTCTGAATAATACATTGACATCCGTTCCATTGGTGCCCATTCTCCAATCCCTTCTCTCTCTCTTTTCCTCCTTCCCTCCTACTGTCCTTTCCTTCCTGCATCAAACATTTATTGAACATCTACGTATCAGGCACTATGCTAGATGTTAGAGAGTCAATGATGGATGAACTCTTGTTTCCCCATGAAGCTTACTTTACCAATTTAAAATCTTTCCTTCCTGTTTATTCCAAAGATCACGTGGGAAAAATACACTTACGAAATTCATGGGAAAGCAAGCAGACATGGACCACTTTCACCGAACTGGAGAAAAAGCACGTTACTCACCTTTAGCCGCTGGAGAGTGATTTTTCTTTCCTGTGGGTTCTGGCTATATTGGCAATCCTTCTTTTCCCCAAGAACTGGCTCTCAGGAGGGCATTCTTCCTCCTCTAGCAAAAATAACTCTTGGTGGGAATATTGGGATGGACATCAGTTGGACGAGGCCCAGAGCAGCCGGAGAGTCCTCCTAGAAAACTCAGATGCCCACGCTCATTTGGTGTGGCGGCTTGAGGCCTCTGGTAGAGAGCTCCTGTAGGAAACCACAAATGCACAGGAAATTGAGGAAAATCAGATAAAGACAAACCATTAAATGACATATGTACAGAGAGGAAACAGTTAAGAATTAACCCAAATTAATTTAAGGCTATAAGAACAAGCGGTACAACGGTTTAGTTAATCAGTAGCTAGTTTCCAAAGCTAGGGCATTTGAGCCAAATGACTAAGGACCTTCAGAACTGTAAGGGGGCAGGTGGTTGGAGAAATGGACCTATCACAGAGAGAGTTGCCGATCGCTGTGGAAAGTAGAAGTAGGCGCTGCATAGTGGACCAACAAGATTCGTACATACATCCATCTACCTGCACCACACATGTATTGATCCATCTAGCAAACGCTTGTTGAGTGCCACTGTCCTACGGTTGTGTTGAGGATAGAGCAGTGAGCATGCCCGCAGGGACCCGAACGTTCAGAAGCATGCACAAGACACACTGAACAAGAAGCTGGAATTTAGGTAAGGAATATACAAAGAAAAGGCAATGTTAAAACTTGAGTCTGGTGAGTTTGACTAGTTTCTTTGGAATATCAGGGCCCAAAGAAACTTCCACTGGAAAAAACTGTCAGCTACTCCCTCACCCTTTCCCTAATCTGAGGTTGTCTCCCCGTCTTTTCATTTTTTTAGCTTACAAGGCAAGATCACGTCACCATCCACATCTTTAGGCTAAGGCCCATCTATACTCAGACCTCTAGTCCTGCCCTAGTAGGAAACATAAGACCCTTGGCTGTTCGGCACTTGGTCAAGAATCAGCTTCTTAAATTTCTGATTTCTTCCCTGTTTTTGACCTCTAAAAATTGAATTCAAGTTCCTAGACTTCCGAGACTCAGTATTTATCTAATGTCCTCTGTTTAACTCTGTTTAAATACCCATCAATCTACATGACCCTACTTAAATCCTTAACCCAGCCATGAAGAATTGGAGTGTGGAGTGTGACGGTCTGGTCAGAGTGCTAGGGAGTATAGTCAGTGGACAGAGGTGAGCAACCCAAAAATGAGATGGGTTAAATGTCTGGAGACCAAGTCAGGAGATGTAGTCCACAAGGATCGTAGTCTACCGGGGACATGCTGCTTCTAGAAGACTCTCCCAGAGGTAATTCAACCTATGTTGTGGTTTACAGATAGTTTAGTGGTGAGAATAAGGGGACTCGTCATAACTAAAATCAGGAAAAAGACCATTTGTAAATTCAAACGAGACAGAAGGGTAGAGGATAGAAGGGTGGCTATCCTTTTTTTTTTTTTTTAAGTAGGCTCCACCCTGGGCATGGAGCCCAACACAGGGCTTGAAGCACTAAGCATAGAACCACCAGCTTCATACAGCAAAAAGTGCAGTCCTTCTTGCCCATGGGTCCTGTCCCCATGCTACTTAAATAAATTTACTAAGGCCTCAAAAATTCTTTCTTGACCATTGCAGTCTACAACCCTGTAACATTTTTAGTGACCTGTACGGGGATTACAGAGTGAATCCAAGAGCTTTTGTGCAACTTGGTAAGTCTCTTTTTATTTCTCTAGCCTCTACTTCTTACTTGTTCTTTTCTGGAGATGTCCTGAATAGTATGACCCTTCGGAAAGTGTCTTGCCTCAGTGCTCAGGAGAGCACCTCTTGCTGGTGGCTACACCATGGGAGGGGATGGACTCCTGCTGCCGCACTAAATACTATTACTTTGGCTGTAACAGCACTGGGCTCAGAAATCAGACTCTCCTTATTTTTCCTGTTCTTTTAATGCATATATTCTTGTCAGGCACAGGACGACCACATAAGTTGTTTGGACAGCCATCAATCTCAAGACTCCCATGTAAGGTTTCTTCCTAAATAACCCAGCGTGATTCCTTGATTAGCATAAAATCCAAGATACATCTGATGCCATGCTTCCTGAAAGGGACTAGTTGGAACTATTATCCAGTTGGGGAACTCACCCAACAGAGGACTGCTCCCCTGGGGCTAGATCATGGATATAGCTCCCAAGAAAGTTGTTCGGATTAGATAGGAGTTTGTTTTTTTCATGTCTCTCATTTATCCTTACCTAGGGGTGTTTGGCGTTCTCAGTCCTGCTCTCAGATTGAAAGTACTTCCAGCTTGGCTATATGATGCTTAATAC
This sequence comes from Potos flavus, assembly GCA_028534135.1. Taxonomy (NCBI): domain Eukaryota; kingdom Metazoa; phylum Chordata; class Mammalia; order Carnivora; family Procyonidae; genus Potos; species Potos flavus. The sequence goes on along the minus strand of CM052898.1, from coordinate 84,414,988 downwards.
AATATAAAATTGATGCCCCTTCCTAACAAAGGTCAGGACCTCTACCCCATCCATTCATCCTAGACCTAGGCTTACAAAGGATATCATTATTGGTTCCCAAATACATTGACTCCCTCAAAATGGAAAGAGGCAGCCTCAATCTCTGTGGTGTTTCAGTCCATTTACCAGCAACCCATATAGTCTAGGATGCAATGGGAAAGTGAAGGGAGGTCGGCACCCCTTCTCAGGTACTACAAAGGTATAAGAGGGCTGAGAAAGAGGGATGCCTCCCACCACTCTGTACCCCAGGAACCTTTGGCAATATTCTTGATGGTACTCCATTAGGACGCAGAGGGAGATTTTGGTAATGGACTCTTAGTTAGTTAATGTACGCTCCTCATTTTGTAGGAATTAACTATGAAATCAACTTCCTCAGTTCCAAAGGACTGTCCTCTGGGCTGTCTCATAGCACACTGGAATCAGTTTGGACAATAGGATTTAAAGAAGAAGTGCTTCATCTTTTTCTATAATAATGCCTAGCCTCAATATTCTCTGGAGGATGATGAAAAATGGCCCATTAATGCGTCCTTAAGCTTCAGTACTATTTATTAATTAGACCTTTTTTGCAGGTGTCAGGGAAAATGGGACTGAAGTGCCCTACATCCAGGCCTTTATGGCACTGAGTCAGGATCTTAATCTAAGAGAGAATTGTAGATGTGTCTGGAAAGATCCAGGCCCCCCCACCTTTAGATTTTTCATGCACTGATTGTGTAAACAGACCACCCCAATCAAAGAAACCAACTGAGTCAAACAAGAAAATCAATCAGCAGAAGAAAAAGTCAAAATAAGCCCACAAGCTAGCCCAGGTCCCTTAGTGACTCCCCCTCCATATAAACCTTTGGAGCTTTCTGCTTTTAACTCAGTGGGACATACTAGAAGCAGATGATACCTACTGAACACTCAGACTAAGACATGACTGTATCCACTTTGGGAAGTAGCAAATGGGGAAATGGGCACAATTAAGGTACATGTCCCATTTTCCATGTCAGATCTGGCTCAAATAAAATAATAACTAGCATGATACTCAGAGGATCCATCCAACTTCATAGATGGATTTCACCAGGTGTCTCTAACATTTGATTTAACCTAGCAGGATATCTACATTATTGTAACATGTTGTTGTACCCCAGAAGAAAAGGCCTGATTTGGACTGGGGCACAGGAATTTGCAGACGAGCTGGCAACTAGGGATAGAAATCATTATCCAGTAGGAGGAGATGCTGTTTCGATTGCCGAGCCTCATTGGAACTCCCAACAGGACAGAGCTGGCAGGGAAGATGAGACCATATGCTCACCTGTTTATTGGAGGGAATGAAAAGAAGATTTTCTAAACCTGTCAATTTTGATAAAATTAAGGAAGTGACCCAGGAAAATGTTGAAAACCTAGCTTTATTTCAGGGGCGTTTAATACAAGCAATATATAAATATACAAATTTAGACCCAACCGCACCAGAAGGGATGGTATCCTGAATATGCATTTTATGAACCAGTTGGCACCAGGCATTCACCGTAAACTGGAAAAGATGGCCCTAGGCCCTCAAACTCCAACCCAATGGCTGCTGCAAATGGCCACTGGAGTCTTTAATAACAGATATGGCTCTAAAACAGGAGAAGGACTGCAGGGCTAAAACACAGGCAGAATGCAGGCTCAAATATTGGCTGCTGCTACTGCAGATCCCCTACAAGGCCAGGCTATCCAGGGGCAGCCGAAGAAGCTGCTATCAGACGGAAGCTCAGGTAAGACCCCATGTTATAGGTGCAGCCAAACTGGACACTGGAGGAAAGAATGTCCGAATAAATGCTCTCAACCAGGGCCACCTCTGGCCTGCAAGGCAGAGAGACATTGGAAAAGAGACATTCCTGGTCTCCAGAGAGAGAGAGAGAGAGAGAGAGAGAGAAAGAGAGAGAGAGAGGAACTCATTTCCCAACCCGAGAGCAACATCCTGAAGAGATGGCATGACGGGGCTGAGGCTGGTCTGGTTCTGCTGAACATCAAGATGGCCAAGCCTCAGATTACCCTGGATGCGGGAGGTGAGTTCACTGATCTTCTTATTGATACAGGAGCCACTTACTCTGTCCTTGTTCAGCACTCCAGCCTGACCTGTCTTTCTAAAACTGCTGGAATAGAAGCACAACCTAAATCGTGTTTACAAATTTCTCCTTTAACCTGAAAATATGAAAACCAATTCACTCCCCACTCTCTTCTGGTTCTCCATTCTCTGGTTCTCCACTCCCCAACTGGGAAGGGACCTCATGCTTAAGTTGGGAAGCCAGTTCAAACTAACTGGACAGGAGGATGGTCTCTTCTCCCTGAGGGTCCAAGAAAAGCCAGGCATTCATCCTTGAATTCTCCCTAACGTTTGGGAACAAGTAGACACATAAGCTTGGAACTGTGATATCCCAGGGAAGGCAATACGGGTTCCATCCCATCAAAATAGGCCTAAAGGATCTTGCTACTATTCCACACAAAAAACACCCTCTTAAGACGAAAGCCAGGACTGGACTCCTACCACTTACAGATAAATTTCTTAAATATGGAATTCTGAAACCTTGCCAATCCCCTTACAACATTCCCGTTTTGCCAGTTAAGAAGCCGAATGGAGAGTAGAGAATGGTACAAGACCTTAGAGCAATAAATGAAGCTGTAGTCTCTATCCACCCTAGAGGGCCAAATCCTTACACTATACTGACTCCAGTTCTGGGCAATACAGAATGGTTTACAGTGCTTGGAACAGGATGCCTTCTTTTGTATCCCCTTAAGCAAAGAGGCCCAGCCTCTATTTGCCTTGGAATGGACTCCACTAGGAGAACATGAAGCATTCCAGCTTACATGGACTGTCCATCCACAGGGATTTAGAGATAGTCCCCATTCGTTTGGCAATGCACTCGGTAGAGAACTTAGAGACCTTACAAGGCCTCAGGGGACAATAGCACAATATGTCGATCATATTTTAATATGTAGCCTCATGAAACAGGCCTTAGACTATAATTTTATTGTACTAAACTTTCCTAGAGACAGAGGATACTATTATCTAAAAAGGCTCAAACTTCTAAACAGAAGGTATAATACTTAGGATATGAATTAACTCCTGGACATCGTTCCCTGTCAACTGAGAGAAAAAGAGCAATAACAGAAAGGGACCTCCTGCCATAAAGAACCAACTCCGAACCTTTTTAGGAATGGCTGCATTTTGCTGCCTATAGATTCGAGGGTTCTGAGTCTTAGCCACTAGGGGGCCAAATGAAGAGCCTTTGAAATGGACAAAAAACAAGAGGCCTTTCAACAACTAAAAACTAAACTATCCTCAGCCAGGCTCTGGCTTCATCAAACTCGAAATGCCGTTTTACCCTACTCGAAGCAGAACCAAGCTCTAGGAGTACGAACACAAAAACTAGGGCATGAATCAAGACCTGTAGGATGTTTGTCCAAAGCCACTGACAGTGTCACCCAAAGATGGCCAGCATGCCTCTGAGCAGTAGCAGCTACTACACAACTAGTAGAAGAATCTAGACTTTCAATGGGACAGCCATTGACAGCGATGGCTCATCAGGTTCAAGGAGTTTTAGAAACTAAAGGACCTCATGGATGACGGGGGGACGACTATACTTAACTATATCAAGCTATACTTTTAGACTCCAGAGATACTATTCTCCAAACCTGTCAAATCCTAAACCCGGCACACCTCCTGCCTGGACCAGACCACACTACTGTTTTGTCTGAACATGACTGTAAAGAGGTAACAGAATTAGTCTATTTCAGCTGTCTGGATCTAAGAGATCAAGCCATAGATAATGCCGCCGATAGTTGGTTTACAGACAGCAGTAGTTTTATAGAAGGAGGACAGGAAAGGCTGGCTATGCAATTGTTAATTTAATGAAAACTACGGTTGCCAACTCATTACCGGCCAATACTTCAGCTTCAAAGGCGGAACTGATAGCACTCACTCACTCTTCGGTTAGCGAAAGGCCTAAGAGTAAGTATAAACACAGATACAAAATATGCCTTCCTCGTGCCTCATGAACATGGTGCCATCTGGACGGAGAAGGGATTATTAACCAGTCATAATTCCCCTATTAAATATGGACCCGAAATTGTAACTCTATTACAGGCAGTTCATCTCCCTAAGGAAGTTGCTCTGATGCATCTTAGAGGACATCACAAGGGAAAAAAGTTGGAACCTAAAGTTGGCTGCTCCAACTAGCTATGAGTCTTATATCAGTGCTTAAATCCCTTAGGCACTGTTGTTCCCACTTTTACTATGGAGAACAATGGGGCACTTGGGGAAGGATATACTAAAACTGCCAAGGGATGGTATAAGAACGATAAGGAGAAATCTCTGTCCTAAGGAAAAACGAAAGAAATTAGCAATAGGCCTGCACCGGGCTACTCATATGGGAAGAGAAACTTTACGGAATCTCACCAAACCCTTATTTGATGGAATAGGAATTAGAGCCATCTTACAAAAGGCACATAAATCTTGTGCAATAGATGCCCGGGTTAACCCTGAAGATGCACTACGACCACCCCCTCTTTTAATACCTGTCCAAAGATGAGGAACGTATCCCGGGGAAGACTGGCAAATTGATTTCACACAAATTCCACCTTATAAGGATATAAATATTTATTCGTCTAGATAGTTACTTCTACTGGATGGGTGCAAGCCTTCCCATGTAAGACAGAAAAGGCTACTGAAGGAACAAAGAATTTATTAAGGGAAATCATCCCTGGGTGTGGGTTTCCTTAATCTCTTCAAAGTGAGAATGGCTCCTCTTTCACAGTGCAAATAACTCAACAGCAGCCCAAACCCTTAAAATTAAATATTTTTTTATATCCAGCCTGACATCTTCAATCATTAGGCAAAGTTGAAAAGGCTAACCATAATTTATTTTTTTAAAGGTTTATTTATTTATTTATTTATTTTAGAGAGAGGGAGAGCAGGGGCCGGGCAGAGGGAGACGGAGAAGGAGAAGGAGAGAAGCAGACTCCCCACTGAACGCAGAGCCCGAAGTGGGGCTCCATCTCACGACCCTGAGATCATGACCTGAGCCAAAATCAAGAGTCAGAGGCTTGACTATGCCACCCAGGTGCCCAAGCCTAACCATAATTTAAAAAGACTTCTCACTAAGATGAGCATAGAAACATAAGAAAACTGAGTAACTCTTTTTACCAATAGGTCTCTTAAGAATAAGAAGCACCCCACAGGAAGGATTAGGGTAAATCCTTTTGAATTAATATATGGTAGGCCCTTCCTTACCATTAACTTAACCTTGAACCCAGCTTATAATAATCTGTTACACTTTTCATTAGAAGCTGGATTATTCCATAAAACTCTTAATAAATATGCCAATAAGGTACTGCCAAAACCAGACCCAAAGGAAATTCAAAATTCTTTGCAAGTAAACCGCGGAAAACTAGTCTATTTAAAATATTGGAAGGCAAACATTTCAGGAGAACTAATTCCTAAATGGAAAGGACCTTATAGGGTCATATTAAGCACTCCACTATGGTAAATCTAGAAGGTCACTTGACATGGACTCTTATTTCTAGAATTAAATTTATATCCCCTTCAACAAGGATGACAACAAACTGGACAATGTGTCCTCATATTCCTGTGACCAGCAAAAGATCTCAAATTCCTCCTCAAACAAGGAGATAAGAAAAAATGAAGGTCTTTTTTCTCTTACTTGCCATCTCCACACCATTCCCAAGTGGTGCATATTTTCTACAGTGGGTACAACATTAGGCTGAGTTACAAAGTCAATCTTCATGCTGGATTTGTGGCTTATGGTCCACATCAAGCACTTCAGGCCTCCATCGGTGGGTTTCTCCATTACAAAGTACAGATTGGCATTATTTACATCAATAGATAGCCCAATACCAGCACATATAGGAATATTTCTATTACTGAAAGGATGTTTCTTCCTGGCCTATGGCAAACGTTACATGTGACTCTCCAGGCCATAAGAGGCCTTTCTCTTATCCTCAAACTACCAAAAGTTTAACTGAATATGTGAATCCACAGATGAGGACTCACAACAATGAATTCCCCAACACCATAGTCCTTCCTACTGATAAACCCGTGAAGGATTATATCAAATATGGGATGAATATATGTGGCTTACGCCCACAGTAGGACAACTAAGCCAAAAGGCCCTTCCATGCTGGGAACAGAAAAAACCATACCTTTGATTTATGCCCAATGGTACTCATCAAATCAGATGGTTCTTCCCAGAAGCCTGTGACCATACCATTACTTTATAAGCAACTGATTGGTTTGCTACTAATTAGACAAGGCGACCAGGCATCATATGGCTAGCACCAAATTTGTGGCCATGGCTTCCACCATGCTGGACTGGAAGATGTACTGTAGGTTACGCCCGAATGCATGGCCATTGCACTACAACTATCACAAGTCCAGCTAATCTTCCATATCTAAAACGATAATGGACAAGATCTGTGCTCCATTGGCATGACCATTTGATGTCTATTGTTCTTCCACGAGTAGGTTTAGAAGATATCATATGGCACATGGAGGCCCCTGATAAATCACAATTAAGGCCTTAAATGACTCTTGAAATAAGATTACGGTATTAAATGCTGAAATAACTCAAGTGTGTAAAGCAGTTCTACAAAATAGAATGGCATTAGATGTCATAACGGCAGCACAAGGAGGAACATGTGCCATGATTAAAGGAGAATGTTGCGTCTGCATTCAAGATTATGACAAAAATGTAACAAGATTACTTACTGATATGAATAATCAAATTGGTGCTCTTAAAGACCCTACATTGTCACTTAATGACTGGCTACATTCCTGGTCAGGAGGTGGGCTATGGCTCATGCTAAAGGGTCTTCTCATTGCTCTTCTTATTTTGATTATGATAATCCTAATGTGTTTTATCTCTTTTACTTTGTTCTCTATTGTTGAAATATATGCAAGCAGTTCCTGACTCCTTCGCCCAGCTGACAGATGATTCATACTATTTGAAACAAATATTTCCTGATGTCCACTCTGGACTCTACAGCAATGGCTTTCCATAAGAGTTACTTGTAGGGACAGAGAGTGACCAATTTTGGTCCATAGGTAGGGACATCTCTACAACCTCTGTGAGCTTGAAGAAGTCACAGAAGATGAGGCCTTCACCCTTCAACAGCCTTAAAGATTTAATGACCGAACATTGGTCAGGGGGGAAATGATGAGGGATAAAAGCAGAAAAACATTCATTTTTAGCTCAAACGGCTGGCCTATAGCCTGCATCCTTCCAATATGGGTCAAATATGTGCTGGTTGCTATATTCTTAAAAGGTCTCATGACTGTCTGTATATCTCACTGATCGTTAATATCGAACTGAATGATAAGCACCAGAGAAATCTCGCAAAAGTAGTTTTATGAGTAGAAATTCGTAGAAAACATTTATAATCAAATACTCCCTGCACCCCTACCCCCAGCACTAAGCATATGAACACCAGCTTCATACAGCAAAAAGTGTGGTCTTTTCTGCCCATGGGTCCTGTCCCTATGTTACTTAAATAAACTTACTAAGTTGCACCATACAAAGTTTCAGGAATTCTTTCTTGACCCTTGTGCTTGAAGACCCCGTTAACACACCTAGGAACTTTTAAGGCCCTGTAAGAGCAAGCTCCACATTTCCGGAACAAAAAGTAAATATGTGTGTGGGAGTGCAGCAGCAGCTTCTTCCATACTCAAAGGAAGCACTTCCAAATAGTTCCCAGTAATAGTTAACGGGAGGACTTGAATTAATGTTTATTTTCCGAGGCCAGTGAAGGTCCCTGTATTAGTTTTCTAGGGATGGCATGACAAAACACCACAGACTAGGTTGTCTAAACGACAAAAGTTAATTTTCTCACAGTTCTGGAGGATGTTAACCCAGGATCAAGATACCAGCAAGGGTTGGTGTCCTCTGAGGCCTGTCTCCTTGGTTTCCAGATGGCTGCCCTCCTGCCCTGTCCTTACATGGCCTTTTCTGTGTGTGCAAATCCCTGGTGGGGTTTTTGTGTGTGTGTGTCCAAATTTACCATTCATATAAGGAGACCAGTCAGATTGGATTAGGACCCACCTAAAATGGTCTCATTTTAACTTAAACACCTCTTTAAAGGTCCTACCTCTAAAAATAGTCACATTTAAGTATGACATTTTAGGGACACAAATCAGCCCTTTACAGCCCTCTCCCTTTGAGGATTCTTGCTGTCTGGGCGCCCTGCGATTCACTGTGTAGAAAACAGCATGAACCACAGAGAGAGCCAGTGACCACAGGGTCCTCTACTTCCTCAAAGAATGCTTGCCTCAAACCAAGAAAGAAGTGGAAGTCTTGGGATCTGCACCCCTTTATGCACACTTGCCCTCTATTAGAGAGAGACCCATTGTTCATGCACTCCCAGGATTTAGGGGATTTCCCTGCATTTTAGGGGTGACTAAGCTTCTACTTGAAGCAGCTAAAATATCTATTTTGTACCTGACGATCACTTGAGAAAAGAACAAGCCACTCATCATCAGAAGTTTCAGACTCAGCAATCTTTAAAGATCTCAGGTTGCTTTTAGAAACAAACTACAATGTGATAACAGAGCCTAGACGAGAGGAAGTAAAAGAACTCTGCAAAGCACAGTTAGTAGCACTCTGAAAGTCAGCGTTTCCTGTTTGCTAGCAAACCTCATTCTTCCACAGGGGCCTTGTTCCATGTTAATAAGTGTCGTAATGCCAGTGGCTGAGGTCAACTCATTGAAGGGCAGGTGTTTCCATTTTACCTTCCTAATCCCTACCTGTCCCTCTCATCAAGTTTCTTCGTTTCTAATCCCTCTTAATCCTCCTCCTGCCATTTGTTCTCACTTCCTCCCCCATCCTTTCAAGTGCCTCGTAGTTCCTCCAAACCTTGGTCCCTTTCCCTGTCAATCCCAGTCCTTCTAAATCACTCCCCGTTCTCCAGATCCCTCGCTTCGCAGCCCGGTCCTTTCCCCCTCCTTTTAACCCATGACGTCAGCCCCGTCCACTAGGCCTGCTCCTCTAGCTCCTCCCACTCCAACTAGCCCCTCCCCCGTCCCCCCACTTTTCATCAGCTCCTCCCCACCTCAGAGGGAAAGCAGACATTTCATAGTAATAAACAGCCCAATTGCCTACCAGTTTACTCACATCAGTGTTGAGTTCTATGAATGGGCCTTATGTCAGAAACCCTATGACTCTTTTTAACTATTTGATAGCTTTTGTGTGTGTGTGAAAATAAACACCTTACTGCTGTTTTATCTTGTATTTTCTTGATTACTAGTAAATCTTAAAGTTTGTTTTTTTTTTTTGTTAAGTGTATTTCTGATTCTGTGAATTGCCTGTTCTTTGTACGTTTTTCAACTGAGGTGCCTTTGTCTTACTGATTTATATTTGGATGATTAGTCTTAGGTATCTCACGAATATTTTCTCTTCGCTGCCCCTTGTCTTCTAACTAACTGGGCCGAGACGGACTGCATATTCCTTAAGATGCTGTTACGCAGACATAACGGAATACTGACCAACTAAGATTTTGCAGAAATGTTCTACGTTGTTCAAAGGATTCCATCCGGTCTGAATTCCCAGCGGCGGACAGGCAATGCAGGGAACAGGAGGTGTCCGGGGCTGCATAGCTGTGGGCCTCTGGCTTCAGAAACGCCCGGAGGTAGGCACGGAGTGCGGAGCCGCTGCAGGCCTGCCAAGCCGGAACAGGCCGGGGGGGGCGCCCTGCCGAGAGCGGCGGGCAGGGGGACCGCGACACCGCAGGGAGAAGCGCGGAAGGGCTGGGGCCAGGTCCTCTTCCCCCAAAGTCCCAGTTTCTCCGACTCAAGAACGACCTCTGGAGGCAAACACTCTAAGAAACTCCGCTCCATTCTACCCGTTCTGAAACCATCTCCACCGCCTGGCTCGCCCCGCCCTTTTCGCTTTTGAGAAGAAGCGCAGTTCCGGGGCGGGGACCCCACGGGCCTTTCTGGGAAATGAAGTCTCTGTCCGAAGGATTCTGGGAGTCGTAGTTCCTACTGTGACTTTGCGCACGCGCACTTCTTTTTTCACGTTGCGGCTCCTGCTCTGGCCCGCGGGAAAGAGACGTGCGCGGGTATTTCGCGCTGTCTTTGGAATCGCGTCCTCTTTTGGCTTTTTGTCCCATGGAGGGGATCCCGGGTTAGAACAGACTTGGGTCTTCTGTCAGTTTTAATTGCAGACTGTAATTGGGCAATTCCGGCGGTTTGTGAGAATCTCCAAGATGCTAGATGCAAGGGCAGCGCATTAGGGCCTGGAGGAAGAGGCATCGGAGCCAAAATCTTGGGGTGTGACTTAGGACCAGGCAGAGGCCATGCGTCCAAATTCTGGGGCCTCCAGAGCCCAGAGACCCCAATGATCATGGCAACGACCTTGAAAGGACCTTTGAGTTACTGAGGAGATGGCATCGTCCTCTGACAGTTTAAAGGTGTTCTCCCTCTCAGGCAGGTGTGCGCTGCGCCCCTAATTTTATTTACGTCACTTGTGGCTGGGGTTGGGAAGGGTCGCCAGGGGAGGGCATTGAGGACCGAGCTATAGTCCAAGGAGATGTGATAAGAGCTCATGGTGGAGGACGACTGGTGGCTCAGTTGGTTAAGCGTCTGCCTTCTGCTCAGGTCATGATCACAGGACTCTTGATCCCAGGGTCCTGGGATCAGTCCCATATCCCGCTCCTTGCTCAGAAGCAGGGGAGCCTGCTTCTTCTTTTGCCTGCCACTCCCCCTGCTTGTGCTCTCTTTCTCTGTGACAAATAAGTGAATAATCTTTATTAAAAAAAAAAAAAGCTCATGGTGGCAGTGGCAGTGTGGACTGAAGTGGATGATGAGGGCTCAGGGTGAGGGAGGAGTTGAGGATTCCCAGATTTCTGGTGTGGGCTACTGTCATGTCTGCAGATGATCTCGTTTTGTGAAATTCTTACTCCTAATCTGTCTCAACTCCAAAAAAACACTCAAGGGATCTTGAGCACATGTGCAAATTTATTCTCAAAACGATTCAGATGCATGCTTTGACCCAAAGGACATTCATTCATATACCCACACAGCTCTGTTATACCCACCCTTGTGAGCACACTTGGTGTGTAAATACACACAGCCACATAGCTACTCATGATCATATACTCACATATACTACCTGCCCCAGACAAGTGCCCTGGTAAATGCCCAAGATGCTCTGCCATTTTGGGCTAAGTGTGGCCTCCAGGCCAAAAGGACACATGTTGATTCTTTGGGCTTCTCTTTGGAAACTTCACACACAGCTCTGTCTTTATCCTTTCTAATGCATCCATGTCCATTATGACTCTGACTTTTCCTAGTTATCTTCCCGCCACCCTGACCTGATCAGAGGGATAAATGGGGTTTGAATTCAGGTAAGGGTTTTGCTTATCTGAATGTTTGCTGAGGGTTTTCCCAGAGCAGTAATCGTCAACATGTGTGTGTGTGTGCTGGACTGTTAAGAATCCAATGAAATCTGTGAACTCTCTTCTCAGATAAACACAGCTATATATCGATACTATTTTGAAAACAAAATTGAGACCCATCTATTGGTCCCTGGTTAAGAACCTCACTAGAGGTAGATCAGAAGGTCAGTTTTCCTCTCTGTAGTTTTCAAGCAGTGCTAGAGGGGAGAAAAGTAGGGCCCCAAGCCCCTAGAGGAGTCAGGGTATAAGGAAGGGGCAGCCTTTCCTTCCATCCTTCTGTTACCCTTAGTTATGGAGTCAGGCTGTCAGTCTGCAAGTCCTCTGCTGGGCAGTCATTCAGCTGGTTAGTGGAAGAGTCAGAAGGCGGGTAGTTCAAGCCTATCAGATGTTTAGCTATTTAGTGTTAGTGGGTCATTTAGAAAGCCAGTAGGTCAATCAAATGATTTGTGGTTTAGAAACTTAATCCGCCAACCGGCCAGTCATTTAGGGGTAATTTTTCAGATGGACAGTAGTCCATCAGGATCCATCAGTTGAAGGTCGATTTAATGATCAGTCCATCCATCAGGGAGCCAGTTGCTGAGAATGCCAAACAGCTGGGTCGCCAGTGGGACAAAAGGGCAGCTGGGGTGAAACCATCTGGACGCAGTGTGTGTTTCTATTTGCTACATCCTGAAGACAATACAGTAACACACACTCCCCTGGATTTGCCATTTTGCTTTCCATGGTTTCAGCTCCCAGCGGCTGTGATCCGTGGTTGGGAAGCATATGATCCTTCCTCTGGGTTATCGCCAGGAGGTCAGCAGGAGCCTAAGGCTACATCCCAGTGCCTACATTCTTCACTCACTTCATCTCATCATGTCGGCATTTTATCATCTCACATCGTCATAAGAAGGAGGGTGAGTGCAGTACAAGAAGATATTTTGAGGGAGGGAGAGGTGAAGGAGAGAGACCTCATTCACAGAACTTTTATTACAGTATATTGTCGTAATTGTTCCATTTCCTCATTAATATTGTTAATGTCTTACTGTGTCTAATTTATAAATTAAACTTCACCATAGGTCCCTATGTATAGGAAAAAACATCCTCTATGTAGGGTTCGGTACTACCCGCGGTTTGAGCCATGCACTGAGGGTCTTGGAATGTTCCCTCAAGAATAAGCGTGGAGTACTGTGTAGGCAACCGGAGAGAAGAGTTGACTCTGAGGCCACCAGAGGGAGCGTCAGGTCGCTGGGAAGGAGGCCTCCTCTGGTGTGGGGAGCCAGAGAGGAAAGGCTGTAGGACGAGGGCCAGGCTGAGTGGCCAGTAGAGGGCAGTGTGGCTCCCCATTCACATCCACACTGGCCCCCTCCAGAGCTAACCTTTAGGCTTGTGGGAGCCCGATCTCTGGCCAGCTTGAGGAAAGGCTCCTGAAAGGATTTCTCCCCAGGAAGTGCTTTACCAAGATATGCTTGACTCCTGAGCTAAGAGGAAGCCGGACAGCTGCCGACCAGGAGGACTTGCCAATCCCAGGCCCTGCTGCAGGAGCACACCAGCTGTGGGGGAGGAGGGAGAATGGAGGAGAAGCACCTTACCCCTCTCTCCAGAGCACGGAGGGGAGCAGCTCCCCAAAGCTGAGGCACTGAGGGCAGGATCTGTCTTCCGTCCAGCTGCATGTCACTTCCTGGGCTGCTTCCTCAGCTTCTCTAGGAGCCCAGGAGGGGCTAGACCAATGGACCTAAGCCAATGACTCCCATTCCTTTCTGGGCTCTGTGGTCAGCTGCTGCTTCTGCAAAGGGCAGTAACTCTAAGGCACAAAGATGGAGGTTAGATATAGACAATGAAGGCAACGTGGGGAAAGGAGCTGTGAGCTTGATTTCCCCTTGGGAATGGTGGAGATGTTTACATAAGGTGTCAAATATGACACTGGGCACCGAGGGAGGACTCAGAGGATTGGAGTTCTTTTCTCCCCCAAAGGGAAGTGCGTGAGCCCAGGTTGTTGTGTCTCCCGGTTATGCTCCAGATGGGCTTCCTGGCTTGGTGGGCAGGGGCATAGTCTGGCTGCAGCTGGTTTGGTTGTCAGAACAGTTAAAAGAAAGAGTAACTTGGGGACAGTAGTGATGGTAGAGGTGTCCCATGTGCCTGGTGCTTTATGTATACTCTCCCAGGAGGTGTCATCCCCACTTTACAGACAGCGGAACTAGTTTTGAACTCCGTCTGTGTGGTTCCAAGGCTCTTTCCCTTCCTGGGAAACCGACTCCAGACATGAGTGGGGAAGAAGAAAGTGAAAGACTGGGAGGTTGCTAGGTCCTGAGGAAGATTTGCTGGGGGTGGGGGTGGGCTCTGGCCAGGAGAGGCCTGTCCCCTTCAGAGATACTGCAAACCTGGCCGCCCGCGTGGTGACATTAAAACCCTTTTCCTCTCTCCCAGGCACACAACAAATGCGTCAACAATGGCAGTCTGGGCGGGTTCAGCCTTGCAAGTAACAAAACTGGAGAGGTAGGTGGGAGTCAGACCATGAAGGGCCTCATGAGTCACCTTTGGGAGCTTGGATTTAATCCAGAAGGTAGAGGAGGACCAAGGGGTTTGAACAAGGAGGGGCATGGTTTGACCTGTGCAGTCCAGACGTCACAGAGGAATCCTGAGTACGGAGTTGGCGTGGGAGTGAGCCCTCACACATACCTGACGTGGGGCATGGGGGGATGTTTACTATGACGGTGTCGTGATGATAAGCAAGGGCTCGGGAGTCGGCTGCTTTGACTCCTACTTCTGCCACTTCCCTGCTGTGAGGCCTTGGCGGGGGACCTCTCCTCTCCATTTCTTTCTCCATCTTAAAAATGGGAGACAATAAGGATGACTTCCAAGCTACAGGATGGCTATGAGGCCGAAACAAGGTTTTGCTTCTAAAGCACAGCGCAGTGCCTGAGACGCTGAGGCCCTCAGTGAACGCCGGCTCCTCCTCACATCAAACGCATCCCCTGCTCCGCTCCGATCCTCTCGGCCTCCTGTCTTTGTGGGCCACTGTTGCAGTGACTGAGCCAGGGGCCTGACAGCATCTCATTCTCTTGCTTTCCGCCCCAGGGCTTCTCGGATGCCGGAGCGCCCAGGCAGCCCTCTGCCCTGATGCGTGTCCAACCCAGAAGCGTGGGGTAGAGAGTGGAGGATGGGAGCAAGGGATGAATGTCCTCCCTACCCCAGTCTTCCTCCAGGTGAACCATTGAGGTGTGTCTCAGGTTTCTCAGGCCCTTCTGGCTAGAGCACCCAGTCACCATATCAGCTCAGTATGCAGCTTCCCTGCAGCTTTCCCTCTCCCCTTTGTCCCCTTCCCTGGCCTTCTCTTCTGCTCCTTGGGACCACATTCCTAATAAACATCTACGCTTAAGGTTTTGTTCTCAGGCTGCTTTCAGAACCCAGGCTACAACAACCCACTGTAAGGTGATCCTACATTCTTGGAAATGCTGCATTAGAAAAAAGTGGGAAGAGGGGCACCTGGGTGGCTCAGTCGGTTGAGCATCTGCCTTCAGCTCAGGTCATGATCTCAGGGTCCTGGGGTTGAGTCCCAGATTGGGTCCCTGCTCAGTAGGGGAGTCTGCTTCTCCCTCTCCCTCTTCCCCTCCCTCCTGCTCATGCTCTCTCTCTCTCTCTCAAATAAATACAATCTTTTTAAAAAATGGGAAGAGAAAGGAAAGGAGCTAGAAACATGAATGTCTGTACCAGAGCTCATTCTCTGGACTAGGGTCCACTCAGCTATACCCCCGGTTTCAGGTTCTGCTAATTCGCTTGTATGAGGGTAGTGGAGTAGGGGGCAGAGGAAGCGGTGGGCCAAGGGAGCTGGAAGGGCTTTGTAGTCTGGGATGACCTATGTTCCAGCCCTGGATCTGCCACCTCCTACTGACTGTGGGATCCTGGGCAGATGTCCACCTCTGAGCCTCGGTCTCCTTCCCTATGCAGTGAAGATAAGAAACACTTACACATCTTGTGAGACATAAAGCCTAGGTCAGTTGAGTGCTTAGTGCACTGTCCAGCCCCTGCTGGGTGTTCAGTAAATGGGAAATCTTGGTATAAGAGCTCTCTGTCATCAGTTTTGGGCTGTTCAGGATCAAGTTTCTCCCACTGCTTCTTGTGTGCTTACTTAACGTCCACAATAAAATAAGCCCCTCAAAGGCAGTGATAGAAGGAAATAATCAATAGATACATTATCCCTTTCAAGTAAATGACTCTAGTTTTTCCACCCTGACTCGGAAAGGCCTCAGGCCCTAGGATTTGCTTGCCCTATGCTGCAAGTTGGTTCCCAGGAGCAGACTCAGACAGGAATGCATGTGGGAGGTGTACCGGGGAATGTCCTTGGGCCCAGCGCTGTGGAGGAAGGGAAGGCCGCAGGGGAGGCAGAAGTGCACTGTGCTGACCCTGTGGGGAACACTGAAGCTGGGGTGGCCCTTCAGGGTTCTCCCCCAGGGGTCCACTCCCCCTTCTTCCTTACTAAGAGTGCCTGATTGGAGAGAGCAATGTGCCCAACAAAAATACTCACTTTCCTAGATTCCTTTGCAGTGGAGGTGGGCCAAGAGACCCTGTTTTGGCCAGTAAGATGTAAACAGCAGTCTGGGTTCCTGATGACATGCAGGGCCGCTGGAGAAAATGAAAGGCTTTGTTTGCTTAACCACTGCATTCAGGTTTCTGTTGCATGTAACCCCAGAGTCCTAAATAGTTCAAGGGGCACCATCCCATCCTGCTTAAGAACACGGTCCTTCAGTTACAAAGACAGTAGCTTGGAGTCCCACGCCTGGCACACACTAGCCAGCCACGGGAAACCTCAGCTGAGTCACTCCACCAGACTCACCTGTCTCTCGGAATTGGGAATGTGGTACTCCCTAAGATGTGTCTCATGTCACACTGCATTAACCAGCCTGTCCCAGTGTGCCTGGATCTTGCTCGCTTTTAGCAAGGAGAATCCCACATGCTGGGACGCTCGTCAGTCCCAGGCAAACCAGGACAGCTGGCCTCCCTATTAAAACACATCCCCAAACTACTCTATCTCCTTTACAGATACAAGACTGGGTCCTGAAGGCTAAAAATGTTTCATGCTATCTCCTAATGGCTGGGTATAATATAGCATCACAGCCAAGATTAGTTTTACATTATATAAGTGGTTTTTTCTTAACAAAAATAGCAACCCCAGATGGTCAGAGGCACCGTTGGAATATTCTCCTGTTCATTTAGATTTAAATTTATAACAGTTGTAACCCCACTATGTTTTAGTACTCCTTGATATTCACCAGCAAATATGGTATCTTGTAGGACGGTTGGGAGGATTAAATCAGTCTAGGAAAAGCCTTG
>CM052898.1:84358198-84397709 GCA_028534135.1 Potos flavus | reverse complement strand
TCAATCTAGGGGTCCTCGAGAGAGGAATCGCTCACATCTTTCCAAAGCCCAATTCTGCTATAGCTTCAAAGACCCTCAAGTAGGCTTAATAGCAGTATTGAGTTCTTCGATTCTGCTTATAAGTGAAAGTGGAGAAATAATACTCCAGTATATTAATACATATCTGTAGCAATACTGAAAAAGGGTTAACTACTCAGTTGGGCTACAAATTTAACACATACAGCTGCTGGCTTCTGCTTGTTCTGTGTGCCTCGAAAGCCTGTGGCCCCATTCTAGTACCTTGGTTTTAAGTTTCAGTTTCACTCATTTTTAATGATACTTAAATATTTATTTATTTGAGAGAGAGAGGGAGGGAGGGAGTCTTAAGCAGACTCTGCCCTAAGCTCAGAGCCTGATGCCGGACTTGATCTCAAGATCCTAAGATCATGACCTGAGCCGAAACCAAGAGCCAGACGCTTAACTGACTGCACCACCCAGGTGCCATTTTTAATGATATTTTAAAAATATAAATATACATGTGTGGCGTATATCGTTAAGTATTATGCACTGGCTATAAAAAGAGCTACCTATCTACCTACCTACCTATCATCCATCTCAATGTGGAAATATCTCCAAGACATACTGTTAGGGGAAGCAAGTTAATGAGAAATACGTTTAAAACCTATTGTTAAAGGAAAAAAAATAATAAAATATATTTTAAGGGAAGCATGTCACATAACAATATATATAAAGTGATCTTATTACTATTTAAAAATTACATATATTTCTACATCTGCGTGGAAAATTTCTGGAAGAATACCTGTCAGACAGCTCACAGTGTTGTCTCTGGAGGTGGGAAAAGAGGAGAACCTCACTTCTGAAGTTGTTTTCAGTCTAGTGTGATTATTTTCCAGTGTGCATGTATTAATTTTAATCATAAAAACAAGCAAGCTGAATGTGCACACATACATGCCCACACCTGCCATGAACTAAGCCATTAAGACCATTGTCCAGAAACCAAGGATTATCGATGCATTCAGCGTTTGTTTATGGAGCGAGATGTTTATGGAATTTGACACTGAGGAAGGTATGTTAATGATGTGCACACCTGAGGTCTTGTTAGGCAAAACCTTCAGCTACGCTTTTAATATCCAAAATATTTACCTTTACCAACAGATGTTTCAAACTGCTTCTTTCTAAAGGTTTATTTATTTGAGAGACAGCGAGCCAGAGAGTGATCCTCTTCCCACAAGAGCAGGGGGAGGAGCGGGGCGGGGGGGGTGGGGTGTGTGTGTAATCTCAAGCAGACTCCCCGTCGACCCCAGAGCCTGAGAGCCTGACGTGCATGGCAGGGCGCCATCTCACAACCCTGAGATCATGACCTGAGCCAAAATCAAGAGTCAGATGCCTGAGGCATCACTTTAACCCACTTTAACCCATCAGTGGGTTAAAGCCTCTGCCTTCGGCTCAGGTCATGATCTCAGGGTCCTGGGATCGAGCCCCGCATCAGGCCCTCTGCTCAGCAGGGAGCCTGCTTCCCCCTCTCTCTCTGCCTGCCTCTCTGCCTACTTGTGATCTCTCTCTCTGTCAAATAAATAAATAAAATCTTTAAAAAAAAGAGTCAGATGCTTAACCGACTGAGCCACCCAGGTGCCCCTCAAACTGATTTTTAAAATATCTTCTAATCCACTTTTAGTTTTACATCTTCAAGCTGGGTTTAGCGGTTCTAATTCGGATATACTGTGAGTGGGAGCAAAAAACAACTGATTAGGCTTTAAATACTCAAGAGACAACACGTGATTTTCAGCAATAAAAGGAGGAGTTAGGGTAGATTTTAAACCACGCCAAGGCTGCTAGCTGTGCACGGCCTCCCAGCCCAAGGAGCCCGGATGCTGCTGTCAGAGCCGGGAGCCCTGGCCCTCTAGGCCCAGCCCTGCTGTCCCTTTCCTCCATCTCTGTTGGGCCAGCGTGGCCTGGCCTCCCTTTTCCATGCGCACTGGGGAGTTCTCTAATTTAAACGTTTTTACTCGACTAACCAAATAAATAAATAAGTTTCTAAAATTTTGGAACTTACTTGAAAATAACTAGAGTGCCTTGTAGGTATAAACCATGACTTATATGTACGAGTATTCTTCAAAAATTTATTTATAGAAACAGACGTATTCAAAGGCAACATTAGACAAAAACAAAGAGAAAAGCGTGGAATGCCAATGACACTGGAGAATCTCACGTTGCACTTTACATTTCTTCACATGGAACTAGCACCATTTTAGTTCAGAAACCACAGATTTAATTACAATTGCTTCTAATATATAAAATATCTTATAAAGATTATTTAGCTATCTAGTAACAAAGTTCTTCCAAAAACTTATTTAAAAATCAATTAGAATTTACCATTTGAAATTGATGCAAACGGTTTAAAAATTGATCCAATTCTACAACTTGTCAAAGGGAATAAGTCATATTTAGTTTTATTGGAAGAAAATGCCTGAATTCAGCTTCTGGCTTCCTTCTAACCACCAAGCAGGTACGGCAAATTGAATTTTACCTAAGCCTAAGAGCACATCTAAAACCAGTCTTAGAAAATAGTTCCCTAGACTATAAAAATACTAAATGGAATACAAAAATTTCAGCCTATACAGCAAATAGACTACAGCAGACAAATATTTAAAACTATCTTCTACCATAATCATCATGAGCATCAAGTATTATTCTAATAATTTTTCTACGATTCATTCTGCTTCAATGTTTATTTCCCCTCAAGTTTTGTTATCACACCAGCTAAAGAGCAAATTCGGTGTTTCTCGCAGAAGTTCCTAGAGGCACCACTGAATAATTCTTCGTACGCGACGGGTTCTCAAAGTGCTGGAAGTGCAAATGTAGCAGAGCCTGTGTTTTGAGATCTGGGGTCGGCAAACTCGGGCCGTGAACATAGCCACACTTGTTTGTTTCCATGCCGTCTATGGTTGCTTTCACGTCACGTGACCTTATGTGGCCTCTGGGGCCCCAGAGTCCACAGTCTTTACTACCTGGCCCTGTAAAGGAAAAATGTACCAACCCCTATTTATAGATAAATCACTTCGGGAACGGTTTTGCTGAATGGGGACAAGGCAAAACCATCCCAGATGAAGAACATTTTGGCTGAGGTTTGCTGGTTCCATCGTCTGGTACCCCTGCAGATAGAAATACTACACGGGTGGATTGGCAGCTCTGAGTATTGATATACTCTGTGGCATCGTGAGCAAAGTCAGGCTACGACGAAAGCACCTTCCTCCCTCTGTGAACTGGCCGTGATGTACCAAGTAACCCACGAACCCGATTATAGCAACGTCCTTCCGGTTCAACCCAACCCTCTACATGGCTCAAACATGATTTCTAGCCTTTATAAATTAATAGTCTAATACCCTTGGCAATGGACAGAACTAGAAGTGGACCCTTTCCATCCCTCTGTATTGGCATAGATTCTATCAGCCCTGCACTGCCTACCTTCTAGAATCCTTCCCTGTGACATGCATCGTAATAATTAGTACTACCGCTGCTCCCCAGGGCCACAAACATGTCCCGCTTGACAAAGCGGACTAAATTTTCGAGGGGGCACATGGGCTTGGAGGAATGCTTGTGGTGGTCCTGGCAAAAAGAGGTGTGGAATGTGACATCGACGCCATTGTAAAGAATCCGGACAGAATGCTCGCTGGGCTTTTCTCGGTCTTGCCAGAGCTCCAAGATCAACCTGGCTGCAAACCTTGGGAATCTGGCTTCCATCAGGCCCAAGGCGCTGAGAACCGGCGACAGAGTGACATCGTGAGCAGAGTAGAGGGCGAAGACCTCCTCTCTCCTGCCCTCCGCGGCACGCTGCATGCGGCTGACGGTCTGGTTCAGGACGGGGTGGGCGCCCAGGAGCGCATAGCCCAGATAGAGCTTCTTCTCCCGCCTCTCTCTCTCGTCCTCTATCTGATGCATCTTGATCACCTTGAAGTGCTGCATGTCGATGCAGCCATTCCTCGTGCACGGGAAGCTGACGTTGTGGCAGAAGCGGCAGAGCATGGAGTCTATGGGGTTGGCAGCTCGAAGCTGCTTGGTGGGGACGTCCACGATCCTGGCCATGTCCTCGTAGGTCCTCTCCAGCTGGCTGTTTTTCAGACGTAAGAGGTACTGCCGACGCTGCTCCTTTTCCAGGTACTGGTTTCTCACGGGGCAATAGCAGTTTCCGGAGCAGAACAGAGCGCTTGGCTGGTGCCTGAAATGAATCTTCTTCCAGTCAAAATCTGGGAGAAAGCCATAAAGCAAGGCCAGCCCACTTTGTAGGGTCCGGCTTTTCCCAGTGGTCTCCAAGTAGAGCTGGTCTGTGGACCAGTCGCTCGGCAGGAGTTTGTGTTTCTTTAGATAGATGTCCCTCAGCAGCTGGCCGTTCTGCAAATGCTGCACGACTCCTGAAACACAGGGACACGAACCGTCCTCACGACCAGCTCAGCAAAAGGAGCAGCAAAGGGAGGCCGAGTCAGGGGCCGACTCTGCAGCGCTTCCCAGCAGTGCGCGGGAATATAATCAAAACCGTTCCCGGCGTGTGGAAGCTACAAGAACGGGTTTGCGTGAACTCACGAGGGGAGCCCCTTGGGGTTATCCGGGAAGGGATGAGCAGAGGAGGGGAACACCAGGACCATCTGCTCAGTCCCTCCCTTGCCTGGGAGGGGGCGTTGTGACTGGGGGCCTCCGAAGGCAGCCGTGGAGCCTCCTGGCAGATGTCGAGGCTGTAACTGGTGTGGGCTTAAGGGGAGCTTTCTCCCTCCTGCCCAGGGACACAGCATTCTTCAGTGTGCAGGGAGGGCCCATGGAAATGAGTCAGGTAAAGAGAAGAAGGTGCTGCTGGCTGCTTAGTCCCCTCACTGCTGGGAGGTTCTCTCCTGCGCCTCATTCTCGCTACTCTCCCAAGTGAAGGCTCGCTGCTAACCTTCTAGGTGCAGTCCACCTAAGCCACCTGGGGCCTTAGCCGCTCGTCAAGGAAATTCTGTCTGCAGAGATGTGGAATGCTCTCTCAGACTCCCAGATAGAATATTTGGGGAAAAAAGCGAAGTACAGAACAGCACATTTACTATACTCCTTTTAAATAAAAATGAGGGAAAAATAAGGATGTGTATTTGTAGTTGTTTCTGTTTTGCATAAAGAAACTTTGGAAGGATGCATAAGAAACCGGTATTGATGGTTACCTGGGGAGATGGGGGCACAGAAATGGGGCAAATGGAACACGGATAGGAACAAGAATTTTAAATTTACCTGGCAACTAAAAGTTTAAAAAGTTGTCGTCTTGAACTACCACAGTACGCTAACAAATTATCTTGAAAAAAACAAAGAAAAGAAAAAAAAAAAGAAAGAAAAGAAAAGTCTTATTTTCAAGTAGGAGAAGACAATCCCAGAGGAAAGCAAGCTCACCCTCCAGGCAGCAGGATGTAGGGGGATGGAATCGGGATGGAACCTCAGTAACAGATTTGAATTCTCTGAGGGTCAACCACACACAGTCCCCCACCCCGACCAGGTCATGACCAATGTCGCTTATTCAGATGCCCAAATGGTGTGGAAACCTGAGACAACTCGAGGCTGAGATGCGTGAGACAGAGGGCACTGCACTCGCCCGGGAAGGGGAACAGCTCAGGAAAACATCACGAAGGACATCTGCGTCCCATTCTGAAGGAAAAACTTCAAGCGCAGAATTCCCTCAGAGATCTGTGCCGACACAGGTCTTAGGCATTTCCAAAACGGTTTGCAAAAAGAGACAAACCTTGATGACAAACATTAAGAATCTGTGTCTGGCCCCAGTTCACCTCTGGGCCTGCCTTATATCCCCAGGTTGCATATATTAGGGTTGAGTGCTTCCCGTGTGCCACACCTTTTTCCATTCATCCTCACAAAAACCCAATAAAGTAGGTATATTACTATTTCCCCCATTTTATTTTACAGCTGAGGAAACCAAGGCCCTGAGGCAATCACTGTTAGGAGGTCACAGAGCTGGCGCTCCCGCCCCCCTGTGGGCCCAACCTGGCCCTCCTAGTCCCTGCTCGTAGCACCTTCTCCCCGCCTTTTCAGGCAGAAAGATGAAGCTCTAGCCATTTAGGGCCTCTTAGCCTCTCCAAACACGGCCTGCATCCTCATGACCTTGGTCATGCCCTTCGCCTTTCTTGGCCTAGAGAAATCCTCATCCAGTGCCTGCCTCCAATATGGCCTGTTCTGTGGCCTTCCTTCTTCCTCCCCCAGATCAGACCAAGAATTCCTTCCTGTTCCCGTTCCATGAGATCTCCAGGACTTGAGCTGCAATCGCCGAGCCCAGCGCACGCTGGCACCGTGCCAGGCACTTGACACATGCTAATCTCACTCACCACTGGCCCTATGGGGGGGGGGTGGCATCTGCAGTCCCGTCACACGGGCCTGTCCACCCCGTAGCCTGGGTTTCTTCGGCAGGCCTGCAGCAGCACGGTGGGTAACCTTTGTGGGCGCTGTCCCACGGCAGCTGTGTGCGGGCTCCTTTAGGACAAGCCGGGGAGCATCCGTCCATCCCGCCGCTCCCGCCCCCCTACACTGAGCAGCTGCCAAAGCATCTTGAATAAGAGTAGGCACTAATGATCGGGCCTCCATAGTTACTGTGGGGCGCCAAAAGTGTTTCAGTTATAAATGGTTATTCTAACAGCTATGCATTTTTAATGAAATTTAAAATAGAAGAGAAAAGTGAGCATTAAAAGAGAATTAGGGAACAGGAGCAAACAGTACCGTGAAAATGATTTCTCGAGTAATGTTGATTTAGAAAATTATGTAGATAATAGAACGACTGAGAAGAAAGGTAGGAATGAATGAGTGTCTCTAAGTGTGTGAGGGCAGCGCCCCCCATGTCTTCTCAGGGAACAGCCCCTGGATCTAGAGGCTGGGCAGGCCCCCACTGCTCAGTGCACAGTCCCCATGACTTCCGAGCCAGCTGATGGACACTAACCCTGAAGGACCCCATCAGATTTTCTCTGTCTCACTCTCTCAAGAATTTGGACTCGCTGTTCACCTCTAGGTGAGGTTGGGACGGCCCCTCTGCGGACAGACACAGAGCAAAACCACAGAGGCTGGAACAGGCAGATTTCTTATTCCTGGTTCCAGTCTTTGGGGGCCTGGTCATATTCTTGCCTTCAGAGTCTGGAGTCACCCTGAATTCATAGAATAAATGTCCCTCTTTTGCTGGAGTTGGTTTCTGTCACTTGCCACCAGAGGGTCTAACCAATGGTTCTCAGTAAGCCTGGCTCTGCTCTCAGGGAGGGTTTGGGGGTTGGGTTGTCACAATAATACAGGGAGGAACATTCCAGACACCCACTGGGTGGGGGCCACGGAGCTAGACAGTCTCCCCAAAGAACTGTTCTCTGACCCACGTAACTTTTGAAGGTACCACAAGATATTACCATGTGTGAAAAACCTGTTTAAATACTTCAGCCTAGAACCTGTGTCATAAATACAAAATCATTTTTGCATAGCATTAACATCCACTGATTTTTTTCCAGAAATGCAAGAGAAATTAAGAAACATCTGTATTTTATTTTGATCAGAACTTGTCAAAAAAATCATGTCCCAAAATGTGGTGTTAGAGTCCCCAATATAATATCCCTTGGTCTGCATTTGTAACAGTCACAGTTGCCAATCTACATTTAAGTGTAAACAACCGACTATGTAATTTTGTTTCCTAGTGAGGGTGTGCTCAAGCTTTTAAACTGAGACACGCAGCATTATATAATAAATTCATTTCCTTTTGTTTCTCCTTTATATTACAGTTAGGGTACCTGATAAACTGCTCTTCTTTACAATTTTGTAACTGGAAAGGTTATAATTATATTTGAATTTCACTTTAGGAGCGTTAAGGGAGCACCACAAAATACTTGTTACAGAAAGGGGGTGCTTGGTCTGCTCGGATGCAAACGCCTGTTTTAAACTACTGCAGACCTTGAGCACATGGAACTAATTATCAAAAGCTTTTGCCAAAACTCCTTATTCAGGGCTAGTCTTCCAGAGCCTTCAGCTCAGCCCACTCTGTCACCATCGTTCTCCGCAATAGTAATGGCTTCCAAAACATGGCAAAACTCCTCAGGGCCAACTACAGGACAGAGAGACCTTCCTTCCGTCGGAGCTGAGGTCCCACAGTACTGGTGGGATGAGGAAACAACATGGCGGATAGGTCCTCCCGATTCTCCCAAAAAGGCTGATGACCACACAAAGGTCCTTTGAGGTCCCAGACTAAAGTAGGAAGAAGCTAGAACCTACTGGGGGGCTCCCAGTTCCTTCTCTTCCTGACAGAGGTAGCCCCACGGTTAACTCGCCAACCTGCCCCGAAAGGGAACTCGCTGTGTGACGGTACGGACAGGGCTGCAGAGGGAAAGCTGGGCTTCTGGGAGGGACACACTCAGCCCAACTCTGCGCTCACTGGGGATCTGCCACACGTGTTTGCTCGTGAAAACTTATCAGGTCGTTTTCTTTGAAGTTTCTAAGAACATGGGATTGGTTACATCAGTTACGGCCCAGCAATAGTAGGATGATATGTAGACCCCAGAAATGATGCTGTTAACCAATGCTTATCAATAGGGAAAGATGATCACAATGGACTGTTTACTGGAAAAGTGGGTTATCAAAGAGTGTGCTTAGTAAGATACTACTGTGTGTGCATGTGTGCACACACATAAACAAATGAAAAAAGATGGCTAATTTCTTCAGTGGATTGGGATTATGGATACCTAAACTTTTCTTCCTTTTGCTCGACTGTCTTTCCTAATTTCTCTTCCAAGGACATATACTGCTCCTGCACTAAGAAGAAGGGCTATTTTTCAATTTTTAGAAATCAGATGTTTACTTAGATACCTTGGTGGAATCAGGCGCCTGACTCTGGCCCGAGGTGCCAGTCTTCAGTCGTCCCTGTGAGCCCGCAGTGCCTGCCTGGGAGCGTTCGCTCCAACGTACGCCACACGGACGAGGGTGCGGGAGATGGGGGGAGCCGAGGCTGTCACACGTACCTGTCTGCGTGAGCTCTCCCATCTCACACAGTGGGTGATTGGGATAAAGAGGCAGGGAGTGTAAGGGGCTTTCGAAAGAGGCTCCGGATCCTTTCGCCATGTGACTAACGAAAGCTTCCAGTTTCGGGTGATATGGTTTCCTGAAGAGACAACACAGAGAATCAGTGGTCACGATGCTCCAAAATAGTCCACGAGGGTCTCCACTTGAGCCAGCAAAAGCCCTGCTCACCCGTAATAACACATTCTGGCTCAATCACTTTGGTTTTTTTTTTTAAAGATTTTATTTATTTATTTTGAGAGAGCGAGCATGCACAGGAGCAGGGGGTGGGACAGAGGGAGAGGGAGAAGGAGAGCAGCAAGTCCCCGCCGAGCGCAGAGCCCGCCACTGGGCTGGATCTCAGGACCCTGAGGTCATGACCTGAGCCAAAATCAAGAGTCGGATGCTTAACTGACTGAGCTCCCCAGGTTCCCTTGGCTCAATCACTTTGAAATTCCAGTATCATTACTGCCTGACCCCTGACATTCCATGAGGGCAGCCTGGGCCTCTAACCTCTGCTGCAGCATCCATCATCCCAGGCGCTGTGGGAGTCAGCTTTGCCCTCCACCTCCCACACCCCTCCTGTTTTTCCCTCCTCAGGAGGCTACCCACTGCCCCCAGCCGGTCACGCCCAGGATGGGAGTCCTTGATTTCTCCCTCCCCTGCTCCCACGCATGCTATCTGCCACCCAATCCTGCAGCTGTGTCCTCCTGGGGCTTCTCTGCCCCTCTCTCCTCCACCCCTGCAGCCACTGCCTGGGTTCTGGCACAGGCAGCTTTTGTCTGTAAGGCATGGGCTCCTCTCTGGCCTACCTGCGGCCTGATCTTGCCTTCTCCCCAGCCCGAGATCAACGTAAAAGCCAGGCTGGCTGTCCCCGCTCCTGTGCACTGCCCCCTTCCCCCAGGACCCATCTGTGCCCTAGCAGTCTGTCCTGGCCCCACCTCACTTTGAGGCTCAGGACCCTCCACCCTCTCCGTTCTAATGCTGGGCTCTGGTCCCACGCAACCAAGCGCCTTCCGTCCCCCCAACATACCTTGTTCTTTCATGCGTCCAAGACTTTCCCCGCGCCGCCCCTTCCTCCTAGCAAACCTACCTCAGACTTGCCCTCAGGAATCCTTAACTCACCTCTGGGAAATCTCCTTTGAAGAAAATTAGCTGACTATGAACCAAGATCTGTATAGGTCTCTACAGTTCACTATGCATTTTACACACACAGTATCTCATTTTATGGGGGGTGGTACGAAGAGCTAAAAAACATCTCTCTTTTTTAATAATACCTGACATTACTTATATTTCTGCCATGAAGTACAAGGGGTAAATCAAGATTTAATTTATCTTTCCGGTTGCTAATATACACTTTCCCTGAATAATGAAATGACCTATAAATATATACACATTTTCTCTGAATAATGAGATGACCTATGAATATACACACCTTTTCTTTGAAAAATGAAATGGCCTATGAATGTATATACTTTCTCCCGCTGAACGGAAGTGAACAGATAAGACGAGTTCCCAGCTAAGCTAAATCAGCATGAAAAGAAGCAAGGACTGATTGTTCTAATGGCAGACGTCTCCCGTCTGAAAGCCCGGATAACTTTGGCTGCTAAAATGCTTTTATTATCTTTCAAAAACGTAAAGCTAAAGAAGAGCCCATCTTTAAAAAAATGTTTTAAAATTAGAAAATGCTAAGCCTGACACAGTGTAGTCTAATCCTCCTGGATTGCTGCAGGGCACTGTGTCTGTCCATAAAAACAGAGGGTATATTATTATTCCTGGGGCTAAAACACACAAATATTTGCAAACTAGGGAATAAGAGTTCCAGACTGACAATGAGTCTGCCAGTATGAATCCATGTAAACAAAGGCTATCCATCAACAGGAGTCAAATGTTCTGCTCCAGGCCATTCTTTCGGGTTGGTGATTTTTGAGGCTCTGAGAAGGCTTTGCTGCCAATTTCAGGAATGAAATTTCACTACTGGAAATGTTTGCCGAGCTGTTCCGGCTTTTCGGGGCATCTGACTGCTTAATAATAGGCTAATATCTAACTGTGTATATGAGAACTTGGTTTTGGTGTGGAAAGATGGCGATTCATGGAAGAAAAACTTGACTTATGGAAGAGAGAGCAAATGGCTGGATCTTTTTAACCAGAAGAGGACCAGGTAACCTGAGTCCCTAGGCCTGTCCTGGATCGAGATGACCAGGTCCTGCCTGCCAAGTCCATGGCTCCACCCCCTAGCCAAGAGGGTACTGGGCATAAGGCAGATACCTCAAAACACATGTGAATGAATTCGACTGGGAAGTACCCCATCCTCAGATGCTTCACGAAAAGTCCAAGCCTCCCATAATCTGCAGCAGTGAATATGGCAAGTTCCTATCCTGGCTTATTAAAACAGTGATTTCAATGGAAATATGAATGAAACTGCTAATTGTGACAAAGACTCTCTTTGAGTAAACTAGTTAGGCTCCTCTGAACCCTCTTTCCAACTAGGCCTCAACCTTTGGACTTCCATATTCTCTGGACTAGTGTCCATCTACGTATCGCTCGGTTTTAGCAAAAATCCTGCTAAGTGGAGTTAGAATCTCCCGTTCTTGGTATCTGATCAAATTCTTCATCTAAAAGAAAAAAATTCCTCATGCCCCCGGTGGTATCTGCTCACCCTGGCCTGCCTTCAGCAGTCTCCTCACCCCTGACATCTCCTCTCCGTCATTTTCCATCCACTGACCTCCACCCTGCTCCTTGGCTATAAATTCCCACTGCCTGTGTTGTATTTGGAATTGAGCCCAGTTCTACACGGAGATCTCTTTCCCCTACTGCATTAGTTCCTGAATACAATCTGTTTTGACTACTACTAATTACTCTCCGGCTCTGTTTTTTCTTTAGCAGTTGTACGCTAAAATCTGTTCTCCTATGGGGCGCCTGGGTGGTTCAGTTGGTTAAGCATCTGACCCTTGATTTCGGCTCAGGTCATGATCTCAGTGTCCTGAGATGGAGCCCCGTGTTGGGCTGCATGTTCAGAGGGGAATCTGCTGGAGGATCTCTCTCTCTCTCCCTCTGCCCCTCCCCCAACTCATGTGTGCTTTCCCTCTCTTTCAAATAAATAAATCTTAAAAAAAAAATCTATTCTCCTCTTCTTGGGAAATGGGTTAGATCTCATTTCTGAGGTCCTACATGGTATTCGCTAATGGAATGGAAGGATATATCCCTCTACTGGGTTTAGGTTTTCAGATCATGGGGTGCCCCTTTGCATTCTTTGCCTTCCCGGTGCCCACTAGGTAGACATGGCCGCAATCCAGGTTCAGTCATGTAGACATCCCTAGGGCATGATGGGAGCCATGACCTGGAAGGGACCTGGTGCCCAAAATGACCAAGTGGATCGCTCATCTCAGACCCTCACACAAGGCAAAGATAAACTTTGTTATTTGAGGCACTGTATTCTTCAGTCTCTTTGTTACCAAAGGCTAACAAAGAAACATCTAACACAGAAATTATAATATCTGTCATGATGACTTTTTCTTCAGGAAAAACTCATATCATTGCAGCCTCATTGGAAATCTGCTTTCCTACTGAAAATCGAAAGAATTAAAGGTGCTACTATAGTAAGGCTTCAAACTATTCACTTCCAGAGTTCTTATTTACATTTTTGTACACATTGTTTACATCTCTCTGTGCCACAAAGCTGGACACAGAACCCCGAGGCTAATCCATACAGTCATGAGAAAATTTACTGTGCTTTAGCTATAACCGGAGCAATTACTGAGTCCTGCAGAGAACATTAAAACAGAGAAGAGGTATAATACCAGTGATACTGTTATAGGAAGACACGATTCAACGAAGCTGACATGACTGCAAACTGGAATGAGTTCATACCAGAGATTTTTACAATTTGTGCAAAAGAATGTACTTTATATTATTGATGAAATGAAATTCTAAAAAGATCAGCTCAATCCACCTTTCTTGGTCGTCGGCTTTCTGGACCTCTGCGTACTACCTGCGGTGATTAATTGCCCCTCATCCTTTCTTAAAACTTTCTCCTTTCTTCGCTCTCCTAACATCGCCTCCTGTTTGCAAAGTCACCGTCCCCTCCTGCGACCTTCCTTTCTCTCCGTGCTACGTTCTAGGTTGGTGTTTGCCAGGACCCTGTTTTTAGCCTTCCCTCGCTCCCCAGGCTCTGTGATACCAGTCACACCCACGGCGTCAGCTGCCATCGACACGCGACCTCCCAGATGAACCCCTATCTCCCAGCAGGACAATGTGCCTGAGCCCCACACCCCGTCGCCTCTACTACCTTCTAGAAATTATCACTTGAATGTCTGATGACAGCTCAAACTCAGCACCGAGACCTGTCCTCCTACCTTCCTTCCCCTTCCTCCCTTCTTGGGCGTTTTCTATCCCGGCAGGGGCGCCACCGCCAGCCAGACACCCACTCAGAAATCGGGGCACCATCCTGTTTCTGTCTCACTCTCATCCAGCCTGTCAGCAGGTCCTAAAAACCCCATCCCGTGACCTTCTCTCAGATCCAAGGCTGCTCTCCAACTCCACTGCCACTCCCTGAGTTTCAGCCTCTATCGTTTATT
Source organism: Potos flavus (assembly GCA_028534135.1). Taxonomy (NCBI): domain Eukaryota; kingdom Metazoa; phylum Chordata; class Mammalia; order Carnivora; family Procyonidae; genus Potos; species Potos flavus. The sequence continues at coordinate 84,384,096 of CM052898.1, read as the reverse complement.
CATTCAACAACTATTTTATCACGGTCCTCCCACGGGCCAGGTACTGTCTTGGGCGCTTGGGGCACAGCGGCATTGAACGCCGTCCTCAGGGAGCTTACGTTCTAGCCTGGGGAAACAGACAACGCACGACGAACACTAGAAAGTGTGTGCGCGCACACGCGCCCATGCTTGCACATCAGACGGTAACGGAGGCTGTGAAGCACTGACCCCTCTCTCAAGACGAAGGGCAGGGAAGGCGGACTCGGAGACTTGGGTGGACGAAGTGCCTGGTAATTGTGAGTGAAGCATTCGGAGCAGTCTCACTGAGAAGGCGACATTTAAGCAAAGGCTTGAAGGCGGTGAGAGAACCCACCGGCCATAAAGCTGCTGGGGAGGAGCTGTCTGCAGAGAGGACACAGTCAGTGGGAAGGAGAGCCAGGGGCAGTGTGGCTGAGGGGGAGCGAGTGAGGGAGAGGAGAGTGCCCCAGGGGAGAGCAAGGGCAGGGCAAGGGGAGGAGGGAGAGCACAGGAGGCCTTGTAGATCAAGGACTTGGGCCGGGAGTCTGCGCGAGTCTTTCTTCTGGATCACTATCCCCATAGGAAAGTAAACATCACCTGCAGTCTCTAATCCAACCCCCGTATCATCGTGGCAGCCAAAGATCTTCCTAATTTCATCCCCTCCACTTCCCAGCTCCCTCGCTGCCTTCATGCCTGGCGTCCACACTCCTTAGCCTGGCATTCGAAGCATCCAATGGCCTAGGCCCTCCCCACCTCTCCACTCATGCTCCAGCCTGTGGGCTGAGCTGTCCACCTCCCCCCACCTTTGCACAGGTGGGTTTCACCACCCCAGGTGCCATTTATCATCAGCTGTCACCTGACGTGTTCCTGCGCACCCTTTAGGTCCCTTTGCCTTGGTGGCCTTCCCTGCCCTGCCATCCCACCTCTCCCTCGGCCCTAGGCTGAGTCAGGCTGCCCTCTTGTGGTTCATGCCCCCAATTATGGTTCCCAAACTACTCGCACTTCTACTTTTTCTAATTCTTCCACTTCTCTAATACTGCTGCTGCAGCCATCAGTGCTGGCCACCAGATCTGTCTCTCAGAGGGGAGTGGGTCCCCTGGGGGCAGGAACAGCCTCTCTTCTATGACTCTTTAGCAGCCTGCTCTCCCCCTTCCTTCTCCCGTCCGGTTACGCACTGGTTTTACTGTTCTCATACCTGAGCAGCTCTTCCGGCCCCAGGATCTTTGCACTTGCTATTTCCTCTATCTGGAACACTCTTCCGCCAGATCTGCACAGGGCAGGCTCCTTCACTTTATTTAGGTGCTGGCCCACATGCCACCTCCTGGTATGTGGGCCGGTCACATGTCACAATACCTGACACATAACAGGTGTTCGAAAATAAAATATATTGAATAAATACTGACTGAAGTGAATATTCTCTTCTTCCTTGGATGTAGAATAGAGTATCTAATTCATATTCATGAATGCAAAAATCTTTTTGCATTTAATAAACATGGCATATCTATGGCTAATAACCTTACTGCTGGCTAAACGCTGTCCTAAGAGAGTGAAAATCACACCTTTATCATGAGGCACAGGGCATTCATGAAGAGGCAGCTTCCACTACAAAGACTTGGGAGAGCCACGGAATGTGTCACCGTGAAGGGAAACCCCGGGGTGCCAACTTGCACAGACGTCAGCCCCTATGTTCTCAGCTCACTGCAGCCCTGCCTGCTGGCCCAGATACACACTCTCACTAGACTAGAGCAGCAGGCACACTCTAGGACCCACGGCCTTTAAGGGGTCATAAAAATTAATGAGTCCTGAAGCTGAACTAGTACCTGGGAAGGCAGCAGGTGCAGCTGGTGACCCAGACCCCACAGTCCCAGGGGATTCAGAAGCCCACAGTGGGGCCACGTCCTGGGAGTCCTGCTCACTCTTACTCTAAGTGTGCATTTATAAGGACACTCAACTTCCTGCTTTTAAAGATAGACTAAATGACAGTAATTAATTAAACATGCATACTCCTCCCTTTCCACCAAGGACTTCAAGCAGCTTCTAAAGATACAGAATGTGCAATAAAATAGAAGTAGGTCAAAAGATCAAGGCCAGGGAAAATGAGGACAGAGGCAGCCAGAGCAGCTGGTCCCCCCCAGGAACTGCATCTCTCAAATGGGAGCTCCAAAAACGGCCCTGTCAGGGGATCCTGCCGTGGCTGTGATGGAAGGAGGGGCCCTGGGCCCAGCCTCATGGCCACGACCTCGCAGAGGAGGAAGGAGGCTGGGCCCAGCAAGCCTGCAGGCCACTGTAGGAAATGAAACACCATGGCGGGGCCACCTCTCAGTACGACCAGCCCAGTGCTTCAGTCCATCCCCTTAGTTAGACTTCACAAGGCTGTGATCAGGGATGGACTACTGTCCCCACATTCCAGGACAGAGCACCGAGGCTCACAAAGGTGAAGGGATTTACCCTCTATCGGAAAGGTTACAAAGACCTCAGACGATTCCACGGCAGAGGCTGAAATCTATCATGAGCCACTGGATCGGCCATTATGGCTCACGATTTTCACGAAGGTCCTGAATTCACTCTGCGACCAAGCTAGCCCACCATCTATTTCATGCCAGGCTCAGGCTGGGCACCAGTGATAAAGGAGCAAGATGCAGTGCCCTTGAGGAGCCCGTGGTGTGGGAAGGGCAGAGACGATCCTGCTGGAAGACACGCTGCAAAGCACGCAGGTGCACAGGGGAGGCCCTGCATGCTGGCGGGCAGCCGTGCCCAATGGGCGCCTTCTCTAGGAACAGCGAGGGCAACCTCCAGAGCCTCGAGGTGCTCAGGGACCCGACTGGTCTGGGGACAGTCCCTGGTCTGAGCCGAGCCACCAGCATTCTCACATCTGGGAACGGGAAGCCCAGTGAGAGTGAGGGGAGAGAAGCCACATGTCGCCAGGGCTGATGCGTGGTACTGTCCACGGAGTCCTTGAGGGTCCCCGAGTCTGGTCAACTGAGAGGCCTTTTAGCCTCTCCATTCCTGGGCAGTTCAAAGGGCAGATACCCACGGTCTATGCCGGTGGAGCAAAGCCACTTCTCTGAGCTGCCCTCCCTGCACCCCACCCCATGTCCTCCTGCCATCCCAGACACTCCAGACCATCCCAGATCCAGCCACCGGAGGGTTAATCCCCAGCACGGCAAGGGGCCTCTATCCTTGCCCTAAACCTAAGGCCAGTTCAAGACTGGTCATTCAATACTTTGTTCTGAGACCCTTCCCGTAATCCCCCTTTTCAGTGGCAGTGCCCGATACAATCAGAGAAGCCATCCTCACACTCCAGGAGAGGTTCCCCGAGGCGGCAGCATCTCAGGGGAGCCTGAGTAGCTGTAGGAGTAGGTCACGCAGGGACGGGGCGAGCAAGCTAAACAGCAGGAGCAAAGGCCTGATGGGGTGGGTGGCCAGCGAGAGGTGGGCAGAGCAGGGGTAGCAGGTCCCAGCAGGAAGGCTGGCACAGAAGGCTAGAGACCAGAGGAAGAAAGCCAGTGTCTGTGTGGCCTGCGACCCAGGGGCTTTTCCAACCCATGGGACACAGGACATGCACCCAGGCTTGCTAAACATAGGCCACAAGGACCCAGGCTGTGAGCTCCATGACCTCTAGCAGGAAAGGAGAGAGCGCAGGAAAGCCTATAGTCAGACGTTAGTTTAGGATGTGTTTATATCCGAGGGTTCACTTTCTCTTCTCCATAATCCTGGATGCTGAGAAGCCTGGAGACGCAAAGAGCCACCCTGAAACCCCCACCCTGGGGTTCACACCACCACCCACTAGAAGGAACAGGCCTGGCTGCAGCAAGGCAACCCACAGTTCCCCTAGACTGGCCCTGCCCAGGGCAGGCTGGCATCCGGAAGCATTCCATCCGCCTGACGTCTTCCTCACGGAGCACTTCCCTCCATCTCCTCCGCTCATTCCGTCGACCCTGCGAGGGATGCTGTGTGCCCCCAGACACGGTGCTGAGGCCCGGCCCATCGTTTCAGTGCCAAATCTGCCTCTCGTTGTAGAGCCGTACCTTTTCCATATGCAATCTGTTGAATTCTGTTTCATCCTAAGGGCCCTCAACCAAGAATGTGCTATTTCTATCCCCATGACAAATGAGCAGGTGGAAGTCTTCCGTGCATACGACCCTGCAGCTGGTGTGCACGCTCTCCTCTATCATTTCACTCCCTCCTGACCCAGCACCCCCAAGGCAGCATCCCCATGGCAGAGATGGGGGGGAGGCCCTGAGACTAAGGGACCTCCCTGCTGCCCCAAACCCCACGGTTGCCCCAGGGTCTGAGGACGTCTGGCCTCGCACACTGCACCGTGTCCCAGCTCTTTCTCAAACTGCAGAACACAGGACGGGAGAAGAGGCCTCACACTGGCCTGGACCCAAATCTCAGTTGCTCTGCTGTGTGGCCTTACACGGCTGTCCTTGCTTCTCTGGGCCTCCTCCTTCTCTGCTGGGAAATGGCGATTAACACTCACGATTGTTCTGAAGATCAGGCTCCTGGCAAACAGGACGTGCTCAACAAGCATAGCTTAGTCCCCTTTTCTGTCACTCTCCAGCCAGCATTGTGACTAGGACAGAGAAAACAGATTCTTGAAAATGACTTGTAGAAAAAGTGCAATTTACCTGTTAGCCACCAGAGTGCAGTCAATTTCTGGTCGCTTGGTTTTGGGAATGACATACAGCGGGTACCTGTCCCCGTGTCGAATGAACACATGCACCGAGACCAGCTTAAAGTGATGCGGGGCGTGACCTGTGGGAGAGGAGCGGATCGCCTGGTTAGCACTCAGGAGGTGTGGACCCTGTCCACTCCGCAGAAGCGCACGGATGAGCGTGGCAGGAGGGTGCCGTGTAGGGGGGTTGCTCACAAGGCAGATGGAGGAACGGAGATAGGGCCAGTTAGGTCTCAGATCCCCCCGAAGTAACAGGGAGGCTCTGGGGGTGCAGCTGGGAGCTTGCGGCCAGTGAAATGGGGTCCCAATGATTCATGCGGCCTCGCTCACATCCACGGCCTGGCGGAGGCCTACGGAAGGGCTGGAAACAACGACTTCTGCTTTGAAGCTCCCTGAAACAGGGGCTCCTAGCTGGCTCAGTCGACAGAGCCTGCAACTCTTAATCTCAGGGTTGTGAGTTCAAGCCCCACACTGGGTGTGGAGCCTACTTAAAAAAATAAATTAAATAAATAAAGCTCCATAAAACAAATCAGGGCACAAATTGATAAAAATATCCAATATCATTCTTTGATACACTTTCAAAAGAGCAAAAGTCAACAGAGAAATCCTATTTTCCTTCGCCTTTACCGCAAGAAAACAACAGAGCATCCTGCATCCTGTGGATGTGCAAAGCCCCAAGAGAGCTTACTGGAAAGGAGGGTAGACGGGGGCAACCCCCCAGAGTCCGTCAAGCCTACCTTTCCATCTCTGGTACCTTAATGGAAACCATGACGGTGAATGCGTGCGGAGGGCCTCTCGTGAGCCACACGCTGTTCAGAGCAGTTACGGAAGCCTCGGGGCAGTCCCTGTGAGGAGGGACTGCTAGTTATGCCCATTTCACAGATGAGGAAGCTAAGACCTGGGAACTCATTCAAGGGCACAGCCTAGCGGCGGCTGCAGGATGTAAGCCCAGGCGACCTGCTCCTTCCTACCACCCTGTGCCGCTTGAAGAACTACTCATCCCCAGAGGGGTGCGGTCCAGGTGCCACGCTGGGCGGTGCAGGCAGGCCTACCTTCCATGCTGCGCTCAGCCACGCTGGGAATGTTGCAGTACAGGAGAGCTTCGTAAATGGGGTCCGTCACGGGGGGCTCTGTCACTGGCTCAGGCATGACTCTCTTTCGACTCTTGCTACTCACTCCATTTTTAGCTGTGGACACTGGAGTCAGGTGGACTACAAGGGAAGCAAAGCAGGTCATGACACGTGCAGTCACGGGAGGGAGGGGGGGCAGGGCATACCAGGCCAGCCGCCGGGGCCCAGAGCGAGGTTGGATTTTCACCGAGTAACTCTTCTCCTCCCTCAGCACTAGGTTGGACTTCAGTCCAGACAGTGGTCAGCTTCTTATCAAGAACTGTTTCTTGAGCCCCCACTGTGCCCTGCCTCTTTCTCAAGGCCATTACCTTCTCCCGATCAATAATGAGCTGCCCAAAGGCAGGTGGGTCACCTTGGAGAAAGGGGCCTCGCTCTAGTGGTAAAGGAAGAATTTCGTGCAGCCTGGTTACCTTATTCTTAACGCTCTTTGAATTCTGGTAAACACCAAAGACGAAAACCATCACCTCTTGAGCGCCTACGAGGGGCTAGATGTGCTGAGAGATCTCATTTGGTATCATCTGCTTTGCACCTTGGGGTCCCCAAGAGCCCAATGGCAGGCATCACTCATTAATCCTCACAAGACCACTTTACAGAGGAGGGAGCCTGGTGCTAAGCGGGCAGTTGAGGCAGCTGCCCAAGGTGGAGGTGGTGGACGGAGCCCCATGTCAAGCTCATTCCTCTGCCTCCAGGCCAGTTCTCCCCACCAGTCTTCTAGATGTCATGCGAGGGCCCTGCAGTCTGTCTGTTATCTAGCCCCCCTCTTTCTGTGGGTGAACTGCTCCTTCGCCGTGTCCCTGCCCCTGGCTGGGGGTGGACATGTGACCGAGTCAATGAGGACAGTGATGGGGCAACTAGTCTTCTTTTCCTTGACAGAGGCACTGTGCACGCACTGGAAAAGGGTCTCTTTTGTATGCTGATCTCTAAGAATGGAGACCTGCGGCTGCCCCAACTTACCTGTCCTTTCTCAGAGAGCCTCCGTTAGCAGTGGGAGAAAATGATGCTGAGTAGAGATAAGGCAGACCAACAAATGCAGAGACTTAATCAGAGAGAGAGAAAGACCTGAGGACGTCTATTCTTGGGAGATCTTGGGTTCAGACGTGGCTGAAGCTAGAACCTCTCTCAGATGTCCCAGTTATATACATCGTACATAACCCTTCTTGCTTAAGCTAGTTGGAGTTGGGCTTTAGTTACTTTCAACCAAATGACTTTATCAATTACTTATAAGCAGCTGTAAGTCCATCTTCTGGGTCAATGGTCCCCAACTTTTCCATGTATGGGGAACCTCTCTGCAGCATCACAGATTTTCCGGAACTGTCTACACAATGATAGTTGTATTTTTAGCATCCACCGGCTGAGGAAGTGCATAGAAATAGCTGTGCCCATGTATCGTTTAATTTCTAAAAGGTTTATTAATCACCAGAATATACATACATACATTTGAACAATAGCTAAAACAGGGCCCAACTACCAGTCTAAATCCATTTCAATTCCCTAATTCCTTCTACAGATTCTTCTAAATACTTATGACTTCCCTTTGGCAAACAGATGTCATAAATAAAGGTAAAAGACAAACAATCCACTGAAAGGAAAATATCTGCAACGTACATAAGACAAATTATTACTATCCAAAATACATATGAACTCCTACAACTAAAAAATCGGTAGGGGATATGAGCAGGCTGATCACAGAAAAACAAATGCCAATGGCAATGAACATACATTTGCATTTAAGCAAAATAAAACAACCATCTCTGATCCTGCCTATCAGACTAGCACATCATGTTTTAATAATAATAGCAGTACTGGCAAGGGTGTAAAAAACTCACTTCCACACCGTAGGTGAGAGTGGAAATAGAAACCTCTGGAAGTATTCGGAAGTATCCACCAAATGTTATATGTGCCTTATCCCTGATCCCATTACTCTATTGTTATATGTGTTACAACAATATGTGCCTTATCCCTGATCCCATTACTCTACAAATGTTATATGTGCCTTATCCCTGATCCCATTACTCTACATCTTGGAATATACTCATCAGACATCAATTCCAATCCCAAAGCTGTGTGACCAAGGAGATTCACTGCAGTGCTGTTTGTAATAATGGAAAAGGGAAATCGACTAAGTATCCACCATTAACAGAATAGAAAGTTACGTCCATATTGGGGAATATTCTGCTACAATTAAAGAGAATGGGAAAGAATCAAAGATAAATGAAGTGAGGTGAAAAATCAAGTTACTGGATAAGAAAAACAAACTATAAATGTACAAATATGCAGGTATTGGTTTATTATGTAAATGCACAGAAAGATGTCTATAAGGACATCCATTATAATGCAGCAGTGGTTTCCTCTGGGGAATGGGTGGAACAGGGTGCGAAGAAGTATTTTTACTGGTTTTTCCGTAAATGTCTATATTGTTTTACACACAATAATGTGTGATCTACACACATACACATTTACAGTAAGCATGTGTTACATACCTCCTCTATGTACAGATATATATGTGTCTTTCCATAACATCTAGATACACTTCTCTTACCAACATGTTTTCATTCCTTACTTGTATTAAAACAACCATCACAGAGCTATAGAACTGGTCCTTCGTCAATTCAAAATTAGTCTTTTGGTTGGCCCTACAGCCACTTTCTTCCCAGCAGCTGGAAATGGCCAGAACTGCTAACACACAAGCTCAGGGATCTAGAGGTCATTTAGCACTGGCGGATTTGGGCCAGAGCAAGGGAAGGAGAAAAGTATATGCCTGAAGGCGGCATCTTAGTGACCCAGCAATTCTGGCTGCGCGGCAACCCTCAGTCCTTAACTCTGCTCCTTCATGAAATGGTGCCAGATTCTGGCCCCTTGCCCATGCCTGTGGGCACACTTCCTTTGAGTCTGGGCCAGGCACAGGTGAAGCTAAGGACACACGAACATATGAGTGACACAGGAATCTAGGGGCACAGGTTTGCTAGCTTACCTGTAAGCATGTGGGGTAAGGCCTATGGGGGCCACCACTTGGGAACTGCTAGACTGAATGTTGGTGTCCCCCCAAAATTGACATGTTGAAACCCTAACCCCCAATGTGATGGTCTTGGGAGGGGAGGCCTTTGGAAGATGATTAGGTCAAATGGGATTAGCATCCCTGTAACTGAGAGCCCGAAGAGTAACCCCCTGCCTGGCCCTCCACCATCTGAGTTTACAGAGAAAAGATGCCTTCTCGGAAGCGGGTCTTCACAGACACTGAATCTGCCAGTGCTTTGATCCCGGACTTCCCAGTCTTCACAACGGAAAAAAATAAATTTCTGTTGTTTATAAGCTACCCCGTTAATGGTATTTTTATTAAGTGGCCCAATGGAATAAGAAGGAGCCATAGTGGTTGGGCCCAAAGGACCCATTCACTACCCAAGGAAGCAGTGGTTTGAAAGACACCGATAGAGACTGGGTGATAATCAGAGGCCTTCGGTCCAGAGAGATTTCATCTACTACTTCCCTGGCATCTGGGCCTATCGGCCTCACCCACGAGCTACTGAGATAACCCCGTGCCGTTTGCACCCTCCTGAGTCACCAGGACACAGGGCCAGTCCACACAGGGCCCCTCAATGGGCCCTCCAGATGCTAGACATTAGGGGGAGCTTCTTATGCACAGAAGCCAGGGGGCAAGATGTCTCCCCCAGATCCCCCCTCCTACCTCCTCGCCCCCAACTTAGTTCTCACTGTCCTGAACTGCTCGGAGCTGCCCCCCCGCCACATGGTGTTTCTCCCCCACACCCCTCCTTTTGTGTCTAACCACCCTCATCTCACCACTGTTCCCCAAATCTGGCCAATTCCGTAATGATCCTGGGGTCACTGCTCCAGGAAGCCCAGCCCGACATCCCTCTTCCATTGCCTCCCCCCTCACTCCCGGTCCTTGCTGGCATCTTGGCTCACGACACAGTACCCATCAACAGGGTTGTCTACAGCTGGTAAACGGGCCACCCCAAACATCCAGAGGGTCAGGGCTATGTCTTTTTCATCTTTATATTCCCTGTCTGACCAGGCAGGCCCCCTACATGGCTTGTTGAACTGGAGGCCCACCCTGAGCCAGGCGCTGGGTTCCACACTTTCGATTAAGTGTTTCACTGCACAGGGAAAAGGCAGGCAAGGGCCCAGGGTCAGGAGCAGGTCATTACTCATCAGCGGAGGCCCCTAGGCCATAAGCCCCTGCATGGCCTTGGGCGTCAGGCCACCTCAGTTACTTGGACAGACTCAGTGACCCACAGGATCAGCAAGCGGTCCTATAGCCAGGTGTCTGTGGCCAGCTCATTACCAAGGAGGCTCTGCCTTGCACGTGGACAGGTTAGAGCCCCTCCGCTAGGTGTGGGCTCCAAGCCCACGCCCACGGTCTCTAGCTCATCTCCCCATATCAGGGCTCGGGTCCAGGACAGGGGACAAACATCTACCTGCACATCTGGCCTTCCTCCACTAGCTCGAGCCTTAGGAACCTCCTGTAAGCAAGCCCTTCACAGGCGCCTCAGATCTGACGTGCCTGAGCATTGTGGGGGCTCCCATCCCAGGGTCGGATCACCACCCCTCCCTTCCTTCTCTGCAGCGGCACTTCTCCCGCCCCACGCCAACCCCATGGCCGGGTGGGGGCCTGCCATGCTGCTCCTCTAGGATCCCATCCTTGCCATACTGGCTGCCAGGGACCCGAGTCTAGCCACCTGTGCCAACAAAGGCCCTTTCCAGGAAAGAAAGGCTTCCCCATGTAGAAGCAGCAGTTTTATAAGAAGTCAGGTGGCCTCCTGCCATCCCTACCCGAGGCTATAGACCGCTTCCTACTGTCCCTGGGCCTATGTGGCTCATTTGTCAGCTCCTCCTCTCGTTACACTGATACCCTGGCAGATCCAAATCAGGTGTCAGGGATCCACGGGTGTCCCGGTGAAAGCAAACACAATGGGTGAAAGTGCTGGCTCACCTCCACCGCCGGCTCAGCTGCCTGAGTCACACCACTGACCACACCAGCAAAGAGCCTCATGGGGCTAAGGGCACGGCCCTGCCGTCTGCCTTTTACCTTCCTGGCTCCACGGCCTGCCTCACCCTCAGCACTGGGCTGGTCATCTCCCCAGAGGACGGAAGTCACCTCTTGGGGCTTCTCATTTCCAGGGCCGCTAAAGTCTGTCCTCGGTCACCCGTGCTGCCATGGGTGTCCATGGTTCTGAATGCAGGGAGGTGGTAGGGGGCTTCGGGCTACTGAGTCACAAACGTGGGTTGGAGCCCTGACTTTGTTACTTCCCAGCTGCATGACCTTGGGCAAATCCTCCTGCCTCACTATGCCTCATGCCCTTCCCCCATAAAATGAAGATGACGGCATCTCCACCAGAGTGGCGGCATGGATGGCCCGAGACGTCCCCTGTGGGACACTGCGCGGTGCCTGCCGTGCGGCAAAGGAGAAAGAAGTGCTATCTGCATATCTGTCCCCTTGAGGCGATTATTCTGGCTACTTGCAGGCTCTCAGAAGGGGCTCCCTTCAATTCGGGATCTGGAAGGGATGCTGCCCTTTGTGTCCACACCTTTCACAGAAGCACAATGAACCAGTTTCCCGTCCCCTCTCGACCACCCAATTTTAGCAGCTTTTCTGACTCCTTTCAATATATCCAGCTTATCCAAGATGGCACCTTTTTTTTTTAAGTAAGCTCCACACCCAATGAGGGCTTGAACTCATGATCCTAAAATCAAGAGTCACATGCTCTACTGACTGAGCCCACCAGATGCCCCCAAGATATCACCTCCTTATAAGCTAAAATACCCCTAGTTCTAGTAACCCCCAATAGTTCAAAGGCTCTTGAATTCTGAATCCTTCCCTGACCTTCCAAAGAATAATGATTTGCTCTACAGGCCAGTTCCCACAATTCACTGAGGGAATCGGTGCCCCTCAATCCAGTGAGTTGTCTTAAAGGTCTGTGGTGCCTCTGCCCTGCACTGAATATAAAAATGTCTGTGAGTAATTCTCAAATATAAACCAGATGGAGACCCATTCTGTTATTTGCCTTTGGCCATTTGCTTTTAGAGGCAGGAGTAGAAATCATGCTTAGGGGTGCAAGGTGGAAATCAAGTCCACATTTGCATACTTTGAGAAACTTGGTTTTACATGGGCAAGATTGATCAAACAGCTGAATCTACCCTTTCTGACCCATCCACTTTGGGCCACAATACAATACCAACCTTTCCTATTCTCCTTGTTCTCAACTATTCTTCATTCCTTATTCTTGTTGCCCCATGGTGAACCACTGTTAGGTAGGAATTTAGTAAGTGCTTTTAGTGTCAGTGATAAGCCTGGTCCCATTTAGGGAACCAGCAAACCACAGAAGGGTTGGCTCACGGGGTTGGGACTCATTGCATGGAACAGGCTGGAGGTTTTGCCCTGGGCTGTCCCCAGTCTCTTATCTCACCTGAGCCTGACCCTCCCTCTGACGTCAGCCACTGAGCCCTAAGTGCATGGACTGCCAGAGCACAGGGCCAGGGTTCCCACGGTGGCCTGACCTTGAGCCCAGCTGTGGTCTCCTAGAGGGGACAGGAAACCTCACTATCCTCTGAGGCAACTGATAACTGGCCTGGCCCAAACAGAGTCCTTTCGATTAGATGACAGAAGCCCCAAGGACTCCAAACCATGACAGAAACTAGAAATCAGAGAGAAATCCAAGGGCAGGCCCCCAGAAAGAACAGAGAAAAGAGCCTTAGCCATCCTTAACCATCTCACAGCCCAAATTCCCCCTGCCTCCCCTCTGAGAATTTGATAAAAGTTACTGCTCCTCAACCCTGAAAAAGGGCTGCATACACAAGCTTCTGAATTTGCATTCTGAGGGTTCACAGGAACCCCCAAAACCACATGAGACGATGCTGACAGCTGTGGACTCACGCTAACAACCCAATGTGCCTGGAAATAGGTTTCTGATTTTGACACCCTTGATAGGAAATTTTTTTTTTTTCCAAAATGAAAAGGGAGCTTTATAACTCACATAAACATGTGTTCATCCTAAAATAGCCATTCAACACTAAGGTATAAAAAGAAGTGAAAATCACCCATAATCTTATCAGCCAGAACAACTCACAGCCTATATTTTAGTGCATACGTGTGGCTGGATGTCCTGCCCGAGGTTAGATCTGTGCTTCTGCCCCTGCTCTGAGGAGAGTCACTCAGGCCCGAGGACATCGTTTCCCCTCCCCTCAAGAGGAACAAGTAAGTCTTCTGGGTCTCAAAGGCCTACCTTTTGAGCACTAAACCCCACAGAGCCACCTAACCAACTGCCCAGGAAGGTGGCTGGTCATCTGCCTTCTGTGGATAGGATCACGAGGAAGAGGTGGCCAGGAATGAGGGTGCGCTTTCGGAAAGCCTCCCCCCCCCCCCCCGCACGGAGAGACAATGCTGAGGGAGGGGCCCGCACCCTCAGGCACCTGGACGGACCGGCCAGCCCACCCTCTGGTGGACACTGCCCGGGGGGCCCAGCCCCTTGGATGACACAGGAAAGGCAGGAGGGAGCCAAGGAGGGGGCCAGGGAGGGGGCCAGGGAGGGGGCCAGGGAGGGGCATGATGCGAGGCTGCGGCCGAGGCCGGACGGGTCAGAGAGGGGCCATGCGCCGTGGCCGACTCCGGAGCCCTCCCGTCCAGAGGCAGCCTGGCTCTGCGGGGCACGTGAGACACTGGCTGCCGACGGTGAGAGTCGCACGGCTCTCTCTGGGTGCGGCCTGATGGCTCCCTCAGATTCCAGATTCAGATTCTGCCCTCCAGACCTCCTTCCTGACAGTTTCAGGAACCCCGGGGGCACCCTTCCCTCAGGGCGAGTGCTATCGAGACCAGGGGCTCCACCTCGGATTACCACTGACCTCACATCAAGGTGGACTTTCTCGTTTTGTTTTGTTTTTTTTTATAATGTCATCCAGCTTGGAGCAGGTGCGCTGTTGCCAAGACCACAGGGAGTGGGGTGGGGGTGGGGGACACCCAAGTTCATCAGTGCAGTTGGAGCAAATTCCCTCCACCTGGGCAAACTCCGACTGTGTCCTTGGCTCCCCTCCACGGCATTTACTCCAATGTAAACATCCTTCCGCTTTCTCTCCTATTTTGTCCCTCTCCTCACACAGTCTTGGCATATGCAGATGCTCTCCCTGAGTTCACTGGCTACTTTTACCAACATTCTCTTGTTTTACTCACTAGCCCCGATGATCTCTTCTCTAAGATGGGAGATTCCCTTTTTGCCAATACTGTTGACATACACACACGTATTCCCATACAAAACACCGTATGTACCCTAAGATCAGAAACTGGGAAGGAAGGGAAAGAAGGAGGGACAGGGAGAGAGAGAGGAAGGAGAAAGAGAGAGAGGAGAAAAACAATGTCCTCCCCACCACCAAGGAATACTAGAAATGTGTCCATTTTTAGCTCATGGAAGGGCTGCTACATGATACTCTGCTCCCCCCCCCCCCCCGCCATGTAACTGAAACATAAACTTAAGACATAGGATGAAAGCTGATTTGTCACACTTAATTTTGACACCTACAGAATTTTTTCACCCACAGATATTTATTTAACTCTGTGGGGCAGTTGGATGGGAAGCATTCAGAGAAAAAGCAAAATTGAAACTCTCAGAAATCAAACAGAAAATAAACCTCCAAGAAAGAAATAAAAACAAAATACTAAGTGTAAAACTTAAGAGACAATCATGAGATTGGGATTTTATATACAGACCTTCTTAGGTTAAAAATGCAAGCCCTCATATTTAATTCCTCATTCTTTCTGACTTTAATACACCGAAAGAAAATGCCAGGAGGACTCTTACCATGCCTTTTAAAATAGAGTACACAGGGGTGCCTGGGTAGCTCAGTCGGTTGGGCAAGCAACTCTTGGTTTTGGCTCAGGTCATGATCTCGGGGTCCTGAGATAGAGCCCCCCTCATTGTGTTGGGCTCTGTGCTCAGCAGGGAGTCTGCTTGAGATTCGCTCTCCCTCTGCCCCTCTCCCTGCTCATGCACTATTTCTCTGAAATAAATAAACCTTTAAAAAAAATAATAATAATAGAGTACACAGTACATAGGACCCTTGGCATTCTAAGGGTTGCATCCCCAAACCTTTGCCATGAAAACATTAGAATCCCCAGTTCACACACACACCCCTGGGGCACATGCTTTTCTCCATAAAACAGACACAGAATGAAGAGCAGGAGTGGCAAAGCCCCCTGACTGGCTGGAAAGGCCGCGCCTGCCCAGCAGCCAGGAGCTCACTCCCAGCTGTTAGTAGCCAAATTTGTGCCTCAGCAAAATCTTTGCCGCCATCTACCACGGAGTTCAGGGCGCCCGCAGAGAGTGGGAGCCGTGAGTGCCAACAGCCGCCTACGGAGAGCAGGCCAAAGCCAGGGTCTGAACAACCGAGGCGAATGTGACAACAGCCAGGCACCTTTCAGGGGCTCCTCACTCTCCTTCTCAGAGGCAATTTTCTTCTAATTTACACGCTGTTCTAGCAAAGCTTGGTTATGCTCTTTCTCAGAGAACA
The DNA here is from genome assembly GCA_028534135.1 of Potos flavus. NCBI lineage: Eukaryota > Metazoa > Chordata > Mammalia > Carnivora > Procyonidae > Potos > Potos flavus. The sequence continues at coordinate 84,368,778 of CM052898.1, read as the reverse complement.
AGGGATCCAAAGCAGCATGTAAAAGGGGAGGGGTGTGGGGCTGCAGGAAAATGCTGGCTCTGTGGGAAGAGAGGTACCAGGGAAACTACTAAAGACACACACAGGGGCGCCTGGGTGGCTCAGTGGGTTAAAGCCTCTGCCTTCGGCTCGGGTCGTGATCTCAGGGTCCTGGGATCAAGCCCCGCATCGGGCTCTCTGCTCAGCAGGGAGCCTGACTCCCCCTTTCTCTCTGCCTGCCTCTCTGCCTACTTGTGCTCTCTCTCTGTGTCAAATAAAATAAATAAAATCTAAAAAAAAAAAAATAAAGACACACACACACCACTCACACGCACCGCACACGTGTACCACACACACACCACTGACACACCCCATTCACATGCACCGGGCACACCACACACACACACACCACATACACACACCCTGACTACCTGGTTCCCCCTGCCCTGCGCGGCCTCGTCCGCCCTCACAAGAAGCGGAAGAAGCTGGCCTCCCTTGTCTGCCCAGATCTCATCTTTCCCCTGCCCTCTTCTTCCTCCGACCTGTACAAACAGGTCGTGGGCACAAACTCCCACGGGGACAGGCTTCAGCAAGTGGAGACCATGGAGAAAGGACAAGCTTGCACTCCCCTCGATGGGGACGGCCAGAACCCAGCTGCCGGCTCCAGCCACTGTCCCTGAAGGGACCATGGGTCTTGGCGTGCTAGACAGTCTTTTTTTTTTTTTTAAGAGGGGCTGGAAGTTTATGTGAAATTGCCTAAGTTCCAAAACATCGGTAAATAAGTACAAAAATCTGAAAACGCTGGTTGGGCCAAACCAAACCGTCAGTCTGGAGTGGCTTCCACATGCTGCTGGGAGACCTGGTCTCCCCAGGTCATGGCTTCGGGAACAGTGAACACAAAGGCCCCCAGCAGGGCTTCTCTTGGGCTCGGATCCTGAAACCACTTCCTGGCAAGACACGGTACCCGGGCGGCCCTCAGGTACCTTATCGACACCTCCAACCCCTTGTCCTGCTCCACACCCGGCTTGTCCACAGGCCGGGGCCTTAACCAGACCCGGGGAGCCGTCAGCCCCACACGGTTACCTCCCAGGCCACGTTCTGGGCATTTCCTTTAGCCTTCGGCGTATTTCACCCCGGTGGAGATGAGATGTTTATGTGAATGAGGCATCTGCTGAACTACCCACGCCAGACTCCTGTGTGTCGTGGTGGGGTCTTCCCCCGTCTCCTCACCCCGGCCCTCTCTACCACCCCATTAGCTCAGAGTCCCACAGCATCCCCTGCCGCTTTGGCTTTGCAAATCCTCCTTCCACAGCCAATACCTTCAAGGTGCCCCCTCAGCCTTCTATGGAAGGAAACCCGCCTGAGTTGCCACCCAGCTTCACCCTCCCCTCAGCCTCTGAACAGGGAGAGCCCAGGATTTGTGCTTATTAGACTCACCCAGGGAGCATGTCAAAAGTGCAGAATTCTGGGTCCCACACCTGCCAAAATTCTGGGTCTGTAGGGACGGGCACTAAATGGGCTCTTTTTTGGTTGTGGAACAGGCATTCTTTACAAGTTTCCAGAGCCACTCTCCTCAAGGTGCTCAGGAGACCACACATGGGCAAACAAGTCCTAGTCTGTGTCCCTCCAAGCCATCAGTCTCCTGGTGTGTACCCTGCTTCCAGGGGCTCCCCACAGCCTTCAGGATATAATGTAGTGATGGAGGTGGCCCCAGCGTTTGTCCAACTTAATAGCTACACGCAGGCAACTAACTGGGTCCTGCTCTCTTTCACTCTGTCTCTGCACCCCCACCTTGATCTGCAGGAATGCCTCTCCCTCCTTCCTTCATGGCCAACTTCTACTCAACCTTCAAGGATGAAGCTCAGATGTCACCTCTGCTGGGGAGTCTTCCGTGAGTTCCCAGACTGGATTGCTTCCTGTCCTCTCTCCTCCCATTTACCCTGCCGAAAAGGATCCCTAAATCATTTTCGTTAACAAACACGCCTACAAAGATCAGTACGTGCCAGGTCCTGTTCTGGGTGTCTTAAAATAGGAGCTCACCGAATCCTTTACTAACCCTGTGAAATGGGGACTATCATTATCCCCATTCTACAGATAAGGAAACTGAGGCAGGGAGCGGGTAAATAACATGGCTGAGGTCACCTAGCTGGTAAGCGGCAGGACAAGGGTTCAATCCAGGCAGTCTGGCTTTTTCTCATAGCCATGTTCTTCTCCCCCTCACCTTGCATGCTATCCCCTCTTACCCGTCCCAGCACATCGCATACTGTATTCCAAGTGCCTGCTCATGATTTTCCTCCAGTAGGACAGACAGCACCTGTGGTCCTTGAGGGGTTAAGCTCCCAGCCCAGGACCTAACCTATGGTGGAAACTCCGGGAACATTTACTGAAGGACGAAGCTGTACACACGCATGGCACTGGATCAACAAGAAAACATAAAATTCCTAAACCTCAGACTTTGAAGAGACTTTAAATGGAATCAGGCCCAATGACCTGCCTAAAATCCCCTCTTCACAGAGCAAGGCCCCAGAGCTTGCACCCCATGCTTTCCACCACTGTGCGACATTGACTTTTAGGACTCTCCACCTTGTGCTTCACCGGAACGTGTCCCCATGGTCACCCGGGCCACAGAGAACAAGTCTGACTCCTGCAGAAAGGGCTCTTCAGGGGCGCCTGGGTGGCTCGGTCAGTTAAGTGTCTGCCTTAGGCTCAGGTCATGATCCCGGGGTCCTGGGATCGAGTCCCGCATGGGGCTCCTTGCCTCCTTCTCCCTCTGCCTGGCACTACCCCTGCTTATTCTTGCTCTCTTTCTCCCTGATGAATAAATAAATAAAATCTTAAAAAAAAAAAAAAAAAGAAGAAGAAGAAGAAAGAAAAGAAAGGTCTTTTCAGATACTGAAGACAACCCTGGCTTTCACTGCTGGAGGGTAACCTTCCCTCTTCTGCCTGGGGATCTGAACCCTCAGGCCATCTTTGGTATCTTCCTCAGAAGCTGCTCTGGTCAACTGGGGCCCTGCCCAGGAAAATCACCCCCAGATACAGAGCCACGTGCCCAGTGCAGACTGGCCACTTTCATGGCCAATGAACTCTGATCAGAAACAAATTAAAGTATGATATAGGTCAGAAACCTCCTCCCTGATAAGTGGCTGAAGAAACACAAGCCTCGGCAGCCTTTGGAACCCTGAGAGCCCTGGTTTCTGAGGATGGTAGCCAGTGACAGCACTCTGTGCTACTGCTTACAAGGTTTACACTGACTACACTTCCACAAGCCAAGGGGTTTTCCACAAGGTCCCTGTTCTCACACCAACGTCACAGCAGCCACAGCTCATTCCATTTTACGGAAGAAGAAACAGAGAGGTCCGACTTGCCCCAGGGCACACAGCTGCCAAGTGGCAGGGCAGCACTCGAACCCAAGGCTGTCAGTCTGTAGCCTGCGTGCGCCTGCGCGCCGCCATTTTGGGACTGCCGGTTGGAACGTGGTGAAAGGAGCACAAAATAAGAATTAAGGAAAGGCTGGGCTGAAGGAGGAAAATGGGCAATTACAGAAAACAGAAAAAGCAGAACAACAACTCATCCAGTCTTTACATACTGGTGGTCTTTGCCCCGATGCCCTAAAGCATTCCCTTAATCTGAGAAGTAATTTTTACACGCGTACACATTTTAACTAGAATAACTAAAGAGAGGTACGCCTTACTGGTTCCTTTCTACAAGTTGAACATCAGGAATTTCAGCGTTTCCCTATTTCCAAACTCAAAAATATCCAGGACTCGAAAATACAAAATGAATGATTTTCATTAAAGGCTGTTAGCCTAGAGCAAGTCATTAGTACCATTTAAAATAAACATATTTTGAGAAACTATGAACTGTATCTTAACCTTTTTTATATCCTTTCCATCCACCTCCACCCCGACCCTGTAGAAAAATGCCCGACACACATAAGTACTTAATAAATATATGTGGGTTCACAGACCCACTTTCTGCGCCAAGAAGAAGAAATGCTTCTTTAAACAACCTGATTTTTAAATTGCAACGCGGGTCATAACTTTCTCATATTCAAAACATCAGAAAAAGCCAACAAGACAAAATAAAATACATGATCATTGCGGAAAGCAAATAAAACTATACTGGTTCACTTAAAGCCCGAGAAAAACCAAGTTATATCGGATTGCTTCACATATATTATCTAAGATAATTAAATTGCTAATTTGGTATTTATTCAAAAATTAGTCAAAAGAAATGATGAAAAAAAAAGTCCATATATTTTAGGGTAAGAATGAAAACACAAATGTTAAACGTATGCTTTTGTATTACCAATTAGTGCAGTTCCTTACACCGTAATAACTAGCAAGCCACAACGCAATTAAAATAAATAAAGCAATTAAACCCCACATCTACAGAAATGGGTAAGTTCAAAGTTACAGTTTACCTAGAAGTAGAAGAGCAGTAAGAACATCCATATCTTAATATCTTTCCGAACTCCAACGTATCCAAGAATAAAGCGCTCCAACCTAGGCAGGCTAATTTACCCTGCAAAATTTTCCTTAAAAAAAAAAGTATGGCTGCAAATTGGCTCTCCTAAAACAGAAGGTACTTTCAGAAGAGTTATATAAGCAAAACACGCTGGCCAATTCAGTGACGTGGAAACCACCTCATGCAAGAGAAACGCGGCAAACACAAGTAACCCACATTCACGTCTCCGATCCCGTCAGCTTCACAGAAGAAAAAACCAAGGCTGATTGTAACCTCCGACCTCCGCAGCCAAAGGACGGAAAATTTTTAATGAAAAGTTATGAACAATTACACTACTGAGAGTCCTACCCAACACGCTTTTTGGAAAGGATTCATATTTTATGGTTCATTAACCATCTGGAGTATCTTTAAACTTGCTATGCCCACCTACTCTTGACCTCGTTTCCTATTCTGGAAGGATGAGATGAGTATTTTTAATTGTCTTGCGTGTTAGAAACAGCCTGCCATGGGTACCAGACGTGTGCACGGAGTATGTCACAAACTGGAGGTGTATGGGCGGAAACGTGCTCAAAGCATTCTCTCTTCAAACCACTTATTCCAAAAGCCAAGTCTTTCCCACATCCCTCAGCGCTCGCAGAACCTCCCGCTTGCCAAGCCACCTGCCCTTCTTTCCATCACTCAAACTGCGACAGAAGTGCCACCTCCTCACAGAGCCGTCCCCGGCAGTGACGGGTGCCAACGGCGTATCTCCCATCCATCAGGGTGTGGCGGTAAATGGAGGGAAGGCAGGTGACAGCAAAAACACAATTCCAGGCGTCATACAGACACTCTCAGCTTCGCGTATACGGCACGAGAAGGAGAGGGAATTCGGGTCAGCCTGCTTTGCAGAGCAGGTGGACATTCATTCACTCGTTTAACAAACAGTCATGAAATACCTACTGTGTGGTAGGCAGTGCAGTTCCCAGGGGCAGAGAGGGAAAAAAAACATGGTCCCTGCTCTCGGAGAACAGTGTGATGGGAGGAAGAGACACAAGAACTGAACATTAGAACTCTACAGGGTTAGTATGAGGAGGGGAATGGGTTTAGGGCATTCTGGAAGTACATCAAAGAAGCATCAGACCTGGCTGAGGGGTAGGTGGGGCACTCCTGGAAGGTTCCTAGAAGAGGAGACTGAGTGAATCATGTGGAGGAAAGGATGGGAGGGATGTGAGGAGGATGGCGCTCCAGGCAGAGGGGCCGGTGGGATCTGTGCACAGAGAAGAGGGTAAATTGTAGAGAACGCCAAGCAATTCGGCGTGAGAGAGGGGCCCCTGGAGGACAGAGAGCCTCCCGGGCACCATGGGCCCCCCTGCAGGGTTACGACCAAGGAACTGCCAGCGCCAGATCTGCATTTGAGGATGGCCACTGTTGGGGGAGCAGTGGGGCACGCAGCTCTGGGGCTGAACCTGGACACAGGCGCCTAGTGGAGGATACAGTGCTGGGTGGTGAGATCCGTGGACTGGCTTCATCGGCCTGCCCCTGCCTCACCACACAGAAACCCTGCGCACGGTCCCCACTGCCCAGGAGACTGAGTTTGGCACCTAGTCCCCCTGCCCTCCCAACGACCGCGGCCCCACAGCTCACTGAACAGCAAACACCCAACCCTCAAAGAACCAACCAGCAGGCTAAACACCCCGGCTCCCCCTGGGGAATCCAAGAATCCGGGAATAACCAGGCAGGTTAGGAATCTATGCAGAAGCCGGAAATGTTTCAGGAGGCCTGGGGAGCACTCCTGTTCCTTAGGGCCGAAAAAGACACTCAGGACAAAGCTCAGCAGTTTTAGGACCTGTACACACAACCATCCACCCTCAGTACCAATAATAAAAAGACTCGGTTGTTTTAAACTGCCTTGTTCATTCGAAAAACAAAGGCTTTGGGGCCTGCTTGTGTCCTCCCCACAAGGGCCCTCTCTCTCAGAAGGAAGCCCCCCTTCCCCCTCCCCCGCCCCAGCGGCGCCAGGCGACACTCACAGAACTGCAGGCTGAGACTCACGAAGGCCAGCACGGCAGCCAGGGCCAGCAGCAGCAAGAAGCGACTGCGGAAAAGCATTATTATTTGCTCTATTTTCTCTTCATGGTTTCACCTCCGATCGGGAACACGTCCTGTGAACAAAACAGAGGCAATAAACATGTGTTCTGAGGTGGAAAACCGAGTTTGTCAACTGAAAATAATCCCATTAGCCCAGTCGTCCAGCAGAAGCGTGCATCCTTGTCGCAGAACAATCGTGGCTTATGTTGCCCCCAGAGGAGCCCAGCCGGTAATATGCTCCCTTCGACTTAAGAAGAGGAAACGGGTTCCTGAATGCTTCATTTATCGGATATTGACACAGAGCGAGACACTTGCCAGCAGGACCTTTCCGAAGAAAAACGTAAGGAGCTTCATCCAGCACTTAACGGTGGGCCAGACAATCAAGTCTTTAGGGACCAGCCCTTGCTCAGCCCATCTGACAACTGACTTCGATACCTTCAGCATTTTCTGGTGAATATTTTGCTGATATGATTCTAGTCTTTTAAAAATGTTTGTCATTCTCCTGAATGCCAATCCCTGCCACGTGTCCCACGGTCACGCCTTTAGGGATGGCTGGAGTATGCCAGGGGATCTGTCCCTACACTCAGTGGCCCCATCTGCTAACTGAAGACCTTCTCCCATCTGGACCAGTGACCCTATTTCTGCTGTGTCCAGCGGTCTCCCTCTCACCATTCTCATTTCCTCTCGCCATGTTAGAGCTGCACCAAAGGACTTTCAAAAATGCTGAACTTTTGTTCTCCCTTCTGTGAGAAAACTGAATGGCTGTCGAGGGTGTAACCTATCAGTCGAGTTTCTCTCCTGGTTGTGTCTGGGGCTTGAAACAGAACTTGAAGACCACACTCTCCTCAGAAAAGGTCCAACCTGTTACAGTATGAGGACGACAATAATTTCAGACCTGATTTTAGTGGCAGCATCTTTTCCTCCTTCAAATACAACCACCTTCAGAGCCCCAACACACAAAATCAGACAAAAGCTCATTTGCTCACAAGGTGAGGGTCAGGGCTGCCCGACTTTGTGAATATATACACCAGAGGCTGTTGGGGACACCTGGGTGGCTCGGTGGGGTAAGCGCCTGGCCCTTGATTTCGTCTCAGGTCATGATCTCAGCATCGTGAGATCAAGTTCCACTTTAGGCTCTGAGCCCAGCGTGGAGTCCGCTTGGGATTCTCTCTCCTCTCCCTCTGCCCCTTCCCTCATGTGTGCACATGCGCTCTCTCAAATAAGTAAATAAATCTTTAAGAGCTATTGAATTGTGCACTTTGGGTGAATTGGATGGTATGAGAATTCTCTTACATCATCTATTTTTTTTTTTAACCTATCTGTAGGGAACGAAGCAGGATCCAGAGCCCCAGAGTCGCTTGTTTCCCAGCCCTTAACCGCAGGAAGGACCCTGCAAGGGAGTTTAAGAAGCACTCCTTTAAAGGGATTTGTCAGACTGTCTACAAAAAGAGAACATTTGCTGAAAGACTAACAAAAGTACACGTGTCCCTCACAATGGGCCTGCACACTGGCCACCAGTGTCTCCGTCAACAAACAGATCCCAAAGTCACACCTTCAAATGCTCAGTGCTTCTGTCCCTCAGTCACCACCCTAAGCAAGCACCAGTGCCTAGTGTCCCAAGACGGCCTGTGACTCCTCCTGCGGACACCCTCCTTGCCCTGGAGGGCACTCGCCAGCCTGGGAAGCTCTCTAGCACCCTGGCCAATCAGCATACCACCCCGGCTGGTCCCACATCCCACCCAGGACTGAATGTATTTGGGACCCCAAATAAATGTTTTGTTTCCAAAATTCAAATTCCTCATAAGCTCCAGTTGAGAGTGTTTAAAAAGACACACACAGATCTGAAAGCAGCTCAGCAGATTCTGTGCTTGGTGAGGGACAATAACTTTTACACTGAACCCCCAAGGAGGCGGAGCTCACAGTTTGAGACAGAGTGTGGGTCCGCTGGAATGTGGCACTGCAGGTCGTCCCTTCTGTGCTAACAACGAAGGTGAACCCTTGATGCTGATAAACCCAGTCCCAGATACAAAATGCTAAGCCTGGGTGGCTCTGGGCCACCTTGACCTTGGGGGTGTCCTTGATAATGCTCATCTGATGGTTCAACAGTAAACCTCCTCATAGGGACCACACAACCTAGGTAAAATCCAGGTAACAGTTCCTTTCTTTTTTCTTTTCCTACTGCCTTCCTTCCTTCCTTCCTTCCTTCCTTCCTTCCTTCCTTCCTGATTTTATTCATTTATTTGAGAGAGAGAGAGAGAGAGAACAGGAGCGGGGAGGAGAGGCAGAAGCAGGCCTCTCTGAGCAGGGAGCCCGACACGGGACTCTGGGGGACCCTGGGATCATGACCTGAGCCGAAGGCAGACGCTTAACCGACTGAGCCACCCAGGCGCCTCAGAATCACGGTTTCTGTCCTCCACCCTAGACCGCCTCTACTGCCTGGCCCAGCTCCCCAGGGGATGAGCGTGGAAGGCAACAACATTCTTGTGAACACTGGCCACAGTGTTTTCAAAACATACCGAACTTGGGCAGAATAACAATGCTCGGCTATCCCCACACCTCCCCTCGGCAGCTTTCTACCTTTGCTCTGCTTCTCCAGGGACCAGGAACTTCTAACTGCTCAAAACCATCGTTTCCTCAGTTTCCATTCACAGGGCACGGTCTGAACCAGCCCCCATGTGGGGCCCTTGACACAACCTCTTTCACGCTCTGCTGGGCAGACACGTGCGTCTGTAAGATGCAGGCTGAAAACCAAAACTGAAGAGCACAGGTTATGATGTCGTGGTGACAAGATAACAAACAAGATCTCTGTGCCTTTACAGTTGGTTTTTCCGTGTTGTGGTGTCTCCCGGACAGGTCTGCACGCTGATTCTAGCTCCAAGCTGTGGATCAGCACAGAACAAGTTAGCTCTTGGCACGTGCCAGCTTCTCAGGTGCTTGAAGACGGCTGACAGCTCCTCGCTAGATAGCCTGTGGGTTTCAGAAGCCTCTCATTATCTCGGTCATTCTTGATTGAATTTATTCTACTTTATCAATGACCTTCTTACAGGGTGATTCTTTTAATTTGGGGAGGGTGAGTGGGGTGTGTGGGTGCAGACTGGATCACAGAACGGGGAGGGGGCTCAGAGGGTATGTCTCCTTTGGGGTATCTCTTTTTAATTTTATCTATTTGACAGAGAGAGAAAGCACGAGCAGGAAGAGTGGCAGAGGGAGAGGGAGAAGCAGGCTCCCTGCTGAGCAAGGAGCCCGACCCGGGGCTCGATCCCAGGATCCTGGGATCATGACCTCAGCTGAAGGCAGACACTTAACCGACTGAGCCACCCAGGTGCCCCTCCTTTGGGGTATCTCTGTACTCCAGACAATAAATATGCTGGGGTTTTTCTTTATGCCTTCCTCACCCTTCTGTCACCATGCTACCGTCGTCTGAGGCCGCCACCTTTCCTTTTCACGCACATCTTCCAGCGTTCCTGCCTGGGAGATGGCTTTTCAGGTCGTTGAGAACTCTTCCATTAGGAGGGCTCTGCAGCCCTCGCTGCCTGCAGATGCTTTCTTGTGGACCACATCAGCAGCATGGCGGGGGAAAGACAGGAGCAGCCCTATGGAGCCAGACAGATCTAGGCCAGAACACTGAGCTAGGCGACATAGGCCAAGTTCCTTAACCTCTCTGAGACTCCGCTTTCTCATCTGTGAATTGGAGCTAATCACCACAGGACAGTGTGAGGACTAAAAGTCTACATACCGTCCCCAGCATACGACAGACATTCAAAAGATGACAGACTTCCAAAAGACGACGGTTGTTACTAGCATTATTCTCTCCGCATCTTCTCTCCGTTCACTTTGCCGCTTCTTTCCTCCCCCTGGGAGACAGGAAGTTTCTTCACCTGTTTGTTGGTTTCTCCAGGTATGCAAATACTGAAGATTCACACGTCATTGCTCACCTCTCCCTCTGTAGCTCCGGCTTGAATGTTGTCTTCAGCCTCTCTCCCTCAGGGCATGGGAAACAAGCTTGCCAGCTCTGGGAAATCACCCACCTCTGACTTTTTTTTTTTTTT
>CM052898.1:84324679-84357698 GCA_028534135.1 Potos flavus | reverse complement strand
ACACTGAGACCACCATGGGAAGACACCCAAGCTAGCTGGTGGAGGATGGGAGACCGCACGAAGCCAAAGCAAGCAGCCCCTGCTGAGGCTCTCTTTAGCCAGTCTGCGCATCACCACGCGTGTGAGCAAGGCCATCCCAGACCATTCCAGCCCAGCCACGCCACCAGCAGATGGGGACCAGGAAAGTCCAAGTCAGCCCAGACTTAAAATAACTGCGTGGCCAACCCAGAGATCAAAGCAAGTATAATGCTTGCTGCTTTAAGCCACTAAGTTTTGGGAGCACGCTACAAAATGAAAGCTAACTGATACAACAAAGAGGAAATGGCTTACATCTTTACTAGGAGGGGGACTGGAGCTCCATATCACCTTCTGCAGAAAGCACAGGCAAAGCTCTACTTTTCTATGTTCCTTAATAAGCGGAGTGCTTTCTCGGAAAGGAGGTATATTTAGTTCCAGATTTAAAATACTGGGGACGTGTCGGGTTAACCAGATGGCGGGGACTGTGTGCCTTCCTGACTGCTTCTAGTTTTGGGGCCACTGACATCTCTCCACGTCTGTCTGCAGCTTTCCATTTGACACGGGCTTCAATCTGGGAACACTCACCCTTTTCCCCTCAATACTCTCAGGATTTCCGCACCCTCCCCTTTCTGGCCCTGCTTTGGCACCACCAAACACCAAATGCCAGGGATGTGGTCAGAGTCTCATTACTTCCACTTGTGCTAGGGACAGACCTGGTGTGATCACGGCCCCGGAGCTGTGCTCACAGCCTGGAGGGGGTGGGGACCTCAGGCCCCAGGAAAAACACACACACCTTCTTCTGGAGCCTATTTTCCTAGAAAATTTGGAAAGGAAGGTCATGCTTTGTTCATTTTTTTTTTTTTTTAAATGGCTAAATAAACACGGTATGTAAAATTCACATGGATCTGAAGACATTTGTGTTTGCAGCTGGAGCTAGGATCCCAGTGTGTGTGTGAGCACCCAAGTGCAGGTCCCGTGGTGGGATGTGGGGTGCACGGGTCAGAGAAAAGATGCCTTTGGCAGAAACACCTCCTCACTGCGGAGATGGAGAGGAGCCCTGACATGGTGGCAAAGAGGCAGTTCCAGAGGCCGACAGATCGGGGCCAGTTTCCTGCTCTGCTGCTTAGTTTCTGTGTGCCCCTCTGACAACTAACTTCATTTCTCCGAGCCCAGGGTCTCGATCTTTAAATGAAAGCAAGAATAAGTGTATGAGAGAGCGAGAAGGCAGGGGGAGCACCACAGAGGAAGTGGGCATGCGCTGTGCTCGCCCAGCTCTGGAGGAATCATACAGATCCCTGCACCGTCATCTAAACCCAGAGACTTGCCCTTTCCCCAGGGCTACTGCTTCTTCCCCACACTGTGGTTCCTCCTCCCAATCCTGGCCACTGGCCACGTCTCTACTCGCCTGCCCCAGCCGTTGGGGCAGGGAGCCACGTCAGCAGCCTCGTTCCCGACTCCCCCGGGATGGCAAGTCTTCCTTTGGCTGACTCATCTGTGGTGGCCCCAGCCACTGCCACAGGTTTTTCCAGCCTGGAACATCTGTGTCAGCTTCTGTCAGGCCTCATCCTAAAACGACGAGGATTACCAGCCAACGGGCTCTGTCTCTGTGGCCCGAGCTCTGGCCCATTCTCCACAGAGTCCATTCTCGGGCAGGCCCTTAAGAAGTCATGCAGTCATGGGTTCCCTCCAGGCATCTTCCCACATACCCCCTCCACAGGGGCTCTATGCACACGCTCCTGGGGTCTACCATGGCTCCTCCGGACACTCCATCGCACTTGTCCAAGTCATGCCAAGTGACAGCCAGGTCTCAGGGCCCACAGTAGAAACCCCAGAGCCTGCTCCCTCACAGCCCAGAAAATAAAGTGCGTGGGAAGAGCCACTGCTACAGCCGCTGGGTGAGAGGCTGGGACTATGACCTACTTCAGCACACCACTCACATCTCCTTGTCCTCTGACGTCTCTCAAGGCCCACCACCTTCCAAGGAAAAGGCGCTCTAGACGCAATATGGCATCACGACCCAATCCGACTCCTATAAATACGTCTGTAGAAGCAACTGTTTTATGTTCCAGGCTGAACTGGTAGTCATCAGATGTCTACTGGGCACAGCCTTAGTCCCAGAGTTAAACCCACACAGTAAAAATATCTTAAATCCAGAAATAGAATTATTACTCCAAATTCCTGATGAAACAGCAAAAAATAAACAGAAAACCGAGCCAACTTTAACTTTACAGTAGATTTGAATGGAATGGTGAAAGGAAATATTTTAGAATATAATTTTGAAAAAAGGACTAGTTGATAGGTACTTCCGATTATGGTACCATTTCTGAATTAAGAGGAGAAGGGAACATGTCAAAGGCATTTTTACGAACTACATTCTACCCCCAGAGATTTCCAAAAGTCCAAGGCCTGGCCTGCTGTTCACCTCATAAGAGTGGGAAATGCTATGTCTAATGACTCTGGTCTCAGGGTCCCCTTCAAAGTGTACAGAATTTAGGGTTTTAAACATGACCGCAACTGCTTGAAAGAAAAATATGTATTTAATTATCTCTTATTTGTGTAGTTAAAATGCCATTACCAGGAATAGAAAGATGTTATTAAAGAAAACGCTTTAGATGTATTCTATACTTTGATTTTTTGGGTCTTAATCACTTTGGCCTAAGTAAATATGGTATTATAATTAAAAAAACAAACAAACCCCAAGGCTATAATTGTGAACTAAATATGAACCAAGCAAAGGTAAAAGCTACATCGTAATAGGCCTCTCTATCCAATGTGACCTCAACGTAGAGTTTAATTGCAAAATCAAAGATGGTTGGCTCCAAATAAGCCAACCTTAAAGTCTGAGGAATGATGGACAGATTTCAGAACCTCCTAGAAACCCCCAGGCAGCAGGGCAGACACCAAGGAGGCTGTGGGTTCCTAGCAGTTATACACATTCCGGTCACTCAAATTCCAGCTAGGAAGCATGCTCAGTTCTCAAGGCTGAAACCAATTCCCGCCTCCAGTCAATCAGTCGATTCAAATCAACATGATTTCTTAAGATCAGTATGTGCCGGGCATCATCCATACTGAGCGGGCATAGAACACAGGATTCAGGACGCAGTTCAGCCATCTTGACGCTCACAGCTGAAATGTACAAAAGTATATACGGGAGAATGACCCAAAATTCAGTGGGGGGGGGGGGGGTGGGCAGGAAGAGGAATTAATAAGTCAAGAGTAGCAAAATGCTCACAACTGCTAGCAAAACTGACAACGGGTTGATGGATTCTTGAGGACGTATCATACGATCCTCTCTGCTTTCGGGAATGTTTGAAAGTAAAAGTTAAAAAAAATAAAGAAAGAAAGGAAGCTCACAGCCTGGTCAGTGAGCAATGAGTAAAAAGACCGTCACACCACATGAAAGCAGTGCCCCGAGGCAGAAGCGGGAGGGGGAGGGGGAGGAGACCCACCTAGGCCCAGCGAGGGAGGACAGGTCTCCTGGAAGAGGCTCGGCTAGAGCTCAGTCTTGGAGAGCAGACTGGAGCTGGTGTATTTATAATTGCATTTTAGGAAAACAGAATGAACCAAAGAGACAGCACTGAGTGAGACTATACTGACTGTTGGGGGGCAATGGGGTGGGGGAGGGGGTGCCCTGTTTGGATCAGGAGCCCCAGAAGAGAGGTGGGCTGCTGTGCCCAGGGAAAGCTGGCTACCCAGGGGCAGGTGAGCTGCAAGGGTCTCACTCCCCCTGCCCGGGCCAGCCTCCCTGATGTCCCTAAGGAGTGCTATCACCAAGGGCACCAGACAATACACGCACTGATGCCTGCTCCCTCCCTGGAACCCCCTCTGGGCCCAGAGCCACTGACTTCCAGGTTGCAGCAAGAGGATGTGATCCCAGGATCCCTGCCACCGATCAGTGCCAGCTTCAGGGACAGGCCGACTTCCTGGAAATGACCCTCATTTTCTGGAGCAAGGATTCTGTGTCTTCCCAGCCCCAGCCTCCTTCGGGAATACAGGACAGGAGCAGGTCCAGGGCCTCCGTGCTCCTCGCACAGGGGCAACAGCTTAAAGGATGCCTATAGGGTGCATGGTGTGTCTCCCCTTGAACACTCTGCACTTTGCCCCTCGGCTGACCCTCCCAGGGCTCCTCTCTCACCAGGGTACTCTCCTCCTAAAGAACAGCCCGTCTTCTCCCCCGGGGTAGTGAAAGGTGACATAACCCACAACAACGTCATGTCTAGATGTGACAGGAGCAGCAGTAGCCATCTCCTGGCTCTGGGGTAATGGTGTGGGCGGCCATCCAATGCTGCAGATCGATCCCCAAACTGGCCCTGGATAAAGGGTAGCATCAGGCCCAAGGCTGTTTGGCCCTCTTTGCACGGTTCGCTACGATCTGGCCACACCCCACAAACCCGACGTCATGTCCCAGCCCTTCCCACAACATGTAGTTAAGCATGTGGGCTCGGGTATCAGTTGGCTGGGGCTCAAGCCTTTCTTAAACCCTTATGGAGCCACAGTTTCCCCATCTATGAAATGGGAACAACCGCAGGCTCCACCTCACATGTTGGGTTAGGGACAGTGAGGTGAACAGGTGTCCGGGACCCAGCACAGTACCCGGCTTCTAACTAAGTACCAAGTAAGTTAACAGTGACTTCTCCTATGGTTTTAACATCCACGACCCACATACGAGGCACTAACCCTGTTTCCCCTTCATCTCTGTCCCCACTCTAGAAATAGCACGCCTGCGGGACCCTGCCAGAGGTCAGAGTGGGGAGAGGTTTTAAACATCACCTGATTCAAGTCCTTCAGTTGACCAGAAGAGAGGCCAAGACAGGTGAGAACTGGCAAAGGCTCCAGGCTGCTCGGGGAGACTGGCTCTTGTGACTCAAATCCTTGCTTCACAATCAGAGAGGCACCCAGCACGCCCTCCTTGTTACGTGCTGCCTCCCCTGGGAGAGGACATATTATGTGGCAGATACCTCTGTCTCCCAGGGTCTATTTGCTCTTTTCCTTCCTAAGGGAATCCTCTTAGTTTTAGCTGAATACACGGCCACCCAGCTAGAGATGATATTTTCCAGTGTCCCCTGCAACTAGTTGTTGCCATATAATCAAATCTGGGCCAATGAGTTGTGATTGGAAATATTATATGCAATTCTGGGTCAAAAGGAGGCTGTCTGCCCCACCTCATCCTGACCTTCCTCCTTGGCCATTTCCCATGCTCTGAATCACTGGCATGGTGCTAATAAGCCAGCTTTCTTGATGCCCATGGAGAAAACATCCTAGTGCATATCCGAGAAGAACCCTGGATGACGTCATGGGGCAAACTCATTTCCTTGACTACCAGCCCAAACTGTTCTAGGAGAGAAGAAACAATCTCACAACCTTTTTAAATCATTGTTATTTCACTTCTGTTAAAGCAATCAAACCCATATCCTAACTGGAACCTGCCACGAGCACTAGATGACATCAGTCCTCTTCATGGGGGCTGCCTCTCTCTGTAGGCAGTGATGAATAAACACACAAATTCATGACAAATCGCATTAGGCAGAAAAATCTCATCACACATTCTAAAATGTCACTCTTAGATATGATAGAAATGAGTCATGGTTGTGATAACCTTTGTTCTCTTTGAGCTTTTTTTTATTTTATCTTAAATTATTTATTCATCTGTGAAGATGGCCTGGCTGCAGGTAACAGAAAACCCTCGCGAACACAAAGGGACTCAGCCATACTCTCATGTGGTGAGTGAGAGTGTGAGGAAGGCAGCTCCAAGGTTAGTTAATGCAGCACCCCAGAAGCATCATCAGGAAGCCAGGACCTTTCCATCTCTGGACTCTGATGTCCTGTCTTTGTCCTACCCCAAGGATGACTTCCCCTCAGGGATTTAAGATGGTGGCCATGCTCTCGGGCATCATTGTCGCCTTGGGCAATCTGCAGATGGGAAAGGGACAGTCCTGCGCATGCTCACTGGCAGCAAGGAAGGCCTTCCCAGGAACCCTTCAGCAGACCTCCCCTAACATCTAACTGGCAGAACAGTGTCACGAGCCCGTGCGCAAACTCATCACCGGCACTGGGAATGGACCACGTGATGGAGTGAAACCAAGTTATTCACCTCCTTCCTGGCTGACACCCATGGAGGAAGGAGACAGTGGAGGCCTGCACAGAATCAGAGTTCTGTTAGAAACAAGGGACCGAGGGGGTGTCTGCAATAACCCACGATTGGAGAAGATTTGACAGCACACACAAGTATTCTAAAAAATAACGACAGTACCAGCACTTTTCAGATCTAGCAACCAAAGCACATACAGTCGTAATCATATGTTTAAGAAACATCAGCACTGGTTTGCTCAGGTATAACTCCGCAGTGACAAAGGGCAAAGTAGCTCCCTCACATGGCCCATGTCCTACCAACAAGACCGTTTATGCTACATTTTACGTGTGTTTAAATATGCAACATGAATTATTTACCTACCATTTCTTTCCAGAAAGGATCTAAGGCAGATAACCTACAGCTTTAGTATTTTTAATCCCTGAAATATTAAAGTCCCCCTCCTCCCCATTTCTGAACTCTACCTTCCTGCCACTCTCTCCTTTGAGGTTTTTTTTTTCCCCAGCTCTACGAAGGATAAACTTGTCAAGGTGTCTGAAGTCACTTCTCAGGACCGGAACAGACTGAAATAACTAATTCATCAAGCCAGGATTTCCAATCTTACGTACTCCTCAGTGCTCTCTTTCTGACACTGTGGGAGAAGCCTGTGTTCCATCCGACTTCACCGCTTTGCTCCTTCTTAAGGTCGCAGCAGTAGCGACACCTGAAATTGGCATAATCTGACTTTAGAATGTCAAGAGCAACTCTTAAGTACCTCAACAAAAAAAGGGAGAACATGCAGTTGGCATGATTTACTCATCACAAAGCCACTTAAAAAATACAGCAGATTCTTTTTTATTTTGCAAGCAAACTGTGTCAATTAAAAGTTTGTTAAAGGGGCACCTGGATGGCTCAGTCAGTTAAGCATCTGCCTTTGGCTCAGGTCATGATCTCAGGGTCCTGGGACTGAGCCCCGCATCGGGCTCCCTACTTACTTGGCGGGGAGCCTGCTTCCCCCCTCCCTCTGCCTGCTGCTCCTCCTGCTGTGTTCTCTCTCTGTGTGTCAAATAAATAAATAAAAGCTTAAAAAAAAAAATTCCTTTAAAAGTTTGTTACAATGTCAAGGAAAGAACAAAACATTCAACGGGCGGGCTGTAAAATGAAAAATAGACATGTATGATGAAGGCTTGCATGGTAAAAGCCAAATTTTACAGGCAAAAAATAAAAAGAGCTTTGGAGGGTCCGTGAATCCCAGCGGTGCAATGTGAATCAGGCTCCCTGGGAGTGCAGCTTGCCACAGCCCCCTTCGCTTTCTGAAAGCTGTGTTTTCCAGGTTAACGATACTACAGAAACAGGGTATTGTTCTGGAGAGACACGTGAACGGGGGCGCTGACGCATGCTACAGATCAAGGAGTTTTGCCCAATGAGGCCTTTTTCAGGCTTGAAGCACACTTACCTGAAGCTTTGACTACACCCAGTGCTCAATGCCAGCTCATCCCATGACTCGATCATGATGAGGCAGGAGTATCAGGTCCCCTGTGGACCATCACTGCTAGCGCCCAGGGCAGGAACTCCATGCCCTTAAAATATGTTTTAGAAAACTTCTGGATGGTTCAGTGGGAGGTTGGCAGCCTCCGTGTCAGTACAGAATGAGCCCTCCTGCTCAAGGAGATGGGCAAGAGTGGGTAGTCACCTGCTGGCGATGCTGTGGGGGACTGACACGTGGGTGACAGCTCTGGAAGCCCTTCATGTACCTAAGATCCAAGGATTTTCTGGTTCAGATCCCAAAATAAGCTCTCAAAACTTTGTATGTGTGTGTGGGGGGGCTCCTTTGCACTTGCAAACTCTACAAAAACAGAGCTAGGAGCACTGTCACACAGAATCACAGACATTTAGCTTGGGAAGGAATCTGAATTGCTATCTAGTCCAAACTCCCTTCCAGTAAAGCAGTGACTAACACTGTTATAAGCTCCAAAACGTTGATTCGGCTTAGGTTAAAGCTGTAATTAAATTATAAGCCTCAAAGTCAATGGTACTCATCATACACAACGGTGAAAAGCTGAGAGCTTTTCCTCTTAGATCAGAACAAGACAAGGATGCCCACTTTCACTTTTATTCAACATAGTACTAGAAACCCTACCCAGAGAAATTAGGTAAGATAATGAAATAAACAATATCCAAGTCAGAATGGAAGAAGTAATGCTGCCTCTATTTGCTTCTATTTGCAAGGATGATGGATATATATCTATATCTATCTATCTATATATATAACAACCTAACCACCAAAGAGCTGCCAGAGCTAATAAATGAATTGAGTAAAGTTGCAGGATACAAAATCAATGTACGAAAATCAGTTGCATTTCTATATACTAACAACAAATTCTCAGAAAGAGAAATTAAGAAAACAATCCCACCTACAATTTCATCAAAAAGAATAAAATATCCAAAACATATAAAGAACTCGTACAACTCGACAGCAAAAACAAATAAAAACAAACCCAATTTGATTATTGATAAAAATTGTGCAGAGGAACTGCATAAACATTTTTCCAAAGAAGATGTACAAATGGCCAATAGGTACATAAAGAGATGCTCAACATTACTGATCTACAGAGAAATACAAAATACAATCCAAAACCACAATGACATATTACTTCACATCTATTAGAATGGCTATCACCAAGACAATGGCTATAGTACAAGGGATAGTAAGTGTTGGTGAGAACATGGAGAAAAGGAACCCTTCTATACTGTTGGAGGGAATGCAAACCAGTGCAGCCACTGTGGAAAACTGTATGGAGGTCCCTCAAAAAATTAAAAATAGAACTATTCTATGATCCAGTAATCCCACTTCTGAGTATACATCTGGAGGAAACGAAGTCAGTATCTTGAAGAGATCTCTGTACCCCATATTCATGGCAGCATTATTTACAATAGCTAAGGTATGGAAACAACTTAAATGTCCATCGACAGATAAACAGATAAAGAAAATGTGGAATATATATATATATATATATATATATATATATATATATAAAATGGCATATTATTCAGTCATTAAAAAAAGAAGGAAATTCTATCACTTGCAACAACACAGATGGCCCTTGAAGGCATTACACTAAGTGAAATAAGTTAGACAGGGAAAAACAAATAATGTATGATCTCACGTATATGTGGCATCTAAAAAAGCCAAACTCATAGAAACAGAAGAGTTTGGAGGCTGTCAGAGGCAGGGATGGGGGTTAGGGGAAATGGGTGAAGGTGGTCAAAAGGTACGAACTTCTGGTTACAAGATAAATAAGTCCTAGGGATGTAATGGATAGCATAGTGACTATAGTTAACAATATTCTATTGCATATTTAAAAGGTGCTGAAAGAGTAAATCTGGAGGGGCCCCTGGTGGCTCAGTCGGTTAAGTGTCTGCCTTCAGCTCAGGTCATGATCCCAGGGTCCTGGAATCAAGACCCACGTTGGGCTCCCTGCTCAACAGGGAGTCTGCTTCTCCTTCTCTCTCAGCTGCTTCCCCTTGCTTGTGCTCTTGCTCTCTGTGTGTCAAATAAATAAATAAAATCTTCTAAAAAAAAAAAGTAAATCTTGAAAGTTTTCATCAGAAGAAAAAATATTGTAAGCGTGTAAGGAGATGGATGTTAACCAAACTTGTGGCGATTTCACAATATATACATATATCAAATCTTTATGTTGCACATCTTAATCCAGTATTGTTGTTTTTTTTAAGATTTTATTTATTTATTTGACAGAGAGACAGAGACAACGAGAAAAGGAACACAAGGAGGGGGAGTGGGAGAGGGAGAAGTAGGCTTCCCGCTGAGCAGAGAGCCAGATGCGGAACTCGATTCCAGGACCCTGGGATCATGACCTGAGCCGAAGGCACATGCTTAACGACTGAGCCACCCAGGCATCCCTTAATACAGTGTTCTATGTCAATCATATCTCAATAAAAGTGGAAAGGAAAGAAAATGGGATATAACTTGATGTCGAGTTAATAGAAATGTACAGTGTTAATAAAATAATCCAAAGGAAAAAGCCCACGTGAGAACAGCATGTAACAGAAGGCAGAGCTTCTAGCAGCCTGGGTCCCCAAATCTCTGTGTGGAGCAGAGGTCCCACCTCTTTCATGAACCCCTATCCTTGATACCACTGTCTTGGAACCAAACTGGGCTGCTTTTATATAGGAAAAATAATCTATTGTGTCAAGCCACTGCAATTTAGCAATTTGTTACGGTAGTTTAACACAAATTCTAATACTTGTCTGCGTATATAGGCTTTTGATAAAGATTAAACAAAATAATATATATAAAACACCTGAGTCATAATAGCTCAAAAAAAGCTTAATTTCTTTCCATTTTTGGTCTGCTATCACCTGAAAACACACCAATAAAATCAATTTTTTTTTTTTTTTTTTTTTGCTTTGGAGCAAGAGTTTTCTAGGAATATTCACATGCACAGATTGGGGTTAGCCCCATAAACTTATTACCAAGCAACATTTTCAGGAGAGTTCTGGTCATTTGCAACTTTAAATCACTCTGTTGTCGGGAATCTGGTACTTACCTTGAAACCTAACTTGAAGCTGAGAGTGGCAAAGGCCTTGAAACAAAGATGTCACTTGGTAGATGGTAGGCCCTTTCAAGTCTTCTAGAGGGGCCCATGCTTACCTGTAAACCACGAGGCATTCTAAAAAAAAAAAAAAAGGTCAGTGGTACTTAATGAGAAACGTGGGGGAAGAAGCTGTTCTCACCAGCGCATCTGACAATGCCAAGCACTGGGGCGGCCACGATCTTTGTTTACACATCAGTTTCCACAAACTTCAGCTAAATGGATGAATACTTATTCTGTATTATCCTTATAAAATTGAATTTCTAAATTGAGTTTCTGAGTAGGTATCCTGTAATATTTAGTCATCTTCCAAGGCTTCCTGGTTATTAATTGGGCACTATTCATTGGTAATATGTCACAATGTCACACCATTAGTTGGGTGTTACGGGACATCACGACGGTGGGAATGTTTGCTGCGGACGGTGCTCAGCTGACAGTGCTGTGGGCCCCGTGGGCTACGGCAGGTCGGCTCTGCCCATGACTCTGTGATAACTAACCTCAGACCGCCGAATCACTGACGTTATTATAACGTGTTTCATCAGGAGAGAGCGCGATGCCTCCTCCTCTGAAATTAGGAACACACCTGAAAGTCTTCTTCCATAAGCAAAAGAAATCATTCTAACAGATTCATTTAAAAACATGGTGCAAAATCTTGTTTTTCCCAGAGGTGTGTCATCCTCTTTTCACTGAGGTATAATTTACATGTAACATTGTATTAGTTTCAGACTCATGATGTAATGATTCGGTATTTGCACGTATTACAAAAGGATCACCACAGTAAGTCCAGTTAACATTCCTCACCATAGTTAACATTTATCACCACATGTAGTGATAATTTTTTTCTTATATGAGAACTTTTAAAATCCACTCTTAGCATCTCCGCGACTTAATGATTTTATAACCGGAAGTTAGTACCTTTTGACCCCCTTTGCCCCTTTTGTCCATCCCCACCTGGCAAACATTAATCTGTTCTCCGTATCTATGATCTTTTTTTTTTTTTTTTTAAGATTCCGTGTATAAGTGAGATCATGGGACTGTCTTCTATAATCTCCCTAGCAGGTGGTCATCAAAACTTTGGGCCTTTAGCAGTTTCCTCTAATGCTCTTAGGAGGCTGATCAAACCCCGCCCGTGGCCTACAAGACCCCAGTGTTAATCCAGGTTCCCCTCCGCCCCACACTCTAGCCCTCCAGTCATCCTAGCCGTCTCTTAGCCCCACAAAAGAGCCTTGCTCTGGGGGCCTTAGTGTCTGTGTCCATGTATGTCCTCTGATGACCCAATATTAGGAGGTGGGTCAGCTTGGCAAATGCCTGGAATTCCAGTCCATGAGGGGCACCAACACCCATCCCTGCAAGAAAGAGCCAGAGATGAAGAAAACTGCCGTTCAGGAGCTACTTGGGGCAGGGGAGGAAGGTGGGACCCCCAAGGGGCATGCAGGCCAGGACGCAGGCCACAAGACTATCTCCTCTGGAGGACTCTGGTGAGCTGACGCAGGCAGGTAGGTTTCAAGCCAAGGATGAGGGCCGCCTGGGTGACTCCGTTGGTTAAGCCTCTGACTCTTGGTCTCGGCTCAGGTCATGATCTCAGGGTTGGGAGATCAAGCCCTGTGCTGGACTCCCCGTTCAGCATGGAGTCTGCTTGAAGATTCTCTCCCTCCCCCCACCTGTGCGTGTACTCTCTCTCTCTTTCAAATAAATAAATAAATCTTAAAAAAAAAAAAAAAAAAAAAAAAGCCAAGGGTAAAAAGCCAGGGAGAGCAGAGCATGAGGGTGTGGTGGTTCTAGAGCACATCTACAAATTTTCTGTCCCATCTCCCATCAAGAGGGGGGTCTGGGTCCCCTGAGAAGGCCTCAGGACTACCTTAGTAGAATGGGATGGAAATGATGCTGTGTGACCTCAGAGACCAGGTCGGAAGAGTCCATGAGATTCTACCTGGCTCGGCCCCTCTTGGGTCACTTGCTTTGGAGCCCCAAAGCGATCACACTAGAGATCCCCCATGAGAGGCCCCCCAGAGACAGGGATGCCCAAGCAGCCCCAACTGTCTGAGGCTTCCCAGCCCAGGCTTCAGACATGTGAGTGAGGGAACATTTGGGTGATTCCAGACCGGCCGGTGCCCGAATAATTGCGTGGGACCCAATTGTGTGGACGAGCGGGCCCCGTCCACCTCCAGACCATGAGGATAATGGTAAAATGATGGCGGTTTTAAGTCACCAAGTTCGGGGATGATTTGTTACACAGCAGTAGTGATGAGGCTAGAGACTCTGTCAGTCTTGCTCCTTACTCTTCTGTCCTCAGTACCAAGAACAGTACTTGGCCCAGACCAGGTGATTAGTCAAGGCTTGTCAGATAACTAACTGAATGGACAGGGGAGAGGCTCCCCACAGCCGCCAGCAATCCAACCTTCCTGCCTTCCCCCAGCGGGCACGCTGCCATCTCTCCTCTGTCCCAATGATGTGGGAAACAAAGGCGGAAGAAAAATTATTAAATTGCCTTACTACCTAGAGCCCACTGACGAGTCCTTGAGATAGGCAGAGTGACATTCTCCTAGGGACTCAACTGCCTTGATGTGGACACTTTGCTAAGGCCAACAGGCAATCCTAGCCCACCACACCTCCAATCCCCCCACCCCCCCCCCCATCCCCAGCCCCAGGATCCTGGAAGCCTACTTTAACATATAAAAATTCTTTTGGAAACTTATCTCTACCCCCCAAGATACATGTTGGCAATCACCCCCCAAGCATATGGCCTACCTCCTCAAGATCTTGGAAACCTTGCTTCCGAATTCCTTCGAGACTTATGCTATCCCTAACCCCCTCCCAACTTGAAAGCCTATAATGGGCCACTCCTCATGACCCCAGTGCAGCTCTTTCTGCCCATGGGTCCTGTCCCTGTGCTTTAATAAAATCACCTTTTTGCACCAAAGACGTCTCAAGAATTCTTTCTTGGCCATAGACTTCGAACCCTCACGTTCTTTCCAACATCACCTCCACATTTCCCACCTGGCTAACTCATGATTGGCCCTCAGATCACAGATCCAAGATAATTTTCTCAGGGAGCTGCCCTTGATCAGATCCTGTCTGACACCCTTTCTCCTTCATGACACGTCTCAAGACTACCCTTACATAATCAAAGAACCACGCTGAAATTCTGGCTGCCTCCTGTGGTTGACTGTGAGCAGTGGGGTCTGTTCACAAGCAGGTCTCCAGTGCCGGACAAAGCCTGGCCCAGAGCGGGCTGACTAGGTGTCAGATCATTTCCGGAGACTGGGAACATACAGCTCAGCTGCTTTTCCTCACAAGGCTTCTGACACCAAATGTGTAGTGTTTTTTCCTCACGCCAACCAATGTTTCCACTCTGTGGACACCAGCCGGTGTCCTACAATTCAGTTCAGCTCTGACACGGACTACCCCGAGTTAGTATCAGACGGCACGGGGATAGGGGCTCAGTCCCAAAGACTGCCCCCACCGAGGTGTCAGTTACAAGCACCGGGTCCCCAAATCACCCACTTTTGTCAGACCCGGCTACAAAGACAGAGCGGGGTCTCGCACAACCCCTGCCCCTTTCAGGTTTGATACTTTGCTCCAACAGCTCATGAAACTGGAAAGCACTTTACTTGCTGTTACTGTAGATTGATTATAAAGGGTACAACTCAGGAACAGCCCAATGGAAGGAACGCAAAGGGCAAGGGCACAGGGTTTCCATGCTCTCTCCAGGCATGCTGCCTTCCTAGCACCCTGACTTGCTGCCAGTCTGAAAGCTCTCTGAAGCCCTGTTGTTTAGAGCGTTTTTTGTCTTTTGTTTTTAGGTTTCCAGACGGAGTCACAATTGATTAAATCGTTGGCCTTTGGTGACTGATCTCAACCTCTGGCCTTTCAGGCAACAAGCCCCCATCCAAAGCTATCTACTCCCCCCTGCCCGCGGTCATTACCATATAAAAGAGGTTCTTAGCGCTCTGGAGATTCCCAGGGTTTTAGGAGCTGTGTGCCAGGAACTGGGGGAAAAATGATGGAATATTTATTTTTCATGATACTCTCTTGTTTTTAGATGGTGGTTATTTTTACTGTTCTCATTAATATTGAGCTAGAATTGGCCTCTAACTGCTAGCCCACCCTCTACCCGGGCTGTCCAAACCCACTCACACCCTGGTCATTCTCACCACACACACCTCAGGGAACCAAGAAGTTGAACGTTTTCTTCAGGTTTACAGGGGAGTCAGGGGAAGAACTGGAACCTAAGTCAACTCTCCAGACTCCGCCAGTTCCGCACGGTGTCCACCACACCACACCGCCTCCTGGATGTTCTCCCCACTGTGGAAAACTCTGGGAGAATCATAATACCCCCTCCAGACAACAACAAACCAGCGCACTTTCCACAATGGAACACGTGAAACAGGCAAAGCTTCATATTTAACACAGTCTTCAATGTCTCTACAGAACAAGAGCTCACGCTGATATTTACCTTAGGCACCTCGCTGCCAAATACCTAAGGGATCAGCTCCTGGGCAAACATCTAATTCAGATTTTAATTTGGTTCTTTACTGGACAGAGCCCTGCAGAAGGTGTTCATTCTGCTTTCCTTTCTTTTCTATTACTTGTCATTCCCCAGGTCATTGGAGATTAAGGACATAAATAAACGAAGATAAGGAATATTCCAGGTGGGGGCACCTGGGTGGCTCAGTTGGTTAAGCATTTGCTTTCAGCTCAGGTCATGATCCTGGAGTCCGGGGATCGAGTCCCGCATCCCCCCACATCGCTTCTCCCTCTGCCCCTCACCCCACTCGTGCGCTCTCTCAAATAAATAAGTAAAATGTTTAAAAAAAAAATATTCCAGGTGATCTGCAATAGTTTAGTAAGATAGAATTCCTGAAACTGAGCTTTTTGAAGACGATGCAATGACCCAAAAAAGAAAATGTGAACATTTTAATGTGACTTAATGTGAAAAACCAAAAAAAGATACAGAGCCATGCATTGCACGACTCTAAATTTTTATTTAAATGCGTGTATATATATATGCTTGGAAAAGCTGGATGGAAAGAAATACAAATTTAAAAATGACATGGCACGTCCCGCCATTTAGATTCGCAAAAAAAAAAAAAAAGAAAAATTAAAAGATCATTTATCTCTAGTGATGTTAGTCCCAATGGAGGCAAATTCTTTCACACACTCTTGGGAAGCGGGTTAACTAGAAAAGTATTTGTTAAGTAGAACTGGTGGTCTAATTAAGGAACAGTAAACATGCATATCCTCTGCCCCAGGAATTTGTATTCTGGGTCTCTATTCTCAAAAAATGCTCGTTCACATGTACAAAGCAGCAACAGGAATAAATACAAATGTCTGAAAACTGAAATGTTCACCCATAGGGCAATGGTTGGGAAATTAGTTTGTTCACACAATGGAAGATGATTCTGCCTTAAAAAGGAAGAAGGGGGACACCTGGCTAGCTCAGTCGGGAGAGCATGTGACTTATGATCTCAGGGTTGTGGGTTTGAGCCCCACATTGGGTATAAAGATTGCTTAAAAATAGAATCTTAAAAAAAAAAAAAAGAATCTTAAGAAAAAGAAAAAAGGAAGAAAGGAAGGGAGAGAGGAAGAGAGAGAGGTAGGCAGGCTTAGGTGTGGATGTGGACAAACCTCCAGATTCTACAAGTTAAAAATGAATGAGGGAGAGCGTGTGAGCGGCAGCATCACAGATCCAGTGTGTATCTACTGGGTATGAATCTCACGTAGGTAAGACATCCGCACAGCTCAGCACATACAAGGAAATCTGAAGAGAACACGTAAACTTACAGAATAAGGTCTGGAAGGAGACAGCCTCTGTAGAGAGCCAAATGGAGTCTCTCGTGTCAAGCAGTGACGCAAGCAGTTAAGGACATACCCCGGGGACTCACGTCAGCTGACCCCCCAGAACCGATCACTGGCAGAACCAGAGGGGGCCTGCAGAGACCCAAAACTGAATAAAGCCCTTTAAAAAGGGGAAGATTTGGGCAGCAAACTGTCAGACTCTTCGACACGACCCCTTGATGTCCGACCACTTAAAAAAACCAACTGCCGCCGAAGGCTCTGCCCGATGGATCTCCGAACAGAACCTAGATCCTTCGCTGCTTGGATATCAGGAGCAGTTATGGGCCGAGAGCTGGACCGGCCCAGCCCCAGGCCTTACCTCAGCTGCGCGCTCCCAGACTGACTTCGTGGTTGGTTCCTTAACGTCCTGCACCCTTCTGTTAGCTTATTTGGTGTGTGGCTTGTCTTCCGTCCTGCTTTGTGTGCTGTGTAGGAAGCCAAGTTTAATCACACGGGGACCTGTCACCAAGTCTGGAATCGTGAGCCTGCTTTAGAATGGTGATTGAACTTTGCTTTATGACTGAATAAAGCTGACGCCGTGGAAAGATACAACTCGTGTGTGGGCCTTTGTAGTGTGCTCATGACAGCCTCCAGATTAACGGTGGTCATCTCTATTGTGGACTTCTCAAAATTTACTTATATATCTAATGCTTTGTTTTTACAATGTATTATGTACAAATAACAAAAAAAATTAATAATGACAGCAGAAAATGTGATGTTGTTAAGTCAAAAAAGCAAAGCAAGCTATGATACAGCAACTACAGTCTGAGCTCAATTATGCTATAAAGAATATATATTACAAAGCTGGACTGAGTGGTTGGAAACAGGGCTGGGAGTGGGACTTTTTACTGTTACGCTCTTTAGAATTTTGAACCTATTGCTATTTTTTTAAATCATTAAAAGAGACAACTTTTAAAGGAACGCCGGAAAGAGAAAAATAGACCCTTAACGTTATGAGTGGTTACGGCTGGGATTACAAGTAATATTACTTTTCTCTGAAACAAACTGCGAGGGTAAAAGACCAGTTTACAACTCTTAAAGTAGGTGCTGAGATCCTGCAAGACTTCTCTCATTTATAGTTTTCTGTATTTTCCAAACTTTCTTAAACAAACATTTACTACTTTCAAAATTAGAAAAAAGGAAGCTGCAAAACTTATTTAAATTACTTTTTAAACAACGCAGTCGATGGGGTGCCTGGATGGCTCAGTCAGCTAAGTGTCT
Organism: Potos flavus; assembly: GCA_028534135.1. Taxonomy (NCBI): domain Eukaryota; kingdom Metazoa; phylum Chordata; class Mammalia; order Carnivora; family Procyonidae; genus Potos; species Potos flavus. The sequence continues at coordinate 84,339,941 of CM052898.1, read as the reverse complement.
GCCTTGGGATCCTGGAGTCCTGGGATTTGGGCACACCCATGTGGGGCTCCCTGCTCAGTGGGGAGTCTGCTTCTCCCTCTGCCTCTGCCCCGCCCCCCCCTTCGTGCTCTCCATCTTGCATGGCATGCCCACGCTCTCTCTCATAAATAAATAAAATCTTTAAAAAAACAAAACAAAACAAAAAAAACCCAACAGTGCAGTTAAGCAAGAAGTCACAAGACTTCTTGGGTACATGGTAAGTTATAAAGAGACCAGTGGTTTTGAAAGAGCACCTCCTTTCAAGACTAATGCAACACCTAACCTGATGTGTAAGAAAGATAAAATCAGAGTTCACCAGGAGGGGTGGGGTGCCCCACTCAGCAGAAGCCCCATCTCAGGCCCAGAAACCAGGACTCCAGGAAGGTCATTAGGAAACCCACTACAGAGACAGATGGAGGCGGCAGGGGCCCGGGGAGGGGCCAGGGTGCTAGCTGGTCATGGAGGCGGGGGGAGGCTTCAAGGAAGAGGCGGAAACTGCTAAAGCTACAAGGCTAGGGAGGACGTCCGTGAGCTGGCATTTCAGAGAGGATAAGCCACGTATACAGTGGTACCCAGGCAGAGGCAGAGTACATGCCTCTCTCCACTGCTGACTGATGACAGGTTTTATGCAGTCACTCATCAGGGAAGAGGGTGGAGAGGGACTGGGGCCAGACTAGGTTCCTGTAGGAGGAGGGAGCCACAGAAGGTTCCTGAACACATGCATGACAGGATGAAGGCATCAACCCAGAAACATCACTCTTGAGCGGCTCACAGATGCACTCCTGCGTATTCATCCCACCCTCGAGTTTACAGCAAGGCCCTGGCAGCCAAGAAGGCAGACAACCTTGTGGGCCTTGGCATTTGGGAGCTCACGGCTCATCGCCATTCAAATGCTAGCTTTTGCCAAGCTTCTGCTGCATTTGTCAGAATGTCAGCCAGACAGGCTGTGGGCCCTCCTCCAGGGCTATCTTGGAAGTCACCCACATTCCAAGGGCAAGGGGCTGGGACCCCAAGTCACAGCTCATGGTGTCTCCCCGGGACTGAGATCCAGGCCTTTTCTTCCACTACTGACCAGCGGCGGCACCGGAGGCAGCTTACTTAATCTCTCTCAGCCCGTTTCTTCACCTGTGAACAGTGATTTGCTCATTCATTCAACAAGTATTTCCTGAGCATCTGCTATATGCCAAGCACAGTTCTAGAAGCTTGGGGTCGGTAGTGACCAAATCAGTCCAAAATTCTTCCCTCGTGGAGCTTATTCTCTAGTGGAATGTAAAATTACCTATTTCGTGGGGGTTGTGGAAGGGATTAGGTACTCCCTGGAAAGCATTTAGGGTATTAAGGATTCTGTATCTAATTCTGAAGTGTGTATGGGTTTGTGTCCCACACCACCCAGCAGTTCTCCAACACCGGCTGGGTGTCTCACAGCTCAACTCGATCCCGTCCCACCTACTGGAGATAGCATCAGATTCCACAGGTTAAGGGCTCAGTCCCACAAGCCTGCCCCCCCTCCCAGCCCCCACCACTTCAGAGGCCATTGCAAATTCAGCTTGTCACCTGTGTTTCTGACCAACTGGCAGACTGGAGTTTTCAATGACCCCGCTTGGGTTCCATTACTTTGCTAGGGTGGCCCATGTAACTCAGAGAAACATCTGACTCACTAGATCAGGAATAGCCAGATGGGAGAGGTGCTCATGGCAAGACACGCATGTAGGAAAGGTCACCTAGCTTTCATGTCCTCTGCCAGGGTGCCAGTTGCCCACATCACCGCTGGTTCGCCCTGGAAACTCTTGGAACCCATCCTTTTGCGTTTTCATGGAGGCTTCATTACATAGGCATGACTGATTGAATTGTTGGCCATTGACGACTGATTCAACCTCCAACCCCTCTCCCCTCCCTGGGGGTCTGGGGATGGGACTGAGAGTTCCAACCTTGTAAAGGCCTGGCTGGTTCTCCTGGCAACCAGCCCCCACCCTTAGGTTACCTGGGGGCTTTAAAAAACATCACCACATTAACATAACAAAAGACATCTTTGGTCCCATCACAGGAAATTCCAAAGGTTTTAGGGGGTCTGTGTTCCAAAGGTTTTAGGGGGTCTGTGTCAGAAATAGGGACGAACATATCTCTATTTCTTATTATAAATCACATCACAGGTTGTAAGGATCCTCCTTTTTCCATTTTGTTATTATGCATGTTCCCTACAGCCCTTAGCACCAAAAAGGCACGTAATAAACACCAGGGGACTGATCTGAGTTTCCTTCTATGGACTGAAATTTCCTTTCCCGGAATCAAAGTGCCATCCATTCAGCCCTGGGCTTAGAGGAGCATGAAGGTTCCTCTCTGCACCCCACCCCCCAGCACTGCCGATTCCACCTTAACAAAGAGAGCTGGGTACAGAGAGAGAAGGAAACCACCCCAGGGCCATTTTTCACCCTAAAGGCAGCTGACAGCTCTGCTGTCACAGCCCTCATCTCAGGGAGCTGAGCAAACCCTGCAGCCGGTGAGAGCAGGCCCCTGTCCGGGCACTGCTTACCTCTTCCTCGCCTGCACGGAAACCCCTCGGGGACCACGTGGCAGCATCTCACAGGCCCATAGAGATGACCCAGCCTCTCCCAACGGGCCAGCCCATGGCAGACCAAACCTGATGTGGCGGATGTCAGTGTGCTCATGGGGTTGGTAACACACAGAACCAGGCCAGGTTCCGAGCCAGGTGGCCAAAAGTATTGGTCTGAGTTGAAAGGAGAGGGAAAAAAATTGTAAACCAACTTTAGAACTTTACCCTCGGGGCTTCAAGAAAGGGCTTCATCAAAAATCTAGCTGGCACGTATCTTGATATGTAATGACAGTTTCAACTTTCCCCACCAACTACACGCTGGTGATCTCTGCCAGCCTCTATTTTTACAGCCTGAGTAATGCCCGGGCAAAGGACCAGAGAAGATAACTGGAAACAGAGGGATAGGGCAGGAGAGGTGATGGTACCAGTAATGGGCCCATATCCTACTCAGCCTCCAACAGCAAACCCTGCAGGGCAGAGGCTGGGACAGGGGCCAAGCCCTCCTCAGATTCCTGCCCACCCTCCCCATAGCCTCATCCCCTCCATGGCCCAGATCTCGAGCTCCCCTGGGGCTAGGACCTTATCTCCTTTGTTCACCACTGTATTAAATGAGCAAATGACCACGCTGCCCTACCCCAAGTCTGGCACACTGGACCTACTCACTGTTCCCCCTGAAGCCCCACACACTCCTTCTCATAACTCAGTGTCTATGCCCATTTCACTCTCTCGGCCCAGGCGCCTTCTTGACCTGCTTAATTCCTGATCATCCTTTTTTTTTTTTTAAAGATTTTACTTATCTGAGAGAGAGAGAGAAAAAGAGTGCACAAGCAGGCGGAGAAGCAGGCTCCCTGCTGAGCAGGAAGCCCCATGTGGGGCTCGATCCCACGACGGTGGGATCATGACCTGAGCCAAAGATAGAGGCCTAACCGACTGAGCCCCCCAGGCATCCCATCTCCTGCTCATCCTCACTCATTCAGCTCAAAGCCAGCTCCTCTTGGAAGCTCTCCCTGACCCCAACGCTAGGCAAGGCCCCCTAATATTGGCCAACCAGAGCCTTCCCATAGTACTCATCAACACACAGGCTCATGTCAGCTTCCTTGCCTATCTACCCCCAGGGCTAGGTGGACACAGAGCTGAGTAAACAGCAGGTGCTCAGTAGGTCCGTGGGGGAAGAAAGGAAGGGAGGGAGGAAAGAAGGGCACCAAGAAAGATGTTGTGGATGGAGAGGCACGTGTCATAGAAACCTACAACGAACCAAACAAGAACGCTAAAACCCATTAGATCAATGGATCATTCATTAATGTTGACAGAGAAAAAAATAGCAGAAAGTGGTTGGGAAAATATATCTCAGATCACTGGAGTGGGAAGCAAAGGTCCCTCTCTCCTTCGTCCTCTCCTCCCTTCAGGACGTGGGCCGGGGTGGGGGCTGAAGAGGAAGAAAAACTTTGGAAGGCTAGGTGAGTGGGGGCGCTCGAAAGGCTCACAGGCCAGGAGCTCCCCGAGGCTCAGAGCTCCTCTGGCCTGGGGGTGCTGGGGGCCATTTCTTCTGGGGGTAATCTTCAACTGCTGAGGGGGAGAAATTATGGCTCATTCCCATAAAGCTATTAAGAACATGCCCTGGGTCAAGAAAGAGGGTTAATGAGGACCTGCTACTGTCCTGCTGGCCCGGTTCCCAAAGGTAGGAACAGAAGCAGGGATTTAAGACAGATGATCCAGAAAGAAAAGACTATTTCTGGCTGGAGCCTTCTTAGCACAGTATTTCCTTGTAAGACAGACACCCCCAGTTGTCCCACAGTATTCATTCCTTCCTCCTTGCTAGGAGAGCTCTGATTTTGGCAGGGACAGTGTAGCATAGATTGCCAGCTAATCATGAAACCTAACGCCTCTTCCTGGACCACGTTCCCCAGCCTCTCTTGCAGGAGGTGTGGCCATGTGTCTAAGCACCCCCCCTACCCCCGCCACCCATGGAAAGTCAGTGGAATTGATTCACCACCTCCAAGCTTGGCCCATAAAATTCTCCCACACACCATCCTCCATGCTCCTTTCTCTTCTCATTGATGTAAACAAGCATGGTCGGCTTAAGAGCCTGGGTCCCTTCATCACTTCCCGGAGGAGAACTCCCCACGAATTAGGAACAGCCATTCTGGATTTTGTGCGAGCGAAAAGTAAATGTCTGTCCTGTTTGGATCATTAAGCCTATTTGGGTTGTTGGTTTAGTAGGGAGCCCACGTAATTATTCTTGGCAGGACTGTGCCCTGCCAGATACTCACATGGCCCTTTAAACTGGGAGTGGTCTGCTAGGCGTTTGGGGGAAAACGTGTGCTTTCCTGGAGTGCCTGGGTGGCTCAGTTGGCTAAGCGTCTGCCTTTGGCTCAGGTCATGATCCTGGGGTCCTGGGATTGAGCCCTGCATCAGGCTCCCTGCTCAGCAGGAAGCCTGCTTCTCCCTTTCCTCCCCGCTCCTGCTCTCTCTCAGATAAATGAATAAAATCTTAAAAAACGAAAAGAAAATGTCTGCTTTCCTGATAAAAGGTACCCATGCTGCTGGCGCCTCCTTCCTGCCACAGTCATCTTGCCATCATGAAGGAGAGGCCAAGAACAGAAGTATCAGTCCACACAGACATTAGCTGTTGAAACTAATGCTATCAACTACCTACCTTCAGACACCTCGTTACAGGAGAAAAAGAAACCATTATTCGCTTAAGCCACTAAAGCAGGGCTTTCTGTTACTCGGAGTCAAAAGCCCAGCTGACTGCTTTGCAACCACCCAGGCAGTCACTCACCCAGCCTTTTCTGACGTATATCTCTTGCCAGTCCTTGCGCTGAGGGGTGAAGAGTCAGAGACAAGCTGGATGTGTCCGCCGGGCCTCCAGGAGCCCCCAGGCAAGCCAGGGAGACAGGCCCACGAGCAGACAACCCGCAAGCAGCAGGAACAGATGCTATCATGGCACACAGTGTCCCAGGGGAGTGTGAGCATGGAGTAGCGGGAGGACACGGGGGCAAGGAGTTCCCAACTCCCCTCTGGCATTCAGCACGCAGACGAAACACTCAAGCTCAAAGGCAAGTAAAAAGAATGAGCTAGGCTCAGCCAAGCCAACTGCAATTACTTACTGATGTTGGGTTGTTAAACACCATCAATTAATGCAGCTGTTCCAAGATAATCAGCAGTCATTAAAGCAAGATGCACAAGAGGAGAAAATAAAAAATCATATGCCACTAACTTAGAGAAGCTGTAAATGAGATGAATCAAGAACGAGGCAGCCTTGCCGACGTCTTCCTGCCTGCTGGTGTTAGTCATCTCTGGAAATACACCTCCTTTCTCAAAAAAGACACAGTAATTTTTCACCTTGAAGACAGAGCCAAAACAAAATCAACTGTCCATGCCATGATCTTCAACCGGAAATGTCCAAGCTTTGATTTCCAGGTCTGCGTTTCCAACTGCGATGGAGACAGACAAGTTGGCGACAAGAGATGACCCCATCTGGGAAATCAAGAGGCACCCAAGACCAGAAAACTTAGAGCACTCTGTTTAACTTCATTCTGCCTACATACAAATAAACGGTTTTTTAAAAAAGGAATGGCATTATTTGCCATGTCTTTATCTTCCAAGCAGGGGGCAAGTATTAAAAAAACCCAGCAATCCAACAAAACTTCATTTACTTCAAATCCCAGTAGTTTAAAAATGAATAAAAATAAGCAGGCTTGTCATTAAGAGAGCTATCAGGTTTCCAGTCTGCCTGCCAACTTATTAACAGAAGTGAGTGCTCCAGCCTAGAGCCAAGGGCATACCAATCACACTCACACGGGGCAGAGAGGCGCTCATGTTCCTGAGGCAGCAACAATCCCAGGCTCTCGAGTCCACGGCCCATGGCTAGAGCCCCTCGCCAGGCCCTGATGGCAGGGGCTGGTCGGCAGGCTTCCAGTGGGAGTTTCTTTGTAAGTCACACAGAGCAAGTGAAGACCTCCCTTCTCCAGAGCCAGGTATTAAACCTAAGCCTATCCACACAGTTTCCCAGAGATCTTCCACGTCCAGAAGGCTCTGGCTAGGGTAGACACAGGAAGGATGGGAGTCTGGCCTTCTGCCTCTGGCAAGTCCCCTACCCACCCTTGGGAGCAGCTGTGCCAGTCCTCACTGAGAACTGGGTCCCTCATGGTACTGTAGGCTTCCAGGGCTGCTGGAAGACCAGTCCAAAGCAGTGGCCAGGGCAGTGTGCTGTCCACCGGGGCCAGGAACACTGCTGGCAAAGCAGGTGCGTAAACACTGAGTTTACAGTCTCTTATCACACTTCCCTCCAACAACCTAAGGCCAAAAGTTATGGTGAAATCATGAACAACCAGCACGTGTCAGACACCGACTAATCATCCGAGTGCCTACTTGAAACACCCGGCAAGGCCAAGTCACACCAGTGTGTACCTGTGGAAGGTCATCAGCTCCCCCTCCTGCCATGGTCAACCCTTTATGGGCCCACCTAGGCTCTCATGACCATGATAGGTGGCCAAGAGCCAGGTGAATGCCTGGGAAACGTCTGAACTACCCTTCATGTCCTTCGCTGTGAACTTAAGTATAGTGTCCTCTGTTCCAGAGGGACAGAGACTACATGTGTCTTATCCATTCTCCTGTCAACTCAGTGCAGCTGGTTGGAACCAAAACCATACATATATATTTTTAAAGATTTTATTTATTTATTTGACACACAGAGAGAGATCACAAGTAGGCAGAGAGGCAGGCAGAGAGAGAGGGGAAAGCAGGCTCCCTGCTGAACAGAGAGCCCGATGTGGGGCTCGATCCCAGGACCCTGAGATCATGACCTGAGCTGAAGGCAGCAGCTTAGCCCACAGAGCCACCCAGGCGCCCCACAGCTAACATTTTTAAAGCACACCATGTGCTAGGGCACCATTCTGAGTCCTCACCATGGTATCTCACTTCAGCCTTACAGTAACAGCATCTCAATTTTCATCATCGTCATCATCTCAATTTTACAGATGAAGAAACCGAGGCACAGAGAGGTTAAGTAACTTGCCCAAGTGTACGGGACCAGTAAGGGCAGATCCAGGATTCAAAGCTAGCCTGGCTTCAGAGCCTACACTCTTCACTGCTATATTATGCTGAATATATAAACTCAGGCACTCTATAGTATTAGGAAGTCATCAGCAGAGAACCTCTGAAATGCACAAACCCTGAGAAATCCTTCCAGGTGATTTCTGGTGGTGCTAATTATAGTTTTTGTCTGTTTGACCTGCAGAACATTTTAAAGAAAGCCTACTTTTACCCCTAAGCAAGAGACTACCTATAATTTTCAAATAACTATGTAGCCACATTTGGTTATCAAGCAACTGTAGCAGGAATATCTAGGTTTATGCAGTATTTCCCTGCTCAAGAGTTCTGAGTTCTAGAAGCCCTTCAAACCCCCAGTGATCCCCTAGTCCCAAGATCCCAGATGTGCTGGAAGGACTGAACAAGATCATGGGCTCAGTTGCCCATTTATATGGTAATGGACTGCATAAGCCTAATGTATGATCATATTAATATATTTCAACAAAATGACAGATTAAAATTTCTATACTCATCAGTCAATACCCAAATTCTACACTCGCCTACACACTCCTATGGAAATTCCTATTTATATCTCTGCACATTTAGTAATAATGTTCAAAACTTAATTTATTTTTGTAGCACTGTGTCCCTCCATTATTATTTTTGAGCTTCCAGACATTTCTACGACAATAACGTTCTTCCACCTTAATCCACCTGCTTCTTTCATTTGAGAAGCATAAAGAGTTAACAAGGTAGTAAATGTTCTATTCTAACTTCAGATTCTTCTATATTAGTTGACAAAATTAGCAAGCAAGAGCTTCATTTTATTTTATAGTTTAGAAGCTCAAAATGATACGGCTGTATCTCTGAAGGCCTAATGTTGGGTATTGCATCCAAGAATGAGGTAGGTCTGGGAGAGTAAGCTGTGGTTTTGTTAGTTGGGAAGACACATGTCTCCTTCTAATTGAGGGGTAGGGCAGATAGTATTCAAACTATTTGTAAATTTGATGTAAATTATGACTCTAACCACAAATGAGCAGAGAGGATGGGGCAGGCGGGGGGGGGGGGGTGTCAAACCAGGTGCAATAATTTTCATCTTAGTTTGTTTTCTAAAGCTCGGGTTTTCATGCTGTGGATTACAGCTCTCTCTAAGGAAGTCGGTTATACACAGAGGCACACAGTGGTAAGCGCATGACAAAAGGCTATCCCATAATATGGAAACATGAATGTGTACATTGGGGAAGTGACTGGGCAAAGAGAAACAGAATTTTCAAGTTCCTACAGATGTTTGAGTTCCCCAAATTCTCTTCCACCCTAGGGGACCAGCACAGAGGCAGCTCTACTGCTGTGTGTGGTGTGGAAGGATGAGACTGGGGCCTGGGGATGGGACAGAGGAGGGAGGGGCAGAGGAAGGGAGGGACGGTACATGGATGACCCAGCCAAGAGCATGCGGTCAAGGCTGCCTCCTGGTGCATAGGCCCCTCTAAGTCCATTTTTCAATCATTTTATCTTTTTAATCATTTACCTTCCTCCATGTGCCTGGGACTGTTCCCCTCTTTGTTACTGATGGAGCGGTTCCTTTCCAAAAACCAGGGGTTTCCTCAACTGAGGCCCAAGAACATTCAGAACAGCCTACTGGTTCTGGGGTGGAGGCTAGCAGGCCGGGAGTCGAACCCTGACCCTCCTGCCTTTCAAACGCAGGGCAGACTCTGCAATTCATTCCGGTTCACAGGTGCCTCCTCGTGGCTGGCCTGCAGGATCTGCAAGGTGGAGGAGGGGCTTTGGCAGGCCCTAATCCATCTGCCAGGCTCCAGCAGGTTCAAGGGGCGTCCCCGGAAGGCTGCTTCTGTCAAAAGGCCCACCATCCTACCAGAAGGTAGCTGTTGCCTCTTCTTCACCCCTAAGTGTGGGTTCACAGACTCTGCTAGCTGCTTCTCTTTTCTCCATCCCCAGTGCTCTCCCCTCAGCATCTCAGATGTGAGGTGACTCCCCAGGGCCAGATCCCAGACCAACGTCACTCAAGCCATTTCCAAAGGAGCACAACCCTCCCTCAAAAACTTAAGAGAGCTCCAAGCTCTCCTACTTTGCTAAGCCTGGCTCCCAGTTGTTCTTCAAGGCCTTCTAGAACCAGAACAGTGAGCCTAGCAAACCATATATCAGGTTACCATTGGGGTTAGTCTTCCTAGCTCAGTGACTCTGCTCCTAATGGTAAACCCTAAAGCAGAATGTGAGCACATGTCCTTATCCGCCAACCAGAAGCCTTGACCCAGGGCAAATCCTGGGGCTGAAGTCTACTCCTTCTGTTTTTCCAGGACCCTAGATAGTCTCCCCTCCTTTTCCCTACCCACCTTGAGATAGCAGCCACCACTACCCCTCCCAGTCTCTCCCTCTCTGTCTCATTCACAAACTGCAGGCATTAATTAAACCTCTTCTAGAAAACAGATTTTCACCAGCTGCAGGAATTCTGGGTAAGAGCCAGACCCGGAGACAGAGACAGTCTGTGTAAGAAAGATAAGCCCATGACAACCCTGAACCTGTGGGTACTGCAGGGAATTCCCACATCCAGGTAACTTCTGAATGCCAGCCCTGCCCGGATTCCTGGAAAAAGGTGACATGGGGCACCGCAGCTCCCTCAGCCTCTGGCTGTATTCTCCAGGGCCGTCCTTTGACAGGGGCAGAAAAGCCGGGCTTTGCTCAGTCTGTCAGTGGGTCACAGCCACCTCCAACAGACAGAACCATCCTCGGAAAACCCAAGCCTCCCTCCCCACTCCAGAGCTGCAAACCATATTGCCAGAAATGTGTAAGAAGCCACACTCCCCACTCTCCATGGGGAAGCTATTTGGAGTGGCCAGCAACCACTGGACTGAAGATGGTGGCATCTGAAGCAGCCGGCAGGGCTCCGCCAGTGGCACTCGGTCTCCCTGAGCGCCTCTTCCCATCACAGACAGGGATGAGGGACGCCTGAGGTGGGGGGCTGCAGCCACCGCTCAGGGCCCTGCAGGTTAAGCCACGCAGGACTCGTTCCCTGAGCCAACAGCCTTAGTTCCCCGGAGTGCCCATCACCTCCTCACCCAGTTCTAGGAGGAGGACAACTGATTTCCTTCATGGAAATTCTGGAGTCCCCACGGAGGTCAGGGACACAGCTGTCAGAGCCTGACCCATAAACTGAGCTCTCTGCCCCAAATAAACATGAAACTGAATTTCTCTAAAAAAAAAAAAAAGTTTTCTCCAGTGACATTGCGTACTTTTAAAAAATTGATAAATTTAAGGATAATATTTTGAAAACAGTGCAGCACAACAGAAAACATAAGCTATGATGGACTCAGACTAGATTGAAGAGGGGCATCCACTTCTTTCCTGGGTAAACACTGAGGACCTCTCACTTCGAGGGTGCCGGGCTGATTGCTGACAGAGATGTGTCCACCCCGAAGGCCCTCACCACCCAGTGGTATGGTGGGGACTGAGCAGATGCCCCCAGCAATCTGTGGGCACTCAGAGGGAGCCTACTGGGTCCCCGTGTGACCTTGGGCTAATTACTTATTAATTCACTTTTCAATGCTGAAAGAATATTGAGCTAATTACCATTCGGGCCAATCAATAGGAAAAAAAAAAAGTTACTGATCCCGCAGTTACACATATGTTCAGAGCATAGTGCTTCAGAGGCCAAGGGGCCCATCCGACCCCAGTGCCCCAAAGCATCCTCCCAAGCAGGAGTGAGGGTGGGCTGGGCAGCAGCTAATCCCTCAAAGAGAAGTATCTCCTGCATGTCCTTTCTCTGAAATAGGCAATTAATTTAAGCCAAGACTTAATGAAAGCCAGAAGGGACGGGGCAGATTCAGGCACTGGCTTCCAGGCTGTAACCGATACATCTCCACCTCTCTCGAGGGAACATGAGGCTTTTCAAACCATCTGCTTTCAACTCTCTTCCCACAGATGTCCAGACTGAGCACCACCTCTAAGGAGAAGGAGTTGCTGCCAAGCCCCGTTGGCAGTCACGTCACGTTTGTAAGGCTGGGCTGGGCACGGTCTGCTTTACACTAGGGTTCAGCCTCGGGACCCTCCGCAAATAGCAACAAATGTCCCCAAGTTGTGAAGCCCTCTTGGGGCCCCCGTGGCCATCTACCCCACGCTTCCCATTCGCACGGATCTAACTCCACATCTCTCCTGATTTTTACTTTTTGAAAGCCTACGAAGCATCCTAGCCTTCCCAGGAAGGCACTGGGCACCCAGGCGGCGAGAGCCTCGCTGAGCGCCCAGCGGAGCGGGAAAATATGGCTCCACGTCTCCCGCACCGCTAATCCTTTAACCATCCACAGGTACAACTTGAAAGACCGCTGCTGCCACAAAGAAAGCCACCTGCTCTAAGCCAATTCCATTTTTACGTGTGACAAAGCTGGCTTCTTCAGAAGGTCGCGACAGACGAGCAAAAAGCAACGCCGTGGGGTCTGAGTCACGCAGTGCTAACCTGAGCACCCAGGCATGACGGCCCGCGCGCGCAGCGGCCCCTCCGCGGGGTCCCCGCACCCCCGCAGGCGCGCGGCGCAGGCAGCTGCTGGGGAAACCAGCCCCACCCCCGAGAGAGGCCGCGAAGTTGCCGCCGCCTTCTCACCTGGAGACCTGCAGGTTCGGAAGTGCCGCGGGGTCTCGGATCCTGGGAGCCCGAGTTCGGGCTGCAATTAGGCGCAGGGGTGCGGGGGCCCGGCAGGGACCGGGTTGGAGGGGTGGGAGGCGCGGGGACGCGGCCGAGGAGGGCCGCGCAGGAGCCGCGCGGGGCTGGAGCGGGAGAAGCCCGAAGCAGCGGGGTTGGGGGAGGCGCCCGCCGAGAGGTGGGGGCGCGGGAGAGGGCGCCGGAACCGTCGGCAGAGTTGGAGGGTGCTGAGGCTTGGGGACAGGGGGCGGCGGGGCGGAGGGCGGGGTGGCTTGGGAAGAAAGCGCGAGTCGGGGGTTGGGGTTTGGGGAAGGAGCGAGAACGGAAGAGGGAACTCAGGCGCGGGCTTCAGACCCGGGGTTCGGAAGCCCGCCCCAGCCCCCCGCACTCCTCTCCCACAGGAGACTCTGCCCCATGGTCCCGGCCTCGGAGCGTCCCCAGGACCCCCTCAGGCTTTCAACCCCGGACCCCGAGACGCCTGTCCTCCTCGTGCCTCCACACCGCTGGGTCGCAACGGCAGCCAGCCTGACCCCGGCCCGCTCCCACTCACCGTGCATGGTCCCGGCCCGGCTCCGGCCCCGGCTCCGCTGCTGCGCGCCCGGTTCGGCGCTGGCCGCCCGCTCAGCTGGGGGCGGAGGGAGGCGAAGGCGGCGCGCACCGACCGCCTGGCGGCACGGCATGCCGCAGCGCCCCCTGCCGGCCCCGCCCCGCGCCGGCTCGGCCCGCCCCGCGCCGGGCGCCCTCGAGCTCCGCCCCGGAGGCGGCGGTTCGGGGCGGTCCGGGCTGGGAGCACCGCGAGGAAGGGTTTGCGGGGAGGGCGCTGGCCGGGGGAGGCCAAACAGTCCCCAGAGGCGGGACAGCCCGCAGAGTTCCCAGCGTGCCTAAGCCACGGTCACGGGCATCCTGAGGGCACGGGGACCGCGGCCACAGGCGCGCAGGGTCGTCGCGCGCCTCACAAAGCCGGACTTGGGATCAGGGACTACGCAGACGCACGCCGAGGCCGGGGTACACGGACCCGGCCCGGGCCCCGGGTACCAGGGCGGGTGCCTTTGGGCGGTGTGCCCGGCCAGGAGCCGCCCAGATCCCGGTGCTGGGATGGGCACGCGTGTTTGGGGTCCTCCGGTTCAGCCTCCCTCACGTTTCTCTTCCGGCACGGACCACATCCGGACCTGCTGATGCTGGGTGTCGGGATGGCCCGCAGGCGCCCTGGGCGGGTCGCTGGCCCCCGGGCCTCGCCCTCACCCCTGCCCGGCCCCTGAGGAGTCACCCAGCACTTGAAACGGATTTGCGTTGTGCTGTTAGCCGCGAGGCGTGCGGTTGAACTTGATTTGACACCGCATTTGTGGGTCATTTCTTGCCAATGCTGGGTTCCAGCTGGGGGGAATTCCTACGTGATTTCTCTGTGCGAGATGATCTCACCAACTGCGACTGTCGACTGTCGGGCTTTTGGTGTCAGTGACCCCTATGTGCCCTAGCATACTGGCCTTGAACAAAAGACACTGCTACGTGTTTAGCTCTGACTTAACCTTCGAGAAGCACGTTCTGGAGGAGCCCATCACTTGGCCTCTTCTTTCACTCGTGTATTAATGGCTCCTATACTACACCCAGATATTTTACCCATGTTTCTGCCGGCTCTCTGCTTTTCTTCTTAGAACTGCTTGGAAATTCCTGCACCAAAATCTTCTGCTCCCAGCTCCCAACCCCATCTACCCATAGGGTCCATCATCCCCCCAGCCACCTCGGATGCCTTCCTCCCCTGAAGGCTCAAGGTGCCTCACACTCTGGTAGCCTGCCCTTCTCACCGCATTCCCGTGATGCCCTACCGTCCTGGGCTCCTTCCTGCCCTGACACACAACCCCTTCCAGTCATGAAGCCACAACCGTGTGTCTCTCACAACAAAATCTTTTCACTGTGCCTGTAGCATCACCCTGACTTTCTGACCTGGTTCTCAGTCTACCCATCCCACCCAGCCCTCCTCCTTCTGACGGTCCTCCCACTGATTTCCAGCTCCACCTCTTTGCTGGTGCTGCCTCCCTCTAACTTACACGGGTTAGAGCACTTTCCACTGTGAATGACAGCCGGTGTGATTCCTACTTCCTACAAACAAACAAAAACAATTGGTTGAACTTATGCAAATGAAAATCCCGGGCACGTCTGCTTCAGATCTGGATTTAGTTCCAGAGACTGAAGAATGCCGAGATTCTCCATCTCTCAGCTTTGCTTCCTTCCGCGTGACACCCCAGCAGACCCAGGCTCATAACCTCAAGCAACCAGTCCAGCGGAGAAATAACTTCTCCTTGTCAACCATTCTACTGGGCCTTGGGCCTGACTGTCCTCAGCAGGAGTGGGTCACCTGTCCGTCCTGCTCTCTCAGCCACTGTGACCTCAGGGTAGATTGGCTTCTTCTTGCTCTCAGAGCTGCCTTCTCATCCCCCACAGGGACATGTGGGTGCTCCTGGATCCCTTCCTTGTCACAGGGGGACTAAAGGTGACACAGGGGCCCCATTGGGAGTCACTCCCCATGAAATATGCCACACCACTACTTCACTTGGCGGCAGCCCTCCTGTGTTGGCACATGACCTTCTGGGGCAGAGTCCCAGACAGGAAGTAGGCACAGGCTCTCTCTGCTCTCAGCTTTCTCCTCAACCTGCTGGGATATCTGTTGTTGCACTATACCCCCTTGACCTCCTAGGTCAGGACTTGGCACAGAATGGCCACAATCGCCAAACTGTGGAAAGAGCCAAGATGCCCTTCAACAGATGAATGGATAAAGAAGATGTGGTCCATATATACAATGGAATATTATGCCTCCATCAGAAAGGAGGAATATCCAACTTTTGTATCAACATGGACGGGACTGGAAGAGATTATGCTGAGTGAAATAAGTCAAGAAGAGAGAATTAGCTTTCATATGGTTTCACTTACGTGTGGAGCATAAGGAAAAACATGGAGGACATTAGGAGAAGGAAAGGAAAAGTGAATTGGGGGAAATCAGAGGGGGAGACGAAGCA
>CM052898.1:84263936-84324179 GCA_028534135.1 Potos flavus | reverse complement strand
TCAAGAAGAGAGAATTAGCTTTCATATGGTTTCACTTACGTGTGGAGCATAAGGAAAAACATGGAGGACATTAGGAGAAGGAAAGGAAAAGTGAATTGGGGGAAATCAGAGGGGGAGACGAAGCATGAGAGACTGGACTCTGAGAAACAAACTGAGGGTTTTGGAGGGGAGGGGGTGGGGGGATGGGCGAGCCTGGTGGTGGGTATTGAGGAGGGCACGTATTGCGTGGAGCACTGGGTGTAGTGCGTAATCAATGAATCTTGGAACACCGAAAAAATAAAATTAAATTTAAAAAATAAAAAAAAGACTTGGCACAGAGGTGGCGTCAGGCCCGTCAGGGATCTTGGGCGTCATACTCTCCCTAGACTCATTCTCTCCCGTCTCTTTCCTCACGTTGCCTATTCCCTGGAAGCTTCTATGCTGCCTTTCATTCAGGAAGAGGTATCCCCTTCCTCCTCCCTGTGGACTTCAGTTCTGAGTGGTACCCGGATTTTTTTCAAGTACATTGTCCAGAAAATTTCCTACATCCCCCAAACAAATTAGAATTGATTTTTCTGTCACCTGCAAGCAACAGAGTCCTGAGTAGGACCAGCCCACAGCCCAGTGCTTGGCACATTGCTTCCTACAAAACAGGACCTGTCGTCATCGTTATGCGTCAGAGAGGAGAGCAAGTGATGCCCACTGACGACGGTGAAACAGAGTAGAAATGAAAACATGCCGCTCCATCGGCTCCCAGCCTTGGTTTCCCCTTCTTTTCCCAGCCTGTTCCTTTGTCCTCCCCACACACATCTTGGCCCCCCAGGGAAACTATCAAAATTCAGCAAAAGCAGAACCCATCCATCTTACGAAAACAGTCCCAGGCTCGCCCAAGTTATGAATATTCTGCTAGGCAGCTGCCATTTGCTGAATGAATATTCTGCTGACATTTGCTGCCATTTCACACAAGCAATCCCTGCCTAGACCAAGAGCAGCTAGGAGCAGGTGCCCATCTTCGATTCAGTTTCAATCCATTAAGCAAAAATTGAACAAATATTTGTACAGCCTTCTTTGTCTTGCCTTGTAGACTCAGAGAAATAATGGGCTACCGCCTCACCCTTCAGGGAACTTCACCACAGGGGAAGACAAGCAGTCTAGGACAGAAACTGAGGTAACCATACTGGGGAAGCCTCTAGAGGAGGGGGTGGGGCGGTTTATTTGCACCAGGCTCCAAGTTCCAAAGGTCTGCTGCCTGCAATCCTGCCTTACAACAGAATTATATATCCACACACACACAAAATATTTCTTTTGTGCCCGCCACAATATCTAGGTTACAAATATTATCTTTAAATTCCATTTACCGTGGGTTTTGGTTCTCAGATTATTAAAGGAGTGCCCATTCACTGTAGAAACTTGGAAAAATACACAGTACACAAAAATAAACATGAAAATAAAAAAAGTAAACATGAAAATAAAAATTCTCCATCATAAATTTCTGTCGATTAATATGGTACAGAATATCAAACTAAGCTATCAAGAGAGAAGATCGTCCCATGCTGTCTTCCACCTCACTGCTGACAACACGGGGCCTCAGGACACAAATTTCTTACAAAAGGCTAAAAGTCATTTCAGAGGTTCTTGCAAAAATGTTGTACTCTCCCTAACACTTGCATATTTTAAAAAAATGCAATGAGAGCCTCTCAGCTTCAGGGTGGTCTGTTCTCTATTATTTAGGTATGCGTGATTCATTTTACCAGCTGCAATCTCTTCTCGATGCCCCAGGCTTATTCTATAAGCCCCTTCCCCTCCTGAGAGCAACTAGGGAGGGCAAATGCATTCTACCATCTATCAGGATGAAATTTAATTAGAAAGGCAAATCTGGAAGAACAGAACACAAAATAACCACGTTAAATAAAAATAAAAGATGGCTCTGAACCTGACCTAGACCCAAAAAGGATCACAAAGAAACGGAAGTAATTTGCCGAATCATAGATCTAAATATTCATTTTCATTCTCTAAACTTGGAGCTCAACTGAAAGATGTTTCTAAGAAAAAAGAAACAAACAAGCACTAGATGAACTCATGAATCTCATTAAGAAATCATAAAGGGACAACAAAGATTCTGGCAATCTATTTCATCTGCTACAGTACTTGGCACATACTTTATAAAAATTGGATGAATGGGGGCACCTGGGTGGCTCAGTGTGTTAAAGCCTCTGCCTTCAGCTCAGGTCATGATCTCAGGGTCCTGAGATTGAGCCCCGCATTGCTCTCCGCTCAGCGGGGAGCCTGCTTCCCCCTCTCTCTCTGCCTGCCTCTCTGCCTACTTGTGATCTCTCTCTCTCTGTCAAATAAATAAATAAAGTCTTTAAAAAAAAAAATTAGATGAATGGATGAATGGATCAAGGGTCCCTCCGTCTCGGTTAGAAGCCAATCAGAAAGGGGACAAGAGAAAGTGACAACCTGGTGGAGCTTTCTGCAGTCTCATGGGATTCATGTTCATGGATGTAACAACCTAGACTTCCAGTTACGACCCAAACAGAAAAGATGGAAGCTCAAAGAAAACAACTTTAAAATGCTGAAAGAGGGGCGCCTGAGTAGCTCAGTCGGTTGACTGAGGCTTGGTTTGGGCTCAGGGTTGTGATCTCGGCATTGTGGGACTGAGCCCCATGTCAGGCTCTGTGCTCAGATGGAGATTCTCTCCCTCTCCCTCCTCCTCTGCTCAGCCCGCCCCTCCACTGCCATTCTCTCTCGCTCAAATTTTTAGAAATACCAAAAGAAAGTCGTTGCCAATGCAGAATTCTGTGCCAGAGAAAATGGAGGACAGGGAACAGTCAGCTTGTCCAAAATCAATCAAAAAAAAGGGGAGATCCTGGGCATCCTGAACATTTCAGGGTCCTTTTCACTGAACTAAGGGGTTTTCTTTACTTCCTATATATGTTTTAAACCACCGAATGGAAAGAAAATGAAACATCTCAGTACTATCCAGAGAGGAGCTGAACAAATTTATCTTCTAGTCAGTTTGAAATTTTTTGGACATTGCATTCCAAAGCCGGCTGGGGTCACCCAAACTCTCGGTGTGCCCAGGTTACTTAGATTTTTTAACACTGGCTGAGCTGACTTGGGTTCTGAGATCCTTTGCCTCCAGCCCAGGCCTCTCTGTTGAGCAACAGAAAAGAGCATCTAATTAAGTGCTCAGTGATTCCACCTGAACCTCCATGAAGTTCGGCATGTTAAAACTGAACACTTTATCTGACGTCCAACCTGGTGTTCCCTAGCCTATGGAATAGCACATCAGCCACTTTCCCTAATCTGGAAACTAGAGACTGGGAGACGTCCTCTCTCCCTCATCCCTTACACCTACCTTTCCCAACTCTTGCTAATCACACCCTGTTTAAGTATTCCCCCAATTTGCCCACTTTAGTTCTCCCCATCACTGCCATAGCCCAAACCACAGATCTGCTTGCTGTCGCTAGACAGTACTTTGCATTTTCTAGAAGTTTATATAAATGAGATCACACAGAATGCATGCTTTTTGTTTTGTGGCTGGCTTTTTTTCACTTACTTAGCATAATTATTTTGACATTCATCCATGCTAATGTGTATATGAAAAATTCGTTCTTTTTCTTGTTGAATATTATTCCGTTTTAAAGATATACCACAGTTTATCAATTCACCTGTTGATGGATCTTTGGGCTGTTCCCAGCGTGGGCTGCGACAAACAAACCTGCTGTGAACTTTTCTGTACAAGTATTGGTACTTGCATTAGCGAGCTCATGTTTTCATTGCTTTTAGCTACTAGATATGGCCTGGCTGGGTCATATGGTAGGCATATGTTTAACTTTTTTTTCTCTTTTTTTTTTAAGTAATCTCTGCACCTAACGTGGGACTCGAACTTAAAACCCCGAGATCAAAAGCCCCATGCTCTGCTGACTGAGCCAGCCAGGCACCTCTATGTTTTACCTTTTAAGAAGCTGCCAAATTGTTTTCTAGGGTGCTTATATCGTTTTACATTGTAAATGTAAAATTTACAGTGCTTTACATTTTACATCTCTCCAGCAGCATATGACAATTCCTCTTGCTCCATATCCTTTCCCACACTTGATACATATGGTCAGTACTTTAAATTTTAGCCATTTTGGTGGGTGTGTAGAGTATCTTGCTGCAGTTTAAATTTGCATATCACCTCTGTTTAATGATGCGGAACATCTTTTCATGTGTTTATCTGCCATCTGTATATCTTCTTTGGTGAAGTGTCTGTTCAAACCTTTTAACCATTTTTTTTGGTCTTATTATTGAGTCATGAGTGTTCTTTATATATTTTAGACACAAGTCTTCGTCAGACATACATTTTACAAATAATTTCTCCCAGCCCATTGCATTTTTATTTTCCTAACCATGTGTTTGAAGAGCAAAAAATTTTAATTTTGATGAAGTTTAATTTGTTGATTTTTTACTTCTACAGTTCTTGATTTCTGTGTTTCTTTAAGAAATCTTTGCCAAACCCAATGCCCATAGGATTTTCTCCTACCTTCGTCAGAAGTTTTAGCTCTTACGTTTAGGTCTATGATCCATTTCAAGTTAATTTTAGAGAGAGTGGGAGGTCAGGGTGGAGGTTCAAGTTTTTGCATATGATTTCCAATTGTTTTGTCATCATGTGTAAACATTATCCTTTCCCTATTGATTTACCTAAGCACCTTTGTTGAAAACCAATTGCTTTATTCATGTTCCTCTATTTGTGACCTCTCTACTCTGTTCCATTAATCTATGTATCTATCTTTATGGCAATACCACATGGTCTTGATCATAGTAGCTTTATAATAAGTTGTAATACCAGGTAGCACAATCCTCTGATTTTGTTCTTCTTTTTCAGAATTGTTTTGTTTTAGGTCTTTTCCATTTCCACCTAAATTTGAGACTCAGCTTGTGAATTTCTATAAAACACTTGCTGGGAATTTGATGAGGATTGCATCAAATCTATAGATCACTTCGAGGAGGTTAGCGAACTTAACAACAGTAAGTCTTCTGAAATGTGTACACCATATAAGTCCATTTGTTTAGGTCGTCCTTACTTTCTATTGCAATGTTGTATTGTTTTCATTGTAGAGGTGTTACACACTTTTTGTTGAATTTACCCCCAGTAGTTCCATATTTTTGATGCTGTTACAAATTGTGTTTTTTCTAAAATGTCCAATTGTTCATTGATAATAGGTATAAATACAATTGATTTTTGTATATTGTATTTTGTATATTGTATATTGCTCTTATATCCTGCAAACTTGCTAACCTCATTTAGTAGTTCTAGTAGCTTTTAGTAGATCACTTTAAGATTTTCTATGGAGATGAAGGGGCGCTTGGGTGGCTCAGTGAGTTAAAGCCTCTGCCTTCAGCTCAGGTCATGATCTCAGGGTCCTGGGATCCAGCCCCCCCGCATTGGGCTCTCTGCTCAGCAGGGAGCCTGATTCCCCCTCTCTGCCTGCCTCTCTGCCTACTTGTGATCTCTCTCTGTCAAATAAATAAATAAATAAAATCTTAAAAAAAAAAAAAGATTTTCTATGGAGATGATTATGTCATGTGTGAATAGAGGTTTGTGTTTTGTTTTTTTTTTAAGGATTTTATTTATTTATTTGACAGAGAGAGACAGTGAGAGAGGAAACACAAGCAGGGGGAAGCAGGTTCCCCTCTGAGCAGGGAGCCTGGCACGGGGCGGGGCTCCATCCCAGGACCCTGGGATCAGGACCTGAGCCAAAGGCAGATGCTTAGTGACTGAGCCACCCAGGAGCCCCTAGAATTCTTCTTCTGTTCCAACTGGATGCCTATTATCTCTTGTTCTTACTGTACCAGTTTAACTTCTAGTAAAATGCTAAACAAGAGTGGTGAGAATGTTTCTGATTTTAAAGCATCTTTGAGTCTTTCACCATTAAGTATGATGTTAGCTGCGGGCTTTTCATAGGTCCCTTTTATCAGAGTGAAGATGCTCATTTCTATTTCTAATTTGCTGAGTTTTTATCAATAATGGTGTTGGCCTCTGTCAGACGCTTTTTATCCATCCACTGAGAAGACCAAACAATTTTTTCTCTTACCTCTGTTAATATGGTATATTATACTCACTTTTTTTAAATGTTAAGCCAGTCTTGGATTCCTGGGATAAATTCCACTTGGTCATGATACGTTCTCCTTTTAACACACTGTTGTATTTGATTTGCTAAACTTTTGTTTAAAATATTTGCATCTGGGACGCCTGGGTGGCTCAGTTGGTTAAGCGGCTGCCTTCGGCTCAAGTCATGATCCCAGAGTTCTGGAATTGAGTCCTGCATCGGGCTCAGCGGGGAGCCTGCTTCTCTCTCTGCTTCTGCCTACCACTCTGCCTGCTTGTGCTCTCTCCCTCTCTCTCTGACAAATAAACAAATAAAATCTTAAAAAATAAATAAATAAAATGTTTGCATCTATGTTCATGAGTGATATTAATGTATAGTTTTCTTGTAAAGTAATTTTCTATTTCTGGTGTCAGGGCTGGCTTCATAGAATGAGTTAGAAAGTATCTATTCCTATTTTAGTTTCTGGAAAATTTTGTGTAGAACAGGTATTATTCCTTCCTTAAATATTTGGAAGATATCACCATGAAAGCCATCTAGACCTGGAGTCTCCTTTATAGGAATTTTTAAACCACGAATTTTATTTCATAAATGGATGTGACTGTCCAAAATACTTATTTCTTTTCCAGTAAGATTTGGTAATTTGTGTCTTTGAAATAATTTGTCGATTTCATCTAAGTTGTGAAACATATTAGCATAAAGTTGTTCACAATATTCCCTTATCTTTTTAACATCTGTAGACTCTGTAGTGACTTCTCCTCTCTCATTCCTGTTGTTGGTAGTCTGTGTATTTTATCTGTCTCTTCTCTCTGCTACAGTTTATAAATTTTATTGAGCATTTCAAAAATGAGCTTTTGATTTCACTGATTTTCTCTGTTGGTTTTTTGTTTTCTATTTCATTCATTTCTGCTCATATACTTATTATTTACTTTCCCCCTTTTTCCCCCTGATTACTTAAGGTAAAATTTAGGTCATCGATTTCAGACCTTCCTTATTTTCTAATATAGGCTTTTAGTGCTATATAAATTTCCTTTTTAATCATCGCTTTAACTGCATCTCAGAAATTCTGATATGTTGTTTTCATTTACATTTGATTCAAAATATTTTCTGATTCTCTTTGAGCCCTGAGTTATTTAATAGTCTATTTAGTTTATGAATATGTGGGGATTTTCCGGCTATATTTCTGTTATTGATTTTTAATTTTACTCCACTGTGGTCAGAGAACACGCTTTGTCTGATTTGATTCTTTTAAAATTTATTGAGACTTATTTGTGGCCCACAATATAGTTTAACATTAACAGTTCTGAGGGGCGCCTGAGTGGCTCAGGTCATGATCTCAGGGTCCTGGGATCGAGCCCCACATCAGGCTCTCTGCTCAGCAGGGAGCCTGCTTCCCCCTCTCTCTCTGCCTGCCTCTCTGCCTACTTGTGATCTCTCTCTCTCTGTCAAATAAATAAATAAAATCTTTAAAAAAAAAAACATTAACAGTTCTGAAAAAGACTGTACATGCTGCTGTTGTTGTGTAGAGTGTCATGTAAATATGAATTAAATCAAGCTGGTTGACAGTGTTTTTCAACTTTTCCTATCCTCACTGATTTTCTGCTTGTTCTATCAAATATTGATTGAGGGGTTGGCATACTTACATATTTGCTTATTTCTCCTTTCAGTTCTATTAATTTTTGTTTCATGTATTTTTAAGCTGTTACTAGATGCATACATGTTTTGGATTGTTATGTGTAACTGACAGGTTGTCCCTTTATCATTGTGAAAAGACCTTCTCTATCCCTTCAAATATTCTTTGATCTGAAATATACTTCATATATTAACACAGCCCCTCCAGCTTTCTTTTGGTTAGTATGGTACATCCTTTTCTATCCCTTTTCCTTTAATCTATTGATGTCTTTATATTTAAAGTAGTTTTTTGGTAAGCATCATAAAGTCGTATGTTGCTTTTTTTTTTTAAGATGTTATCTTATTTGAGAGTGTGTGTGTGTGTGTGTGTGTGTGAGAGAGAGAGAGAGAGAGAGCACAAGCAGGGAGGAGGGGCAGAGGAAGAGGGAGAAACGGACTCAGCTGCTGAGCAGGGAGCCCTACTCGAGGCTCCAACCCTGGACCCTGAGATCATGCCCTAAGCTGAAGACAGACGCTTAACTGACTGAGCCACCCAGGTGCCCCTGATGTTGCTTTTTTATTCAATCTGACAAGTCTGCCTTTTATTTGAGGTGTTTAAACTATTTTTGTTCAAGAAGATTAATAATTTGGTTTGGTTTGATGCTATCATTTTACTGTTTGCTTTTTATTTGTCCCATTCTGGTTTTTGTTTGTTCATTTTGCTAATTGAGTATAGAGGTGCCCCTTCACTGCACAGAGTACCCAACATATTCTCACACATTCTATGGGGAACAAGAAGCTAAACAACCCTGACTTGTCCCTCCTCTGCTCCCTTCTCCCTATCCATCAGACCTGGCTTCAATGCCCTATCCCATTCCTTTGGACACTTCCTGGGTTGCAAAATGATCCAAAGCAGAAAAGTTGAGTTGAGCCATAGGTTGGGGTAGAGGGGGAAGCAAGCCTGGGACAACTGGGGTGCTCTCTGCTGTCCTGGAGAAGCAAAGGTGTACCCACCCGAGTCCCTTTGAAAAAGCGACGGGCCAGCATAATGGCAGCATGGTAGGGTGGGCAAAGAATGGAGGGGTTGCAAGAAGGCTCCAATTCTCGTTCATTCATTTATTGAGCACTAAGATATGGCTGGTGCCCGGTGCCCAGCAGTGTGTTGGGCATCACTGAAGCAAGACAACACTGAATCATCACTGCCTGAGCAGTTTCAAAGGCCTGTCTGGGGAGCTGTATTGTCCCACAAGCAACAGAGCGCGCTGTGATCACTTTGGGTTCAGCAGAAAGAAACGTAATCCTATTTCATGTAAGGGACAAAAGTAATGATTAGAGAGGTCCAGGGACGTGCCCAAGGTGATCCAGGAATTTGGTGTTTGAGTTTGTATCAAATTAAGGCCCAGGGTTAGTTTTCATCCACTGTCTCGGGCCTCTCATCCATGCAACCCTACCCAACACACCAAGAACCCCTCACAGGTCAGAACTGTCCGGGGTGCACATCATGACATCACAATTCTTCACCAGGGTCCTTTGTGCAGGTCCCAGGTCCTTGAGCAGGGTCTGCACTCCCAGAGTTCTCCCACATGGCTCCTGCTGCCTCGAGGGGCTGCAACTCGTCCTGTGGCAGACGTGTCAGTTGGTCCGACAGCAATGTCTCTGAATCCTCCAGAGTGCCTTGCACAGGCCTGGTGATCGATAAATGTCTACTGATCAAGTCTCTGTTAATGAATGGCGACGACTTCATCAGTGAATATTGATGGCTTTGAGACTCCTGCTCACTCTGGACAATAAGCCAGGGCTCTTGCCAAAGGAGACAGAAAAGAATTCCCAATGAGCTGGATGTGTTCCAGTCCCCCACATGGACAAATCTGTAATCAATTCAGGGGAAGTGGGGCTCTCTCTGTTGTCATGGTGACTCTTAAAAAAAAATCTTCTTTAACAGCATTGCAGACATCAAGACTCTGAAGTAATGGCCCTTTTAAAATGGAATCATATTAATAATATCTACCTGACGGAACAATGTATTTCTTCCTTTCTCTTTATTAGATGCATTATTAACTTGGCTGCAGCAGGACCTCATAAATGCAGAGTGCCCATTCAAAAACACCACTTCCAGCTTGTCATATATAAGGATGAGACTCACCTCTTCCAGGGATCCTCACGGAGAAGGAATGAGCTCTATGAGTGGTGATCTTCAGACTGTAGATTTTTTAAGTGTCTGAGTTGTGCGTGGGTCTCTTCTCTTGGATGAATCCTCAAAACCTGGGGCAGCTCGGGCAGACAGGCAGACCAGGCTGGTCACAGAACATGAGAGGGAAGTTGGCAAAATAATAGATAAATTTCAAAGAAGTTCTACATTGTGCAAGAAATAAATTGCAAGAATCTTGACTCTTACAGTTTTCCTTCCCCAGTGTCAACTTTGGACATTAGATTAAAACTATTCAGTGTTTATTGAGCAAGTAATAATCGCTTCTCGGCCTTTTGGCTAAGATCAAGTGTATTGAGCAAGGAATGTGGCAGATAGACTCTAAAAGAGCCTCCAGGGATCTCCACCTCTATTCAAACCCTTGTGTAACCCCCTCACTTTGATTATGAGCAGGACCTTTGAGCTGCTTTTAGCCAATATGGCAAAGGTGATAAGATGACCCTCCTGCGATTACATTACATAAAATGTAATTTGTTTTGTTACTGACTCTCTCCCTTGCTGGTTTTGATGAAGCAAGGCACCATATTGTGGGCTAAGCTATGGAGAGACCCGCTGGCAGGCAACTGAAGGCAGATTCTAGCCAACAGCCAGAAAGGAACTGAGACCCTAAGTCCAACAACTCCAAGGAACTGAATTCTCCCAACAACCGTATGAGCTTTGAGGTAGATTCTTTCCCCAGTCAGGTCTTCAGGTAAGACTCCAACCCTAGCCAACTCCTTAATTGCAGCCTCATGAGACATCCTGAAGCAGAGGACTCAGCTAAGCCACGTCTGAATTCTTGATTCACACAAACTCTGAGATAACAAATGAGTGTCATTTTAAGCCAATACCTTTGTGTATACAGCAATCGATAACTAATACAAATACCTGCTAATATTCTTTTTCTGCTTTTTTCCTCTGATTTATTTTTTTTTTAAATTTAAATTCAGGGGCGCCTGGGTGGCTCAGTGGGTTGGGGCCTCTGCCTTCGGCTCAGGTCATGATCTCAGGGTCCTGGAATCGAGCCCCTCATCTGCTCTCTGCTCAGCAGGGAGCCTGCTTCCCCCTCTCTCTCTGCCTGCCTCTCTGTCTACTTGTGATCTCTCTCTCTGTGTCAAATAAATAAATAAAATCTTTAAAAAATTTTTAAATTTAAATTCAATTAATTAACATATAGTGTATTATTAGTTTCAGAGGTAGAGTTCAGTGATTCATCGGTTGTACATAACACCCAGCTCTCATTACATCAAGTGGCCTCCTTAATGCCCATCACCCAGTTAGCCCATCCCCCCACCCACATCCCCTCCAGCAACCCTCAGTTTGTTTCCTATTGTTAAGAATCTCTTACAGTTTATCTCCCTCTCTGGTTTTGTCTTATTTTATTCTTCCCTCCATTCCCCTATTATCCTGCTTTGTCTCTTAAATTCCACATATAAGTGAAATCACGTAGTTGTCTTTCTCTGATTGACTTATTTCACTTGCCATAATACCCTCCATTGCAAATGGTAAGATTTCATTTTCTGATGGCTGAGTAATATTCCATCATATATATATATATATATATATATATATATATATATATATATATACCACATCTTCATTATCCATTCATCTGTCAATGGACATTTGGGCTCTTTCCATAGTTTGGCTGTTGTGGACATTGCTGCTACAAACATTGGGGTGCACATGCCCATCCAGATCACTGCTTGTACCCTTTGGGTAAACACCCAGTAGTGCAATTGCTGGGTCAAAGGGTAGCTCTATTTTTAACTTTTTGAGGAACCTCCCCACTGTTTTCCAGAGTGGCTGCACCAGCTCACGTTCCCACTGGCAGTGTAGGAGGGTTCCCCTTTCTCCGCATCCTCGCCGACATCTGTCGTTTCCTGACTTGTTCATTTTAACCGTTCTAACTGAACACCTACTAATGTTCTCAGCGTCATGCAGACACATGGCAGACAACTCCCTGCCTTTGTGGATGTTCCCTCCCAGTTGAGGAGAGAGAAAATAAATAAATAAATCATTGCCACGAAGAAAAAGAAATCAGGGCAAGGGAATAGAACAGGAGGTGGATGGTATTTTAAAAGATTTTTTTTTTAAGTTATCTCTATACCCAGTGGGAGGCTCAAACTGACAACTTTGAGATCATGAGCCACACGCTCCATGGACTGAGCCTCCATGGATGGTATTTTAGATAGGGTTGGTGAGGAAACTTCTCTGTGCAGAGGAAACATTTGAACAGAGGACAGAAGTAGGAATATCCGAAGGAAGAGCAGTAGAAGCCGCTTAGATATAGCAGAAGTTTTATATATTCACATATATTAATCCCTCAATCTTATTTTCTGGTTAAGGTTTGAGTCCACATGTACAACATTTTTGTTAAGGAAACATAAGCCTTAGGTTTGAAAGAGAAATCTGTATTACTACCCCTGAAGTTGGAGAGATTAAGTAAAAGACCTCTGTGTTTCCTTAGAGGGGTCCTGCTGGTGTGGGCCCCGGAGAGGGGGAGGGCAGCAAACCTAATAATATTGGGAAACAGGTGACTGAAACGTCACCCTACTCTCCATTCATCCACCATCCATTCATCCACTCATCCACCCACCCATGCATTTACCTATCAACCCATATATCCATTCAACAAATACTGATGGAGCACCTGACTGAGCCAAACATTGCAATAGAAAAGTGGAGATGAGACAGCCAGGGCCACTGTCCTCATACAGTTTAATCTTCATTCTCCACCCAAAGTTGGGTACCATCCCTAAATTACCATCTCCTCCACTACCCCAAGCTCTCATTTCTGCAGTCACACATCTCACACTGGCTGGGGGATGTCCAGGTAAATGTTGCTCCCCAGTCTTGCGGAAGCAGAACCCAAGATATTCCCTCAAAGCACTCTCTGAGATGGATGTGGTCAGAGTAGACAATCAGAGATCTCAGAATCTGATGCAAAGTCTTTCTGGTACCTAATTCATGGGGAAGCTCTTCTAGGTATCAATACTAACAGCACAAAGCCTTCTGAAATAAATATTCAAATCTATTGAATAGTATTACAGGCTGGCAGGAGTGAGGAGTATGTCCTTATTTTCAAAAAGTATGTGTTTCTTTTTCTCTTTAAGATTTTATTTATTTATTTATTTATTTGAGAAAGAGTGAATGAGAGAGCACAAGCAGGGGGAGTGGGGGAGGGAGATGCAGGCTCCCCACTGAGCAGGGAGCCTAACGTAGGGCTCGATCTCAGGATCCTGGGATTATGACCTGAGCCAAAGGCAGACGCTTAACCGACTGAGCCGCCCAGGTGCCCCAAAAAGTATGTGTTTCTAGATCCTGCTACTCTGTTCCCTCTGCCCTAAAATTTTGATGTGTTCCCCATCTTCGTCTTCTGCTTTATGTACCCTGAGTGAGTTAAAACATTTCTTTTTTACCAAATCTGAATCCTGGTCCAGTAAGTTCTCCTAAGCTCGTGACTTGTGTGTCTATTTTCCTGCTGGACTCACATATCCCAAAGGGCACAGATACACAGTCTGTCCTAAACCAAACTTGAAGGCAGGTGCAATAGCAAGGCCTCCAAACTTTAAGATCTGATGAATGAAATCTGCAGGGACTGTCTCCTGGGCTAAGCAGAGTAGGAGAGAGAGGTAGAGTAATCCTGGGGTTCAGAGAGAAAACTATGTTACTGTCCAAGGAGGAGAGTCCCTGGAGAGAGGGGGTTCTAGTAGCAGTCATGCTACTAGAGAGGGACCTTAGTCCTGGAGTAGGAGACTGTTTTAGGATATTCGGGTTCAGGGTCCATGCTCCTAAACAGCTGAATGATTAAGACCTTGCCATCTTAGCATATTGACACATTCAGAACTTTCCTGACTCCAGATCAGGGTCCTGGTGCTGGGACTACATTGCCTTTTGTGAGAGGGGGTATGTCATTCTCCTATGAGTATGGTTAGTGTGAGCAGAACACTGAAAGACATCATTCTGAGTGGCCTGTGAGCCCCAGCCCAGGCTCACAGGTGGCCCAGAGAGGCACCGTCCATTCTGTGTGGCATTAATGACATCCGGTTGATCCATATTGCCACCGGTTGGCCATGACCAGCATTTCTAGGACTTTGGGGTCTGGCATTTCCCCTATTTACTCACTAACACCCGAAAGTTCACTTTTAGGAACCATCACTCCAATAGCTACAGCTTTCTTGCTATTTAAATGCTGTCTGTAGATTGGTATATGCTGATTCAATTTTGGAAAACTGTCGGGCACCTGGGTGGCTCAGTTGTTAGGCGTCTGCCTTCAGCTCAGGTCATGATCCCAGGGTCCTGGGGTTGAGCCCCGCATCGGGCTCCCTGCTCAGCGGGAAGCCTGCTTCTCTCTCTCTCACTCTCCCTGCTTGTGTGCCTTCTCTCACTGTGTCTCTCTGTCAAATAAATAAATAAAGTCTTTAAAAAATTTTTTGGAAGACTGGGAATATTTACTAAAGATGAACACCTACTCCGTGATCCATAAATTCCATTCTTAGGCATATACTCAAGAGAAATGAATGCATACATCTAGCAAAAGACATATATATGAATGTTCATCACAATTTTTTCCATTATAGCCCCGAACTGAAAAAAAAAAAAAAAAAAAAGACAACTGTGCATCAGTAGAAGAATGGATTTAAAAAACTATGGAGAGAATGGCTACAATTAACAACACAGGAAAAAACAGATGTTGGCAAGGGTGTGGAGAAAGGGGAACCCTCCTACAGTGTTGGTGGGAATGCAAGTTGGTGCAGCCACTCTGGAAAACAGTATGGAGGTTCCTCAAAAAGTTGAAAATAGAGCTACCCTATGACCCAGCAATCACACTACTGGGTATTTACCCTAAAGATACAAATGTAGTGATCCAAAGGGGCATGTACACCCCAATGTTTATAGCAGCAATGTCCACAATAGCCAAACTATGGAAAGAACCTAGATGTCCATCAACAGATGAATAGATAAAAATGTGGTATATAGGGGCGCCTGGGTGGCTCAGTGGGTTAAAGCCTCTGCCTTCGGCTCAGGTCATGATCTCAGGGTCCTGGGATCGAGCCCCGCATCAGGCTCTCTGCTCAGTGGGGAACCTGCTTCCTCCTCTCTCTCTGCCTACCTCTCTGCCTACTTGTGATCTCTCTCTCTGTCGAATAAATAAATAAAATCTTAAAAAAAAAAAAAAGATGTGGTGCATATATATACAACAGAATACTATGCAGCCATAAAAAAAAACACAAAATCTTGCCATTTGCAACAACATAGATAGAACTAGAGGGTATTATGCTAAGCGAAATAAGTCAATCAGAGAAAGACGATTATCATATGATCTCTCTGATATGAGGAATTTGAGATGAAGGGCAGGGGTCATGGGGTGAAGAGAGGGAAAAAATGAAACAAGATGGGACCAGGGAGGGAGACAAACCGTAAGAGACTCTTAATCTCAGGAAACAAACTGAAGGTGGCTGGGGGGTAGGGGGGTAGGGATGGGGTGGCTGGGTGATGGACATTGGGGAGGGTATGTGTTATGGTGAGTGCTGTGAATTGTGTAAGACTAATGAGTCACGGACCTGTACCCCTGAAACAAATACATTATATGTTAAAAAAAAAAAAAAAAGAAGAAGAAAGAAAAAGAATCAAACGCTTAACCAACTGAGCCGCCCAGGCAACCCTCAAATGTTTTTACTTTAAAATAATCTTTATACCAACTCTGGGACTCCCAGAGACCCTCAAGTCCCAATTACCCTCTTATTCACCAGTCTCTTCCAGGAGGAGGGGAAGTAGAGAAATTACTTTCCCCTCTGACCCTCTGATCTGAGAGTGTGGTGGTAGGGAAGGAACCACCATTAGCTTTTATTTTTTTAAAAAAACCATTCTTTTCTCTGTCACATCTGTGTCTCATGTCCCTCTGCCCCCCAGTCCCCAGTGGAGAGGTGCCCTCCTTCCTACCAGCAAACCACTGAGTCTGGAATTCTCCCTTCTGGCCTTCTTAGGGCTTCACTCTTGTACTTTTCTCCTCTTTCTCTAGGTTTTAACTGCTTTCTCCACTGGCTTTTTAAGATTTTATTTATTTATTTGTCAGAGAGAGAGCAGAAGCAGGGGGAGTAGCAGGCGGAGCAGAGGAAGAAGCAGGCTCACCACTGAGCAAGGAGCGCAAAGCGGGACTCGATCCCAGGACTTTGGGTTCATAACCTGAGCTGAAGACAGCCACTTAACCCACTGAGCCACGCAGGCGCCCCTCTCCACTGGCTTCTTCCCATTTGCATTTAAATACTCTCAATTCTCTTTCAATCCTTGGTGGGGAGGGAGCCTCTCTTTCAATCCTTGGTGGGGAGGGAGCCCCACCCCCCAATCCTCTCCCCTCAAATCCTCTTTAAATCTTTTCTTCCATCTGCAACCGCTGCCCTACCTTTTCCTCTCATTCACCCCCAAGATCTGGAAAAGTCCTCCCTGCTCACAGTGCAGGCATTCTCCGCTCGGGCTCCTCCAGCCGGCTTGCTCTGGTGTCACCTCACGGAAACCTGCTCGTCGCCCTCTCGGGTCACCGCTCTGCCGTGAAACCCAGCTTCCGCCCGGAAGCCCCCGCTGCTCCAGGTCTGCGTGGCGTTTCACGCCGGGAACCTGCCCTCCCCCTCCGGACGCGGCTCCTCCCCCGCTCGCTCGCTGTGCCCACGTCCCTCCTGCCGCTGCAGCTGCTCCTGCTCAGGCTCTTGCTCGCGCTCCCCTGCCGCCCTCCCTGCCCCTGCCCTTCCGCAGGACTCGGTCTCCAGGCACCTTGTCGCTCTGCGTGCTCTGCCCGAGCAAGGCTGCAGTCAGTTACCGTCGTTTCTTAAGCCCCGCCTCTCCCCGGAAAGTTCTGGGCATCTCTGGGGTGATGATGATCGCAGGGACTGCCAATTCGCCTCCTTGCCTCTATTCTCCCCTTTTTATATAGTAACAGACCCTTGCTATTCAGCGGGGTACGTGGCTGTCCGCAGGAAAGAAGGTAGCTCCCCGCCTCCGTCGCAGGTGGTTGGGGCCATGGGACTCGGTTCTGGCCAATAGATGTGAACGCGTCACTGAGAACTTCTGAGAAGATTACTTAGGAGAAGCTCCCTGAACTCGGGTCCCACCTCGTGTTCCTTTCCCCCGTCCTCCTGTCCACTGACTGGAGGGAGGTGTAATGCCTGACTCCACAGCCATCTTGGGCCAGGAGGCAGTTTTAAGGATGGCAGTCCCAGGTAGTGGGGCAAGAGAGGGGAGCTGTGTGGGTCCTGGAGAGCTTGCCCCAGCCTCAACACCTGCCCTCGGCGCCTCCCGGGACTTCTTCTGGGGGAAGAAAAACATACAAAACAGAGCCACTATTGAGTCTGGGAGCTGAAACGAGCTCTGATACATCTCTTGACCTCCCAACGGTTGTAGGACATGTCACGGTTAGGAGTTAACGGCCAAAAAGGAATTCTTGAGACATCTTTGGTGCCAAAAGGTGGTTTTATTAAAGCACGGGGACAGGACTCGAGGGCAGAAACTGCTGCACTGGGGTCGTGCTGGGTGACTGATTATAGATTTTCAAGTTGGGAAGGGTCTAGGGATAACATAAGTCTCTAAGGAATTTTGGAAGCAAGGTTTCCAGGACCTTGAGGGGGCTAGCCATTGTTAGGAAAAGATCATTTTTAAAAAAGATTTTATTTATTTATTTGGCAGGGAGAAAGCATGCACACAAGCAGGGGAAGCCACAGGCAGAGGGAGAGGGAGTGGGCAGACTCCCCCACTGAGCTGGGAGCCTGATGTGGGGCTTGATCCCAGGACCTCGGGATCATGACCTGAGCCAAAGGCAGATGCTTAACCAACTGAGCCACCCAGGGACCCCTGGAAAAAGTCACTTATTACTGTCTAGTAAAACCCCAGTCATGAGACTTCAGATGTATATCAGTGGGCCATATGCTGGGGGGATGATTGCTAACATGTATCTTGGGGAGTAGAGATAAAGGAAGTTTCCAAAGAAATTTTTATACCTTAAAGAAGACTTACAGGATCCCAGAGGTCAGGATAATGTTGAGCTAAGGTTGCCTTTTGCCCTCAGCAAATTAACATCAAGGCTGCTGAGTTCCTAGAGGAATGTCACTCTGCCTTTTCAAGGACCTGTCAGTGGGCTGTAAGTAGTAAGGAAATTTAATTTTTTTCTTTTGCTTCTGTTTCCCACATGACTCACCATTAAGAAGTCGGCAATCTTCTTCTGTCCACCTGCTCCTCCCCCTGTATGTCCAACCACAGGTAAAGGTGCACTCCTCCCTCTGGCTTTCTCCCAACCAGAAATCAGGGAGGCATCTTTGACTGCCGAGCATCTCCTTACACACACCCAGTGATGGAACCCTGTCATTTCTGTCTCCTCGCCACATCTCGGGATCCATGCTCTGTCTCCAGGCCCTGGTTCAGGCCAGCATAAACCATCACCCCACAATCACCCATATACCTGGGAGCCCCAGGGGGCCCGGGAACTGCCAAATGCCCTCAGTAATCCTGGGAGCGAGGTCCTGCTTGCCTGAGACAAAGGGGAAAGGGAGAGAGGTGGGGGTGCCTGGATGGAGGGAGGAAGAGAGCCCCGAAGGGATGCGAGGCCCCAGGGACAAGCCCTGGATGCCCCAACCTTGCCTCCAGGGCCAGCCGGCTGGGACAGTGTCAAGGGCAAGGGAAGAAGATCCTGGCCAAATCTCAACATTTGCTTTTTGGAACCGCTGCAGCAGTGCCTTCCTGGGGACTTCCCTTTCCCCCCAAAGCCATTTCCAGCCACTTCTTGGGGAGGCTTAGTTACCAACTCACAGTCTGTGTGTGTGGAGCTCAGGTAAGGACATCCGGGCCCCCAGGCATCCCTGGGCCTAGTCTTCTGTCTACTAAGCCCCTGCTGTGTGCTGGGCACTGTGCTAGGAGCCTCCACCATCCTTTGGGGAGAGTTTTTCATGCCCATTTTCTAGGCTGGACACTGGAACTCACAGAGGTAAAATGATTGGCCCAGGGCAGCACAGCTGAAAAGGAATAGGCTTGGGATTTGCCCTGGGTCTGTCTGACTCCAAATCCCTGCTCTTCCCCTGCTCACAGATACCCCTAAGCCTGGATAAATATCTCCATCACCTGCAGAGCTATTAAAAATCTGTTTCTAGGGACGCCTGGGTGGCTCAGTCGGTTAAGCGTCCGGCCCTTGATTTCAGCTTGGGTCGTGATCTCAGGATCATGGGATCAAGCCCCGCGTTGGGCTCCGAGCTCAGCACGGAGTCTGCTTGTCCCTCTCCCTGTGCTCCTCCTCTCCCCCACTCGTGTTCTCTCTCATAAACAAATTAATTAATTAATTAATTAATTAATTAATAAAATCTTTGGGGAAAAAAAATAAAAATTCTGATTCTAGGGTCAAACCCCAAAGATTGTCTCCCAGCTGTTCTGGGCTGGAGCTGTGAAGTTTTTGTTTTTGTTTTTTTTCACATGGGCCCCAGATTCCCAGGTAATTCTGATGCTCAGCAGGTAATTCTGATGCTCAGCTGGTCTAAGGTTGGAGCTGCACCAAGTCCTGCTGCCTCTTGGAGCTAGGAACTACCGCTAGGCGCCCCCTCCCCCCAGCCCCCCGCAGTGGGGAGGAGGGGCCGCTGGATGAGGCAGCTGCAGCCCTGCACAGGGGTCTGGCAAAGCATGAAAGAATCTCATCCTGCAGTAGGCCCAGCAGAGCCTGCTGAAGCGTGCTGGTGCCAGGAGACAGCTGTTCCGCCTAATAATACCAGTTTCAGGGACCGTTGCTTTGAATTCTTTGTGCATTTGACCAATCTGATTGTTCTTGCCATTTATCTTGCACAGAGATGCCAAGTTTGTGCACAGCATCTGCCTATGTCAGTCTGTGTTCAAATATCTTCACGGGCTCCTCCATTCCACAGGGTCCTGGTGAAGCTCTCGCCCCAGGGCAGTCTGGCCTGACTTTCTGTTCCTTCTTCCCTCTGGTTGGTGTCCTTCACAAAGCCCCTTTGCTGTGCTTCTCCTTTCTCCCCTTCCCTGATCCAGAACCAGCACCCCCATCCCCAAACTCTTCCTCGCTCTCCAGATCCTACCCATCCTTTCCTCCAGGGAGCCCTCCTTGATTGATCTGGTTCATAGTCCTTCCTGGCCCTACTAGAACTTTCCCTGTTGTTCATGTCTTCTGCTCTGCTGTGTCCTGTGACCTCCACACATCTGCAGCCTAAGGAC
Organism: Potos flavus; assembly: GCA_028534135.1. Taxonomy (NCBI): domain Eukaryota; kingdom Metazoa; phylum Chordata; class Mammalia; order Carnivora; family Procyonidae; genus Potos; species Potos flavus. Next base: position 84,304,112 of record CM052898.1, on the reverse strand, counting down.
ACAGCACAGGTTGCTTCTCAAGGGCATCAGCTGGATCTTGAATGTCTTCTTGACTCCATGTCTGCACTCCTGAGCCATGGCCCCAGGCCTGCATTGTCCTAGCAATTCCCTTAGCCCTTTCCTCCCTGCCCTCAGAACTGACCTGCCTTATGACCCTTTACTCTGCTAAGAAACCAATGATCCAGTTTGTAATAATCTAATCATGCGATTTAATTTTTCATTTTGTTAAGCGAGGAGCTACATTTTATGCAGCATTGTCCCTGGCTAGGTGTTTTACCCCGGTTATCTCATTTATTACAAAAACTCTTTGAGGTAGGTGCATTAGCTGTTTTACCAATGCAGAAACTAACATGCAGGGAAGTTAGGGATATGCTCAAGATCGCGCGGTGGTTGGGTGATGGAGCAGGGCAGTGAGGTCCAGCCGGGCGTTTTCACTCATTTCCTCAGCTCCTGGTAGCCTTTCTTGCTCTGCAGTGTTAACAATAGTCACTAGATGGTGTCGCGAGGCAGCCGCGGGCCGGGCTCCCGAGGAAGGACCCTTGGCGGGAGGCTGAGCCTGTAGTGCCTACCTTCACCACCAGGGGGCAGGCGGGGGAAAGAAATGGCGCCTGGGGCCACCAAAGAGTCGGCGTTGCTCTAAATGGTTAGGGAGCCCCCTTACCTTAGGGCTGGGGAAGGCCACCGCACGGCACTGATTATTTTAGTTCTGCTAAACCTTACAAGTTCCAAAATGTGTTATTGACGTCTTCCTTACATATAGCAAAGCACCCTAGCCTAAGCAGAACTTTCCTCTTTTTTGTTCACTAGAAGTCATCAGCGTGACGATAGAATGAACAGCATCCCCTCTGTTGCTCGGGGCTTGAGCGACAAAGAGAATCACCACCAAGTACCTCGTGTGTGCGGACGCTTTACATGCTTTATGGCATTTGATCTTCACCTCTTCGAGAGGTTCCGAGAAGGGAAGTGACTTGCTCAAGTTTACAAGACTGCAATCCCAATCAAACCGATTTCAAAGTTTCGTAGCCTCCCTGAGACTGAGTAGCCTCATCTGCTAAATGGACACAATGATAACAAGACCTATACCAGTGTTGAATAGGGTCATGCCCATGGAGCGGCACAGGTGGGGGCACTCAAGTGGGTGAAGTAAAAGATGCTACGTACCCGAGGTCTGTCACAGAGCGAAGTCTAAGACGGGCTCCAAGGGCAGTCTCCCTTTGCAGCACCTGCCTTATACATTCTGGTGGTGGGTATTTTTGTATCTGACTTACATGGAAAGATTGAGACCCCCAAAGGGGAAGAGAGTTAGCTAAACTTTCCAAACTGGCTGGTGTTCATTGATTTTCATTGATTCACATACTTGACAAGCAATTATCGGATACCTACTGTGTATTAGGACTCTGTCAGGCACAGCAAAACAGGGATGATTCAGATATTTTCCCCATATTTCAGGTGTTCACAGTCGAGGGAAAGGATGATTGCTCCTATCAGGACTGTGCTGTCATTCCCCGCTGCGTTCTGTGATGTCACCTCACCCCTATATCCACTCGTAGACCCCCTGCCAACTCCCCCACTCATCTACTCATCCATCCAACCAACCACCCACCTATCTACCCATGTATTCATCCCATCATCCATCCACCCACCTGTCTACTCATCCATCCATCATCCACCCATCCATCCACCCCACTTATTAGTACGTCCATTTAAGCAGTTGTTTAGACCATCTTTTCTCTGGGTGGAGTCCCCTCCCCATGCCCCCATAGTCATTCATGTTCTATCACATCACCTATCACTCTGGTTGTAACGGTCTCTTCTCTAACCTGTATTCCCTTCTCAACAGTGAGTTCCCCAAGAACAGGAGACTGGAGTGTAGAGACACTCAGCAAATGCTCATTGAATAAAGTAGTGGTGCCCAAAGTGGGAGCTGGTCACCTCAGGGTTTGTGCAAGACGATCAACTGGAATGCAGGAGGACAATTTTAGAACTTCCATTTGTGGGGTGCCTGGGGGGCTCAGTCGGTTAATCATCTGCCTTTGGCTCAGTCATGATCCAGGGTCCTGGGGTAGAGTTCCACATCGGGCTCCTTGCTCAGTGGGGAGTCTGCTTCCCCCCACCCCCACCTCCTGCTCCCCCAGCTTGTGCTCTCTGACTCTGCATCAAATAAATAAATAAAATCTTACAAAAAGAACTTCCGTTTGCATTTATTTTTAAATTAAATAAGAATGTAATTAATTATTTCTTTTTTTTTTTAATTTTTTTTTTAATTAATTATTTCTAGCTGGATCCTGATGCAGCTGATGTATTAGACAATCCGGCATTACTCCTGGCACACGAGGCATCCTGAAAGGAGAACAGGAGTCCCACGCTCATTTGCTGGCTTTCAAGCAATTGCAAATGTAGTACTTCAACTATAGCATGTCCACGGATGCTAATTTTACAAAAGTGAGATTTTCAAATATCAGAGTCTTTGTGTGACTTTATAACAAGATGTCGGGTGACTAAAAATTTTGAGTTAGTTGGTGTTTAAATATGGTTAATCTCATCCCCTGAATTTAAGATCAAATGGCAAAGCTGGGTATTATATTTAGCAAAACAAGAAAGAACACATGGGATCTAGGACCCAGGGGACCGCACAGCACAGCTGGGCAGAGGAGGTCCAGAATGGCTGATGGGCAGCAGGGCCAGAAAGCAGGCAGGCCCAATGAAACTGAGGCCTGAATGACTCAGAGGAAAACGACTTGTTAGCAGGCCTGATATTTAGCCAAATGTGCCAGTTGAAGTACTTCTTAAGTGCTTATTAAATAGCAGCTAACATGAACCACACTTTTTTCACTGCCCAGTCAGGTCCTCTGGACCTCACCATGACCCAGACCTTTAGGAGCTGATGCCTGGCACAGCAGGGGGCTTCCAGTACCTGCCCTGTGCTTTTACGGCTTTGTCCATTTTGATTGCTCTCTGCTATGAATCATCCCCACATATTGAATTAAATTAAGTTGGTTTTTGATTAAATATTTTTAGTATAATTCTCTGTTTATTAGACTATCTGATATGATGGAAAGTTTGGAAGAAAACTAGGATATGATATAGGCAAATAGGACAAAGAAAAGAAAGGCAAATAGAAACTCCTGAAGAAACAAATGACTTCCAAGAAAGACAGTGTGCTTATAGTATGTCATCATAATTGGCTGAGCCTCCATCAATACTTGCCTAGTCATAATCATGTAAACACTGTTGCCTGATTTTCAATTTTTAGATTCAGCCTGTAAACAAAGAACAGAAACCTTATTTGTAGTTGTGAAATAGAACATGAGTCCTGAAAACATAAAGTAAAGCTGAAGGAATAGGGAGAGAAATTAATCCTCATCTAACGGAGAGTCAGAATACACTGTGGAGGGCTGGTGGGGCTAAGAGTAGACATAAAAAGGTAGTATTTATCCTTACAAAGACATCCAAGTGAGGAATGCATATGATTATCTAAATTCAGGTTAATTAGGAAGGTAACAGGTAATGCCTAACATTGATAAGTCTAGAAAGCATGTTAAAGTCATACTGTCTCTGATGGGGAAAAACTGTACTTTAAGCCGACTGACCAAACTGGCAAGGGAACTCCAGTCCTTGTCTCAGAGCCCTTCCGGTTCTTCTCTCCTACCCCGTTCTTCTCCTGCGCCAGAATGCCAAGTATGCGCGAGGAGGAGGAGATAAATTACCCTCCCTGCTTGTGCTCGGGGCTCAGATCTTTGGAGAAGGATCTCCTCTGAGTCCACCGGTGAATAAATCTAATCTCTCTCCTTTCTTAGTCCCTGAGTGCCGCTTGGTTTTTCTGCCAGGATCCAGTCCAGGTTCTGCTACATCTCGAAGAGGCTTGGAAAGATGGCAGAGAAAGCTCACATCTCCCATGTTTACAACTAGGTATCACTTACATCTGAGTAAATAAATTGGAAAGCAATCTGAAGACTGGCAGACAAACTCCACGACTAAATGTAGAGAAGAGAATCATACTGTCCGGAGATATGGAAAGAACGCCCAGCAAAAGTACCTGGCCGAGTTCAGAATGACCCTGCCGGGCCTTCCCTTCCAAGCTCTTCTGTGCTCCTTGACATTTTATCAACCATGTGCATCTGCTAAAAACTTAAAGCCGGCAAAAGGAGCTTTCCCGTGATTAACGTGGATGAGGTAGGAACTACTTGAAAGCAGTCCCCTAAGTGGCGGTTCTTGAAATTCAGAATTTATTGACTGACATGCTTTGTTTAGAAATCTGTTGTGATTCGGACTCTGTAAAAAAACTTCCCTCTCGAGAGAAAAATTAAACAAGATTAAACCAGAGAGGGACACAAAGCATAAGAAACTCTTAATCTCAGGAAACAAACTGAGGGTTGCTGGGGTGGGGGTGGGGGTAGGGATGGGGTGGCTGGGTGATGGACACTGGGGAGGGTATGTGCTATGGTGAGTGCTGTGAATTGTGTAAGACTGCTGAGTCATAGACCTGTACCCCTGGGGCAAATAGTACATTATATGTTGATTTAAAACAAAAACAAACAAACAAAACCTCCCCTCTCTCCCCTGTTGGATCTCATCAGGTGAGGTCTGAGAGAGGTGACCAGGTGGGGCCCCAAAGCTGGAAGGCTGCTGCTGAGCTCCGAAGGGGATTGAGGGTCCTTCTCCGGATGGGGGATGTGTGCTGTCTGTGGACGGCAAGGCAGGGACCACACTGCAGCCCAGACACCAGGAGCTCAGCACTCCAGGGGACCCACAGCTCCTGCACAGCCCTAGCTGGGATGTAGGGCTGGGGAACCCCGGGGCAAGGTCATTCTTGCTCCGTGAGTAGGAACCCAGGGCTACTTGCGTGGTAGACCAGCTGCCCTCAGCCCCTGGGCCACTCCGCAGTGCTAGCATCCCTCCCTGAGGACAGACGGAGGTAGCAGCTGGCAGGCAGACACCCATGCAGGTGGGACAAAGACCGTCCATTTGTTGCGAGGAGGGAAGGCCCCAGGAAGGGAAGCCCGACCCTTTTCTCCTCTCCTCTGCCACAATCTGTAGAGCTGAAGATACCAGTGTGCAGGGCCCCTCCTGCCCCTCCTCCTACTCCCCTTTCTGCCCACAGCGACCCTGCATAGATCCCCAGATTCCTCCCACCTTGGGCAGGGCCCCTAATTCCAAAATAATACACTACTCTTCCTCAGTCAAACCCAGACTCTCAAGGTCCTGCTCCTCCCTGACCTGCAGCTTTGCTGCTCAAAGGCTGGTTCTTGGGCCAGCAGCACAGACATCACCAGGGAGCTTACTGGAAACACGGAATCGTGGGTTCCTGCTTCAGAACCTGCATTTTTAAGGAAACCCCCAAGAGAGGGCGCTTTGGTGGCTCAGTCAGTTGGAGGGTCCGACTCTTGGTTTCAGCTCAGGTCATAATCTCATCTGTGGCAAGATCAAGCCCCGAGTCAGGCTCTGCGCTCAGCAGGCGAGTCTGCTTGAGGACCCTCTCCCTCTGCCCCTCCCCCCACTCACATACTCTCGCTCTCTTCCTTTCTCTAAGATAAATACATCTTAAAAAAGAAAAAAGGCAACCCAAGTGACTCACATGCACATTAACATTGAGAAGCAGCGAATTAGAATACACTATCTGATCAATCAACTGACCCTACCACTACCAGCTGACATTTAAAAAATTCCCTCCTGTGATGTAGGCTGCAGGCTAAGACTTCGCATGTCTTGTCTTATTTACCTTTCACACAACTTGACAAGGCAAAGACTCTCTTGAACCCATTTTACAGATGAAGAAGCTAAAGTTCAGAGAGATCAATCGACTTGCCTAAGACTACTGGGACCAACCTGGGATTTGAAGCCAGGCAATCCAACTCCAGAAAACTCTTCGGTCTCAAGAGTGAGGTTAACAATGATATTATTCATCTGGGGAGGGTTTGTGCTTATTCTAAAAGGTCTTAGAAAAACATTCAAGCAGGAGAAGCTGTCCGGGAGCTGGGAAGAGCTGAGGACAGGGCGGGAGGGGATATGGATTCTTTTTTTTTTTTTTTAAAGATTTTATTTATTTATTTGACAGGAGAGAGATCACAAGCAGGCAGAGAGGCAGGCTAGAGGGAGAGGGGAAACAGGCTTCCCGCTGAGCAGAGAACCCCATGTGGGGCTTGATCCCAGGACCCTGAAATCATGACCTGAGCCGAAGGCAGAGGCTTTAACCCACTGAGCCACCCAGGCGCCCCGGGCATGTGGATTCTAGAACCACTGTTTAAGAGGGTGACTTTGAGCAAGTCACTTAGCCACATCTGTGGAACGAAAATAACGATGGTTTCTGTCATGCAGGGTTAGCCGATTATTCCATGAGAAGGTAAGCGCATCCTCCTACTAACAGTGAGCTTTGGACGTTGTTTGCCCTCCCTGTTCGAGGCCAGTACCAGATGCTGGGATGTAGAAATCGGGAGGTGACACTCTGCCCCCGCAGAGTTCAGACCCAGGGGGAAACTGACCCATCTCGGCTGATTTACAACGGTATAGCATGTCTGTTACTCCAGGGAAGCCTGGGGGCTCCGGGTGCCACAGGAGAAACGTGCAATCCCCTCTGTGCAAAAGGAAATGCTTCCCTAGAGGAGGCGACCTCTGGATTGAGTGCTGAAGAAGTCAGGCCGGTGGAGGAGAGAGATCTAGATGAAGGGAGCGGCACACCACCAAAGCTGGAATGGCAGTCGGCACACAACACCGTCCAGCAGCTAGGGGGCGAGGGGCCTGGGGAAGGCAGTCCCCACAACACAGAGCAGGGCAGGCGAAGGCCCAGGCATAAGCCAGAGAGCAAAGATGCCGTTTACCTGCCCCTCCCAAGCAGATTGCTCCAGGCCCTCGTCCACCGGCTGCCTCCTCTGACTTTTCATTGTCTCTTGGCTTCCAGGCTCTTTCTGACTAAGACTTTTACTGTCTTCACTGACACACAATTGCTCTCTCCTCTCCCTGCTGCTGGGTTTGGAGACCCAGTGTTTTGGCTAATACCTCAGACCCCCACAATTCTTCCCAGCTTCTTCCTCAGATCTAACCCAGGTCTTGGCAACATGGTACCCCTCCTGCACGCACTAAGTGAACATGTGGGTTTTGTGCCTCTGCCTCCGGGCAGACACAGCCCTGGGCGGGGATCACAGATAAGCAAGCGGAGTGGTGACTGGGCTTCAGCTTCACTCACCCCTCAGGTGCCTTTGTGCAGTGTTCAACCTGATGATCCCGATGCTTAAGAACCTGCCTTGTTCTCCGCTCAGGCTGGGGGCACCTTGGGACCATCTCTGACACCCAGTGTCCAGGAACAGGGCTTGCCACTCAGGGGGATGAATGGATGGCCTCACACTCATGTCCTCCAGCTTACTGCCAGGGTTAGGGAAAAGAGATGCACTGCATATCCTGCCTGGTGGGGTAAAGCTAGACTTGTTTCAGCCTCTAGCTTTCTCCTGTTTGGGCTCAGAGCTACTTGACTATGCCATTTCTGTCCTCCAGTGGGACCCAGTCTTGGCAAAGTACCTGAGGCCAGAGGTAGGAGTGGGGCCTTCTAGGCCCTTCTACCCAAAGGAAGATCTGCTCCCCGGAGCCGAGGAGGGATAAGGGACAGACAGGGCCATCAGGGAGTGATAGCCAGAGTGGGGAGATATTAGATCCATCACGAGAACAAATAATGAATAATTCAAACCTGCAGATCATTTCAGGGCCAGACTCTGTGTTCCGGCTTCCCAGACTCCACCAGTGAGCGTGTCCACTGAGCTCCTCCTGCCTGGGGCCCCTGGGAGTCTGGGGTGAGCTTGAGCCGCCTGCTACAAGCTCAAGGGCTCTTTGAAATTACCTGTTTCATCTTAAAAATTCATGAGAATTTTGCACTCTAGTTCTGGGCTTGTTTTAATGTAACATCGTGTGTGAAATTACTTTCTGTGAGTAAAACAGAAACCGCAGAGAGATGCCTGAGTTTCCCTGTGACTTTGCATTCTGTTGGTGCCGTCTTGGTCATGGTGAGGAGACAGCGTTCTGTAGTTTTCCCTGCCCTGCCTCCATCCCTTTCTGCTGCCAGTGGCTCAGTTTCCCTTTGGGGGAACCATCCCCCTCATCCTCCCTCTATAGTCAGACTCTGCCCGCTGTCACAGGGGTGGACCCAAATCGTAGTTTACATTCTTCTGAGCACAGTGATTGCTTTGGGAGTGGAAGCACTCCACAGTCCCCCACCCTGGGCGTTTCGGCTGCTACTGTTGGGACAGAGAAGGCCTATTTCGGCTGGGATGGCTAAATTGCTGGGAGATAGCCTGGAAGCTTTGAGGCCACATAGTACAGAAAAGCTACCTGGGAATGAAACAACCCAAAGGAAAGCAGAGCTGAAACATGGAAAGAGGCCAAGTCCCAGGGGGCCATGTAAGTCCCTAGATCTAGCTATACCTGAAGCCATGTAATTTTTTGGTGAAACTGGTTTGCATCAGGTTTCTTTCACTTATAACTGAAAGAGTTATAACTAATTCAACCAGTGGGAACATGCTCCAGGTTAGAGGCCAGGCCCATTGGAAAGAATTTCAGAGCTTTGGCGTGGGAGCCAGAAGACTGGATTTGGGTCCTAGCTTTCCCACAAACTTGCTATGTGATTTTAAGGGTTGAATGAGGTCATCTCCAGGGGTTCTTCCAACTCTAAGATCCTCTGCCTAAAAAATCTTGTAGAGATTTAATGAAAGGCAAGTTTACCATGGACTTGGGGTGGGATTTGTGGGCTGCATATCTGGAGATTCTGACTCCGTGTCTGGGTGGGGCTTACACGTCTGTATTTTTAATGTGATGTCCAGGTGGTTTTATTACACAGCCAGGTTTGAAACCACTCAGACTCTTGAATTCTTCTTTTTCCTGAGGCGGCCATTTAAAGATCTGCCCAACAAGGACTTATCAAGCACCTACTACGCGCCAGTGACCCCTTCTTTTGACAATGGCTTTCTTGTTGGGCGGGGAGGGTGACCTCGGTCCTCACGCCGACTTTCTGTAAAATCCCAAGGCTGGCTCTGAGAAGGAACATACATTACTGGCAACACACTTCCTCCAGTCATTCAATTGCTTCATAAATAGCATTTAAAACATTTATTGATGAATAAGCTATTCACCGTCCAGTTGGTTCATTTATAAGCAGCAAGTAGGTGAACGTGTGCATTTATGTGTCTGTTGCTGTTGACGTCTCATTTAAAAACTTAACAAGACCAGGCCATGGCAACCGTAACTCCCACATTACTAGAATTCAAATGGCTTATTATCAAGATAAACATTTATTATATTAAGGTATGCAATATTAGCGTCATATTTTATACATGGTTACTTGTAGCATAGTTCAGCTCGGGGCCAACACCATATTGAATTATTTAAAGCTATTTCTCCCTGGGTTATTAAAAAGTTCAGTAAAATATATATTAGTATATAAAATTTTAATGCATCATTCACATTGCAGTGTTTGCAAGCTCTTGGCCTTTAGAAGAGGAAAGCCAGGGAAACCGAGCTCCGAACAGACTGTGCCTTTGAGAAGGTGCCCGCCGTGCACACAAACACAGCTTGCACTTTGTCTTGGCAGTGACTTCCAGCCATGCCAGACTCTCTTACACGAGCTACGGCTACGGTGAGGAGGCCAGAATAAGGTGACCGCCCCCAGTCCTGGCTCCGGGAGGCCTTTGAGTCCTTAACTGCAGTGCTTTTTGACCCTGTTGACTTAAATACAGAGAGGGTGGCCTCCAATTCTCTCTCTCCGTGTGACCTCTAGTAACCTCTGGGCTGCTCGGGTGGGCACTGAAGCAGGCGTTCCCCACACTGCCGTTCCCCCATTTCCTGAGCGTTCCTTCGCTCTTCCCTGCGCTACACCTTCCCTCCTGGCAGGAGTAGGTGGGGCTGGAGTACAAGGTTTTAAAACGCTCAGTGAAGGCCCAGAAGCCCTGTCAAATGCGGGGCCTACTACTGTCAGCATCCCCTCCTCTTGGCCCAGATCCCCCCACATCGGGGCAGGAGGCTCTGCCGGCCAATGTCTTGTCACACCAAGGTCAGACCGTGTGACCTTCAGCTTGAGCAAATCACTGCAGGCCTCTGAGCCCCAACTTCCCCAATAAATACCCGTGTCTGTGAGCATAAGACACATGACCCCAACCAGGTACATTCCCACTCCTTGAATGCTGATTTTCTGCTCCTGAGATCGGGGTCGTCAGCAGCTTCTAATTGTTCTTCTTTCTCCACCCCAAGTTCATGGCCATGGGTCAGGCTGGGCATGGTGTTCAGTATGTGATTGTTCTGTGGCAGGAAAATGGCTGGCAGCATTCATTTCTCATATTCTCTTTGTGGTAGGAGACTCTCCCAAGGAAGAAGAGGTAATTTTTCTCTCTTCTCATGCCTCTCTTAACAGATAAGGGCAGACTGGGTCTGGACTCCTTTGCCTCCGGGGGTGTTGAGAGAGCTTTTGGGTTCTAGAGCCCAGAACAGAAGCTACTAGGAGCCTCAGGCCGGGGTCCCCAGAAGCAATCCCCAAGACGAGGATTTGCAAGCACTCTGGGAGGTGATCCCAGGAGTCACAAGTAAGGGAGCAGAGGGAAACGGAGCGGAAGTTGGTGTGCTGACGAGCACGTGGGCTCCCTCCTCCTTGGATATCTGGGAGACCATGGGAAACACAGATGTGCGTTGTCCCACCCTCAGGGCCCAGAGCTGGCGTATTTATCCACCAAGTCCTCTTCATCACCAGTTGAAGTTGCTCCCAGGGCACTAGCTTCTGGGTACTTCTGGCCTTCACCCTGAGCCAGGCATCCTCCTGCAGCTGGGGAAATCCTCGAGCTGAGTGTCAGGGTCCTGCAGGAAGATGCCGTTGCCTTCCCCAGAAAGGTGAACTCGGGGTGAGGGGCGGGGTCCCTACAGTGACGGCTCCATCTAACACCTGGAAGAGAGCTCCTCCACACTGAGGGGGGTAAGCCTGGTTCTCCCTGAGGGGAAGGGAATGGAGGCTAGAGCTCGGGGCTTCCGGTGACTTCTGGGGATGGAGGGGAAGAAGGTGAGTCCGTGCAAGGTGAGAATGACACCTCACTTTCACAGCAGGTCTCTGAGAGATGGCACACAGACATCCGGTCCTGGATCCTAAGGGGTATGACTCCTGGGAACAGCAGCGAATAAACTCTGTGCCCAAGCTGGAGAGGAGGTAACACTACCCATTTTAAATGGGCAACTTGGGGGGGGGGGGTGCCTGAGTGGCTCAGTCGGTTAAGCGTCCGGTTCTTGGTTTTGGCTCAGGTCTGAGATCGAGCCCCACCTCCCAGCTCATACTCAGTGGGAGTCTGCTTGGATAATCTCTTCCTCTGCCCCTTCCCCTACTCACCCAGTCTTTCTCTCTCTCTCAAATAAATAATCTTTAAAAACAAACAAACAAATAAAAAAGTGGGCAACATAGGTGATGAGGACCTCATTGGTGACTGTGATGGCTTGAAGAACAGAGATACTTCCTCGGGTTTTCAGGACTCTACAAGTTCTACCAGCTCCTCGGGTGACCCTCGGGAAGAGAGAGGGTCCCCAATAACGGGTTCTATTGAGCATCTCACTGCCCTGGTAAGCGGGGGCTGAGATTCCAATGGAACTCGAACGAGGAAAAGAGAAGTAATATGAAGTTTCTTGCTCTTAAGTGCTGCGGAGCAAATGCAACGCTATTTCAGCGGTTGCAGTGAATAAAGTTTTAAAATCAAATGGGAGAGAAGCCGGAACCATGGGGTCCTGACCCCGAAGGCGAGCAGTTGTAGTTAAAGGCTGTGTGTCCTGGCTAGGCACACGAAAGGAAGCCGTCCCCTCTGCAGCAAGTGGGATAGGATCCCGAGGCTAGAACACAGAGCAAAGTGGTTTTTAAGTGACAGAGATCAAAAAAAAAAAAAAAAAAAAAAAAGTGCCTCTTCCTCCTTAAAGACTTGCGAAGTACGTGAGGCCATGGAGAAGCTGAAGAATAAGGCTTGGATCTTGGGACAAAGTCTAGACCTTCAGGGGAACTTTAAAACACAGAGCAGGACGTCCTGTTTCCCTAAGAGCAGACTGTCACTTTGAGAGATGGTGCAGGCTGGAAACGGAGACAGGTTTAAGAAAGCTGGGAGGAATTCACAAAATTGTCAAAGGGGCATGTTCCTTGAGGAATGCAAAGTTTAGGGTCACCGGGCCTGATGCAAGGACATTCCTGACCTTCACAAACCCACCGCAGCCAGCAGAGCCATAGGGAAGGGCAGGCCAGCGGGCCCCGGGCACCGATCTAAAGAGATATCACTCCATAGTCGTGCTAAGATGTCCATGGAATAATTGAAACCATAACACCGGTAACTCAGATGTCCCCGCTTGACAAGATGTACCACGGTCCGGCTTTTGTTGAGGCCCACAGTGCCCTGCAGGGGAAATTAAAAATACCTGTGGAGTGCACCCACCGACGACATGTGGAACAAATACTGTGAAAATATCAAAGCAGCCCCTACTTATCAGCCTGTCGGAGACGCGCACGTGTCCCAGGCCCGGAGAGAGTAATTGTAAGCCCTGGATGATGGTGGAGGTGTCTCTGGGGAAGCAGGCTCTGGAAGGCAGCCATGTTTCTAGCAGAGGCACGGGGAGCAGAGTAGACCTCTAGGAGCAGGTGGGGCCTGCTGGGGGAGGCCAGGGGAGCCCCAGCAGTCCTGTGTGGCTGGAAAGACAAGTGGGAAGTTTCAGGATATGAAGTGGGAGACCTAGAACAAAGGTCCGATCACAGTGGGCCCCGCAGTATGAGAACCATATACTATCTTTGAATTGGGATGCTTTTCAAAAATTAAATTTTTAATTTGGAGGTAATTATCAATGTGTATACAGTTGTGAGAGATCATACAGGGAGGTCCTGTGTACCCTTTCTCCAGTTTCCCCCGATGGTAATGTTTGCAAAACTACAGTACAACATCACAAACGGGATAGAGACACAGACGGTGAAGCTCAGAGCATTCCCGTCACCACCAGGGTCCCTGATACTGCCTTTCTGAGCTACGTCTGGTTCCCTTCCACCTACGTCTCTTTCGCTTCTGACAACCATTAGTCTGTTCTCTATTTCTATAGTTTCGCCATTTTGAGAACGCTACGTGGACGGAGGCGTACAGTGTGCAACTTTGGGATTGGCTCTCTGCGCTCAGCACCATTCTCTCGAGATTCATCCAGGTCGTCACACGTATCCACCGTTCAGCCTTATTTCTTGCTGTGTCGTATTCTGCCGTGTGGACGTGCCAGATTGTTCACCCGTCCGCCTGTTGCAGAACATCCGGATTGTTTCCAAGCTTGGACTGTTATGGCCACAGCAGCCGTAAATACTCATGCACAGGCTTTTATGTGAAGGGGAGTCTTTATTTCTCCGGAATCTATACCCAGGAGTGCAACCGCCAAATCTTATGGTCGTTCCATGTCTAGTGTTTGGAGAAACTGCCTAAACTGTGTCCCAGAGTTCAAGGAACTCTGTGCTGTTTTACATTCCCAATGCATGTGAGTGATCTAGCCCTTCGGCGTCCTCACCAGTATTTGGTGTTGTCCTTATTATTTTTTTTTTAATTGAGAAATAATTGACACATAGCATTGTGTAAGTCTAAGGTGTAAAACCCATTGATTTGATGCATTTACATCTCTATGAGGTCATATAATTATCATTTCTTCTAGTGATGATAATTAAGTGAACAATTAAGATGAAATTTACGTGAATGGATTGGCAGGGTCAAACTCAGAGGAGGGACCCCTTTAAGTGGAGGACAAGGGGCTTTTAAAACGGAAAGAACCACAGGATGTCAGGGTGGGAAGAGGCCTCAAAAATCGTTGAATCCAACCTTCTTGATATATGGGCAAGTATACTGGGGCACAGAGATGTGCTCCATCAACAGATTCTTAAAATATATATATATATATTTACTTATTTATTTGAGAGAGAGAAAAAGAGAGAGAGAGAGCATGCATGAGTTGGGAGAGGAGCAGGAGAGGGAGAAACAGACTCCCCGCTGAGCAAGGAGCCTAACTTGGGGCTCGATCCCAGGACCCCAAGATCATGACCTGAGCGGAAGGTAGATGTTTAACTGACTGAGGCACCCAGGTGCCCCTCACTAGCAGATCCTTTATCATAAATGATGGAAGATTTCTTTGGATAGTTGAGAAATCTGTTAGTGCTCCATAACTTTAATCCAAATTCAGGCCACTGGGGACCTTGTTAAAATACACATTCTGTCTCAGTAGGTCGGGGGTAGGGCCCAAGAGTCTGCATTTTTAATAAGTTCCCAGGTGATGCCTGTCTGCTGCTGGCCCATGGAGCACACGGAGAGGAGCAAAACTTAGAAAACATTAAATAGCTCACAGAATTTCCAGGGGAACCAGAAAACCAGGCCAGGTGGCTTCATGGTCAAGTGGAATCACCCTGGGGAGCAGGAACAGGAGCTACGGGGACCCTGCTGGGAACACTGGCGCTGAGCCCTGCACTCTGCCCCCGAGTCTCCTGCTGCTGCTACCCTTGCTGAGTGGATTGCACGGGGGCTTGTTTCTTCACACCATGAACTTCAGTTTCACAGTCTGGCGTGGGGCGTCTGACCGGCAGAGCGGGGGTCAGGCTGGTCTCTTGTTTCAAGGGAAGCTGGGAAAGAGAGCTGCCCTAGCTCTTCTAGTCAGGAAGCCCTGACCCACACAGTGGAGGATCTCCTACACTCAGCTCAAAGGGGCTGGATGGCCAGAAAGAATGACATCCCCCTCTTAGGCACAATGTGTACAATCCCCTAGCAACCAATAAGATTTAAAACGGGGAAACTTCTAGGAGGAGGAACACATCAACTCAAATGTGTGAGGGCGAATAGTAATTTTTTATTCCTCCATTAAAGAAGCATGTGGATATTTACTGAGTGTTTACTATAAGCACATCACGAGGGGGGGTAGTATCCTGTGTTCATCTTGCCGTCTGGTCAGGAACTAGGCTCCAAATATCTCTCTACAATTTCTCCAGGCTTATGATTTTTCTATGACCTGCAGAAATCATGGGAATGGTCTCTTTTAGGAAAAAGAAGTTTTCCTGGCATCCATGATCCCTTTGAATTTCTGTTCAGACGTCAATTCATTTGCACCAAATTGTTAAACTCCACTTATTCATTTTATCAGCAGCAGGCTCCTGGCACATTCTCTTTTATACAGAGGGTAGAACAGGCTATCTTTCTAAAACATTCCAAAGCATACTTGAATAAAATGGTGTTCTTATAGAAATCAGAGAGTGACATGACACACCACAGATGGAAAGAGCCTCAAGATGTTCAAAGCTTGCAAAGCAACAAACAATAGAAAGGATGAAAGATAGAAATGGGATTTGCTAACAGATGGTCAGTATGAAAATATGCAATCCTAAATCAGATATGCAGATCTGTACCTTTACGAAGAAAACTGGAAATGCTAACTAAAAAGGTGAATATATAAGATTTTTTTCTTCTTATTTATCTCATCGAAAAGATAATTATCTAAACAACAACAATAACCATAAAACACAATGGTTTGTGGGGTTTATATGTGTATAAATAAAATTTTTGACAACAAAAGCAGAAAGGCTAGGATGGGTGAAATGAGAGCGTACGATTGCAAGGTTCTCATACAATATAAGTGGTGGTAAAATGTCACTTGGAGGTACAGCATAAGTTAAAAATGTATAAACCTTAGAGCAACTACTAACATAACAAAACAAAAAGCTATAGTTTATAAGCCAAAAAAAATGAGACAAAATGAAGCATAAACAATACTCAACTCATCCCAAAGAAGGCAGAAAAAAGAAGAAAAAGGGAATAAAGAACAGATGGAACATGAACTCTCTTTCAAAAAAAAAAAAAGCAACACATATTTCTTGTAGGCAGTATAATGTTTAAAGTTGGACTTGCTTTTTTACGCACAAAGAAGAATCCAGGCACAGATGAATTCACTGATAAATTTTATGAAACATTTAAGGAAGAAAGAATATCAGTTCTACACAAATTTTTCGAGATAAGTGAAAAGGAGAGAATCCTTTCCCACTCATTCTATGAGGTCAGTATTACCCTGACACCAAAACCAGAGAAAAGACATCACAAGAAAAAAAAGGTACTGACTATACCCCTCACAAAATGAATGCAAAAATCTAAAATAAAAATGTTAGTAAATCAAATTCAAAAGTAATTAAAAAGGGATAATATATCACTGGTGAGTTTATCCAAGGAATGCATGTGTCAACTGATCAATGCAATTACCCATATTAATAAACTAAAAAAGAAAAACGACATAATCATCTCATTACATGTGGAAAAACATTTGACAATATCTAACATCCACTCCACATAAAAACTTACAGCAAATAGCAATTATTTCCTAGGGAAATTTTTCAACATGTTAAAGAACATTTATGAAAAACCTATAGCTGGCATCTTGGTTAAAGGTGAAAAACTGAATACTTATGCCCTTAAGATCAGGAACAAAACAAAAATTTCTGTTCTCATTGCTTCTATTTAACCTTGTACTGGAGGGCCTAACCAATGCAATAAGTCAAGAAATAAAAATTAAAGGCATCCAGATTAGTAATTAAGAAGTAGAGCTGTCTTTATTTGCAGACAGCATGATCCATTAGGTAGAAAATCAAATGAAATTTACAGAACACGCTGGAATCAATGCGTCAGTGTAGCAATGTTGCAGGATACAAGATCTATATACAAAAATCAATTGTATTTCTATACACCAGGTACTAATGATCTGAAGCAGAAATGTTTTTAAACATTACAACACATCGACAAATAAATACTGAGGGGGTGAATCTCACAAAAGATGTGCGAGACTTATCCACTAAAAGTATCAAACACTTTTGAGAAGAATTAAAGAGGACCTAATAAATGGACAGATATATGTTTTACATGAGTTGGAAGACTCAATATTGTTAAGATGTCATTTATTCCCCAAATGGTCTGCAGATTCAATGCAATCTCTATTGAAACCAAGCAAATTTTCTTTTTGAGAGAAATTAAGAAGCTGATTCTAAAATTTATATGGAAATACGAAAAAACTTAGGATAGCCAAAATGAATTTCATAAAGAACAAAGTTGGGGGATTAATACTGATTGCAAGGCTTATTATAAAGCTATAGTAGTCAACACAGTGTAGTACTGGCATCAAGACAAACAGATCAATAGAAAAGAACACAGAGTCTAGAAAAACACCACATATGAACAACTACACTTTTCCAAAGATGCAAAGGCAGTTGGGTGGAGAAAGGATAATGTTTTCAAGAAATGGTGCTAAAACTTTTGGATATCTATATGCGACAGTATGACTTTGGTCAATGACTTACCCAACATACAAAAATTAACTCGAAGTGGATCAAAACCTAAATGTAAAATCTAAAGCTATAAAACTTCTAGAAGAGGGGTGCCTGGGTGGCTCAGTGGGTTAAAGCCTCTGCCTTCAGCTCAGGTCATGATCTCAGGGTCCTGGGATCGAGCCCCGCATCAGGCTCTCTGCTCAGCAGAGAGCCTGCTTCCCCCTCTCTCTCTGCCTGCCTCTCTGCCTACCTGTGATCTCTCTCTCTCTCTGTCAAAAAATAAATAAAATCTAAAAAAAAAAAAAAAACTTCTAGAAGAAAACATGGAAGAAAATCTTTGTGAGTGTGGTAAAGCAAAGATTTTTAAATAAGACACCAACAGCACAGTGTGTAAAAGAAAATATTAATGATTTAGACTGTGTTGAAGTTAAAAAATTCTGCTCCTAAAGGACACTACTAAGGGAATGAAAAGACAAGCTGCACACTGGGAGAAAATAAAGCATACATCTGATAGAGTGTGCATCCAGAATATATAAAGAACTCTCAAAATTAAATAACAAAAACCAAACAAGTCAATTAAGAATGTGCAAAAGATTGGAAAAGATACTTTAGCTAAGAAGATGTATGGGTGGCGAATAAGCATCTGAAAAGATGCTCCATGTCTTTGGTCCTTAGAAATCTGCTAATTAAAAAAAAAGAAATCTGCTAATTAAAACCTTAATGAGATAGTGCTTCACACCTAAAGCTATAAAGTTTGATGATATCAAATGTTAGCAATCACGTGGAGGAACTGGAACTCACACACTGGGAATGTAAAATGATCCAACAAACTTAGAAAACAATGTGGCAGTTTCTTAAAAAGTTCAACATACTCCTACGATACGGTCCAGCATTCCACTCCTATGTATTTACCCAAGAGAAATTAGCATATGCCCACAGATGAATATTCATGGCAGCTTTATTTGTAATTGCCCCAATCCAGAAGCATCCCAAATGTCCATCAATGGTGAATGGATAAACAAGTTGTGGTGTATACATCCAATGGAGTGCTACTCAGCAGAAAAAGGAATGAACTATTGCTGCACATAAAACCATGGATGCATCTTAAAAAGAATTACGTTGAATGAAAGAATCCAGATAAAAAAGAGCACATAAAAACCAAATATATCTGCGTGATCATAAAGGAAAGCAACGAGCTATTCAACCCTAGGTTTAGATTCCAGGTAATGAAGGACACATTGATGATAGAAAATTATTAGTGACCTGGAGGGCAAATCAGAAAATTTTATTTTCATTTTCTAAGGTGGATGAGAAATGGCAAGTTGATTTCAACAGTCAGAATCTCCCTGATTGCTAATCTGCGTGATCGGATATAAACGCTCATCCTGCCAAATCAATTCACCTGCAGAGAATCTGTTCTTTTTTGTTATTATTATGGGCAATTTCAAACAATAAGAGTAGAATGGGCAGTATAATAAACTCTCATGTTCCCATTACTCAGCTCCAACAATTTTCAACTCGTTGCCTATTTTTTGTCTTCCATATATCCCCATCCACTCCCTGCGACTCCAGCCCCAACATCATGCCATTCCATCTGGAACTGTTTGTTTGTATTTCTACAAAAAAGATTATTTTCAGTTTCTGTTTTAAATTTCTAAGAATTCAGAACCAGTCCTGGCAACTTCATGTGAAAATCTTGGAGGAGTTTGGGAGGAATGTAGGACTGCCCACACATTGATAAAGGAGAAGCGATTTACCGGCCAAACCAGTTTTCTCAAGAAAAGGCTTGTCTTCTCTTCTCTGTTTAAAAAAAAAAAAGTTGATTTTTCTGTAACTAGTAGGCAGTGCTATCCTATTAGGCTCAATGTGACAGTCCTAGGGGCTGCTGTGTAACATGACCGCTATCCAGGAAAGAAATGGGCATTTTTTAGATGGAAACGTGAAACCTCTCCCCTGTGTGCAATCGGGCTCGTGAGGGCATCCACACTTGCTTTACAGGAGGCCACGCAGAATGGGAAATCACTGAACAGATGTCACACTCCTGGGAGTGCTTCTAGGACCTCAGCTCTCTGCAAATGTTTTCATGAGACAATGGGATTCTTTGTTCTTTAAAACCTTCAAATCTCTCAGTCTTCTTTCCTCCTCCTCCTTCTTCCTTCTTCCTTCTCCTCCTTCTTCCTTCTCCTCCTTCTTCCTTCTTCCTTCTCCTCCTTCTTCCTTCTCCTCCTCCTCCTTCCTCCTTCTTCTTCCTTTTCCTCTTCCTTCTTCCTCCTCCTCCTCCTCCTTCCTTTCTTCCTTTTCCTCCTCCTGTCTTCCTTCTTCCTTTTCCTCCTCCTTCTTCCTCCTCCTCCTCCTTCCTCCTTCTTCCTTTTCCTCCTCCTGTCTTCCTTCTTCCTTTTCCTCCTCCTTCTTCCTTCTTCTTCACCTCCCCCTTCTTTCTTCCTCCTCCTCCTCCTTCCTTCTTCCTTCTCCTCCTTCCTTCTTCCTTCTCCTCCTTCCTTCTTCTTCTCCTTCTCCTTCTTCCTCCTCCTCCTTCTTCAGAACCATCTCCCCTCTCAGATGTGATATAACTACTAATTGCTGCCAAGGGTAATACTGCATTGAACCCAGAGCATTTCCAGGGGGAAGGAAGTGACTTTTGAAGGAATATGGTCCTCTCTCTCTCTTTTTTTTTTAATTTAGTTTTTTTAAATATAGGTTTATATACAAAGTACGTGAATCTTAAGTATATAGTTTGGCGAGGTTGTACATATGTATATATTCATGTAACCATCACCTAGGGGAAAATGTGGATTTTTTCCAGGACCCTAGCTAGCTCCCTCATGCTCATCCCCAAGATCAGTGACATGCCCCCTCCCCTCCAAAGTAACACTCTTCTGACTTCTACAATCAGAGATACTTTTGCCTGTTGTTGAGCTCACCTACGTGGAATTACTCATTCTTTTCTGTCTAACTTCTTTTGCTCATCATTGTCATGAGATAAACTCAGGTCATGTGTAGCAATAGTCCCTTTCTTTTATTAAAAATTACTATGTAGTATTTCACTGTATGAATATGCCACAATTTATTTTTTGGATATTGGGGCTGTTTCCAATTTGGGTCTGTTAGGAATAGCTATGACAGGTTCAGTTCTGTGAACTAGCTTCTTCTAGCCTATGCCTTGCCTTTCCATGCTCTTAACCTGTCCTTTGATGAAGAATAGTTAATTTTAATAAAGTGCTATATATTTATCATTTTATAGTTATTTCATTTTGTGCCTTAAGGAACCCTCACTTACTTTCTCTGGAAAACATATGTTGTTGTTTTATTTTCACATTTAGGCCTCTAATCACTTCCACAGTAATTTTTGTCTGCGATGTGAGCAGTAGGGGTGACGATTCTTGCTTTTTCCATGTGGATATCCATCTGACCCCGCACTATTTACTGAGAAGACCATCTTTCCCCCACCAAATTTCAGGGACACAATCATTGACCACGCAAGCGTGGGTCTGTTTCTGAACTGTACTCTAGTCATGATCTCTTTGTTCATCCTTACATACCAGCAAACCATCTTAATTACTGTATCTTTATAGCAACTCTCAGTATTTGGTAACGCAAGTCCTCTTCGCTTTTCTTTCTTTTTTTTTTTTTTTAATTTTTCGCTTTTCTTTTTTAAGACCATTACAGCTATTTTAGGTCCTCTGCGTTTCCAGATGAATTTAGAATCCACTTGTCAATTCCCACAACACACTCAGAATTTTTATTGTTATTGCATTGACTCTAGATCATTTAGGGCAGAATAACATATTAACAATATTGCATCTTCTTTTTAAAAAATTTTTTTGTGGGGGGGAGGGCCAGAGGGAGAGAGAGAATCCCAAGCGGGCTCCACACTGAGCGTGGAGCCCGATGCCAGGCTTGATCTCATGACCCTGAGATCATGACCTGAGTCCCAATCAAGAGTCCAACACTTAACCAACTGAGCCACCAGGCGCCCATCAATATTTCATCTTCTGAGTGACATGGACTATCTCTCCGTTTATTTAGGTCTCCTTCAATGTCTCTTGAAAATGTTCTGTAGTTTTCAGTGTGTTCCGAAGCTGCAGCTAGGAGCGGGGTCCTGGGGAGCAGGCACAGCTGTCCTGGCACAAATCAACCACCATTGTGTTACTCGTCACCGGCTGCCTCTTTGGCTGCCACATTGTGAGGTGATGAAGTATTTGTTTCTCAGTGAAAGAGGGCCCCCGAAGAGGCCAGCTGCTGGCACGAGGGTCTGAGGAGGAAACAAGGGAAAGAGGGTGGCTTTTGTCCAGAAAGTGGCAACGGTAGATGGGGTAAAGCGTGAACCAGGGAGCTCAGCAGGGCTCGGCTCTGGGGGACTATGCCCCCCATGTGCTCCAGTCTTCGACGATTAGAAAGCCGTTTGGTGGGACTGTCTCAGCAAGGGCCTCCGCCAGAAAGGGGTCATGGAGAGAAAGGCCGAACCTCAGAGAATGTGCCGGGATGAGAGGGGGCTGGGGGCTGGGTTATGATGGGCACTGGCTCTGGGGAGGGCTGCCTGCCAGGAGGGGCCCATGCTGGTGTGTGTTTGTGTGTGCATGTGTGTGTGTACGCATGCAGGAGGTACTAATACACCAGGAGCCCCGGGACCTGGGGCGCACACGCAGGTGGACTCAGCTGGGGAGCTAGAGCGGCTCCTGACCTCAGCCCAGCTCGCCAGGACACAGAAGCTCCTGCCTTGAGAAGGCTGGGACAGCAGAAAGCGCCCCTGCCCAGAGAACCTCCCCCCTTTCCTGCATATGGCTCCCTCTCACTTGTTCACAGCTCTGCATCTCTGCGCTGGTTTTCCTCAATCACCGTCGGTCCTGGGCGCCTTCTGCTCCCTGCTCTCCAGCCCCCCCCCCCTCCCCGCTCCTTTCTTCCTTCTGACATCGTTCTGTGGCGTTGCTTCGCCTTACCTGTCTCCCCTTAGAACGTGAGCTCCAGCAGCGTGGGACCGCACCCCCTCCTTCCTGTTCTGGCAGTGCGGGGCGCCCCCCCAGTGCCCCACAATATCTATGGAATGACTAAGGGAATGAAAGGGCCTGAGGTCCCAGAGGCCTCCTGGCCAGGCTCTCGGCTCTGGCAGGAATTCCTCGCCTCCCCCCGGGACTTTCCTTGCAGGTTCCACGGACGTCCCAGCTACAAGGGGGCACTTCCCCACACACCTCCACCTCACTGGTCTTTGCTGAGGCCATGCGTCTGGTCCAGGGCTGTGTGGAAAGAACAGGCCCAGCCTCTATCATCCCCAGACTCACAGCCCGCAGGGGCAGAGAGGGGCTCTAGCCCAAGCCCCTGGCTGAGAGGCATACTCAAACCTGGGAGGTGAGGAGTGGACTCCCAGAGCAGGCAAGGTTAGGGGGAAGGGCTTCCTGGAGGAGGGTCAGTCTAAGCCAGTCCTGGAGAGGGTAAAGTCAGGATGGGGAGAGCATTGCTGCGGTAAAGGAAATTGCGTAAGCAGGGTGTGGACAAGACAGATGCCTTTAAGCTGGAAAGCTGTTGCTGAAACTGGGACCCTAGGAGTTGAGGAGAGGGTCCTCATCCACTGGTCACCTGGTCCAGCCCCTGCAGTATGTAGAGAAGGAAGTGATGTACCCAAGGTCACAACATATAAGTGGCAAAGCTGGGACTCAAACCCAGGCCTCCTGACTCCAAAGCTGAGCCCAGCCTCCAGCCCTGAGATTAGAGCAAGGGAAGAACGCTGCCCCTGGTGGTAGGTTTAGCACGTCTGATGCTTTTGGTCTGTCCTTACCAAGGTTGTCTTTGCTTAAAAAGCAGAGATGAAGAGTACCTCCTCCTCCAGGAAGCCTTCCCTTCAGGTCCTATCTTCCCACACTCCCTTCATGATCTCCCTCTCACTTTATTAGTCTGTAACATCCGTAAATGTCTCTCTGGAGGGACAGACATGCCTGAGCCCCGGGTTCTCAGAGGTTGGCATGGTGCACTTTGGACCTGTCCTGCTGAGTGAATGTCGTGCCAGTCCTCACCCAGACCTTAGCCTGAATTGCTTGCAGCCCCAAGCCTGCCTAGGCTGCACACTCACCCTTCAGCTATTGGCACTACTCCTTGATGATGACATGCACTTCCAAAGTCACATCCGGCCTCACCTTTGGGTCCAGTTTGCAATGACCCTGTGTCCCCTGCAGAGCCACCCCTAGGACACCCCCACTCAGGCATCAGGAGGTCAACCTGGTTTTCCACCACCATGCCTAGCTGTGTGGACACGGGACCCAGGCACGTTCGTTCTCCCAGGGCAGGCCTTTGTAAAATGACTCGGGTTCAGGCTCAAATGGGAACAGCAAGACAGAAGAGGCAAGAAGAGCCTGGGGAAAGGTTTGGGTTGCTGCCTTCTGAGGGTCTGGGGACACACCAGCCAGGCTGACGCAAGGCCCCTGCCCACCCCTCCCCACAGAACATGTACTGAGCAGCTGAAGGACTGAATGACAAACTTTATTAGAAACGCTCCTCATTCATTGGTCAAATTCACATTAAAGTGGGGGGAGGCAGTGCCATCTGGGGCTCTGGAATCCCACTGCTGTGACAATTTCCAGTGAAAAATGGGTCTGGGCAGAGAGCTTCAGAAACACATGAGAGATGCCCGATGGTGAAGGCGGTGGGGGCGGCAGCAGCATCATCTCCAGCAGGGGACCGCGTTGGGAGCAGGCGGAGAAGCCGCTGCCCATGGCCACCCTGCCAGGAACAGGGCTGCCCGAGCTGCCCCAAGCTGATAAATGAACAGCACATCACACGCACACAGGAAACAAACAAACTCATAAATGTCTCCTAAAGTGAAAAAAATAATTCGCTCACATAAAGCTCTGTGACAGCGAGGCACCTCTGAGATGGGCGGTTGCCTAGAGACCCCCGGCACCCCAGAGAAGGCTCCCCAGTCTGAGGACATCATCCACTGGGGCGGCACAATGCCCCAAATTCCCCCATTAGCACCTTTGGACTAAGTACTGCCCTCACCACATTCCTCTTTTAAAATGCAGCGTGACTCAAGATAATAATAATAAGGATACACTCTGTCCCTGGGGTGAATTAGTCAGACTCAGCTTCCCTGAATAGAGGTGCCTGGGGTAGCCAGAGAACTGTGGGCCCGCGCAGGGGTGGGGCTGGAGGGGGGAACAGAGGGTGGTGAGGGGGGTAAGTAAACAACGTTCCAAGAGGTAAGCTGGAAGGTGTGGAAACACGGCTCTGTCCACGTGCCACTTCCGCAGTCAGACAACCCTGGGTAAGAGTCTTGCAAAGGAGCACAAAGTCCTAAAGTGTCAAGGGGCGGGGGCCCAGAGGGGCGCCCGCATCCCGCTGCTTTCGTCATTCATCATTCAGAGGCAGTTTGCTCCCCGAGCTGGCCAGTTTCCCCCGGCCCTGTCTGCACCAGGGCACGCAACACAAGTCTCCTGCCCAGATGCTGTATTCATCCTCCTGAACAAGGAGACAGGCTCTCTGGTCAGTACCGGTGGCCGCCAGGTCTCGGTCGGTGGGCAGGATCTCTGCCGGGCGCAGGCTCGCGGCTCTTCACGGCTTCCGAGGAGGTGCCTGACTTAGCAGGGCCGCCTCCAGGGCAGCCAATACTGTTGGCAAGAGACGTTTCATTTTCCGAGGGGGGAAGGCGGCCCGGTCCTTTCAAAGAACTGAGCGTCCTGGCGCTCTGTGGCGAGGAGGGGCGCCCTGCTGTGTGTGCGTACCCACGGCTGCCCCGCAGCCTCACTGGTACTGCAGATAGTTTTTGAGAGACTGAGGCAGGGGCAGGGCGCCGATGTCCCGCAGGCGCTGGCGGCCCAGGGCCAGGCGAATGGATCTCCGGCACAGGTCCATCAGCGGCAGGGG
Source organism: Potos flavus (assembly GCA_028534135.1). Taxonomy (NCBI): domain Eukaryota; kingdom Metazoa; phylum Chordata; class Mammalia; order Carnivora; family Procyonidae; genus Potos; species Potos flavus. The sequence goes on along the minus strand of CM052898.1, from coordinate 84,278,968 downwards.
CTCGGCTGCAACGAGAGGGGAGTGGGTTAGTCTCGCCGTGCCTTGCACGCCTGCTCGCCCGCCTACCCTCGGCCCACCATGGCGCACCTGCTCCTCACAGCTGACGTCAGGGCCTGGGGCTCCTCCTCCGAGAAGCCGCCTCTGGTTATAGTAGCTGAGGGCTTAGAGCAGTGGTTTTCAAACTGTGGGAAGCAACCAGTTAGACTAAAGAATGGTGACATCAGTTCACTGGACGGTAACCAGCGAAGGAAGGAAGGAAGGAAGGAAGGGAGGAGGGAAGGAAGGAAGAAAAGAAAAGAAAAAGGAAAAGAAAAAAGAAAAGAAAAGAAAGTAAATGGAGAGCAATGACCATAGCAAGGGTAAATATCATTCCATGAAAACTTTGTCTCTGATGTGGGTGTTCAGTGTGTCTCAATGGAAAAAATACCTCTTGTTGCAGGTCGTGGTGAAAATGAAAGCCTCTGACCTAGGAGGGGATCTGCAGGGGGCTTCCTCTTAGAAACAGGTTAGGCTTAGGGAGGCTGTTTGAAATTCCTTTGAACCCTCACACTTCTGTAGCATCTTTTGATGATCAGCAGCGGGATGCATTTTCTTCTAATATCCAGTTCTAGAAAAATTCATGAATTAAAGTCCATAAGCCATAGAACCTCTGGATGTAGGGCCAAGTTTAGTTAGTTTTACTGCAGACATGTTTAGTAAGCTCTTACTCTCTTTCAGGCCCTCCGATTGGACCCAGGGATACAGAGATAACAAAGCCAAGGCCAGAGGCAGCCCTGGAAGTAGAGGAGGGCTCATGGTCCCAAATTTAAACAGGTAAATAATCTGAATAGAGTTATAATATAAGCAATAATCCTTAAATGCACAGGGGACAGAAACTGGGCAGTTCCTATGGAAGAACTGTTTGAAAGCTTCGAAGGAGGATAACTGAATGAAGTTTTAAAGGGTGAATAGGAGTTTTATGCAATGTCAGGGAGGGGAGTGCTCTAGGCCGAGAGAACAGGCAAAGGCAGAGAGGCATAGGACAGGACAGGCTGGGAGGTCTAGAGAGAGAGGAATGGTGCTGGTCCACTGGATCAAGAATGAAGATGGTGGTGGTTACAGTTATCTCGCCTGGCTTGTACAGGCTTAGTTTCCCCAAGCCTGCAGGAACATGCTAGAGGCCAGAAGCTGCATCTTTCCACTTTTTTTTCTTTTTTTTTTTGGTAACAGAATAAGTGATAGTTTAAAAGCATTCTATGACATACTAAGATGCAATCAAACTGTAAGTAGCAAATACTAACACAACAGCTGTGAGAGGAGTAATATAAGGGATGGGAAAGCGGTCAAGAGTGTGTTTTATGGAAATTTTCATTTACTAGAGCTGCAGAGTTTGTATAGAGAGCCATTAGAACTAAGGCAGGACTTGACTGGTGCCCCGGAAGCCTCGCCCCAGAGCGTGTCCGGCTCTCCTTCACCGGAGGCGAGGCTGCACGGTCGCATATCTGCGCGGGATATTGGCGGCTTTAAACACTCTCCCCTCCATACCCTCTTATCCTCATACAAATGCTCGCCATTGGCCAGGGAGGACCGGGCATCCCATTCTTCAGGCCCAGAAAGCAGATCACTCACCCCCAGGCATATGGTCCCAGAGTCACCATGCCCAGACCAACGCTTCATGCCCCTCTTGACACGCCCCCATCCTCCCTCAGCTACACCCCTGTACCCGGCGCTCGTTCTCCCTGTCCCCCACCTGGTTCTGAGCCAAGCTTTGCACCCCTGTCCAGATCATGCCTCTGTGAACGACTCCCCTCCCAAACCCAAATCCTCCTGTCTAATTGTAGTTACTTTTAAATTTTCGTTTATTTATATATTTTGTATTCGAGTATTGCTGACACACAATTTACATTAGTTTCAGGTTAATTGTAGTTACTCTTTATTGAAGAATTATCATGGGGGTGCCTGGGTGGCTCAGTAGGTTAAGTGTCTGACTTCGGCTCAGGTCATGATCTCAGGGTCCTGGGATCGAGCCCCGTGGTGGGTTCTGCGCCCAGCCAGGCGTCTGCCTGTCCCTCTCCCTGCTTGTGCTCTCTCCCTGTCTCTCTCTCAAATAAATAAATAAAATCTTAAAAAAAAAAAAAAAGACTTATTATGGGGTCAGGTTGTGTCCTAAACTCTATTTGTAGCTGCTCACATGCATGAATGTGTCGAACTCATATCATAATGACCCTTTGGGGTAGGATTGTTGTTATGACTATTACTCTTATCCCCATTTTAAGGAGGAGGAAACTGAAACACAAAGAGAGTGAGTCACTTGCCCAAGGACACACAGCTGAGAAGGGCCTAGGCCAGGAGCCGGTCCCCTCGCATGGCATGTCAGTAGGACACGGGTGGGCGCGGTGCACAAGGTGTACCGAGTGGAAGTGTGCTCTCCTTCCAGTTAGACAGATGTGGCAAGGATGCTCAGTCCCATTCACTGAACAAAGAATGGGTATAAGGTGCCTGTAAGCTTCTTAAAGGACGTGACCCTGACCCACCCAGTCTGAGGACCTACAGCCCTCGGTCTGTGCCCATCACAGGGGCATGGCCCAGAAACTGTCTGTTAAATGAATGAGTTGATGTTCTGCTCCCAGGCGTGTCTTCTCCAGATGTTTTAAGGAATTGGAATAAATCAATCTTGCCTGGCAGCATTTCCATCTTAGCTCCCCACTCCTCTATAAATCTCCTGAGAACTGGGCAGGTTTTAATTGACGAGAGGCTTGTGGTGAGGAGTGAGCTAGGAAGTGTGGTGCCCTTAGCACAGTGCCCAGCACATAGTAGGTGCTCACCGTAAGCCACTTCTAGCTGTCTCCTTCCCATCTGGGCATTGGCGTGGTTGCCCTTGGGGAGGATAAGCTTGGGGAGGGCTGATAATGAGGTAGGCTCTGGCCAGGAGGCCAGCGGTTCCTTCTCTGAATGAGGGGAGAAGGGCTTGCACTTTGCATCAGGAAAATTTTGAGCTAATAATCACTGCCAGAGCTTAAGAGCTTTCTTAAATATTTTAAAGCTCTAGGCACACATTAGGTCCTCAGTGCCCAAAATGCTGAGCCTTGTCAGCAAGCCCAATTCCCTGTGTGTTCCCTGCCTAGTTAGGGGCTGGGGAGAAGGGAAGAACTCTGTTTATTGTTATTCCTCTGCAGTCAGGGAGATCGATTCCAGAGCCCAACTCTAAAGGAAGCGAGAAAGGGTTTGGGGCAGAGCCCAGGGCACATGGTTAGTGCTAAGTGTGATATAAATCATCTCTTCTCACTTCTTGAGGGACCTTTACACGGACAGCCGCACAGCAGTGCCCAAGTGCATAAGGCAGGTCCTTGCTCCGGCTGTGAAACTCCCATAAGCCCTGGGGACGCCCCGTGGTGGCTGGGCCCGCACTCTGACTCCTCTTGCTGACTCCTCTTGGCTCCAGAAGCCTTCTTTGAGCCGCCAAATGCCGAGGCTTAGAAACAACCAACCAGGTGGCAAGAGAAACCCAGGATCTTTCAGCACAGGAGTCATTTTCAGAACTGTTTTCCAACTAAAACAAAAATTTTTGAAAACGGAATCCTTGTTCCCCAAAAGCGAATAACCAAATGGCCAATAAGTCCCTGAAAAAAGTGCTCGACTTCCTGACTCACCGGAGAAGTGCAGATGAGCACCACGACGTGAGTCTGCTACACGCCAACCCAAAGGGCCCAAATGCAAACAAGACATCAGCAAGTGCGGGCAAGGATGCGGGGACTCTCGTAACGCCAAGACCACGCGAGCAGGCACAACCACGCGGGGCACCTAAAGCTGAGCCTCTCGCCTGCACTTAGACTTCAGGTGCACACAGGGGTTCCAAATGCATGTGCACGAATGCTCACAGAAGCATTTGTAAGAGCACCGATCTGGGAACTACAATTCTGTGGCCTGCCAACGGGGGACCGAATGTGTAAACTGTGTCTCTTCATAGAGTGGAACACTAAGCAGCCACAGAAGGAAGGACCCACGAGGACATGCAAACACATGGATGAATCACCAACATAACTGAGCAAAGGAAAAGTACATCGTGTGTGACTTCACTTAAAAGCTTCCAAAGCTGGATAGACGAAGCTGACACTGGGCAGGAGGTGATGAGGGGGGCAGGAGGACGCTGCTGGGGGGCGGATACTCTTCTCTTGAGTTCTGGCTATACAAGTCTGTTCAGTTGGTGAAAACGATCAAGCTTCGTCCCCTGAGATTTGTATACTTTCTATTTATACTTCAAAACACATGTACGTTTAGAAAAAATAAAAAGTCACGGGCTGAGTTGGGGGAAGCTCTACCCCCTGCTGTGTGGGTATGGATCCAACACAAGCCAGGCATCTTTCCCTCCACTCCCCCCCCCGCCCCAACAGATTAAAGTGGGGAGAACAGGCTGGCGGGGAGCCCCTGCTCCTGCTCCCACCACCACTGGGCAGACGGCTGGCTCACCTTCTGAGACCCACATTTTCCTCCTCTGTAAAGAAGGGGAGAGCAACACCTCCATCCCCGTGTTGCGACGATGGCATGACACCACACGCTCCTTGCCTTAGAGGTACTCTCTCTACAGGACGTCTTATTCCAGGCCACCAGCCCAAGAGGTACCTTTAAAAATAGTAATAGTTTACTTATTGTGGTTCTAAAAATGCCTCAGTACATCGTCCTAATTGACAGCAACACTCGGCTCTTGATGAAGATTTATTGGCTGAATGTCTGGTTCCATGCTAAAAATATCCCAAGGCAACCATCTCCAAGGTTCTACAGTGACCTGAATTTTCCATAATTCTCCGCCATGAACCTCCTGTACAACCAACCCCAAGTAAGGAAGCCATGGAACTTCCCAGGGACTCTGTTTTGCTGTCAATAAAATGGGGGAAGTTAGATCATCTGGCTTAGACAGCCCATGTCTGTGATGGAAATGCAGAGATTTCCCCCAGGGACTGGTGGCCGAAGCAGCTCTCCTGGGCCCCTTGACCATCTCCTTTCTCTGCAACAGAAGACGTCAAGATGCGAGTCACCAGACCCTACTCCCATCCCTATGTTTCTATTTTGAAAAAAAGAGCAACATTTTAAGGTCAGGAGGTGAAATTCTTTTGCAACAGTTTTAGACAATGGTCAGCAGATAGGGGAGGGTCTGAGTGACAGCCCTGACATCTGAGCTCAAGTAGACCTGGGTACCTTTTGTTTTCAGGAAAAGAAATGAGAAGACACGCATGCGGGCAAGCACACACGCACTCCATGCGCCATGCCCTGCGCTAATCGCTTATCCATAGACTATGGTTTCGGTGTCGGAAGACTCAGAGGATTGCCTGCACGCCCCTGGGCCTCCCCTCATGCTGCTCCTCCAGCTGGAAGACCCTCCCCTGCACCGCCTGCCGGAAACCTGCCTCCTTGGGAGGACTCCCGCCAAGGGTCACCTCCTCCCCAAAGACTTGGCTCCCCCGCCCGCGGCATCCACATCTGTCAGATGTCACTCCACTTGGTTAATTACACCCATGGACGAATACATCATCACCTGCTCACTTCCAAAATATATGGCATCCCCGTACCGACTAGCCCTGTCATGGTCGACAGGGACCTCAGCTCCTACCTAGAAAGCATTTAGAATCCAGGGTTTTCTCTTTGCAAGCCTCACTGTCTCCCCAGCCAAAAGGGCTGTGACGGCAGCTGGGACGTAAGCAGTGTTTCCTGATGAACTCTGGGCCAGCAAGCATCCCTGGCACAGATGGGCCCCACATTTTTCCCTGGGATAGAGAGTGAGCGAGTCCCTTTGTGCGCATAGGAGTGCCGCACGGCAGAACGGTCCTAAATAATGCATGGCCTTCCCTAGCAACACTGCGGAGGGAGGATGTGGGAAACCTCCGAAGGGAAGAACCCAGAACAAAGAGTGCTAGAAAATGCCACCTGAACTGCGTGGGATGGTGCTCCGGGGGGCAGCCTGGCCACGCGCTTATACCCATCCCAGCCCCGTCTTCCTGAAAGGGCAGAAGAGATGCGCACCTGTGTGCATGTATGTGTTTAAAGGATCTGACAATAATACTGGAAAGCAAGAAAGGCAGTCAGCAGCCGAGATGTAAATTCCGGGAAGACACAGGCAGGTGGGACAGGTTGGTGGGAAAGTCAAACAGAACTGGCGGCTTTGGATGCCAGGGCTGGACGTGGCTCTCAGCCGAGGAGCCCTGGAGAGGCCCCGAGCTCCAGCAACAGAGGGCAGACTGGGCACGGAGCGAACATCGGGGTACTCCCTTGAAGAACTCTGAGCTCAGCAACGGGGGCAGCGGGAGCCCGAGCCTGTGCTCTGCATCAGGTGGACAGCCTGTGGAAAGCTCCTGCTTGGCGCGAAGGTCGAATAGAGGCCCCGTGGAGCCCAAGCCAGCCCTACTCCGCCGAGGAGGACATGGGGGCTGGTGGGAGGAGGCTTCCATCTGGACGGAGTCCCGGTGGGTCTGGCCCGCCCTCCAGCTCCCCGGCCCAGTACCCGGCCCAGCAGAACGCCCCTACCTGCCCCCCCAAGATTCCACGGCGCTCCCAGGTGCAGGGGAACTGCCCCACACAGCACACAGGGATGAACCCCAGCCAAATGAAGAAAGAATCCAACAAACAGGATGGTACGGGCTTCCGAGACAAGAGGGGAGAAAATGGAACGTGGATGTGAAGGAGGTAGAGTGATGGACACGAAGAGCCATTGGATCTCCTGTCTATGGCCATCGCCTCTCTTAGGTGCCATCCCCCCCCCCTCCATGCTCTGACCCCGGCGTCTGACCCCAGCCCTCAGCGCATCGCCCACTGTGCTCTCGGAAACTGCCGCTTTACACACAAAAAGTTGCACCCCGACTTCTCTGAGAGCTCCCCCCACTTCCTGCCTTAAGTGTACGGAGCCTTCTCCCCCAGACTCCCCTGCCCCTCGGCCTCCCCCCTGAGGACCTGTCTGTGCCTTCAGGCCCAGGAGGCGGGACAGGACCTCTCCCTCCTTCTTGCCACATCCGAAGCTCTGCACCCGCCGTCTGCGTGTGAGAAGCCTCCGCTCCCCTGCTCCTCCGCGGCTGACCTCTTGTCAGGGCTCTGCCCCCCCCCCCCCGCCCCGACGGAATCTTCCACGGGCACAGCCGCTCATCGCTCAGCCTCCTGGTTCTCCTGGTTTGCACGGCCTCGTGCTCGGGACACTCTCCTCCACCCAGCTGCCCACCCTGGGCCGGGCCGTGGGGCTCAGGCACGTTCCTAAAAGCCCATTCCGGCACCCCAGTCTCTGACCCCTGGATCAGCCACCTCCGCTGTGGCCACTCCCTTCTCTGGGTCCCAGGACACTCTCCTTTTGTGCTCCACCCATCCACATCCCTCTCCGTCACCTTCCTCCTCACCCAGCTGAATGACAAAGGGTTTGGAGGCAGGCGGAGGGATGGGTAGCCAGGGGGTGGCTGGGGGCTGGGAACACACTGAACAGGGAGCACCTTGAGCCCGGGTTTGTCTCTGTTCAGTCCCTCTGCAGGCCCTCCTTGCCCAGGCCCTGCTGCACAGCCCAGTGCAAAGCGGCTGAACAGCTGGCAGCCCAGGGCCCGGGCTGGCCTCGGCCACCGGCTGGCAGAGCGGCCCTGCCTTCGGAGGGGGCCCAGGGTCCCCGCCCCTATCAGTGTGGCAAGGGGTTTGGCAAGAAGGCTCGGGGTCCCTTCCGCAGCTGACGCTTGGCAGAACAGAAATCACACTGAATCCTGGCAGTGGAAGGACTCTAACTGAACCCAATCAGATTAGGCTTAAATGTACACGAACAACTGAATGGCAAGGCCGGTGAAGCCTGTGTGATGAATGTTAGATGAGCCTCGGAGACCTAGGGCTGTGGCTCCCAGGCTGCTGGCACAGGCCGGGTGGGCTTCCTGGGGGAGGTGATACCTGGCTGGCCATAACCTGCCATATTATCGAAGGCAGGGCTGGCTGCTCAGAGGCTGCACTCAGGTTTACCAAGTGAGGCTTGTTTTAGCCACAGGCTCACATTAGCACTGTCGAAGGAATGAAGAATCTGGTGACCTGAATCCTTCATCTGAGGGCCTTTCCTCCACGGGTGTCCCTGCCCTCTTGGCCAAGATCTCAGCAGGGCTGGGGCTGTCTGCTCACTTAGCTGCTATGCCCTGGCCCCACCAAACCCAGTGGGTGGGTGGAGCTGTGGCCCTCACCCAGCCGTGAGGAAGAATGAATGGCTCCGGGCAGGCGTTGGGGACTTGGGCCTCCCTGGGGATCTGTGGCCTCAGCTCCTTTTGGGCCCCCTCAGCCTCTAGGCAGGTGCAGCCTGCAGAATCCTTTGTGTTTAGGCCGGGGAGGGCTGGGGAGATGGGAAGAGGTCCCCTCACCTGCCCAGACTCACAGCCTGGCAGCACTGTGGAGAGCTGTACCAGAGAGAAATCCTAGCTTGGCGTCTACCCTAGTCCAAGGCCAAGGCCAAGGCCAGGCTCTATTGACAGCAAACTTGAAATTTCCCCAAGCAGTGTAAGACATCTTCATTGGCCCCTTCTGCAGATGGGGAAATCAAAGCATGAGAACATCACCGTTTTAATCAAAGTCTTCTTAAGAAGGGTTTGGAGGGGGACACCTGGGTGGCTCAGTTGGTTAAGCGTCTGCCCTCGGCTCAAGTCATGATCCCAGGGTCCTGGGATCCTGGGATCGAGTCCCACCTTGGGATCCTTGCTCAGCAGGGAGCCTGCTTCTCCCTCTGCCTGCCGCTCCCTCTGCTTGTGTTCTCTCTCTCTCTCTCTAATAAATAAATAAAATCTTAACGAAAAAAGAGAAGAGTTTGGAGGGATACCAGAGTCCCAGTCATTTTGTGGACTTTGAGGATAAAGTCTTGTCCCTCTGGTGCGATGATGAATCACACACGCACGCAGTCATCATACTACTTACAAATGAGCAGGGAGCTGGGCACCCAGGGGCTCACGGGGCTGCGGATGGAACAGAGAGACCAGAAAACATGGTGGCAGCCCAGACAGGTTTGTGTTTACTAGCAGGAACTGCAAGGGGAGTTGTGAGAGCCAGGAAGAAGAGCACCTAACCCAACCTGGGGGTACCCAGGATGGCTTCCTGGAGGAGGCAGCAGGTAAGAGAAGTTTTAGAAAATGAGTAGGAGTCAGCTCTACTGTGGAGTAAGGATGCTTATTGGCTCCGAAAGCCTATCTCTTAGAAGTGTTCAAAGAATCTCGTTTGTGTAACAATGGGAAAAGCTTGTAGTTTTCTCAAATGACGCTTGGAGGAAACAAGTATCGTATCGATTGTTGAAGAAGATGTAGTCTATTAGAATAAAAAGTCAGCGTCCTCACCTCACTGGGAGCAGAGGCTGCACCCTGGATCCTGGCCAAGTGTCCATACGGGTGGACCACGCGTGTCCCAGGGATGAAAGTGCACTGTGAAATGGCGTGTGCCTCGCTCTTCTAATGAAAACATTTCCTAAAAGGCACGTGTCCCTTTCCAGTGTCATGTCCCTGAATTCTGACTGGAATGATCCATACAGGTATCCCTGAAGCCTGAGGTACTTTCATTTTGGAGGGGAACTAAAGTGACTACAGACTTCAACTCAGCAGGGACTGGGCACCTGCTATTACATGAACTGGGGACAGTGTCCCACCACCTGTACCCCAGCTCCAGTCTGGGACCCCAGTGAGCATCCCCGGACCAGGAGCATCAGCTTCCCCCGGGAGCCTGTTGGGAATGGGGGATCCCAAGCCCACCCAGCACAATTCCCTCAGAACCAGCAATTTCACAAGATCCCCAGTGATTCCAACACAGTGGTCAGGCTTGGACCACGGGGCTGCTCCACACACATCCTAATGCCCAGCAGAGAAACCAAACACTTATCCAGGCCCATCCCCCTCACCGCTGTGCTTCTCTGGCGGGATCCCTGTCCTAGGGGCCACGTCTTAGGCTCCCAAGCCTTCCTCCGCCCTCCAAACTGGCCCTAACAGCAAGCCCTTCCGGGCCTATCTTCTAAACATCTGTGATCCATCCTGACTTTCTACCTTAACCACCAGCCCTCTGGTCACTTCCTGACTCCACCATGAAAAGCAGCCTCCCGAGGGTCTCCCCGTGTCTGCCCTCTCGCCATCCAGCACGGCTCCCTCCCTCTGTGGGGCGAGACTTCCTCCTGTCCCCCAAATCGCCCTCTCCAGCAGAGGCCTTTGAGTGGTTCTCATCATTATGGTGACTCACCTGAGGAGTTTATGAGACAACCCCTGTCGGAAATATTCTGTCCTGGGGCCAGACATCATTGTCTAATTTTCAGATGGGGAAATGCGGTTTCCCTACTCCCCACCTGGGATAAATCCCGGGCCACCCTGAATTGCTCTAGTATCATTTTCTGTTGTTGGTGCTGCCTTCACCCCTGTAGACGGTGGGCTCCACAGGTAGGGACCGGCTCTGGCCCCTGCCGCCCAGCCCTTACAGCTCTGCTCTGGACGCCACGGGCGCTTGGTCCGTGTCCGTGGGATTGAGCAGGCCGGTGTCTGGAACAGAGGATGCAGCTGCTCTAAGTCTCATCTTTCAAATGCAACTGCAGCCCAGCTCTTCTGGTACGAGGAACGGATTTAAAAAAGCAGCCCCTTTACACCGCCCTGAGCTGGCTAAAGAGCCCTCCAGCGAGGTCCCCGCAGGCAGACAGAATTAGCAACACACTGCGCTAGTTCCTTGGTCTGCTGGAGGGATGTTCCTGACTCAGCTGAAAAATTTCCCAGAAAATCTGACTGTTTTCAACTTGGAGCTCGCCCTGGGGAGCTGCACGATGGCTGGACACCCCGGCTTTGGCTGAGGACAGCCCCCGGGCATGCAGGGAGAGCCTCAGGGAGGTGCAGGGAGCTCTCGGGCCGCTATCCACCCTGCACCATGCATCATCCCAATGTCTCCAGAAGTCTTCTCTGCTGCTGCAGTCCTGGGAAAACCTGGCTGCCCCTACAGATGTTGGAAAAAACACATCCCACACGGGACGACCTCAGAAGGGAGCAGAATGGCCCTTCAGAGAGAGCTGGGACATGCCCCATCCAGGGCAGTGTTGGGGCCCTCAGGGATGGGCCCCCCTCCTCATGGAGTGTCCCCTTCTAAAGGAGAAGAAGAAGGAGTGTGGGAAGGGCAGGATGTGCTGACCAGAAAGCAAGACCTACTTAAAGCTGTGGCAATGAATCCAGTGTGGTATTGGAACAAACTAGAAAGTTCAAGGACAACTAAAACTAAGTAAGTCATTGTTCAGACATGTAAGTGAAAAATCTATAAGGAACAATAAACACAAAACTCAGAGAAGTGAAGGTTGGCAGGGCTGAACCAGGGATGGACACACAGGTACCCGACCGCCCATGTTCCAGTCCTTGGGTTGGGGGATGGATTCACGGTAGCATTAAATTATACCGAAGTAAATACCTAAATGAGCAAATTAGAATGAAAGAGGGCTATGCGTGGGACCAAGGACAGGGTATTACAAGTAAGGATTATGTTCAATCCAATTCTGTGTATCAGAGGTCCTGCCAAAAACAAAGAGAGAGGAGAGTAAAAGTGAGAGAGAGAAGCTATGGACCGGCCCCTCTCTGGCCAGAAGCTTGGCCCGAAGACGGAGGACAGCCGAATGCTAGCTGAGGAGTAATAATGGGGTCACTCTCGCCTGCTGGGAACTTAGCACTGCTTGGGGGAAGGCACCGCTGGAAGGAGAGGCAGCCCAGGCCTGGAGCTGACTTCTGGCTTTAGATGGCCGGCTGCTTCCTCTGCAGAGCGGGGACGATGCCTGCCTCGGGGGGTGTTGGGGCATAAGACGAGGGCCACGGGCTCAGGCCCTGGCGTCGCTGGGCCATCACACGTGACAGCAACTGTTGTTTCAGCGGCTCCTTTAGAACAAAGTGGAAACAGGCAGCGGTGTGGCGAGCAGGACGGACCCCCCTGAAGGAGGTCTCCATGTCAGTAACTAGATTCCGACCAGAGGTTCGAGGAGGCCAGAGCAGCTCGTGCCCCCAGAAGCCGGGGTGCGAATCTAGCTCTGCGGAGTCCCACGCTCCAGCCCTGCCCATCGGCCCCTTCTACTCTGGGGCTCTTCCTGCCCATCTTGTCACCAGAAGCAGAAGCATGAGGAAAGCCATGAGTGTGGATCTATTTATTTTCAAAGTCTGTCTTGGTGCTCTCCTGGGCTCTTTGGCTGGATTTTTGGGAATAATAGCAGTAAAAATGAAAATGGTCAGAGCAAGGATGCACATAGCACTTCTTAAGGCGGGAGATGGTCTGAGTCTTCGTACTCAGGACTCCTCACTGTGACTCAGTGAGGTAGCCACTATTACGGATGCCCACTTACCGACTGAGGGAACTGAGGCACAGAGAGGTCAGACAGCTTGTTTAGAGCCACAGTGAAGTGGTGAAATGGGGCCGCAACTCGGGGCAGCGTGGTCTGGGACGTGATTTTTGTTGGCAGACTCCTGGGGAGGTGGGGTGACAGGCAGTGGGAAAGAAACCCGGCTCTGCTGATTGTCACCCAGTCTCAGTGCCCCCACACCCCGCCCCTCAGCCTTGATCCCTGTGTGTGTGTTGGGGGGGGCAGCTAGCTCTGTCTCCATGCCTGGAGATCCCTGGATGGACTGGAGGTGAGCCCCTGGCCCAACACAGCCCCTGGCCGGCAGGCAAGTGGTGCGATCGGGCACAGACGAGGGACCCTGCCCAGGAGGGGACAGCCACTAATGGGTCATCCAATCCACCTGGTTCCACCTGGGATTTGGCCTCAACAATTTGGAAAGAAGGCAGCCAAAGCAGCCTGCACGAGGGGGCTTCTCCCCTCCAGGAGCAACGACCAGCAACGCCACCATCCCTTCCCGAAGCAGCCCTGGGCCGTGCACCCTGCAACCATCGAGGCTGACTGGCACAGTGGACCCCTGTTTCCTAGCAAATAGCCAAGGTCAGGCAAACTTCCTTCCACTTGGGAAACGTCATCACTCCAGCCTCTTGGTAAACACATAAGCCCCGGGGGTTTAATATGAAGGCCTTCTAATGGATGTATTGTGTTTATTTGACCTTTCCAAGTGTGAGCTCAGAAACAGGCCCCGAGGAGGATGGTAGAAACTTGTTTTTCTTAAGTTAAGCAAAACTGATGAGTAAACTGAATTCTTGGATAGAGTGTGCCTAGTTTTCTCAGCCTGGCTCCCCGCTTCTTTAGTCAGGGGATCCAAGTAACCCAAGAGGAGCCCCGTATTTAGGGGGTAGCTTGGGAAGGGGAAAAGTGTCTAGTAGAAAGTGGGCAGTGAGGAGGTCTGTAAATAAATATTATCTGTGTGTAAAGAGCCGTGATACAGCATAATAGCTAACAAATTTGGAAACTACTGCCCTTTTTCTGTTTCTCATGGCTTCTTGCTCTAGGTAACTTTTCAAAAAAACTTAATGATCAGTGCCTGAACGAAAACCACATCCAGTATGACAGATATGTTTGGATTTTAGACCAGAGGCTGCGAACTCCAAGGCCTAGGGGCCAGGTGGGGTAACCTAATGACTGGCAGGAGCAGGGGTCAGCAGGGGGTGTGGGTGAGCTGGTGGGGGAGCCTGTGAACACCAGAGGACACACACAAGCTCTGGCCTGGGCTCCAAGCAGGAAGGTGGGCTTGGTGTTACAGACTTACTGCTCTTTCCAAAAAATCTGAAATCCAGATTTTTATGGGACGTTTTGGGGTTATTTTAATTTAGAACGGCCAAACGCGACATTTCGAGGCCCAGACACAGACCCCAGCTAGCAGGGTCGCCTGTCCCGTGCAGGGATGCTCCTTCACCACCTTGTCAGAATTCACCAGCCAGGGGGCAGCCCGGCATCACAAGCTGCCGGCAGGTCTGAGCCAGCTGTGGAGGAGGCACAGACTCAGTGGGGTCCAGCGGTTGACTCTAGCTGTAGTAGCCATAATCATGTGCAAGGGACCCGAACTGCCCGAACACCCATTCTCTCTCTCCGTGGTCCCTCAGAGTGGATTCTAATGAGCATCTGGATTGGGAAAGACCGCACTCCCTTGGACACCAAATGTATCCACTCCTTCATACCTAGTTTTCCTTGTGCAGACAGCAGGTGGGTGAAATGTACAATCCACTGGGCGGGGTTCAGACACCCTCGAGTCAGGGGGCACTGCAGGGAGCACCACAGAGTAACAGTAAGAACACCGCCACCCCTGCCCCACCAGTGATAATCACGGTAAGACAGAGCTCGCCCCATGCGCTGGACACCTGCCTGTCGGTAACTCATTCGGTCCTCACAGCATCCTAGGGAAGCAGGCACCATGTTCGCCTTCATTTCAGAGCTGAGAAACTCAGGCAGAGCGAGATCCTGTGATTCTCAAGGTCACCCAGAAGTAAAGGGCAGAGCTGTTGGCTCCAGAGTCTGTTCCTCACAAGACACTGTGCAACGCCCAGAACACGGATATATTTGGTGTAAAATGCCCATATCTATTTTCCCACAAATTCAGACACCTGCTTATTTCTTATTTTACTCCAGACAAGGGGTAGCAGATGGTGGAGGTTTATGAACAAAAACATATTAGTAGAGAAAAATTGGACAGACAAAATTAACTTTTTTTGCTAGCGTGAGCTGGAAAAAGGCAGGAAAATATCTTAGTTCGGGCTGCGGCAAAACCAGTTTCCTAAAGGAACTTAGACTGAGAATCCTCTTGACCAATCTTGCAAGTAGCCAAGAGAATAGATCTTAAATGTTCCCACCACCAAAGAGAACAGGTAATTAGGTGATGACGGAGGTCAGCTTACCCTGCAGAGGGAACCCTTTCGCCATATGTAAGTGTATTAAATGGACATGCGGTTCACCTTGAACTTACACGATGTTGTATGTCAATTACATCTCAAGAAAGCTGGGGCGGGGAGGCTTGTTTCCCAATTAAAATAATAATAATAATAATAATAATAATAATAACAAAACCCCACCCCCACCACCTAAGGCAAGCACCCGCCCTCTGCTGGGCCCCACCTGCATGAGAGGCGTCACCTCACTGGGCCAGCATGGCGAGTCCAGACACCGCACCGTCCTCCCATGCTGTTTCTCAGGGAGGAATGTCACT
>CM052898.1:84188734-84263836 GCA_028534135.1 Potos flavus | reverse complement strand
ATTTATTAAAAGATTTCATTTAGGGGCGCCTGGGTGGCTCAGTGGGTTAAAGCCTCTGCCTTCGGCTCAGGTCATGATCTCAGGGTCCTGGGATTGAGCCCCGCATCGGGCTCTCTGCTCAGCGGGGAGCCTGCTTCCCCCTCTCTCTCTGCCTGCCTCTCTGCCTACTTGTGATCTCTCTCTCTGTCAAATAAATAAATAAAATCTTTAAAAAAAATTTTAAAAAAGATTAAACAAAATAAAAAAGTGAAAAAATAAAAGATTTTATTTATTTGACAGAAGGAGACACAGCGAGAGAGGGAACACAAGCAGGGGGAGTGGGAGAGGGAGTGGGGAGCCCAATGCGGGGCTTGATCCCAGGACTCCAGGATCATGACCTCAGCTGAAGGCGGACGCCCAATGACCAGCCACCCAGGCACCCTGATAAATTTATTTTTTAATTGAAGGAGGTTTACATAACATAAAATTAACTGTTTTAACTATAATTCAATGGCATTTAATGCATTCGCAGTGTTGTATGACCACTGCGTCTCTCACGTTCCGAACTTCTTGGTCACCCCCACAGGAGATCCTGTACCCACGAAGCAGTTCCTCCCCCCTCATTCCTCCTTGCTCCAGCCTCTGGCAGCCACTAACCGCCTTCCTCCCTCTATGAATTTATCTGTTTTGGATATTCCATATAAATGGAATCAGACGGTACATGGCCTCTCGTATCTGGCTCCTTTCACTTAGCCACAATTTTCCCCGGAACTCCTCCACACTGCAGCAGGTGGCAGATCTTCCTTCCTTTTTGGGGCTAAATAATATTCCGTTGTACTCATGCTCCACATTTTGCTTAGCCATCCAGTGATGGACATTTCGGGTGGTTTCTACGTTTCGGCTGTTGTGAGTAGTGCGTCTGTGTGTATTTGGGGACAACTACTTGTTTGAATACCTACTTTCATTTCTCTTGGGTATATAGCGAGGAGTGGAATTGCTGGGTCATATGTAGTAGATTCTATGTTTAACCTTTTGAGGAGGCACCAAACTGTTTTCCACGGCAGCTGCGTCATTTTCCATCCCCACCAGCAATTTCCCCATATCCTGGTCAACACTTATTTTCAAAAACGTGCATTTAGTTGGACAAGACCCCTGGAATGAGAGACAGAAGACCCAAGTGTCGCCTCTGCCATGACATAATATGAATAGCAGCCCACGTTTCTAGCGCGTGTGTGCGGCACCAGGCCCTATTTCAAGGCCTTTCCGCAAATTAGCTCGTTTAATCCTCACAACAACCATCAATACCCAGGAAAGGAAGTCACATGGAGCTCCCAACCTGCCCAGGATCACGCAGCAGATGAGGGGCTGAGGAGGGATTCCAGCCCCCGCGGTGTTCCCCGAGGGTCTGAGCGCCCCATGCCGTGCCTCTCTGGGCTGGAGTTCTCGGCCTGTGTGAGGCGAAAGGGCAGGACTCTGGGCCAAAGCAGCATAATTTCCTGCCAGATGAATTTTTAGGTAAAACTCCAGTCTATTTAGCAGACAGAAGGGAAGCTGATCAGAGCGGAGAGTGGGGTCTCAGGTTCTGCCTGAGGACTTCAGAGGAATAGGGTTTTGGAACTCCCTTCCAAGATCCACCATCCTGAGATGTGAATGATAAGACAAAAACTCAGGCTCTCGCCCAATCACGCCTTATTTGATAGATCTTACAGTTACAAACTGTGTTGTCACTTCTCTGAGGACCTTCACAAACACCCGATTTGCTATCAGGGTGAATCATTCCAAAATCACACTCAGGGATTTATGAGACCCTAAAGAATGTCTGTTTCCTAGGATAGAATTTTCAGGAACCAGGGAGATTCGATTTTAGTGAAGGGCAAACCGGAGCATTCCCACTCTTTCCGTGCTTTGGTTTCGGCTCCTGAGGCAATCTCTCCAAGGCAGGCACCTCTTTCCTGTCTTGTCAGTGCAATCTTGGGACCTAGAATAATCACTAATTATTTGAGCACTTACTACACACTGGGCCTAGCACTCGGAATTTGTGACACATCGTTTCCCGTAATCCTCAGTGCAACCCCTTGAGGGAAGTGCTACAGATCCATGGTCTCTTATCCAAAACCCAGGGGCCAGACTGTTCCAGAATTGAGAGAGTTCCAGAGCTTAGTAATGAAGCTGCTTATGCCAAGGACTGCATAACATCCCTGTTATGGGGGATGTTATGGGGCCGTGCTTGCAATCAAATACATTAATATTTCTATAGTGAAACCTATGAATATTCACACCGAGTGAAAGAAGGAATGGCTATAAATAGGCTCACACCCGTTCGGATTGAGTCTGGCTGCCAAATGAGTTTGCCCCAAACTTAGGAATAAAGTTTTGGTTTCCAGACCACAGTCCTGCCCTAGGGTCTTTATTTTACAGAGAAATGAGGCTCTGAGAGGCTACATGACTTGCTACCTGGGGTAACACAGCTGGTGAATACTGGAGATAGAATTCGAGCCAGAAGTTTCTCTTTAGCACCCGTGTCTATAACCACTTTGTGACATGGGGATAGAGCCCAGATTTCTGGGGGAAAGAGCTGACTGTTCAAATCCCTGCTCTGCTACTTAGAAGCTGTGGGCTCTGGGGAAATCACTCACCATTGACCCTGAGCTTCTGTGAGGTCATTAGGGCTGTTTTCAAATATTCCAGCTTTCCCCTTCCCTGCTCATTTGAAGGTAGGTGTGGCCATGCACTGACTTCGGCTAATGGAAGGTCGGCACCAGTGCTGTGTATCCCCTCCAAGTGGAAGCTCGAGGAACCGGTCTGTGCATTGCTGCCTTCTCTTTTCCTCAGTGACCACTCAAGGTTGTTCCCTTCGCCCTGGACCCGAAGGACACAGACCTTGTGGAATAGAGCCTCTAGCCGAGCACCGATGGGCATGCAGCAAGGGCAAAAACAAACCTCGGTTGTCCGAAGCCAGGGCAATGAGGGGTTTGTCCATTACAGCAGGGAGACTTGGCCTACCCTGACTGAAACAGGCTCCTTCTCTCGAGAAAACAAGGTGTGAAGACTGAATGAGGTGGCACATTGTGGTGCTGCAAGACAGTGCCTGGCAAGGAGTGCTAGCTAGCTCCTCTGCCTTCCCCAGCCTGGATTCCCCGGCTGTGAGAAGTGGGCCTAAGAGTTCTCCTGCTCTGTTGGAAGGAGTAAAACTGCTTGTTAATACCATGAGGTATTAATGCAAAGGCTTCTGTGGATGTGGACTTACGTATTCAGCCATACACGTCCCTCACCCCACTCTGGCTTTGATGGAGAGGCCCAGGGGGCGGGGGGGAGGCTGGGGACAGAATCCCAGCCCTGAGACAAACGGCCACCCAGGGACTTCAGGTTCCTGATGGAAGTGACAGCTGGGGACCAAATATCCCCAGAGACGGGACTGCAAAGGGCCCGCTTGTGTCAGGAGGAGGTCAGGAGGGCCAGGCAGCCCGCTGACAGCTGCTGAGCACAGAAAAGGCACTGTTTCCCCCAGGCGGGGCTGCCAGGCGAGCCCACTCAGGCCGACAGAGGGAGAGAGCGGGGCTGCGGGGAGGAGATGCTCCGTGATGAAAATGTGCAGTGGCTACAGGCCTTGCATTAAGACCCCATTTAGCAACACCGATTAAGGAGCTATAAATAGCACCTGGGCTCTCTCACAGGCCATAAAACACACTTCCCTGCACTCTCCCAGCCTGCCGCCTGCCCTGCTTAATTGGAGCTCAAAATAAAATACCTGGAAGGCCACTTTTTGATGGAAGGCTCTTGTTGTCATAGTGACGGGTTGCCAGGCTAGGGAGGGGCCAGAGGCTTGACACAGGGCTGCTGAGCAAAGGTGGGGTGGAGAAAGCTGAGCAGGAGGAAGGGGAAGGGAGGGAAAGGAGGGGAGGGAAGGCCGACAAAGGTTACTGTAGAAATCTGGAAGCACACATCAAGAGGCTGGTGGCTACATCAGCCCAGTGCCCCAATGACTATAAAAACTGGCAGGCTCACCCATCACCTTTTCCAACCGACAGCCTGACAGTGAGGACCATCGAGGCAAGGAAGTGGGCTTGGCTGGCCTTGGGTACATATGAGAAGCAGAAGACTTGAGTTTGCGTTCTGGCTCAGTCACTCAACAGCTGGGAGATCTTGGGTGGCTTCCTACTTCTCTGGGCCTCTGGTCTTAGCCACCAGCAACAAGGGACTGGATGAGAAGGTCTCTAAGCTCTTGATGCCCAGCTGGGGCTCTACAGCTGAACTCCCACCACTGTCAAGAAGAACGAAGAAGCCCTCTATGAGCTGAGTCACCTCCAAGATACACGAAGTGCAGGGGCGCCTGGGTGGCTCAGTCGGTTAAGCGTCTGCCTTCAGCTCAGGTCATGATCCTGGGGTCCTGGGATCGAGCCCCGCGTTGGGCTCCCTGCTTCGTGGGGAGTCTGCTTCTCCCTCTCCCTCTGCTCCTCCCCACCGCTCCCCCCGCTTGTGTGTGCTCTCTCTCTTGCTCACTCTCTCTCTCAAATAAATAAATAAAATCTTTAAAAAATATATATGAAGTGAAGAAACAAGGTGCACATCAGGGCATGAGGGGAATGCCACCGTTTGTGTATTTGTGAAAAATATTCTGGAAGAAAATGCAAGAATCTGACAGCCGTGGCTGCCTCTGGGGAGGGTGGCAGGGGAAAACGATGGGCAGGGGACTTATCACGATCATATTTTAATTCGACTTGGTAAGTGTATTTAATATAAATAAAATCTAAATTAAAAAAATACGGGACTTCATAAGGTCCGGGTTTTAATGAATGCATAAATGACCAACTAGACCAGTGGGGTCACTGTACATGACTCCTCTCTGCCTCATGTGCTCCTTGAATTTGCAGTCTGCTGCTCTTGGCTGTGTTTTAATGCCTTGGGGCCTTTGCGCGTGCTGTAGCCACCCCTGAAATTCCTTTCTCAGCCTTTCCATCTAGTAACATCTTTAAATCTCAACTCCGCTCTCCCTCCTCTGTGAGCACTTTCTAGATGCCAGGGCTTCCCCAAACACCTGTTACTCTCTCCACTGCACTTCCTAGAGCACTTGATTAATCCGATCGCACTGAATTACCATGATCTGTGTGGCTGCTCCAATAAACGAGGAGCTTTTTGAGGCTGGGCCCACATCTGATTTCAGAGTGTATCCCAGGCCCTAGCACAGAACACTCCTCAGTCCAACACTCTGCATCTCTGAGGGATCAAACACACACAGAGCATCCATTCCAGATGATTCCTCAGGGTTTATCTGCTAAAAATCAAGTCTCTGCTTTCACACCCCCTCCTCTCTTGGCCTCATTTGAATGTGCTAGGAAATGTTCATTTTTAACATTCGTCTGAGCAAAATACAATCAGGAAGTGTTGCGCTGCGGCCAGAAACAATTGCAGGAGATGCACCCAGACACAGCGAGGGTCTGCCCCATGCTTCTGCCTGACCGAAGAGAAATGATTCCACGGAGTATTCACGGCAAAGGTGTCATCTGGGCCTTCACCTCGGCTGCCTTCCTGCCTGCCGACTCTGAGATCCCATGGTCATGAGGCAGCCGCAGGAAGGGGCTCCCAGGCACAGGGTCTTGGCTCTGCAACCTAACTGGCTGAGTGGCCTTGGCAAGCCCCCCATTCTCGCTGGTCCCCACCCGCAGCACCAGGCCCTGCCCGTTCGAAATCTCTATCTGAAATTTTCGACATCGGGCCAGGCAGGGCAGCACAGTGAGTGGACCCTACTCCAGACAGACAAATAAAAATCTCTGAGTGAACAGCAGAGACCAGAGGAGGGGATGTAAGGATGTCCCAGTTACAGGATGGTATCACACACAAGACCCGCTCCCATGGGTAAACCCAGAAACCTCAAGCAATGCCTCCCTTTTTCCAGGTCTGTGAATTGAAGTCATCGCTGAGATGCGCCTTCACCCAGACTGCCCCCCGCGGACGGCAGTGTGGGGAGGATGGGATCCACCTCCTGTGGAATGAACTCCAGAGGCCACCATGTGAGGTTATCAGAAGGATAGCCTTGATTATCACCCTGATTTGTTTGAAAGATCATTTATAAACTTTCATTCCATTAACCCTTATGTTAGTTACGAAATGGTAGTTTTGCCTCCAGCATCTTTTCTCTCCTCCTCGGATTCCCTTGAGGACCGACCCTGTGTGTTCCCAAGTTGGCCCTGTCCCGGCTGAACGGGTGGAGACTGTGACTGGGGCTCGGCCAGTCAGCGCATTCCAACCCAGTGACCACAGCGATTGACTCGGGAGTGGGCATGTGACCTGAGCAGGGCCAATTAGGATGCATTCTAGGATGTGCGGAGCAAGGCAGTGACAGACGTGCTGGCTCCTGCAAGATAGGGAGGGAACCGCTAGCCCCAGAGGCTCCTTGCAGTCATTCTGGGACTTGAGAAGGAAAACCCCAACCGTGGGGCCTCCAGAATGTGTGTGTAGAAGGGGCTGAAGGGTGGTGTGCTCTGTGGGATGGGAGATCTAGGAATCAGGGAGAATCACTGTCCTTATTTAGATTGTGTCATTTCGTGTAGCGTGGGAGTATGAGAACCTAAACCCCCATGAAATACTTCTAAGGTGCCATTAGACACGAAGGAAGAAGAGCTGAGAAATGGAGAGAGAGAGAAACTTGATCCTGACAATGGTGTTTGAACGCTGGATGTAGGTGAGGCTAAAGCCCGAGTTACCCAAGTACTGGTCAGTGATAAAAGCATACACGTCCCTTTATTAACACAAGGTACTTTGGGTGAGGTTTGCTGTTCCTTACAAGAGAATACAACTAATAAACCACCCCTCCTGGGTTAGGCCGCCTCTGACCCTGGACTTGAGTTCCTGGACTATGATTAGAGGTAATTCCTGATGGAGACACCACAGTGGGTAGAAGAGGATCTCTGGCCTAGTGAAGAAAGGCAGGGGGTGAGAATGGACCTTAAGAGTCCTGGAGTCAGAGAAGATTCCAGAGAGGTGAGAAACTCATGGCGGGCCAAGCCACACACTTGGAGGAGAAGGGCTCCGGAAAGCCCTGCTTGCCCAACACCAGTTTTTCCAGTGGTGCCTCAAAATCCACCTGAGCATTCATTGCAACCTAAGAGACTAGGAGTCAGGGAACGTAGGAGTTAGAAGGGATCTCCAGGGATACCAGTCCACCAGGCACTGCACAATCAAGGGTCTGCTGCTCAGAGAGCTGAAGTGGCTGACTCAGTGCCCACGTGGTCAGTCTAGGACAGATCACAGGCCAGGACCGCTGAGACACGGCGTCCCTTCCACTGACCCATAGCTGTTGTCTAGTTGAGTCTTCGCTCTTCTAAATCTCTCTCCCCTGCTATGTGACAGCTCTGCCACCAGGTGGCGATGCAGAGTCGCCGCATGCCTTGGGGCCGGGAGGTCGGTGGCCATCATGGATTTGCTTTTAAGAAAATGTATCTTTATTCCTCTCAAAAGATAATTAGCATACAAAATTATGATTAATTTGAGTATAACTTCAAAGGCAAATCAAAGAATTATAACTGGGGCTACGTACGTTGTTTCTTCTTTGCTCATTATTTGCCTTTTCTAACCTGGCCAGTGAGGGAGTAGAGAGAAGCCAGGCACTGACGTCAGACTGGCCTGGCTTTCCAATGCAGCTCTGCCATGCAGTAGCTGCCTGTCTCTCACAAGTCATTTCTCTCGGAGCTCAACTTATTCATCTGTAACAATGGGTTCACTGCTACTATAAATAGGGCTCTTGTAAAGGAGACTTTCATCACTGTGTTCTCAGGGGCCTGTATGTAGTAGGTTTACAATAAGCCTCAGTTGAAGACAAGGACATGGTGCCTAATGATGTGCTTGGCACAGAATAGCAAGTACCCAATGACACTTACTACTAGAGGCAAAAGGGAGGTAGGTCTACCAGTAAAATTCTAGGCCATGGTCAGTAAGAACGGGGGCTTTGCAGGGTAAATAAGAACTCACCGGGAAGCTAGAAATCACAGCATGTTGGTGGCTGCCCACTAGCTAACCACGTAAGGCTGATGCTTTTCAACCTCTCTGTACAACATCTCCTCCCACCAGGGACCTTGGCTCTGAAACCCTTCTAGAAACTTCTGTGTCTTGTGGGCACGTTCTGCAGGAGAACTCCCATCTACCCCTCTCTGTGACCTCCCTGGCCTTACCTGTGAATAAGGGGCTAAATAGTCTCCAAAAGCCCAGTGCTAAAGAAGATTCTCAGGCAACTGGCTCTTCTCATCTAACACCCTCTCCCGGGCTGACTTTCCAGGCTTATGGCCTCATTCTCTCCATCTGCAAAACCTGCAGCTGACTTGGACGGTGCCCACATCCCCTTCAGAGGGGGGATCCTGGGAACACCCCTCCCCCTCGGGCTGACAGGCCTTCCCAGGGGTACAGAATTCCCCTAACTTCAAACTTCCTCAGCTCTAACGGAGCAAATTATGTGACGCTTTATTTTTCCCAGCTTGAATGGGCAGAGCTAGCACCTCATAAAGTGACAGGGAAAATATTTGGCCGGTTTCGTAAAGCAGGGCCACAAAGGCTCACTTGTGATGGGTGGCCCTGCCCATCTGGGCAGTGAGGTCCGCAGACACCACTGCCCGCCTGACACCGGCCACCTGTGTGCAGACCGCGAGGCCTGGCAGCCTCTCAGCCCAGCCGGGCCATCTCCTCCCACGCACTTCCCGACCCTGAACTGCCAAAAACAACCCTGGCCCTCAGCCCTCCACAGGGCATTCTCAGGGGCATGCCTGGGAGGCCCTCAAAGAAGCTTCTGTGGACCGGTCAGCGGCAGCCACCAGGAGATGTCTGCGGCATGTCCGGGTCACAGTCTGGCCCCAGCAGGCTCCCCTCAAGGAACCCACCCACAAACTTCCCTCCTGCAGACTCAAGGGCTTTGCAGCCTCCCTGCCTCGGCTCCTGCCAATCGGCCTGCCAGGAGCACCTCTCCCGCCCTCTCCCTCCAGCCCTTTCCTACTGCGCCCCGGCCCTGCACGAGGTCCTCCTCCGGGCCCATCCTTCCAGAACTCCGTGCCCACGGACCCCGTGCCATTCCACAGGCCAACAGCACTCATTGCTTGTGTCCTCATTAGAGAATTAATCACACCCTTCCTGGGGTGCCTTTATTATTTAATACCGGCGTTATTCACTGACACCTCATTTATTCGAAACGAGGAAAGAGTTTTTTCAACATCAGTGAATTCTTCTGATAAATTATCCTTTTAAGGACGAACCTCCTTTTTAGTTTGATCTCTTTGGGTGGGAATTTTTCTAAAATGCGTTACGCCTTCATCCTTAAAAATTGTCCAGTTTTACTGAGATATAATGAACATACGACACCGTATAGGTTTGAGGTGAACCACCGCTGACTTAATACACACACAGATCATGAGACGATATTCTGCCCCCCATCTAAAGCCAGCCACCGTAAACATAGCGGAATCCACTTTTGAGGAATCTGTTGGAAAAGAAAGCGCCCCTTTCGGTCCGGTGACTGTGCGTCTGTCCTGCTCAGCCGCGGGGGTGGGGACTGCGTGCCTCCGTGCTGCTGCGCTCTGAGAGCTCCTGCTCGGGGTGCTCTCCGGAGTGCTTGGTGCGGGAATGGGGGCCCGGCTGCGGGCATGGGGGCCACGCTGCGGGCATGGGGGCCGGGCTGCGGGCAGTGGTCCAGGCTCCGGGCCATGGTCAGGGCTGCACGCCTGCGCACTCGCCTCCGGCCTCACTGCCCGCTCTCGGGGCTGTCCCTTCGGGGAAGGGAGCGGGAGCCAACCACCAGGCCGATGTGCCGCTACTGAGGTGTAGGGGAACAGAAAATAGGGTCTCAAATCTTTCTGAAACTCCAAAACAGAAATGGGGTTCCTTTCAAGGCCCTAAATCTTTCCATTCATCCTCAAGGGTGAGGTTGTGTGCAGCCGAGGACGCCGAACACGCGTGCGGTTCCTACGCAGCTGTGTCCTTCGGCTGAGGCGTGTGCTCTGCGGGGCCCCCCACGGTGTGTGGTCCCGAGTGGCTTGGGACTAAGACCCAGCTGACTTGCTCCGGGGGATGTGTGACCTGGGCTGTGGCTCACCCCACCGCACCGTGCTCAGCTCTCGCTTTAGAATTAACTGCGCCTTGAAAGGGCAGGCGGGCTTAGCCTCATCAATGCCTCAGAGGGGCCATGGCTGCAGGTGGCCGGCGGCTGCTGGCTCCAGGGGATGCCCATTTGGGATGTGGGGGACATTTCTAAATCCTGCTGGAGCTAGTTGTGTCTGGTCTCTGGTCGTTAGAAAACAGAGATGTCAGACAACTTTATGCAGCACACTGGACAGGCATGGCCACTTAGGGGCCATTTGGTTTCTTGTAAGTTACCACAGGGGTGTAGGCTGCAGGAAATCCTTTTTTTAAGGCGTCAGAATGGAGGGGCTAGCCAGAGAGCGGGCTGGGCATGGTGGTGACTACACAGCAGGATTAGGAGACACCAGGAAGGAAGGGCCTGGGAGGCCCTTGGAGCCCAGATAGGAGGTGGAGGCAGACGGGTGGCCTCTTACCCACAGGCAGATGCCTGGCTGTCCCGAGACTTGGTGACTCCTGCCAAGCAGTGTTCTCCTCCCTGGAGATGCTTCCCTCAGGCAGCCACTCGGACCAAGAGGCATCTCCAAGGTTCCGCTTGGCCACCTGGCCTTGGGCACTGTTCATGAGTTTGTAATCTCAATCACACCCCAAATTATCCTCACTCGAAAGTCTTATAGACACAAAGCTTTAGTTCCTGCTTGCTCCCTTTAACCTTCCCGAAACCCTGCCTGCCCCTCTAGCCTCGTTTCCTGCCGCGCTCCATGCACGCCTCTTGTCATCTCAGTTCCTAAATTATACCAAGCTCCTTCTCTCCTCAGGGCCTTTGCATATGTTGCTCCTTCTGCCTGGAATATCTTTCGCTTGCTCGCACCCTGCAACAGACACCGCATTAGTCAATCCCTCCTCTAAACTTAGAGGTCCCCGAGATTGGCCTTTTCTGACTCCTAAGACACACCAGAGTCCCCTCGGCACTATCCCAGCACCCTCTGCTTGTCCTGTGTGCCACCCAACACCACGGTAACCGCAAGATAATTTCTGTCATTGGCTGTGACATGTCTCCCTGCTGATCTCCCAGTTCCAGTTCCCTGGCTATTCTGCCTTAGCATCTAGCACAGGACCCGGCACATAGAACATGGTCAGGAAATAGTTAATCAATCGCTATACCCTCCACTCCAACCCTGGCCAAGCCGAGCTGCCCCCAGACCCAGAGTCCTCTCATGACCGCCATTTCTTGCTCTTTCTTCCTGGCTACACCTTTCTCGCCTAAGTAATTCCTGCTCTTTGATGAAGGAAGGAGTGAATCAATGAAAGCATGAACAAATGGACAAACTATCAGGATTTCAGTTAATTTATATGGGAATCATGAGGTCCTCCACTGCACGGGAAAGGCTCTGAACATGTGGCTGGAGAAGCATTCACAGAGAAAAGAGCCTGGAGTGGGAGTATGGCTTGTAACAAAGCAGAATGAGTTTACAAGCATCCCTGAAAATGCTTTCGGGAAATCCTAAAAAGTCTCTGGTGAGGAAGGGCTGGTGAGTGGAAATGAATAGTGCAGAGCCTATTATGATTAATTTAAGATGAGCATGCGTCATTGATGCCTCTCATGTTTGGCGAGCTGTCTGCTGTTCAGCTTAAGGGAAAGGAAACATTCGTAAGGTGGACAGAACCTAGGTGTCCATCATTCAGGGAGTATTACGCAGGCAATGATAAAAGTTCCCCGGCGGTGATCACTTCCATGTGCCAGGGCTGTGCTGGGCAGTTTATATCCATTATATCACTTTATTCTCAGGAGAACTTTGACAGGGGGGATCTATCTCCATTTTACAGATAGAAGATGGAGGCTCAGAGAGGCTGAATAGGCTCCAGGCCCACCTGAGGGCTGCTGAGTCCCGGCATCCAGCATGCTCGCTCTCCAGGCTGTGCTACTCCCATGCCCCTCCTCACTCTCGGCCTCGCCTGTTGAAGCCATCGTCACGCATCCTTCTGAGCTTTTGCTTCATGTCGGTTGAGCAGAGGAGCCTTTACCATGTGCATTCTTTTGCTCAGTCTGCCCGAACACAGTGCCACGGACTGGGGGGCTGAAGCCACAGATATTTATCATCTAACAGTTCTCGAGGCCACGGGTACAAGATCAGGGCGTCAGCAGGGAGGGCTCCCTCAGGGGCTGTGAGGAGAATCTGGTCTCCGCCTCTCGCCTAGCTTTTGGTGGTTTACTGGCAATCTTTGGTGGTTCTTGGCTTGTAGAGTTGCGCCCTGATCCCCGCCTTCTTGTTCACATGGCCTTTTTCCAGTGTCCGTGTCTCTGTGTCTGAATTTCCCTTTTTATAAGGACACCAGTCATATAAGACTAATGACCTCATCTTAACGTACTATATCTTATTGCATCTTATTGCCAAATAAGCTCATATTCTGCGATTCTGGGGGTTAGAGCTTAAACATGAGAATTTTAGGGGAACACAATTAAGCCCATACCACTGTGTTTACTTTCTGCAAGGACAGCCGAGGGCTACTCGGGAAGAACAAGCCCGGCCCAGGGGCTGCCACCTCTGCAGAGCCAGGAAAGAAGGAGACATATGTACAAAGGGCAGCACAGAGCAGAGCCCCACAGCTGCTGTGTGGCTGACGATGACCCGGGCCACAGACCTGGGGCTTCTGGGGCCTGGGCAAGACCAGTCGGGACAATCCTGGACACGTGCCCAATGCTAGTGTAGTTCACAACAGTCCCCCGCAGTGGGGATTCTCAGAAGAAGGTAAGTCTAGGCTCTGCTGCACTGCAGCTCAGGGGACCCCCAAGAGGCCAGACGTGGCCTCAGCACGAGCCCATTCTGATGCCACAATCTCTTGTTCTGAACTAAGCCTGAGTCGACTATGAAACGCCTTCCCGACAGGCCGAACAACCAAGCTCACTTAACATACATCCCCTCTAAGGAAATGGTCCCCCAGTCCTGAGATTCTGCAAGGCACTAGCCAGTGTTCGAAGCTTTCACATAGACATATTTAATTAATTAGAGAAACCCTTTCTGGAAAATCCGTTGGCACTCAGTATCCACAGTCTCACAAACGGTTCATCCTCCTTGACCTATTATTTTTACTCCTAATGATCTACCGTGCTGATATAAATAAAAAGGATAGCAGGTGTTAAGCAAATGCATTCACTGCAATGTTACTTCTAAGAGGAGAAAGTTGGAAACAACCTAAATGTATACAATAGAGGACAGCTAATTAAATTATGATATAATTAAATGGTGATGTACGATTTAGTTATTAAACATTATATCATCCTACCAACACCACCAGTACTTATCACTGCTCTGGAAGTACCAGCCAAACAATTAGATAAGAGAAAGACGGCCAAGTTGTCATTTTCTGCAGACGATTTGCTTGTATACCTATAACACCCAAGAGAACCAAAAGAGAACCTTTGAGAGAAATAAGAATTCAGTGAGGCAGAAAATTACTGGTCATCAAAAATCAACAGCTTCCCTGTGGACATACAACAAGTTGGGAAATATAATGGAAGGTAGGGTTCCTTTCATAATAACAGCAAAAAAAAAAAAAAAAAAAAATAGGGATAAATACGAGAAATGTGTGAGGCTTGTAAGGGTAAAAATGTGAATCACACTAAAGGACATAACAGAAAACTTGAATAAATGGAGAGACATATTTAATGCACGGACCATAGTTCTCAATACCTCAAAGATGTCAACTGTCCCCTAAAACGATCTGTAAATGTAGTGTGATCTCTATTAAAATACCAATGGGATTTGGGGGGTGGGGAACTTTACCAAAATGATTAACTAAAGTTTATCTGGAAAAGTAAACACAAAAGAAGAAAGAGAAAAACACTAAAATAAAGAATAATGAGGTGGGATGCCATCCTACAGGCTATTCAAACAGATATTTAATCATTGCATTTCAGTAATGAAAACCGTTTGGCCCTGGTGAAGGTCTAGGTAGACCGATGGCGAATACCTGCTGTGGGGGGAGAAAGTGGGCTGGTGGGGAGACAAGGACAGGGCTCTGAGACGCAGACAGACCCAGGCTGTCCTCCCAGCCTGCGTGGCTTCGGTCGCCTGCGGCACCTGTTCTCAGCCTATGGTTTCATGTGAGTATGGGGAGAATTCAAGGTAATGTGAACTCAAGAGTAGGGGCTCAGATGTCACGGGGACTCCTTGAAGGGCCGCTATTATTACCAGTAATTTATTCTTTTTTATTTTAAAATTATTTTAATGATTGGGGGTGCCTGGGTGGCTCAGTCGGTTAAGCAGCCAGCTCTTGATTTTTGGCTCAGGTTATGAGCTCAGTGTCCTGGAATTGAGCCCCACGTCAGGCTCCACGCTCAGAGGGGAGTCCGTTTGAGATTCTCTCTCTCCCTCTGTCCTTCCCCCCCACTCACATGCCATCTCTCTCTAAAATAAATAAATAAATCTTAAAAAATATAATTAGTTTAATGATTGGATTACTTTAATTATTTTAAGTTATTGAATTTAACTTTCGGATTAGGACCACATTGCCACCCAGTCAGAGGCTCACCAGCCACATCCCGGTGCCTCTGGTCCTCCCTTCCGGGTACGGCTACCTGCACGTCCCTGAGCCCATCCCTCCACCTTTAACAGCGACGAGGCCAGCCTCTCTCTCTCAGGGGAGACAAGTAGAAAGTCAAAGTGGAGGTCTTAGGAGATATTCCCAAGAAAACATCAAGACTACGGGAAATGTGAGTCTTTGGAGAGAAATGTGAGCAGCCTCGGAAACAGTCCCTGTTAGGGGCCCAGGATGGTATTAGTGAAGATCGTCCCATTCCCAGGCTGAGAGAGACCAGGGGCAATGGTGGACATGGAGGGAGCGGCATGGTGGGTCCAAGGGCCAACAAAGGCCCTGGCCTGACTTCAGGGATGTCCTGTGGTCGGGCAGAGGGGACCTTGGGTCACCCTGGAGCTGGGAGCTGGAGATGGAAAGGCCCCATGCAGGCCGAGTGGCCTGGCCTGGTTCCAGTTCCAACCCAGACTGTCAAGAAGGGATGGAACAAAAAAGAAACTGTATTTCAGGGTGATGAGTCTGGAAGCCATGTATAGAAGACACCAGGTTGAGGACAGGGAACTGAGAGACAGGAAGTTCAGCGGGGAGGCCGATGCAGCTGACCTGGAGAGAGGGGGCGGATTGACGGGCCTGTTTCAACCCCGAAGCACTCCCAGCACACGGCTCTCCATTATACGTCTCCCCAGATCCTTAAAATATGTTTGAGATAGGGGTAAATTTATTGGTTCATTTATTGGTAAACGTATTTATTGAAAGAAGGCTGCACAATTAAAGTTAACATATTTAATTAAACATCTACCCTAGAAAAAGACCATTGTGTCAGGAAGTCAAATGCAGTACAACAGAACTCAACTCACCATTACACTGTCATTATGTTTAGCAAAGGAGGTTGTATATTTTAATGTGTCTGTTGTGATGTTACCCAATATGTAAGAAGCACAAGCTGGAAATGATAGATGACACCCAGTATGGAATTAGAAACCCAAATGATCTGCATACTCTAGGAAATTTGGCATAGTGCAATAAGACAGAACCCACCAGGGTTTCCTATAAAGCCCTGCTTTTAAACCTTGGAAATAAATCCAACTGGCAGGACAGGGAGAGCTGGCCTGGCAATATTTTCTGTGAAACAGAGTCATAAGCTCCCTGAGACTGGACAATGTGAGCTGGCTGCTTAATTAGCTGAGACTAATAGAGGCTGCATCAAAAGAAGTATGAGGTCCAGATGAAAGGAGGTGAGGTCCCACTATAACCTGTGTTGGAGAGGCCCTGACTATCTATCATACCATCTACTTCCTTCAGTCACTAAACTCACTTGCTGTCTTATGAACCCATTCAGCTGCTTCTACCTATAGCCCTGGGGGGTCATCACCTCCCAGATTTGGCTCCTCTTTCAGAGTGAAGAATAGACCATGCCTCCACTTCTAACACTTAGGTGTTATTTCTACTTCTATGCCCTTCTTAGGGTTTTTCCAAATTCAGGCCCAGACTCCCAGCCCAGACTCAGTCACAGGGGTCTTGTGGCTGTCCACCAATTTGGACCCAGGATCTCTGTCATCTTGGGAGAGTCCCTGTGCCCAGAGTGCCAGCCTACCCCGGTTAGCTCTGGCCCAGCCTCCAGAGCAGAAGGCACTGGCGCACATGACCTGAAACGTTCCAGAGGGACAGGCACAAAGGATCCATCGCCATTCCTGGGTTCCAGGCCCTAGCTGCTTCCCAGGAAGTCTGGGTGGACACGGGCCCTCCCCGTCGATTCCCCTCATTTATAGAGGAAAGTGGAAATTCCCTCTTCCCCCCTGATGTCTGGGGCCTTGCCGACAACAGAGCCAGATGACACTGGGATTTATATGAGTTTTGACAACACCAAGTCCCAGAGAAGTCTCGGGGGAGCCGGGCGGGGAGCAGGTGGGGGAGTGAGGGATGAATAAGTCTGTTCTGAGCCCCAGGACAGCCTCTTCCATTATGCATTTGTATTTATCCCGTAGCCATGGCGCTCCAGGCAGCGGCCCAAACCTTGCAGAGCACAGCTGTCGAGGAGCTTACAGTCTCAAATGTTCCGCCTCAGAGTAGCCCGGAAATCCCTTCCCGAAAATGCCCTCCACAGTCTCGCCCCGAGTGCTCCTCCCCGGGAGGCCGCAGGCCTGCCTCCTCACCCTCAGGCCCGGCAGCAAGCCCCCAGCCCCGCACCCTCGAAGCAGGCCCAAGAGGGACGCGGGAGCAGGACCCACCAGTGACGCCCTGCTGGGGAGCGGGCTACACGGCTGGATAGTTGGGACTTTCCTCAACACTTTCTCTCACCAAGTGCTTCCTCGGTGGCCCCAGAGGCGCTTCTGAATCCCCCACGTTCTCTGAGGCGGAAAGTGCAGCCACAGAGAAAACGTGTAGCTTAGGGGACAAGGGGACCACGGGCAGGTGGGCAGGGAAGGGCCACTTGGGCGGGCTGTGTTCTTCGGCCAGCTGGCTGTGAGAAGCGGGGCATGCCCCAAGGAGCCGGAAGGCACCCTCAGAGTGATCCTACCCGAGGACAGGGAAGCTGGGGAGTCTCTACAGCAACCTTCAGACTGTGACGGAGGCTGTTGCCAGGAGCATTCGGGTGGCCCAGCCAGCTCCCTCAGCGGGAGGACACCTTCGGTACTGGTGGGGACACTGAGGTCAGGCCATGGGGCGCAACGGGTACGGGCCAGTCAGCTCAGGCCCCGGAAGTGGTGACGGGCCCCCAACTAGAGTCTCAGTCCTAGCCTGTGACAGCTTCCTCCTCAGGGTGCAGTACAGTGGTTTCGGCCTGAAAGCCTTTTGTTACAGGACTTTTGGGGTCAGCTGAAAGAAAAAGGCCAGGAGCAAACGTAAGATCCGATCGGATCTGTGTTCTCTTCAGGCCAACTCAAAAATTGCCTCCTCTGCGAGGCCTTCGCTGTTCAGGGCACAGGGGTGTGTGGGAGGAATAGCTGCCCAGCTCGGCTCCCCCCTAGGTGGGTGTGCAGGCGAGGAGCCGCCCCGAGGGGGGGGCTGGCGGACTCGCTCCTTGGGATGCCCTGTGGTAGCCAGCACAGATCTGTGTGCAGCCGGAGCACGAATTCGAGCGCTCCCCAAGTTCCCCAGCACCTGCGGTGTGCCGTGCCACAGAGGACGGAGGAGGGGTGCCTGGTCAGGTGGAGACAGCTGAGGCAGGAGAACAGGGGCTGCCGGGGGAGCCACAGGAGGAAGAGGAAGAGGGACACGAGCTCCCTGTGCAGAGGGAGACCACTGTACTCCCACCGGCCCCGGGCAGCAAGACTGCCACAAACATTGTTCTAGAAACAGAACGAGCATGCCCAGCTACCAATCACGAAAGAGGACCAGGCCAGGCCCGGGTGGCGTTTGTTAAATGTCGACTGGGTGCTGGGCACGTGGCTGGCTTTTTTATAGACACCACCACACTAAAGACACCCCTGCCATCCCAGAGGGAGATGCTGCTAGCATCTGCTAGAGGAAACTGAGGCCCAGAACTTGGCAATGACTTGCCCGAGGTCGTATAGACTGTTTCTGTGGTGTTAGCGGAGGAGGTCATTTGGCCAGAGTTCAGGGAGTGGGCACATGGCTCTTCATACCCAGCTGGTAAGGAAGACCCTTGGCTTCCAGTCTGAGTCCCTTGCAGACGTTTGAGCCGCTCATAAAAGTATATGTGAGTGTGATACATATGCATGTGGAAGGAGGGGAGAAGGGAGCCCGGCCGGGCTCTGGCAGCGGGCACACAGCCCTTCTCCATCAGTGCATGGTGGTAAGGTGGCTCCGGAGATCCAGAAGCTTCCCCAGCTGTGACTAATCCACTGTGGGCCTCACGCCCAGCTTAACCTCTCCGGGCCTCCTCTTTGTCACGTAAGATCAAATATTCTGATGAATTAAATTATACCTCAGTTGGTATAACAGAAGGAGCATGTTTTTGAAATGAGACAGACCAGGTTTGGATCCTAGCTCTGCCACTTATTAGCTGAGCAACCTTGGGCAAATTAAGTGACCTCTCTGAGCCCCAATTACCTCATCTACAAAGGAGAAAAGGAAATAGCGTCTACTCAGCAGATTTGCTGGGAAGATTTACAATATGAAAAGTGCCTACCACAATATATGGCATCATTACGTATTTTATTATTGTTGTTGTCATTACGGCCAGCTGGTGTTTTTAGGTTTAGGTTCCAAGAAGCCTGGATTTCTCCCTACAGACTCTATTATGAGAAAGAACATTTCATCTCCCTGCATGACCTCTGCTACCATTCCCACATCACCAGGGCTGCCCTACCTTCCGCCTCCTCCTCTCCGTTCCGAGGAGGGATCCCGGCACCTTTCATCTCCAGGCAGGTCAGGTTCAGCCCCACCACTGCCCCCTGCCCCGAGCCCATTACTGAAACCCGCCCTGGAGGCTGGCAGCCACAGTGTGGCCCACAGCCCCCTCTGACAGCAGAGGGAGGGAGGCAGAGGAGAAAGAGCACGAGCCCAAGCATCAGACCGGCCTTGAGACAACTGTGTGGTCATAGGCAAGTTGCTTCACCTCTCTGAGCCTCTTAAAATGGGGACAGCAGCCCCTCTCTGCAGGGCAGCAGGGGTGAAGGAGTCCATAATATATCTAGTGTACGCTGGACACGGAAGGGGGTCCCTCCCAGTGGAAGTGGAGGGAGGCATGGCCCCCTCTCTCTCCTTGCCTTGAGACCAGCCCAGGCTACATACCCATCCTTATCTTCCCTCCCTGCTCTCCCCATGTCAGGGTGCCGATGGCTGGAGGCCTGCTCAGCAAGCTTGGGAGGCCCTTGGAGCTAGAGACTGAGCTCCCCTGCGGGTCATTCCCCCTGAGGGCCAGCTCATGGGCAGGACAGCGGCAAAGCCAGTGGCTGCCTCCCTGCTTCCAGCTCCACTCCTGGGGCCCAGGGGCACACAGAGGTACCAGCCGTGTCAGTGATGGAGGTTTTGATTGTAGTGGATTCCAATCAGTACTCCTTGATTGATCCCCTGTTGATAGCGGAGAACAGTAGATGTGGTTAGTGAAGGAGAAGGGCTCTGGTCGAAGGTAGGTAGGTTGATTTCCCTCGGAACGTTTTCATTTTGTTGGCTGATAATGTCAATGCTAATCATAATCATTGTATCATCGCCTACTATTTATCAAGCCCTGTTGTGTGCCACTCACTCTCATGTTATTTCTAGTCCCTAAACATGCTGGGAACCAAGGGTGACCCCCCACCTTACAGAAGAGACAGCAGAAGCTCAAAGAGGTCAAATAACTTGCACCAGGTCCCCAGCAGGGAATCAAGGAAGTTGAGATCTGAACCCAGCTCAGCTGGACTCAAGGCCAACCCCGGCCTCCCCACAAACCTCCCAGGCTGAAGTCTGGGTTCACAGCCTCTTCGAGTTGATCGGCTGCTGTATTGGGCGATGCACTGACTGCTAAGAAAAGCAGCATTGGCGGGGGGTGGGTAGGGGGAGGTCGGCTCCAGTTTGCACCAGTTTTGCTGACTAGAGCTAGCCTCAACCGCTTTGAAAAAGGAAGTCGTCCGACAGAAGGAAGGCACCCTGCCCTGTCACCATCCCTGTAGGCTTCGGCCTGCGTCCCCGGCCATGGAGCACGAACCTGGGCCACCGGTACCGCCATGGGGAGCCCTGCCGTTGGAGCTGGTCCTGAGGAAAGCTGCCATCCCCGCTCTCACTGGCGAGCAGCACCTGTGCTACTTAATCGCGTCATTTGTCAGCCTGAACAGGCCGTGGCGGGGAGATCAGAGAAGCGGGAGTGGGGGGGCGGCGAGCGGGGGCGGGTGGGGAGGAATGGTCCGCACCGGCCCTGGTTCTATCACTAACGGGGTGAAAAGCTGCATACCTTCCTTAACCTCTCTGAACCCAAGGTTTCTCACTTGCCACATGGAAGCGATTATGTCCTGTCTCATTGCTCGGGACACCTTTGATGGTCAAAAATAGCAGAGAGTGGATATAAAAGTTAAACAGCATTGATAAGTGAGAGGCCTTATGCTTGCCGAGACCGTAATTTCTCATTGATGACAACTATCTCTATCATGAATAACAACTCGTGTTTCTGGCACTCTTCCCCATGCCCTCGTTAATAGGTGCATGATACGTGCCGGGTCTCACATGATCTCTACAACAGCCCGTGTAAGGCGACTCTAGTTTCGATTCCCATTTTACAGGAGGGGAAACTGAGGCTTGGTTTCTAAGCATGACAGTGTCCAAGGACTTGGTCCTGCGACCTCTTCCCTTCAGTAGCTGCACTCACTCCCCAAGGGGCTTCACACTGGGTCGCGGCTATAAAAGCCATCTGTATGCTGGACCTGTCCCCTGCGCCCCAGAGGCACCTGCCTACGTAGCACCTCCTCTCGAATGCCCTGTGGGCATCTTAACCCCCACATGTCCAAGGTCAGGCTCCTGATAGCCACCCCGACCTGGGGCATTCCTCTCTCAGTTAATGGCCCCTCTACCCTTCCAGTTGCTTAGCACCAAAACCTGGGATCATCCCTGACTCCTTGACCCCCTTCTCTTTCTCTCACCCACTCCAGCAAATGCTGTTGGAATTCTCAAAATATATCCAGCATTCAGCTTCTTCTCATCACCTGTTACCTTCCTGATCCAGGCCACCAGCATCTCTCACTTGTACCGAAGTAGCCTCTGAAGTGATCTTCCTGTTGTCTTCCCTGGCCACCCTACAGTCTATTTTCAAGACCACATCCCACTAAAACCTAAGGCAAATCACGTCGCCCCTCTTCCCAAGAGTCTGTAGTGACGCCCCACCTCACTCAGAGAAAAAGCCTAATGTCATACCTAATCTGCCTATCCCTGTGCCTATACCTCTCTGGCTTTATACCCTGCCCCTGTACCCCTCACAGCACTTGTGCCTCAGGGCCTTTGCACTTGCTGTTACTGCTGCCTGGATGGCCCTTCCCTGATACACCTGTTTCAAGTTCTTGGCTCAAATGTCTCTTCCTCAACAAGGCCTCCTCCAACACATTCTCACCCTTTCTCTACCTTATTTTTCTCCATAACACTTATCACTAGCTAACATTTTATTCATTTATTGCCTGATCGTCTATCTCCACCTACTAAAATATAAGCTTCACGAGGACAGAGTTTTTTGTGTTTTGCCTCTGCCGTTCGCATCCCAAGTGCCTACTAGTGATTGTCACATAGTAGGTGCTCAATTAATGTGTGAAGAATGAATGAATTTTTAAAAAATGACTTGCCCAGAGTCACATGGTGGTAGAGTTGGGGTTTAAATTCTGGGCTGATCCTAATGTGTAATGTGCTGTAATCCTAATGTGCTGATTCCCAATCTGGGGGGCAAAGGGAAAGAGAGAGAGCGGAAAAAAAAAAGAGAAAACTCTTCTGCTTATCCCTTAGTTCATAAGCCGTCTGGAAGGGGGGCAGGAGCTGAAACAAGGGGTGGGTGGCCAGCATCACCTCCGACAAGTATCTGTGAATGTCCCCCGCCCCCCAACACACAAACAGCTACACTCAGATTTGGTCAGCTGCATTTGAAAAAGCAAAAAGGCTCTAACATGACTTCCCCAAGGTCACCCAGCTGATTAGTGGCAGAGCTGTCAACACTCACAAATTCTGGAATGATTTCTGTGAAATCCCTGAAAATTGGTTTTTCAAAGATAACTGGCTTTTGACAAATTCCCCAAAGAATGAAGGAAGGGCTTCTGTCCAAACGCGTCCATCATCCTCTCTGTTCCTGACCCTAAGGCTGCTGGCAGACACGGGCCTGCTGGTGAACGTTGTGATCAAAGAATCCGTAGCAGTCAGGGAAAAGGATAGGCTGAGTCATGAGAAACACCACATCTGTTCCCTGTCCTACCTCCCCCACACCCTCTCTCTTGCCTCCATACCTTGGCCTGCCTCGCTCCTTTGGGCTCTACTGCACTTGGCGGACGCCCAGGCTTCGGGACTGAGAGGTCCCTTCCTCTGCAGAGCTCTCCTTTATCTGCCATCAGTGCCCCTGGGGCGCCCTTTCTGCGCTGTCTGAGGTCACTGGGAACCTGCGGCTCCCGCGGGACTGTTCTGCTTCCGTTGGACAAATGGGGTGGGGGGACCGTGAGGGCCCATCTTGGCAGCTGCAAAGCCCAGCCCGGATCTGGCCTAGGGGAGGTGGAGAAGGCTCAGCCAGTGTTCGGACGGGGACTACTGACCTGCCAGATGAGGACGAGGCTGTGTCACACCTCCCCTTCTTTGAGGACCGTAACTTCTAGCTGGGATTGGTCCCATCCTCGGGGGATGTGGGTGCCCATGGAGAGCAGGATCAAGGAAGCCCGGAAGGGCTGCTAGGTGCATCAGCCGGCACCTGAAATCCCACTGCGGTGTGGCCCTGAGTCACCAAGGAAGCAAGTTGCAGAGTGGTAAGGACCGTCTGGTCCCATTTGTGCTTTGTGAAAAAGCAGGTAGGCACATTCATGTTTAGATATGGATACAGATATGCTTGTATAGACCTAGAACGTGGTCTATAAGACACTGGTCAGGGTGGGCTTGGCTTAGTTGGGGCACCCCTGAGATGAGGCTTTGGGAGTGGGCAGTCGTGGGGGGAGATGATCCCTGAAAACACAAGGGAGAGGACAGAGTGCATGAGGGACGGGAGGAAGACAAGTGAGGGTATGTTAATGAGCTGACACAGACGGGAGCAACGGGGCTTATCCTCCTAGGACCCTCTGGGCAACGCCGTAAAACATACCTCAGAACCGTCCTGGAGGCTGGGGCGCCGGGGCCCTTTATCCACTGCCCCTCTCCCCGCAATGGTTGAGGGGTAGCCCCAAGTTGTAGCTGCATCTTGCGGAGTGGCTGCCTATAGCTCGGGACAGAGCAGAATGGGCCAAAACGGCTGGCCTGGGGACTGCACCCGCAACAGCAGCTCTGAAACTCAGGGGCACAGGGGATGAGGCGCAGGCACCCCAAGAATCTGCTAGGAAGCAGGCATAGATGGGGAGCACCTTTTATATCCCTGTGGGCGTGTTGATGTGCAGGGTACATTAAGCACAAAGAAGCAGGAAACTCTCCCCCTGCCCACCTAGAAGGAACCTTTGGTAACCTGTTTGGGGAAGAACGCTCTAGCACTGTTTTTTAGTCTGAATTGGCACATATTTATTTAGTACCTGTGCATCTATGTATGTATGACCCTGTGCCCTCCCTTTCTGTGTTCCCTGTGTAATAACGCTGGCCACACCTTCCCTTGAAGCTGGTGCTAATGACCCCTGCGGTCCCGGGGAGCGGGGTGGCCGGCCGCCCCATCCTCTTCCAAGTCGGGCTGGTAGGAGGTTTGTGTCCCGGTGGAACGCAGAGAGCAGGGAGACCCCAGAAGGCCTGCTCCCCACCTCGCGGCGCAGAGTGGATTTATCACTCTGACGCCGGGCTCCCAAGCTATTAAACATAGGGCTGCCTAAATGGCCAACAGGGCTTTAAATCTCTGCTCCAGGGTCACTTCCATTTTCCTGCTCACTGAGCGCAACCAAACTTTTGCTTCCGAAAGAAAAGTCTATTCCTTACGGTTGTAAACACAGAAGCGTCCCCCTGCCCCCACTCCCACCGCAGACAAGGCAGCAGCTCTTCACTTGGCACAGCCCCTCCCCACTCTGCCTCGCCTCCTCCCCGGGGGAGGCGGTCTGGGAGGGCAGGGGGCTCTGCAGGGCCCGGCCTGTCCTCGGCTCTGGGTCCAGCTCTGCGGGCTGTGCAACCTCAGGCAAGCCACTTCACGTCCTGAGCCTCAGCTTCCTCATCTGGAAAATGGGTACATCACACTCACTTTGAGGATCAAACAAGATCATACTATAAAGCAGCTGTCACAGGTCCTGACACCGTTGGGGACCCTGAAACTGGGGCTCTGTCAGCACACCCTGACTTTTCACCTCCTGCCGGGTCTGTCCTCCGGGGGTACCTCCCGAGTGGCCTGTCCCTCCTCCACTCTCCTCTCCAACCTTGTCTGCACAGAGTCCACAGTGCCTGCCACCCCTCCACATACTGTGAAT
Organism: Potos flavus; assembly: GCA_028534135.1. Classification (NCBI taxonomy): domain Eukaryota; kingdom Metazoa; phylum Chordata; class Mammalia; order Carnivora; family Procyonidae; genus Potos; species Potos flavus. The sequence goes on along the minus strand of CM052898.1, from coordinate 84,239,288 downwards.
CCTCCAGAAATGTGGCTTTCTTCATGCTCCTTTAGCTCCTCCTGTTTAAAGTCTAAATGCAGCTGACAGGTCCAGGCCTGCCTTAGTTTCCATGCCTTCCATGCCTGTCACCCTACTGCAGCCACGCTGCTGTTCACACTGCCGGCCACACAAGGCCTGCAAGGACAGCCCTCCTCTGAGCCAGGCCCAGGGAGCTCGTCCTCCGAGCCAGGGTCAAGGTCCTGTGTGCAAATCTGACTACAACAGCTCGGGAGCCCTGGTCCTCTGCTGTGTGTCCCCTCAGGGGCAGCTGTCCCTGAAGCTCTGGGTCCTCTCCACCCCGTCTTTCCCCTCTTAGACCCAGGGCTGCTGCTCTTTACGTCCCCAAGCAGGACAATATAGGCTCTGGATCAGTTCACCCAGGAAGTCAAACTTCAACTTCATTTCTCACCAGTCGTGTGACCTTGGGCAAGTCCTTAGACCCCAGTTGCCCCAGGAATAATGTTAAGAGCAGCCTACATTAATAATGATACTGTGTCCCAGGCTCTGTCAACAGCTCCTTTGCATTATCATCATTAAAATCTTCTCCAGAGTTCCGACGTGTCAGGTGTTGTGTGTGTTCCTTTATAGCTATTCTGTCGCTAACCCTCAGGCTGCAAGGCAGGTCGTGTCATCCTTGCTTTACAAATGAGGAAAGAGCGAAGAGGAGTAATTGACCCGGAATCAAAGCCCAGGCCTGCCGGATCCCACAGCTGGTGCTCTTCAGAGACAGAGCCTCTTGTAAGCACACATGTGCCGGGCTCCAAGCCCTTTATGTGTATTATCATATGTGGGAGCCTTACAACAGCTCGGCAAGGTAGGTACTATTATTAGCATCCGCATTTCACAAAAGGAAACCAAGGCACAGAGAAGTTAAGTCCCATAGGCGAGGTTACCCAGTAACCAGCAGCGGAGCCAGGATTGGAACCCAGGCAGTTGGAGGCCAGCACTCCTAATGGTTATCCTTTGTGTCTCTTCCCTGCTCTGATTCCATGCGATTCTCCCAACCACCCCTCAAGGTAGGTGGTATTAGCCCCATTTCACAGCTAAAGAGAGTGGGTCTCCGACACACAGCAGGTGTGAAATTAAACCAGGAGACAAGGCATTTCCAGCTGTGAAAATAAAATGGCTTCAAACTTCCCTCAGATTCCTTCTGTATTATTACATCCTGGAAGACCTTGCACTGAGGGAGGAGGCTGCGGGGATTTAGCGACATTGTATTTCTTTCTTGTCCTCCTAGTCCATGCTCTAACTGCACAGACCATTCTGTGCAGACTCGAGGCTTGCGGAAGGGCAATGGGTGTGTTAAGGAGGCGGGAGGTCAGAAACAACATCAGACTGCAGAACACCCAGAAAACTTGCCTGGAATTCTGCTGAGCTTTGGGGCTTTGGAGAAGGACTGACCATGAGCCCGGCTCTGTTTGAAGGAACCACACCAAACACCTTGGGGACCCCTGGGGAGAGGATCTTCTGGCAGGAGACCAGCAAGATAAGCTCGGGGATGCGTGCTGTTGGCTCCATGCCCACGACGAAGGGAGGCATTGCTAACCGAGCAGAGTTCTTTCCCACAGAGGCAAGGTAGGGTCTCAGGATCCTTTGCAGAAGAACAGCGCTACAGGCAGCACCTACTGATAAGAACTACAGTTCTCATCTTTCTTGCAGCTAAGAATGGTATATGATCACATTTTGGCCATTGAGCTATAATGCAGAAGCATGGTGTGGTGTTTCTGAGACATCTTTTTAAAGGAAACAGTGTGCCCTCCTTCTTCTCTTCTTCTGTCCTACTACCTGAAGTGTGGGTGCAAAAGCTGGAGCTCTGGCGGCCATTCTGGACCATTAGGTACCTTGGGGAATGGAAGTCACAAGCTGGGAAGGTAGAGTAGCAGGCAGAAGGAACCTGGAGCACCAATCACCTCATGGAGCCTCACAACATCCTTGGACTGCCTGCTTCTTGACTTCTCTTAAATGAGAAAGAAATGAACCTCTATTCTTGCCGAAGCCTATCTTATTGGGAATTTTTGGTCCTAGATGACCAGACCTAATTTATACTGATACACATCTAGCCGCCAATGACTCCCCCAATGTACTTCCAGCAGGCTCTCCAATTTGTTGGCCCCTGAATCTATCACGCTGCTTCACACCCCAGGCCTGCCCCTGCCATGTCTGTTCTTCCTCTCTCTGAAATGCACTCCCTTCTGTTTGGCAAATACCAACTCATCCTTCAAAACTCAGCTTGAGTGTTCCTCCCTGGGAAGCTGTCCTAGATTCCAAGGTTGTACTATAGTAGAGCTACTTTCAGAGTTCTCCCAGTGCTCTGGGTCAAGCTCAACTGCAGCCCCTAACACCCGGTCCTGTAATTATCCATAGCTGTCACTGGGTGCTCCAGGTGGCAAGGGCAATGTCCACACTTCCCTGTGGGCCCAGGCAGAGGAAGTGCGGGAAATGTCAAAAGAATGAACAATGTATGAAGGAGTGCCTGGGGTTGGGTTGAGGGGAACATTCTGCACCATCGAAGCTGCAGTAGCTGCTGCAGCCAAGGAAGGCTTCCTGGAGGAGGGGTAGACAGTGGCACAGAGTACACCAGCTCTGGCTATTGGGCCAAGCTCCTGTCCGTGGCACAGAAAGTAGGCACCACGAACCCTCCTGAGATCTTTATATGGCTCCATGGAATGTGTTTAAGACAGGTCACGGCCCCCAGCTGGAGCCCGGACCACCGATTGGGAGTGATTGACAGGGCAGCTGCGTGAAGGAGCTCCGGGGCCCTGGGTCAGGCAGGGGAGGGGTCAAGCATTGTTGGAAGCTGAGCTTACTCTGTGCTGGCTTTGTATGGCCATCTGGTTTGGGTCAGAGGTCTCCAGGGACAGGTTTGATTTATAGGCCACTGCAGTGGCCTGGGCGGCATGGAGGGGAGGGCACAGAGAGGCCAGGGAAGGGGTGTGGGGGAAGAGGAGGGAAGGGCCAGGCAGAGGCCCCCTCCAAGGCTGAGCTAGCATGGGGCTTCTGCTCTGGGCCTTGGAAGGCCTCGGGTTCCATTTAATGGAGAAACATTACAAAAGCAAGTATCGAAAAAACCCGAGAAGTCTTTATTGTGTGCCCACTATCTGCCTGGGACTACGTCACGAGCTGTTACGGTCTGGAGAAGACACGCATCCACACGAGCTCCATCCAGTCATGCCGGCCTCAGACGCTGTGCTAGGCTTTTCACATTGGCGGGCTCCCTGGCCGCTCTCTGCCGCCTTTCAGCAGAGCCACTGTAAGCCCATTTTACGGATGATGACAACCAAGCAAAAGTGCAGGGTCCCACAGCCTGGAATGGCCTAGGGAGGATTCAGACTCGGGCTTTCTGCCCAATTCAGAGCCTTTCCCCTCTTCCCCAAAGGGCCCCAGGGGGTTCTGGAGTTCGTGGAGGGAGAGGTAACAGGGGCCAGAGTCCAGCAAAGAGGAGCTCTAGAGAAAAGCCGTCTGAAGATTAGTCACTAAGAAGGTGGCAGCGCCTTCATCTTTTCTGGGTTACAAACCCCTGCAGACTCCCCCTGTCCACCCCCATGGGCCCCAACAGCACACAATGGGGTTGTTACTGTGGACTGAGATCCCCAGAAAGGACTTCAAAACCGAAGTTGGCATCTTCTGAGCCTGAAGAAAGGGCTGGCATCCAGGCAGGGGCACAGCAGAAACAAAGGTGTGGGGCCGAAACGTGCCTGGTGAGGTGTGGATGCTGGTCTGTGGACTGGGGACCCTACTCTGGTGCTGGAGGTTCGGGGGGCCCTGCTGAGGGAGGCCACGCCCAGGGCACGTCTCCTTGGCCGGCCTGGAGAAAAGGGAACACCTGAGACCCCCCTCTCCCTGGGGCAGAGCCAGCTGGAGCTCCCTCCTGGCAGGAGGCTGAGAACACGGGACCCATGCCTGTCCCATGTTCGTGGCAGGACATGTCCTGAATGAAAAGGGGCACCACCCAGTGTTCTATTTAGGGTGGGGGGGGTTGGGTAGCACGAGGACACCAGAGAAACCACAGAGCACCATTCCCATGGGCCCTCCAAACCAGCTGGGGGGAGCCACGGACCTGTACTCTACCCCTCTAGCTCCTTGCACATGCCTGGTGTCCCCACTGTCCAGTGAGGACACCTGAGGCTCGGGGCGGTGGGGGGGGAGTGGGGGCCCTGTAACTGGCCAAGGTGACACAGCTCGGCAAAACATGGTCTTCAACACGCATCTACACACGTGCAGGTCATCAAGCTGAGGCTAAGCAAGGAAAACAGGGCCGCCGCCGGGCATATCAGTTGGTTCAAAGACCATGCTACAGCTCACCTTGATAAGAAGAAAGATACCAGGAGAAAGAAAGGAGGCCTTTGGGACATCCTGAAAGGGAGGCTTCGAACTTGGAGTCAGACAGATAAGGCTCCAATTCCAGCTCTAGCCCTGAGACCTTTTAGCGTCTCCCAGCCTCAGTTTTCTCATCCATTAAATGGGGATGTTAACATCACCCCCACGGGGCCAAAAGGATTGAATGCATGTGTGTGTGTGTGTGTGTGTGTGTGTATGTAAAACACTGTTTGGGGCAGGGAGATGCTTATCAAATGGTTCTCTGACTTATCTTCACTGCCACTCTTGTTGGGAAGCATGCCGGTTCTGGGGCAGGAAAGGCGGCTCCGGCGGGACTCGAGCTTGCCTCTCTGTGTTCTGCACGTCCACAGAGCAGACTTCATGAAAAGCCAGAGCCGGCCTGAGCAATGCAGCTCCCCAGGGCTGGTGTGAGGCAGGCCATCCGTCATCCACAAGCCAGCCAGAAGTGTCACCTCCCAGCTAGGAATGCAGATGAAAAGCTGATTTCTGCATGGGGAGGGGGCGCACATGATGAAACCAGACACCGGGCTCCTTCCTGCCAAGAGCGCTATGTGAGGTGCGGGCAAAGCCCAGCTCTGGCCTTTGACCTCTGCCCTTGGTTTGTTTACACACCGTGGGGCTGGGGTTAGAGCCTGAGATTCGCCGCGGGTTCGGAAAATGACAGCCAGACCTGGCCAGATGTGAGTACGTGTCAGGGACAAGGAAAGTGTTCAGCAACTCTCGAAGCATGACCGTGTGCTGGCGAGAGGCCACCGGGTCGGGAGTGAGGAGGACAAGCCCTCTTGGCCCCCTGGGTGGTGGCCACCGGCGCAGTCGTATTCAGCTGCACGAAGGGACAGCACTGGCGTGCACGGGGCTGAGCAGACACGAGGAGGATGTGCTAGTCCCCTCTCCGAAGAGCCCACTGTCCAGTTGGAAAGGCAGGACAGACTCCCCCGAACCTTATAATCGCGACGTAGGCCAGTCAACACGAAGAGTCCACAGCGCCCTCCCTGTGAAGCAGGTTCCAACATGATTTGGCCTTAGCATTTACAGCGGGCTTTCGAGAGTCTGCTGTTATTTCATCTCCATAAAACCCTTTTCCTATTTCTCCCCTTTCACCCGCGAGGAGGTGGCGGCTCTGTGAGCTCAGGAACTGTCCCAAGGACGCAGACCTAACAAGGGGCACAGCTGCTTCCCGATCCTGAACCAGGGGGCAGGGGGCTGGGCTTTGGCCTTCCTGCAGCAGCCCTCCCCAGACGGGGCTCCTGGCCCCTGCTGTCCCCAGGCCCTCCTCTCTGGCATTCCTGGCATACCTCCCGTCACTGCCCCACCTCCTGGCTCTCCCCACCCAGGACCTGAGCCCTTCTCTGAGGCTGCCTGGGTGTGACAACTCTCTGCATGGGCCTCTGTGCTGAATCCTCTTCCCATACCCGCCCTGCTCAAGCCAGGCCCAGAGAGCCGACCCTCCTCCCGGCACTGACTCCAGAATTTCCCATGATGGACACAGGGGCCTGTACCCTGCCATTATGTCCCCCAGTCCTCCCCAGGGGCCCCATGAGCGCTGACCACTAGAATTTTGGGCAATGATGGAAATACTCTGCATCTGCAAGGCCAGACTGGTACCCACCAGCCGCACGTGCTAGGGAGCACTTGAACGTGGCTGACTTTGTCATTGAACTTTAATTCATTTAAACTTTCGCATGTGGCTAGCGGCTGCTGTACCGGACAGCACAGCAGTGTGAAATGCTTGTCATCCAAAACATCAGACCTGCCAATAGTCTCTGAATATTAGCACAGAATAATGGAGATCCTTTGAGGTCATCATGTCCAATTCCCTCCTTCCTGCAATGGAGAAATAAAGACACAGAGAGGGGAGGTGACTTGCCCAAGGTCACACGTGGCCAAGCTAGAATGGGCTGAGTCAGTCTTCCGGCCCCAAGTCTAGCATTTTTTCTAGGACCTGACCCCTTCTTCCCTCTTTTCCACCCAACACCAGACTCTGAGTAAATCAAGTCAGTTCCGCTCGAGAATGCTTCTTCAACTCTCACATATCTGAACAATCCATTTTGCCACAACACCTTGAATAGCTGAGAGAAGCTGATGAGGCCAGCCAAAAGGGAAACCGAGTCCCCCACCTGCCGTATACCTCCTGGATGGCTCACCTAGCCTGAAGTGACAAGAGCCCAAGCCAACGGACACCTGTCAGAACCCTGGGGCTCTACCATGCCAAGGGACAGAAGGGAAGGCAGAGTCCACTGGTCCAGAACCCACCCACATGTCCCCATTCCGGATGCAGCCAAGGACATGGAGAAGCCACAGCATGGTGGACAGTGGCTGGCCCAAACCTTGGCCATAGTGGCGGGGTGGGCTCCAAGCCCTGTGTCACCCACCCACCCGCCACCCAGACAGGGAAGACTGTGAACCACAAATCCCCAGCCATGGTTCACTCAATGACCTGAAGGAACAAAAGAACCGTGCTGGGCGGAGACTTGCCCGGGCCCGCATGGGTTTCCCTATGCCATAGAGGCCCCCTCTCTTGGCTAGCCTGCCAGATGGCTCTTAGTAGACCCATGGAGCCCTGCTGTGTTCAGACACACACACACACACACACACACACACACACACACCCCTAGAATCTGCTTCTGGAGCAGTGACAAGGTGGAAAAATAACAGAAGGGGTTCGAATCAGCTCCCCCACTCACAGTGCAAGCCAGGCAAGGCTCCCAAACTTTCTGAGCCTCAATCAACTCATCTGTAAAATGGAAATGGCAATACCCACCTCAATCAAAGGCCACCTTCACCAAAGTTCCAACAACGGGTCATTTGGTAGAACCAGGAGGCATGTCCCAGTGGAAAAAGAACTTTAAATATTGCTTCTTTAAAAGACGGCTGTTTGCAACTTTTTAAAAAACAGTGAGTCATCTGCGTCTGTAGGATGGAAGAAAAGGCCACAGCCTGCAGGTCCCCAAGCCCAGCCTCGGCCAACCCCTACGTCCCACAGCCCTCACTCTGCCCTGCACCGTGCCTGGCCTTGCCCTAGCCACCAATTCAGTGTCCCCAGATCTTCCCAGGGCTATCTCCACCTTAACCATATAGGTCTTCAATGCCCTTCTCCGGCAGCAGCCCGGAGACACCCCTCCCTCCCTATCATAGTCTCCTGTTTTGCTCATTTCATCACATTTCTCTATATCTAGATTCATCATAGATTTGTTTTCTTCTGTTTCTGTCTCTCTTCCTAAGTTGTCATCACAGTACCCCCCGTGCCTGGCGCATAGGAGATGTTTAAAAAATAGCCATGGACTGATTGGCTGAGTGTTACAAAGCCTCTCTCATCGTGACCATGGCCGTCCGGCGGACTGCGGCTCTGTGGGGAGGGGAAAGCCGGCCTGCCTTGCTCTCCCCGGCAGCCCAGCTCCTGGCCCAGGTCAGCACAGGTCAGGCTCTTCACAAACACCGAGTGGAAGGATAAATCACCTCCTTGCACTGCGGAGCAGACGGCCCCACGAAGGACCGTTTGTGTTTGAGGGACGAGCAATGGCTTATTTATACCGAGATCAAATTAGCGGCTATGGGCAGAGTGCGACTAATTCCAGTTTACTAGTCCTGGCTAATTGGGAAGTTCTTAGGATTCCCTTCCCCAAAGGTTCAACGGGAAGCCTGTGAACTCTTTCTTCTGTGCAGAGGCTGTGGAAGAATGTGCTCTTTCTCGGGGCCTTGTCCTCCCCCTGAAGCTGCGGTGTTTTCTCGCCCTGCCATGTGGGCCCTGAGGCATCCAGTCACTCATTCAGTAGGTGGTCACTGAGAACCCACCCTGGGCCAGATGCTGGGACACAAGGGCAGAGGGGGTGGGATGACCTGGCCTCCGCCGGTGGGGAGAGCAGCAGTGACCCGGGAGGTCTCCGCACCGCACCTCGGCCCTCCCACACCCACAGGAACACCGCCCCTCCCGGGCCCCTGGCTGGGAGGCTGACTGGGGCCGTGCCTCCCCCACAATGCACTGATCAACCCTGATGCCCCTCGGGATACCCTGGGAGGAAACCAGGGGAGTAAAGCAGCCTCTCCAAACTCCAGCCCCCAGTACTGACACTTCGGCTGCATGGACTGAACATCTATTTTCTTGGTGCTGGAGCCAATAGAATGATCTTCAGGTGCCCCATGCCTGTGCCAGCTAAGACTCGGAGTCTAACACCTGCTTTTCCCTTAGACCACGGTTCCCGATAACCAGTTCCCGATAACCAGTGGGGCGTCACTGCTTGCCTGAAGTAGCACGCTCTCTCCCTCTACGTGACTCGGCACCCCCCCCCACTGCACCCCAGTAGTCTCCTGCCAGCCAGGCATCCCAAGCAGCCGACTTATAGCTAGTGCTAGATCGATGGCATAATCAGGTGGGAGGTTGGTCACACACACACACACACTCACTCACTCACACACTCCTGGGTCCACTGATGCTGCAGAGGAGAGACGGCTGAAATCTGTGTTTTTACATGCCCCCTGAGGGCTGCTGATGTCCAGGCAAGCGTGCTAGGCGACCAGCTCCAGGACTCTCCGCAGCTAAGGGAACCAGCAGGTAGGACCCGACCCAGGAACAGCCAATAAGGGGGCCGGGGGAACCCTCTCCCTATACCTGAAGAGAAGCGCCGGGCTGATCAGAGACTCTCAGGATTTTAAACCAAGACCTGGGAAAACACGGTGCCGGCTAACAGTGAGGCACAGGAGTCGGGTCCGGGGCTGAGTCAGCCCACCCCAAGAGCCGCCCGAGTTATGAGGAAACCAGAAAAGATGCCAGAGAGGTTGGGAACAGGTGGGTGGGAGGGAGCCTAGGGCAGTCGCGGTTGAGACGGCAGCGGGGTGCCCGAGCACGCTGCCGTCCCTGGACCGCTCAGTCCTCGCACAGCACCACACTCAGCCCGGTCTCGAGACAACCTGGGTCTTCTGACCTCCAGAGGACCTGCACTAAACGTCCTGCCCCCACTCAGCCCCTGGCCCCCGAGTGAGCCCCGTGAGGGCCCTCCGCTGTGACGCTGGTCCCTCACCCCAGAGGTGGCCATGCTTAGGGAGATGAACGGGATCCCCTGTGCCCCTCCGAGCCAGGCCGCGACACCGGGCAGAGAGCTGTCCTCCACCTCACTGAACACCAGAAGCAAACCCGCCCTCACTGGGACACCCAGTGAAATGCATTCTGAGGGAGAAACATCAATAGGGCAAGATCCGGAACGCAGCTGTAGCTCCAAACGGTCAACTCAACGTTTCTACTTAAATGGCTCCAAAGCCAAGGTGACGATGTCCTTGCTGGCAGCTCTGGCCCCTTGCGGCTCCCCAGCGGGGTCCCCAGACTTGGCGATGGGAAAGATGAGGGGCACCAGGTGCCTCGTCGGCTGGGGTCCCGGAGGATCATGACGGGGCAGCCAGTGCCCGCTGGGGCCCCCGGCAGGAGGGTCACGAGGTGGGGCTCACAGCTCTATTTATAGAAGCAGCCGCCACTGAGGATGAAGATCTGGGGAGAACCAGCGCGGCAGTATTTTCCAAGCTCACGCTGTCTCGGCTTAATTTCATCCCAAGCAAATAAATCATTAAGGAGGCACGGAGTCTTGGAGGATCTGATGAAGAAGGGCCATTAAACGGCACAGCCTTAACTTGAATTATGGAAGGCTTCAGACAAGCAGCCTTATTAGTGTCTGGGCTCGGCTGTAAGTCATGCTAACTGCCCCCTTGCCTTAACCAGGGGACACGACTGGGAGGCGCGGCGGGCTTCCTGACCGCAGCAAACAAATGCTGCTGCCAGCTGGGGAGGCTGTTTGCCCTCCCCGGTCGTTTAAACCCTGTCCCACAGGTCTGCGGACCCTGTTCCTCGCCAGCCCTGCAGCCCCCACGCCACGGCTGCGCCGCTCCCGGGGGCACCGGTGAGAAGGAGCTCAGCCTGGCTATCCTGCATTTGGGGTATGGAAATGCTGTGACAGCCGGACTGCTGGCGCCAGCTTCAGTAAACCCTCCTGCTAGGGCCCAAGACCACTGGCAAAGCCGAAGGAAGGCTCGCTGGGACCCGAGGGTGGTGGGGGTCCGCAGCTGGCCGCCCGGATCCCTGTGCGGATGGCTGCCTCCACGTTCGTGCTGGGAGCGGGCTCTCAGTTCCCCTCGGCCTCAGGCTCCTCATGTAGGGAGTGGGGGAACAGTAGCTTGTTCTCATCTGTGGGGATTAAATGAGCTGCTGTGCCTGGGGCACTTACGAGCATTTGTATGGGGCTGTGGGGATTTAAATGAGACAATGGGACGCAGGAGCAGCTCTAAGTGGTGTTTGGCCTTTTGTAGGTGCTCAATCGATGACTCTTAAACAAAGAGCTGTTTCTATTTGCAGTAATCCTTTCCCAAACAAAGTTGGCTGCAAGGAAAAGTCACGGGTTTCCTTGTGTGTACCTTGCTGGCAACTGGGTGAATTTGAGCTCCAGGCAGGGAAACTGAGTCACGCGGTGGCTGGGGAGGATGCGAACAAGAGGAAAGCGGGGCTGGATAGGAGAGGGAGGAAGTGCAGAAGGCACAGCAGGACAGTGGAAGGGTGGGGAGTCGGGGGGCGGGCAAGGTGCAGGAACGGCCCTCAGGTCAGCCAGGCAGGAGGGCTGGTGGGCAGAGCCAGGCTTGGTCACAGCAGGCTTTGTTGGGGGGTGGGGAGGAAACAGGCCATTTCCAACAAAGAGGTGAGCACACAGCGAGGCACATAGCAGTAAACAGACTGGCTTGGCTGCAGGATCAGAGTGGGGGTTAGAGAGGTGGACAGTGGGAGCAGGGGACTCCTTGCTCTGTGGTCTGAGCAGGGTGGGGACAGGGGCTCTGACACATGGGAGGCACGGGGAAGCCATGGAGGGTCTCAACACTGCCCAAGCTGCCAAGGCCACTTCCTTGGAAGGCATCACTCTCCTCCTGAACGCCTATGTCCTCTCTCATCGATGTCAGGGTTTTCAACACAGGCTCACAAACTGCACTGAATTCTCACTGTCTTGTTTCTGGTGAGGTACATTTTCAAGGAGGATTGGAAGCCTGGGTTTTAGGTCTGGTTCTGCTGCTAATTAGCCGGTGACCTTGGGCAAGTCCTTCCAGCTCTCTGGTCCATTCGGCTCCCACCTGTAATGGGGGGGTCTGGCCCCGGCCACCAGATGGCATCTGTTTCCGCTCCATTGCCTGGGGCCTGCCCTCGCCCTCCTGCCAGCTCCTCCCGGCCACCTCTTCTCCCTTCCCTTTCCCCCAAGGGTCCATCGGGGGCTAGCCACAGCCGGGCCTCGTGGCCATCTGTGCAGAGGCAGACGCTGCCCCCCGGGCCCGGCCTGCAGCAGCTCGTCCCCACTGACTACACACGTGGGCCACAGCTGGCGAGGAGCCCGTTTATTTGGACATCCTCGCCGAACACACGTTCACCAAGCAAGTCACCATCAGGAACTACAAAACACTTAAACCAGACGCTTAGCTGGAAACCTTTGAAACTGTTCATGGGGAAGGCTCAACACTCCCAGCTCATTTATGACACACTCACAGTGGTCTCTGAACCTCAGGGGGCATTTCCATCAAGTATCTGAAGGGGAAACGAGTTAAAAACCTCCCCAAACCAACATATTCCCTTATGTGAGATCCCTCAGACCAAAATTAATAACAATCATTATTTCAACATTTAATAACACTAACAGTAATTTTACCAATGTGATAGTCATGATTGGCGATTTTTAAACCTACTTTTTCCAGTATCTACTATGGGCCAGGCACACGCCCACTCACTTTCTATCACCCACAATCCCAACACCTGTGGTGTAGTATGTTTCTATTACTATTACAAATGAAGAAACGTGAGCTGACTTGCTCAGGGTCACAGCTCACGAGCAGACCCGTCAGGAGTGAGCCCCAGCTCTTCCCATGAGGCCACACAGAGGCCCTCTGAGAGGAAGAGGACAGGTGCATATCGTTTCCAGTGCCCCTGCGTGTGACTCTGCTGTGGCCCACAGTGGACACTCTCCTGACTGAGCCCGCATTTCAAAGCCCCCTTCCCGCAGGCAGGACTTCCAAGAGTCAACCTCCTCACAACCGTCCAAGTGTGAACCGCCCCCACCCCCATCCAGAGCAAGGCCACAAAAACTGCTTTCAGCTGAAAGTCCCTTCCTTTTTGTGGCAAACAAAGGCTAGGGGCCACTTTCTGAATGTCAAGATTCTGAATTGAATGGCCCGGCCTGAGTGTAGGGACAGATGTGCTGTGCTCCACACACAATGAGAGGTGGGACTGGGTCATCCAAGGGTCAGGCTTCAAGAGGGCAGCCTCTCCTAGCCGGCCTCCCTCTGTTCCAGCCAACTGTGACTCAGGTCCCACTGCAAAAGAGAACAGAGAAGCTCGGCAGGTGGCGAGAGGCCGGCAAGGTCATACACACTTACTGAGCGCCTACTATGTGCTCATTTCCACAGGGTGCCGCGAAGGGGGTTCCTGCCTCCAAGAGCCATCAGCCTCAGCCCTGGCAAGAGCAGCAACGGCAGCCCACCCCCATTATAGAGGTGCCCTGCACAGGTAAAGGGCAAGGGGACTCGGCACGCTGACACACGCCCCATATAGGGACTCACCAGATTCTACAATTCAGATGCTCCTAGCCCAGCACTGTGGTTGAAGCCTCCATCACAGCAAAGTAATGTGATTCTACTGTACTTCAGACCAGAAACCAAACCACTCACAAGATTCACCAAGGGGCCTGGATGCGCTCAGCGCGGGCGGCGGCATGGTCAGTGATGCCGGGTAAACACGGTCAGACCCAGAGCGCCCTCCAGCACACACCCCCACTCTGAGCCGCATGCTGGACTGCGTCTCGTTTCTGCCTCATTTCTAATCCTCACGGCAACTACACAAGGCACACATAATGATTCCCACTGCACAGAGCGGAAAATCAAGGCTCGGGGATGTTAATTAGCCAGAAGGGGGCAGAAATGAAATGTAAATTGGAATCAAATGTTTATTCTCAAAGATTGGAAACGACCTAAATGTCAAAAAAATGGAGGTTTGAATAGAATAAATTGTGATACAACCATACCAAGAAAACCTATGCAGCTGGGCGCCTGGGTGGCTCAGTGGCTTAAGCCTCTGCCTTCGGCTCAGGTCATGATCTCAGGGTCCTGGGATCGAGCCCCGCATCGGGCTTTCTGCTCAGCAGGGAGCCTGCTTCCCCCTCTCTCTCTGCCTACTTGTGATCTTTTTCTCTCTCTGTCAAATAAATAAATAAAATCTTAAAAAAGAAAAGAAAAGAAAACCCACGCAGCTGTTAATAAAGAATGAGGAGACTCATATTAAATAATCGCCAAGATCTATGAGGGGGAAAGTGAGGTGCAGAGCACCGTTTACAGCATGATCACATTCGTGCAAAATTGCTCTGTCATAAATTTCTGGAAGGACACATGAGAAACTATTATGGCGGTTGCCAGCAGGGAGAGGACCTAGGGAGCCAATGGGTGGGAGGGTATTTCATTGTAATATTTAAATTTGTTGCTATGTGCACAGTTTGCCTTTCAAAAGTAACTGTGCACATTTTTAAAAAAGATTTTATCTATCTGAGGGGCGCCTGGGTGGCTCAGTCGTTAAGCATCTGACTTTGGCTCAGGTCATGATCCCAGGGTCCTGGGATGGAGCCCGACATCGGGCTCCCTGCTTGGTGGGAAGCCTGCTTCTCCCTCTGCCACTCCCCCTCCTTGTGCTCTCTCTCTGTCAAATAAATAAATAAAATCTTTAAAAAAAATTTTTTTTTAAGATTTTACCCATTTGAGAGAGAGAGAGATTGCAAGAGAGAGCATGAGTGGGGTGGGGAGACGGTTGGGGTCAGGGCAGAATGACAGGGCAGAGGGGTGAAGGGGAGACCAGGCCTGGGGTGGGAGGGCCGAGGAGCTGTGTCTCAATGTCAGGGAGGTCGGGAAGACCGTGGCACCCGGGAGACACTGGGGAGTCGAGCAGGAAGCTGGTGAGTTCAGCGCAGACTGGAAGATGGCTCTGGCAAGGGGATGGTGTCCTTGTACTCAGCCTGGTAGAAGACTGTTTGGCCTTCATCAATACCAGAAACCTTGGCTGGCTGCCGGCCTCTTCTGCTGAGCTGCCGCGCCAATAAATACTTGTTGGCAGGTCAATTAAACCATCTAGGAACAACGTCTGGAAATACAGCTTCCCCGGCTGGATGCAGGTGGACAAGCCCTCCTGCCAGTTGGGGCCAAGGTCCCACATTTCCCACTCTTCACCCCCCAGAGAAGGTCCCACTCCACCTGCCCGGTGGAATCAGTCCCGGGGTGGTGGGCAAAATGGGGTCAGGGCTGGCCCAGGCGGCAGAAGGCCGAGCACAGGGGTGCCGCAGGACTGGGGTGAAGCATGGCCCTCCCGCTGACTACTTGCTTGGCCTTGAGCAAGTTTGTGCGTTCTTTACCTCCCCAAGATTCCATTTTCCCATCTACCAAATGGAAATAACCGCAACATCGCCTCAAAGCTTATTGTGTGGGTTAAGGAAAAAAGAGAGGGAGAGAGACTGAGAGAAAACACTTGGCCCAGAGCACAAAACATGGGCGGTATAAAACGAAGTATAATTGTATGACCCCAAAATCACGGCCGCACGGGGCTTCCAGCCCGCCTGTCTCTGTCTGGGGCTCCTCCCCACTTCCTGTGTCGCTCATGCACCACTCACCACCCAAGATCTCCAAGACAGGACACAAAGCTGTTCTGTCAACCCTCCTGGCCTCCCCCATGTGGCGGGTGGGGCCGGAGAGCGGGGCCGGGGAGCAGAGCCGAGATTCCGGAAGCCAGCCTCGAGCCGATTCCAAAGGCTCGGCCCACCTCACAGCAGTTGGGACATTTTCAGAGACATGCTCCCATTAGCGACCAAAGCATGCCTGATTCAAGGACACTGCTGGGGCTGTCTTGACGCAGCTAACTTCTCAGAATACCCCATGGAGCTCTGTGCTGAGCCAAGAGCTTTGAGTGCTGGAGATGAAGGCAGGAGGAGGGAGAACGGCGGGGACAGCGTCTCAGGGTCTCCCCAGATCCGCCACTGAAGGAAAGGTCCAGTGGGCTGCGTGGCCACCCAACCCAGTGGAGCGGACTCTCCTGTTCCTTCCCTTCCTGCCCCTTCTGCAAACATCTCCACAAGGGAGCCCACTGGGCCAGCGTGCCTTGGTTTGAGTATCCCAGTCCCCCCGCTTACTAGTTGTGCGACCTCAAGTGACTGACTCAAGCTGTCTGGGCTGCAATATCTTCATCGTAAAAGGAGATAATACAGGCATTCGCTGAAAGAGTATTTGCAAGGATTAAATGAGTGACAATGTGTGAAGTGCTTAGAATAGAGGTCAGCACAGGCTAAGCACCACGTGAGAGGTAGTTATGGGTGGTGTGTGATTACCACTGTTATCACCTGGGCTGTGGACCCGGTCATCTGGAGACAGTTTGCTAGCTTGCCTGGTCTCGGTCCCAGGCTTGGCTCAGACAGCAGAGCCCCTGGGCATCCTACAGTTCTTTGCGGTAAACCCTGAGATGCAGAGCTGTTTCACTCCATGCCGTGGCTGAAGAACGTATTTGCAACCAGAAAACATGCTTCTAGAAGCTCTACCCCCAATGAACACATACTTCATAGTTAAATGTGGTTAGTCCTTTTTGAGTCTCGCTTTCATAGTCATAAAAATTCAAACACTGAGAAAAGGATATCCATCAGCTTACTTCCATCAGATTAGAGAAGCTTCTCTATTCAGGCCACTTTTGTTGTAATCCATAGGGGAGCCCAGGACCTGGCTCGGCTCGCCTAGATAATGGGAGCCGTGAGCACCCATTGCTGTGTGTCTGCTCTGTGCCTGCAAGCTTTATCACGCCCATGTTACAGAGGAGAACACTGAGGGTCAGAGAGACGAGGTCATCCTTGTGCCCAGCCTTCTGGTGAGCACTGGGGCCAGAGTCAAACACAGTCTGTGAGGGACCCTGGGCACCCCTCTCTCCCCAGTGATCTCCTGGAGAAGCGGCCCCAGAGAGCGGCCCCGCCTTCCTATTCCGGAGTCTGTCTCTGACTGTGCTTCCCCACGTCCCTGTTGGGTCTGAGCGTGGAGGCTTGACATCGTGTCCACAACCAACGCTGGCTCAGAATTCTCACGTACAGAACCCCACCATGGGTCACTTTCCCTGCCCAGGGATTCCCTAGGGCCAAACTCTTCCTGGTGCCCAGTGATGCCCCTGGGGGACATCAGCCCAGGTCACCAGCTACAGGCATCACATGGTCCCCTCCCAATCAGCCATCAGACTCCATGGCAGCACATCCTATGGCTCACTCTAGGCTGACCATGACCTTTCGAAGTCCAGAAAAGCTGAGGTCCCCCTCTCTGCCATCATATCCTACCCATAATAGAGAACATCGCCCCTATCTGGAGGACAGGCAGACACAGCAGACAAGCCAATCCTGACACGGACGACAGATGCTACAGGATTGCATCACATGACATCTTGGCCTTCCCTTGCCTCCTGATGCGCATTCCAGCTTCAGCCAACCTCAAAAATCACTGCCAGTGGGGAGAAGGATGGAACAGGCCAAGTTTCAGCCACATCAAGCTTCTCCAGCCAGCTGAAGGATCCAAGAGTGCAGACTGCCCCAAGAACAGCTGTCCTTTCCCACCCAGCTCCCCACCAACATTGCATCAAGGAGGATACCATGGCGTGACTGCTCCCAGTCCTAACATGCATGGGGAAGCCACTGGCTACAGCCTCGTTAGCGCCTTAGCTTTGTA
Organism: Potos flavus; assembly: GCA_028534135.1. NCBI lineage: Eukaryota > Metazoa > Chordata > Mammalia > Carnivora > Procyonidae > Potos > Potos flavus. Next base: position 84,222,197 of record CM052898.1, on the reverse strand, counting down.
CCCAAAAACCGAGCAACAGATAATAGCTGAGTGTGAACCAATACCCAATACCCAAAAGAAAGCCCACCTTGGGGGCCCAACTGTTGGCTCAGGGAGCTCCTGCTTGCTATCAATGTCAGCCTGTAATCCCAGCTACCATATTATTGGTACCACCATACCAATCTCACAGCAGCTATGAAAGGGATCTGATACCGTCCCATTTTACTGACAACCCAAATGAGTTGTCAGGCATTAGAATGACTCACCAGAGACACAAAACCACTGAGCACTGGGAGGCAGTCGGCACTGAGGCATGTCAGACTCCAAAGCCTTGTACAACAAGTCCACTGTTCTGCTCCCATGATAAATTCTGGCAGGTACATTTTCCAATTCTGCTTGAAAAGACTGTTTGTTGTTGCTGTCAGTTTTCTCGGTACGGCGGTTTGCCTGGTCCTGTGTCTATGAGGGTTCTAGACACTCTCCCCAAGGCACAGGGATGATTAAACTAGCCCTTCTCAGGACACACTCATCTGCTCCTCGATCCAACCGGTTAATCAGAGAAAACAGAGCAGCGCTTCGCCGTGAATGGCAATCTTCGTCTAACAACCATGAAAATGAAATCTGAGCAAGAGTGTCACCTATTGCACAGGAGAGCCGAGCATAGCAGCCACTCTCTGCTGGCCTGCCAACTTTGAAAACAGCCAACCTACCCTACACTCGAGCTAAACATAAATTTTACTTGAGTAAAATCTTGCTCTTGACTTCTTTTCTGGGGTGTTACTCTCAGTCCCTCAACTGAAGGGAGGGAGCTTGGGAAAAGAACGGGCCTCGGAGGCTGACAGACCTGGGCGGGGGCTGGCTCTCTATGGCTTTGCTCTTCCTTTCTCTCCTCTCTGAAATGGGGCAATTATAGCTCTCGTCCGACGTGAATAAACGGGGATGCTGGCAGGAAGCCCCTGCCTGTGAGCGTCGTCGGGGTGTGGCAGGAAGTGCCCCGTGTGGACGCAGAGTGGATGAGCCCGCGAGGCTCCACTGAGTGGGCGGCCATGGGTGCCTCCACGCAGGGGCCACCCTGCCTCCCTGAGCGGCCCCCTCCTCAAGCCAGAACCAATGTCATTGCCATGATTTTGAAGCTGCTTCACAGCCTCAAGGTGCACGTTAAATGAGAGGAGGCCTCAGAGAGGCCAGGGATCCCCTCCAGGAGCCTAGGGGCTCATCTACAGCCTGCAAGGGGGTTGTGTTTGCCCACATGGGTTCTCGGCAGCGGCCAGCTTCAAAAATGGGGCTCTTTCACACAAATCTAGATTTCTGGGTCCTCTTGGAAAAATCAAAAGATTCTACGACTTCTGGCTCTCATTCCCAGGAGGGAATAATCAGCTAGAGATGAGGGGCAGGTGACCCCTTCTAACAGTTCACCAGGGAGAGCTGGAAATTGGGTGTTCAGTCTCTGCCTTCAGCAGGCAGTCAATAAATGATAGTTATTATCATCACTTACTATTTATCAGTAACTCAGAGCACAGAGCATTCAAGTGCAGGCACTGTGCCTCCTACTGTCACCCCTGCTGTGAGCTTGAGGTCTGGCACACAGAGACATCATTTTGCATGACCCTTATGCAAACAGCAAGTTCACGATTCGCATCAACGCAGGAAGCCCTTATTAGGTGCCAAGTCACTGGCCTACGCACTTCACCTACATTATTATCTTGGTTGATTTCCACAACAACCCTGACCAAGATTACCCTCCTTGTGCCACTTTCGCAGGTGGGAAAACTGAGGCACAGCGCAAGACCACCAAGCCAGTAAATGCGAGTCCCAGAGTTCACGTCCTCTAGGCGGCAGGGTCAGACCAAGTGACAATGGAGGGCGGGGCCTCCCCTGCTCCCTGCCGTCCTCAGCAATGTCTCCAATGACAGGCAGCCTCTGGAACCCCAGCCTCCCCCCTCCTGGCCCCCTCAGCACTTACGGTCAAGGCCGTTGATGTAGCGCATGGTGACTTCGCAGTGGCCCCACACGGCACTCACCACCGGGTACAGCTTCTTGCCCTTGAGGCCGCGGAAAGCCACGCCGAGATACTGGCCATCCACGACAAAGCTGAGCGTGCCCTCGTCCATGTCCAGCACCACGAGCAGCGAGTCCGGCAGCGCGAAGGCCTCCTCGGGCCCCAGGAAGGCGGGGTAGGCCACTCCGGGCCTGTTCTTCCCATCGTGGTAGAGGCGGCTGCGGCCCAGGTCCCAGCCCCACGACTCGGCGTCGCTGCCCACCAGTGCCGTGTAGCCCACCGAGTGCAGGGGAGCCCGAGCCGTGGCCACGCCAACTACAGCATGGGTGCCCCGCTGCCGCGCCGGCCAGTGGATCTGCCAGGCGTGCAGGCCGCGGGCATGGCCCACCTTGCCGCGGATGCCGTCCGTGCTCTGGGCCACCGGGTGCCGGTGGAAAGTGAGCCGGTCGTCATCCTTGACGAAGACATTGAGCGAGCGGTCCTCGGGGTTCCACGCGTGCCGCAGCTGCACTGCGGGCCCCGCCGCGGGCATGTCCAGCAGCTGGTCCAGCCGCGCAGGCCGCCCCGGCTCGGGCCCCTGCAGCTCCCGCTTGGCCGGCCGCAGCGCCGGCTCCCGCACCTCCACCGACTTGAGGCTCCCCGAGAGCTTCTGGCCCATGGTTCACTGCCGGGAGGGGGCCCCTGCGGGCCACCGCTACCTCGTGGGAGCTTCCGCTCCCCACAGCCAGGGATGGGCCGCCGCGCTGGGTACCAGATTTCTGCACCGTATACCTCCGCAGCCTCTACCGGGCTGGGGCGGGGGCCCAAGCTCCTGGAAGAAAGCAAAGGGCACCGGTTATGACAACAGCCTCAACAGCCATTGATGCCCAGAGGCTGGGTCCTTTGCATGCATTAATAATAACATTAAGTACTATAACAATATCTGGCATTAATCTAGTACTTTCCATATGCCAGACACTGTTTCAAACAGTTTATGTTATCATTTAATCCTTAAGTCCTCCCTGTAAGACATGTACATTATTATTCCCATTTTATAGTTGCGAAAACTAGAGAAGAGAAAGGATAAGGAATTAGCTAAAGTCCCACAGCTAATAATGTGCTGAGCTCAGATTCACACTGAGATCATCTGGCTTCAGAGTCTGTGTTCTACTCTTCCAGCGATCATAGACAATTTTATTTTAGAAATAAGGACTGAGCCTAGAGAAGTAAAGTGATTTACCCAAGACCACAGAGCCTGGAGAAGAACCCAGGGGTATTTGGTCCCAGGGGACAAGGCCTGTGCCAAGGCTGAGGGGACACAGGGCCCAGGACACAGGGATGTAGAAGTATAAGGTGTGGCCCTTTGGTTCCCACCCCGGCTTCCCTGGGGAGCTTAAATAGTACCTAATGTGTAGCCAGGCTCAAGAAGGAAGACACAGAGTGAGGATCTAGCAAATTCACCCAGGGACATGAGCATGGACACAAGACAACCATCTGAGGACTGGGTGGGTTCTCCATGGCAAGGTGAGTGGGAGGCAGGGGAATAAGGAGGCTAGTGCCTGGGCTGTGGAGCCAGACAGAACTGTATCCAAATCCCTGTCTCCATCACTAAGCTGTTTGTCCAAAGAAAGTTCTCTTAGCCTCTCTTGGACTCTAGTTTTCTCATCTGTAAAATGGGGATAAATAGCGCCCTCTGGGTAGTGTGGTAATCTGCGAGACAATAATATAAAGGGCCAAGCCTGAGATTCTGTGGGCAAGGTTTTCCTCTCTGGCTGTGTCCCCTGGGCATCCCACAAGTACCCCTTCCCTTCAGATGCGCATGCTCTTTCTTTGGGCACGTAAACACTGGTTAACAACACTGACCCCGGACAACCTCCTCTGAGGCAGGATCCTGGTTTTCAGGGAGGAGGACTTGGGCACCATCTCTAGGAGGCCAGCCAGAACCCAGGGTGCCCGAGCTGCTTGGAAAGCCCTGGATGTGGGAAAGGATGGAGAGGTGAGCCCCGCAGCCAGACCAGAGCAGAGGCGTGCGCCCTTCCCTGGGTCGAAGAGCTGCTGGGCTCTGAACAACTTTCCCCAAGGCAGACCACGAGGCGGGCCTGTTTCATGCCCTGGCCCATCTGGCCACCACCTCCTGCCCAAACAGTGGCACACTCCCAGCCACAGTCCAAGTGGAGACGGAAAGGACACCCCTGCCGCACGGCACACTAGGTACACCACGGACTCCTTGTTAGCTCTCCTAGTTCATTCTCCACTCCCATTTCCTTTCTATTTGCAGACCCCAGCTCCAGTGCATGCCAATCCTATCCCCAGAGCTCTGGCTAATGTTTAATCTGGTGGAAACCAGAGCACATAAAAATGTGCAACACTAGACAGTTCTAAGATAGTAGAATACAGTTCCTCTTTTTCATATCCCAAATCACCTAAAATAAAGGAGAAAGAGCAAGAGAAATGTAAATGTTATCTTCGGTGAAACTAGAACACATTTGTAACCCGAAGCACAACTTCTGGGGAAAGACTGCCAAGAACAGTAAAGGGCTGCCAAAGACGGAGAAGATCCAACGGGGGCGAGAGCACACCTGTGGCAGCAGATCTGGGATACAGCTGGCAGAGCCGACCAGGAGCTGGCACTCCCTGATGGAAAAAAACAGCGGTTCCCAAACAGAAGCGCGGGAGCTGCCTCAGGCATCGCGAGGGGCAAGGAGGGCGGGGCTAGCTAAGGAAACCACGGTCGCCATCAGCCATCATCGCAGGAAGCAGTGTGTCCGTGAGGCAGAACAGGAGGAGGGGCCTGCCCTTGGGAAAGCCCAGGGCTACAGATCTCGGCCTGGGTAGAAGCAAGGCCGAAAGAAATCACGGCCACAGTCCTGGAAACGAAATTATCAGGAACCAGAGAGCCATCCTGTTCTCCTAAGAACTGTTCCTGGCCTTTCCTCTACATAAATCCACTGCAAAATGTCGATCTGGAGAAGCTTCTCCTCTTCCAAAGAGAAACAAGCACAGAATAGAGTCAAAGATGCTTACAGGAGAAATAAAGGAGGAAAAGGGGGGGAAAAAAAGGCAAACCAAGAAAATTCACCAGAAGAAAAGCTGTCACAAAACAGATAAAAATTGTGATGAAATTTGTAAACTAATTTTGTGATCACTTATTTCAGAAGGGAGACAACTAGCACAGTCTAAAAAAAAGCTAAAATGCATCTTACATAGTTATAAACCTCCGGAAGAACTGAAAATAAAATACAAACCTTCCACATTGTCAGAAAGAACACACACAAAATAAAACAGACCACACAGTGAATTTGCTGTGAGGAACAAGAGAAACAATAACACAAAGACATAAAATATGATAGTAAAACTAAGCCGGAAAGACCAACTATGTCAACGAATGGCCATGGTAAACTAAAAAAAAAAAAAAAAAAAAAAATCTAAGATTGGAAATCAAGACAAAACTCCCAACTGTATGCTACATATAAGAGATATATCCAAAGCAGAGAGATTCAAAAGTATTAAAGATCTAATGCACCAAGTAATAGCACCAAAATTCACCACAAAAGCTACAAGGACAGACACACAGTAAAGGCAGATAACTTTAATGTGCCTTTTCTAGCTTATGATAGGCCAATGAACCAAATCGAGTAAAGACATAAAAAAATTAAAATTCCATAACTAATAAGACAGGTCATTTCCCATTTATTAGGCCACAAATAAACCAAACAAAAAAGCAGAGATAATACAGAATGTCATAACACAAAGAAAAACTAAAAATTAATCACAAAATGATGATACAGAACCCTACCACTTGGATATTTTCTTTAAAAGGTTTTATTTATTTGTCAGAGAGGGAGCACAAGTGGAGGAGGTGCAGGGGGAGACGCAGATTCCCCACTGAGCAGGGAGCCCGATGTGGGACTCGATCCCAGGACTCTGGGATCATGACCCGAGCCAAAGATGGACGCTTAACTGACTGAGCCACCCAGGCATCCCTTGGATATTTTTTAAAACTCTCTTCTAAACAACTAAAAAAAAAAAAAAAAAAACTATAGAATTTGCAGACTATAGGAAGAGTGAGAATAACAAAACACATTCCATATCTTAGAGCCTGTGGGATCCTACTAAAGTAGATCATGGCTGGTGTACTTATACTAATAAATATTAAAAAGCAAAAATACATGAATTAAGCATAATAAAATAGAAAAGTAATAGGACTAATAAAAAAGTCTAAGAACTAGTTCTTTGGGGAAAAAATACCACAAAACAAAACAAAACCAGTAAAACATAAAAACTCTCCAATGCAATCATTTAATCTACCATATTATCTATTATAATGTTATTACTTATTATATCATTATCATGTTGATAGTACATCATGAAATGACATAATATGAGGTAATGAAATAGTACTTTATCTCTATGATCTTCTTCCCCAAAGCCCATAACCCCAGTCTAATCATAGCAAAAACATAGGACAAATTCCAATGAGGGGCATCAAACAAAAGGCCTGACCAATACTCCTCAACACGGTTAAGGCCACTGAAGATTAGAAACATCTGAGAAACTGTCACAGCCAAGAGAAGCCCAGGGACAACTACATTTAATATGGTGTCCTGGAACAGAGAAACAATACTAGGTGAAAACTAAAGAAATCTGAATAAAGCCTGGCCTCTGGGTAACCAGGTATCAATACTGGTTCATTAGATATGATAAATATACCGTACTAATGGAAGATGTTAATAATAGGGAAAACTAGGTGTGAGTATATGGGAATTCCACCTACTTTCTATGTAGTTTTTGTATAAATCTAAAACTATTCTAAAAATTAAAGTCTATTAATTAGAAAACACAATTTTTAAATTCTAGAAAATTAAAAAAATGTACAAAACTTAAAAATCACCGCCTGTCTCATTAACCAGATGTAAAACACTATTCGCATTTGAATTATTTCATTTTACCTTTTTTTAATCTACAAAATATTTTCTACAAAATTTTCTTTTTATTTATATGTTGGGTAATTGAATTTAAATTTAAAAAATAAAAGAAATGGCATCATGGGCTTTTATCCAGGTTATTTCACCTAAAATTAAATAATTAACATTTTCACATGTTACTAAATATATTTTAAATGTAGGACTTTGATGACTAAAATAAAGAAACAATAAAACATATGAACCACTTAATCTAAACATTTAAGGGGGAGAGAAAACGCAAACATAAGAAATAAGAAATGAAAATGGGAAGTAACCAAATGGCATAGCAAAAAGCACTCATAAAAGAGATTAGAGTAGCTTGTTGTTTTAATATGGAGAAATACTTGAGACGCAAATTACAAATATATGACAAACTACTATAAATTGGTAATAAAAGACCAACCCATATACAGAATGTGAAAGATACAACAAATAGTTCACACAAAAACAAAAACAAACGGCTCTTTTGAGAAGATGTTCTACCAAATGCATACTAAAAGAGATACAAGTTACAACTACAGTGAAATGCCGGTTTTGTCTATCAGATTAGCAAAGCTCAAAAAATTAGATAACACCTTCTTGGAGAAGCAGACAGGCTCACACACTGCTAACCTGAAGGTAAAATGGCATAACTCAGTGGAGGATGAATTAGCACCATCTCTCAGAGTTGCAAATGCACATTCCCTTTGACCTAGCAATTCCACTTCCGGTATTTATTCAGTATTAAATGTGCAGAGCTACATACATACATGTAATACATCATACACATATATTATGTATTATATATAAAACAATACATGTGTATATCAAGTATTATATATAGATATTACATATATACATAGGCAGCATTGTTTGTAATAGCAAAATATTGGGAAAAAACCAAACTAAGGCTAAATAAATTTCAGTAAATCATATGATGGAATACTATGCAGCTGGAGAAAAGAATGTATTGACATTTGAGATGAAGTCGAAAAAACAAGGTGCAGAACATTCTGTGTGGTATGCCACCATTAATGTAGAGGGTGGGGGAGGGGCAAGAGGGCAGAGGCGGGGGTGTGAAGTGGGGGTGGGGTATTTAACCCAAAGGGCCCAAATGGAAATGAGGACCAGTTGTGTCTACAAGAAAGCTGGACACTATAGTTCAGTTAATAAGACAACTTGCTTTTTCCTCTGTTCGCCTTGGAGCTTCATAGCAACCTTCACCCAGCCCTTGAGCCTCAACCAATTATGAGAAATAAGGAAGCTAACCTGTGAGAGGTGCGGGGTGTGTATGGGGATCCAATTAACAGAACCAACACTCATCCAGCGTCATCTCCGTAAGTCTGTACAGTCGCCCTCGTGCATCTGACTGGGAGGGGGATGGAATCTGCCGCTTTTAGAATTCACTTAAAGGCACCTTATAGTCCCATTCTAACAGACCGGGATAAACTGAGGCACCAAGAGGCAGCAGCCTGAGCAAAGTGACCTGGCTAAAAGACAGCGGCGCTGTTCCCATCCTGAACCCCAAGTCCGCACGACGTGTGCTCGTCTGTCTTTCTCCATCACTACCTGTAGGCATCCGTACTCACTCTGTTTCAGGTGGCACGACAGCTGCTTCACAGGAACTGGAAGGCATGTGCCCCTTTATCCAAAAGAGGAAACAGGTGCAAAGAGGTTCCCAGCAAGTGGCAGGACTGAGACGGACCCCAGGGCCACGTTCAGCCAAGCCTGTGCTCTCCCACCTTCCTCCACACTGCTAAGGACAGGACCTGTGCACGATGGCAACAGTGATCAGTGCTGTGTGGCCCGCACGGGACGTATCTAAGGGCAACTGCTTCATCCTTGTATACCACCAGGCCAGCTTTGGAGTTGTTGCTGTTGAAGAGACTCCTTTAATGCGTTTGAAAACAACGGCCAAGCCACATCCCCAGAGGAGACCCATGCTGGGTCACTGAGGGCCTCAGGGCCTCTGCCCCATCAGTGGCAGGTGCGGATCCCAAAGGCTGCCCACACTGGGGGCGAGGCAAGGCAGACCTCTCACAGATGGCCCCTTTGCTGCTCGCCCCCTGGCAGGGTCCGCCCGGAGTGCTCATGTCCACTAATGGAAAACTCGTGACCGTGCAGTGGAACGAAGGGCAGGGTTTGAATGTCCAGCTGCCCACTGGGCCCTGGGCCAGGACGTGACCTCTCTGAGACTCACCTGAAAAGTGCCACTAACTCTGTGCTAACCTTGCCTGCCTTTGCAAGGGTGTCTGTAAAGTCTGGAATGGCACAGGGCCCCCAGGAGCTAGCCAGGAAATGTGAAGAGCTCCTTTAAACTGTGTGTGTTCTCTGACATGGCCATTTCAGCCCCTGAATGCATCCTAAAGAAAAGACCGTGGGTGTGCCCTAGGATTCTGCTACAGAGCAAAGGGCAGAGTGGTTCAGAGCAGCAAAGAATGGAGGTCAGTGCACATGCTCAACAATAGGGGACTAGGTCTCAGCCTCTAGCCCGGCTCCTGGTCTGCAGTGCGGGCTCTATTCTGCCCTCACCCTCCCTGTACCCAAGTGGGACTCCCTGCCCCTGTCGTCCTCGCCCCAGGGAAGTCCCAGCTCCTACGGTCCCCTTGAACTGGTCACTGAATAGCAAATGAATAAAAGAGGGGCGAAATAATTTGGTTTCGGTCCCATGGAAACTGTCAAAGGCCATGGCCAGGGTCGGAATCGGGGGACAGAATGACCAGTGGACTCCAGGCCAGAGCTGGGAGGAAGGAAGTCAGTAACAGAGTCCCAGATCCCAAACCCGGCCTACAGGTCAGTCTTCAAGTGTTTGTCCAGGGGGGTGGAGTCCCCAGCCTTTCCTTCTTCATCTCCCCAATCCTGCCTGATAGCTCCACCTTCTCCAGGAAGCCTGTCCTGATCCACCAGGCCTCAGGGAACCTGCCCGCAGCTCTGTCGGCCCAGAGGCCCAGAGCCGGCCGCGCTCTCTGGTCCTGCTGATCTGCATTTCTTTCTGCCTTGAGGGGTGTTCCTCCGAGCACAGGAAGCATCCCCCTGGGCTTCTCCGCTCCCCCAGCACAAACAGGCACCATGACAGGGTGTGATGAGTGTGGGGAGGTAGCCCTGAGCGACAGGGAGGGCTCTGTTCGTTTCCTCCTTCTGTTCGTTTTAGAGGATGTAGTCCGGAGATGGGGACACGGGGCCTGGTTCTGTCACTAACCCAGTCCTCTCCTCTAAGCAGCTGACTCTTGGCTATCTCCAGTCTGCCCCTTTGCTAGATACTGCGGCGCACGCTTCCTGTCTCAGTCCTCACTTATTCACTCAACACACACTTAGAGGCTAGCTGCCACGTGCAGGGCCCTGGGCTGCTGGGAGCCGGGGATAGAGCAGGAGCACCATCAGACTCAGACCCTGCCTTCTCTCTTCAGCCTTCAGCCAGAAGGAATGGGTCCCTGTTGCGTTTCTCTTCTTGTCTCCACCATAGACCCTGGCACTGGGCTAGGCACAGAGGAGCTACAACGAAGTCCAAATCCCTGCTAGGAATTGCATCATCTCTCAACCCAGTAAGCAGAGGGCACACCGCACACTGCCTAATGGGGCCTCTGTCGTCCCATTCCCCCCAAACCACATTTCATCTCTTAGTCTCTGCTTGGATGGGATGCTTGATGACATTTCCGGCAGGGTCCACCCCGGGGCCTCAGTGACGGCTGAGCAAGACAACAAAAATCCAAATTGCCAATAGCCCTTCCGGGGATCCTGGCGGGGTGTTGCAACCCGACAGAGAAACGAGGAAACGTAAAGCATTGAGGCTGGCCTGCCGAAGGAGCCTCAGTGGTCTGCAAAACGTGATGCTCCGGCTTCAGACGCGCGGGACCAGAAACCCCATTCTCAGAGGCCCGGCTGGCTGGGCTCACCCAGGCATGGGGTGGGCCACGGAGACGGACGCTGCAGGAATTGGTAATGACCGGGTGAGCTGCCCTCCCCTCAGGGTGGCCTCTGGCTTCAGACTCAGGGGAGGGTATGGATTTCGTTCCTCTTTTAGCCAACAATAATGCTGCCTCCCTGGGGATCTGAGGCTACAGGAAGGTCTAAAACCAGATCGCTTCCCTCTAGGGAGAGCTCACACCAAAGGGGTCATGCCCAGTGACAGGCCTGAATAATGGCAAGGACTGTAAAAAACAGCGCAGTCTGATACCATTTGAGTTCCTTTAATAGACTCCCATTGCTTTCAAATACATACTACAGCAGTTGTAAAATGCAAAGCTAATAGAATTGGACCCCTGCTTACAATCCTTCACAGCAGGATAAAGGGCAGACCCCCTAACCCTAACCTCCCCCAGTGCTCCCCCGGCCCACCCTCCTCGACAAACCCCTTCACTGCATTCCCGCCAACCTGCCAGAACTTTCCAACAGGCACACGTAAGCCCACACATCCCTGTCCTACCATGCTGCTGCCTTCGTCCCTCCTCTCTCCCTGCACACCCCTGTGTGCACACATCTGGGTAATCGAGCTCGGGGATCAGCACCTCTGGGGAGCCCCCTCCCCTGCTCCCAGAGCCCCTGGTTGGCCTTGTCTCCACCAGCCTTATCGCAGGAGGCTGTGCATCCCCTTAGCTGCCTCCCTCCCGCGGGCTGGAAGACAACTCGAGAGCGGGGCTGGGTCTCCTCATTGCAGCCCCGAATGTTGCGGGCGCAGAGCAAGTGCTAGGCCAATGTCTCCACAACGCACAAGCCTGAGCAACTGAGCCAAAGAAGCCTCCACGGAGGCATGAGCTGGAGGTAGAGAGCACCAGGAGCCCGGCCAATCCACCCACCATTGTCATTCCTTCGTTTTTTGCCTCCGGACAATGGCGCCAATGACACCTACCAGACCCTGGTGTGACTGGGATATTTTTAAGATTTTCTTAGCACAAATATTAAGTTGGAGGGCTGTTTTATTAAAAGACGCTCATTCAGCACGAAACCACCAATGACGAATGAACTAAAGAGCCTCCGAGGTTTTGCCCCCAGACGCCCATTATCTTTTCCCCTCTCTAGCATGTGTGGAGCTCACACTACAACAGGCTGGGCAAGTCCTTTCTTCCCCAGAGCTCACAAAGAGAGCCATCTGTCCAGTTCCAGGTGGAACCGTCTCACGCCTGCCTTCCTAGAGTGCAAATCAATGAGGCTTCCCTGAGCCTCTCCTTCTTATGGGGTTTCCATGGGAATCCTCCCACATGTGACTGAGCCAGGAGCCCCCAAGGCAGAAACTCAGGCTGTCAGCCAGCAAGGAGAGCCGAGAATGGGATGAAGAAGGTTGCCGGGTGGAGACCAGGCCAGCGTGCTCTATCTACAAGGTCATTTGGAAGAGACACACCTCCGAGGCAGCAAGGCCAGAGGCCTGGTCACCCTGCAGCTGCCCCTGTCCCCAGAGGGTGGTCGCAGGTACATGTGGCTTGTTCTGGGGAGCAGCTGGCCTCTCTGAGGCCCGGCGTGACTAGAGCAAAGCTGGAACACAGGTGAGGGAGGGCCCTACACATTGGGACCCTCCTGGGGAACATTCTATGAGGGAAACAATAATCTTCATGTCCCGCCCCTCATCTATCTTCCATTTATTTGGTATAACTGGTTGTAGGAAAACTCAGGATGCCTGAAAGAAAAGCAAATTTATTCATGCCTCAGGCTTGATCCAGGAGATTATGATAGGCACCTGCTGGGATTTCTGAGGTCCCTCTGTGAAGCCTGAGGTGTCTCTGGGAGCGTTTTTGAGAGACCAGGGAGTGGACAAGAGAGGAAAAGGGGCTGGTGAGGAAGCAGGGGAAACAGGGAAACCTGGGAGAGAGAGAGGAGAAGGAGGGTCAGGTGGGAGGGAGCCCCTGGCCCCAGGAATCTGTGTGATTAACCTACCTCCTGGTCTGTGGCTGAGGGGAGCCATCTCTGTGGCCTGGCTAACTAGAACAACCTCGGCTCCCTCCTGGAGAAGACAGGCTGCCGGGTTCACCATCAATGGCATTTCCCAGCACTAAGCCAGAGGGGTGACTTGGGAGCTGCTCTGGGCCTCTCCCTCTGTGCACACATGGAGGTCCAGAGCCCAGCAGGTCACCCCCTGGCTCCAGGACATACTTTCGCTGCCCCATAAGTGGGGCGCCTCCTAGGTCACATCTTCAGGTTTTGCTCCTCTCATTTCTGGCCTCTGCAGATTCTTCCAAACTGGGTCTGCAGCCCTGCCTTCTCTCCTCAGCACCAGAACCCTTTTTCTGGAAGCCTCTAGCCACCATCAGATTGGGTGCTCATTCAAATAACCTTGTAAAGCCAGCTGGCCTCTTTCTACCACAAGCCTCCCCCCGGGGAGTTGGGGGGGGATGTGCTCACCCTCTCCAGATGTCAGAGATCTGGGGACCCACCAGCGCCTCAGAATCTACATGTCCAGGGCTGAACCTCAGCTTCATCCCTCTCCAGCAGACCAAGTTCCTCTGCATACCCCGTTTCCGCTGTGGATCCCCCCATCTCTCCGTCCCTTTCACTGAGAGCCTTCAGCTCTCCCTTAGCTCAGCTGTTGCCTGAATTACTGCAATGGTCCCCTAACGGGACTCCTTGACTCAGTCTGTGTCCCCTAAGCCCTCTTCCAAGCTGCCAAGGGGTAATTCGGACCAAGCCATCACCCATCTTCTCATTCACCTCTCCAGGTGACTTCTCAGGGGGAAGCTGCACCCCATAGGTTGGTACAACAGTCCCGAGATCTGCTCCTGCTTAGTTCTCCCACGCTGCCTCCCAGCACGGCCCAGCTCAGAGTGGCCATGCCGGACTCCCCCAAGCACTACATCTCGTCCGTACCTTGTTGTCCTGGGAGCCTTCCCACTTTCCCTTGCCTGGCTGATTTCTCCCCGCAAGCAGGCCAGGCAGCCTCTGTGCCAGCCATCCATCCCACTGCATCCCGGTCCTTGTGTCTTCTGCACCGCGTGCTGCATTTCTTGTTGGCAGAGCCAGCACCCAGCTCTCCCCTACCTCCTGCCGGCATCCAGCCAGCACCTGCTACCTCTGGCTAGGCGGGAAACTACTTGAAGAAGGGATATCTACTCCACATCTCCTATATAGTTTGCATTTTTAACAACGAGCATTTTTTTCTCATAATTAAAATGCACATTTGAAATGGGATTGAGTTCTAAATTCAATATGTGAAGCAAAAATCACACGCAGTCAACACTGCCCTGGAAAGGTCCACAAGGCCCACAATACCTGATTTGGGTTTCCTATCCTCTTTCCCAAAGGGTTCAGCACAGACAAGTGCTTTTCCCACAGCCTCTGTATTTCTTGACCTGAGCAGCAGCAGATAAACTAGCTGACTTATTTAAGCACCATGTTTTATTTAAAAATGTGTTGATATTTTATGTATTTTTTGCTGTGGATCTTCTTTACCAAATATGTATGGTTATGTTCACATAAGTTAAGTGCAGCTACTTATGTACTTATTTTCTTTTCTAAGACTCTTCTTATTTGAGAGAGAGATTTAGATAGTGAGCAGGGGAAGGGGCAGAGAAAGAGAATCTCAAGCAGACTCCATGCATGCTGAGCGCAGAGCCCAACGTGGGGCTCGATCCCACAACCCAGGAGATCACAACCCGAGCCAAAACCAAGAGTCAGAGGCTCAACCGACTGAGCCACCGAGGCACCCCTATGTACTTATTTTTTTAAATGACTGTGAAGCAGAAACTTCTGATCACTCTATTCCAGGTCCCACCACCGCCCGGATTTTCCACATTGAATGGCCTGCTCCAGCCAGGGAGCTGGCTGAGACCCTTCATTCTTATACCAACAGAGAAGAGACCTCTCAAGAGCCTGGCTATGTGACAACAGGCCAGGCAACTCAGGGAGAATTAAGTAGCCCCCATACGGTGAGTTAACTGGGTGTCTTCACAGAGGGCTGAGGAACTCTGTACTGGCCCAGGTCTGGCCCATTTCCTGGGAGAGGAGTGAAGGAGCGAGTCTTAAGAAAAGGGAAGAGGGGGGCACCTGGGTGGCTCAGTGGGTTAAAGCCTCTGCCTTTGGCTCAGGTCATGATGTCAGGGTCCTGGGATTGAGCCCCGCATCGGGATCTCTGCTCAGCGGGGAGCCTGCTTCCTCCTCTCTCTCTGCCTACTTGTGATCTCTCTCTCTCTCTCTCCCTTTCTGTCAAATAAATAAGTAAATAAATAAAATTAAAAAAAAAAAGAAAAGGGAAGAGGGACGGCTGGGTGGCTCAGTCGGCTAAGAAACTATAACTCTTGATTTCTGCTCGGGTCGTGATCTCAGGGTTGTGAGATCAAGCCCTGCTCAGCACTTAGTCTGCTTGAGATTCCCTCTCTCCTCTATCCCTCCCCCCACCCACCCACTCACACTCTTTCTCTCTCTTAAAAAAGAAAGAAAGAAAGAAAAGCGAAGACAAAAAGCAGGGGGAACAGCAAATGAATTCCTTCGAGTGTTGCAGCAAAACCAGAAAGGCCAGGGAATGGGAGGCAGTGAGAGAAGAAAACAATGACAAAGGGAGAAGGGGGCAGTAACCAGACCTGGAAGACCCTGGGGTGCCTAGGGTTTACTGAAGGACAGCCTTGTGAGGTTCTAAGATAGAGAGGGCTTTGATTGTTTGATTGATTGATTTTTTTCAGGTAGGCCAGTGTTGGAGCCCAACATGGGGCTTGAACTCACAACCCTGAAATCAAGACCTGACCAGATATCAAGACTCAGATGCTTAACGACTAAGCTACTTAGGTGCCCCAATTCACTTTTTTTTTTCCATTTATTTTTTATATATTTGACGGAGAGAGACACAGTGAGAGAGAATGCAAGCAGGGAGACTGGGAGAGGGAGAAGCAGGCCTCTGGCTGAGCAGGGAGCCCAATGCAGGGCTCGATCCCAGTACCCCAGGATCATGACCTGAGCCGAAGGCAGACGCCTAACAACTGAGCCAACCCGGCGTCCCTCGCTTATATTTTTAAAAGATGTTTCTGATAAATGCTTATTGCTCCTATCTGTTAACCTGATAGGCGAAAAAATGTATCTTATTGTAGTTTTAACTTGCATTCTTCTTACTGAGGGAGGTAGGGAGTCTTGTCATATGTTTAAGTATCATTTCGATTTCATTTTGTTTATGTGGACTGTTAATGGTCTTTGTCCAGTTTTGGTGTTTTGCTTATTGACTTGAGAAACTTTTTACATATTAAAGAGATGAGCCCTTTGTGATAGGAGTGACAATTCTCCCCCCAGTTTGTCCTATGTCTCTTGACTATTTATGGTGATTTCTTTTCCCTGCAGAGTTTCTTTTTATATAATTGAATTTATCAATCTTTGAAAGAAAACAGAAATACAAACTAGAGAGATATTTGAGTGAGATGGCCAGCCAGTTGAATTTTGTTGTTTGCCAAAGGTCGCTTAAATTCCTTTTATTACTACTATTTAAAGAAGTTTTAAAAATTGAATCAATCAGAGGGTATGTGTTTCAGAGGAATATGCCCTTGTGTAAAGCAAGCTTAGATCCTGCTATTGACACTCTGTCTTTCCACAAACTCCATTAATCTGCAGAGCTCTAGAAACAAATGAAGGTTTTGGGGGATGAGAAGGCGTCCCCCATTAGCCTGCCTGACAGAAGCTGCAGGATTTGGTTGGAGGATAGAGTTGAGAAGGTGGGGAAGCAGGGACAGAGAGACAGAGAGACTTAGTGCACTGATCTCTTCCCATGGTGCCGTGACCGGTGAGGAAGAGGGTGGGCAGATCCTGGATTCTCCTTTTAATAGCGTTTTCCTGAGGCTCAGGCATAACATTTCACGTCTTCCAGATTTAGGCAATCATCAGATTGCGGGGAGGGGCAGAAGGTGGGTGGAAGGATGGGGGATCAGATTCCTAGAGAGGAGAGAACTCCTATCTTCACCCCGCAACCGCCCCCCGCGGAGGATGGGGCCGACAAGGAAACCGAGCTGGGAGAGATCAGAGTACTGGCCCAAGGTCACACCGAGGGCTGATGGTGGAGGCGGAATTCGAACTCTAGCCTGACTCCAGAGCCCAGGTTCTCCACCTCTTCGCAGCAGCGGTACAGAAGCGCCCTCCTCTCCGTTCTAGTCCTCAGTCGTCCACGCTCAGCCCTTAGAGAGGCTGGAGCTGCCACTTCTCAGTCCCACCAGGGAGAGGTCCTGGGCTGTGTACCCTCCTGGCTCGGAGCCCGTGGCGCGTCCTGCGGCGCTGCCGGGGCGGACACATTTGCCGTGCTCCAGGCTCTGCCCTCCTCCCTCCTTCCCAGACCCGACCACCTCCCCCACTCCCCCTCTCCCCGCCTGTGACTCGCGGAGCTCGCGACCCCCTCCCTTCCTGAGCATCACCAAGTTTGTCTCCAAGCAAGGCCAGAAACTGGCCCCGAGCAGCGCTCGGGCCGGGCGACCAGCGTCTAAAGTAAACGGTAACACCAGCCACCACTTCATCGCCGCCTACTGCGTGCCAGGCCCTTGATTTCCACCGCTCCGAATCCCCTCCCCCACCCCACCCCGACGAGCACACCCCCAGAATTTATTCAGTCCCCACTCTATAGACGAAGGAGCTGCTACAGCTCCGGAAAGTTGTGACACGCTTGGGCTCACACAGCTAATAATAATGCTAGCTAGCGTTGGATGGAGTACTTCCCATGTGCCAGACACAAGTCTGCATATGTTACAAGCATCGCCTCATAGATCCTGCCAATACCCTATAAAACGGGTACCATGGTCATCCCCATCCTACGGATGAGGAAACTGAGGCTTGGCGCCTTGCCCAAGGTCACCCAGGGACTGTATGACGGATCTTGCACCCAAACCCAGGCAGGGCGACTGGGGGGGGGGGCAGTCTTTCATGCTGTCTCCAGTACACAGAGAAGCAGTAGGCTTCGAACCTTTGGCACCAGGGGCCAGCCCCAAATGCCCCAAGGCTGCACGCAGACCAGCCGGTTGGGACTGCCACAGCCTGCAGAGAGGAACTCCCGGGAACCCGGACAGGACCCATGCCAGGAGCTCCCGTTGTGGTGAGTGCCGGCCCGCACGAGGTCTGCGCTGCCAGATCTCGGCGCCCGGCTCCCGCGCGCCCAAGGGCGCCCCTCACGAGAAGCTGGACGATACTCACCATAAAAGAGAGGGCGAGCGCCTGCCGGGAGGAATCGCCGGGGCTGGCAGGTCCTGCACTCCGCGAAGAGCCGTCTGCTGCCGCCGCCACCGCCCACTCAGGGGCGCCCGAGCGACCCCGAAGATGCCGGATGGCTCCCCAAGGCCAGGGGTGCGTCCTCACCGCCGGTGCCCAGCAGCAGCGCCGCCTCTGCCCGGCAGGGTGGCCCGGAGTTGGAGCGTTCTTGGGGAAGTTGGCGCTCGGGCACGGCGGGAGGGCGCGAGAGGTCGGGTGGGAGTGGGGCAGAGCCTTCCTTCGCGGATCCCGGGGGCGCGCCAAGGCCCGCGCTCTAGCAGCGCCGAAGCTCCGCGCCGGACCGGGAGGGCGGCGAGTCCCGAGCTCGGGGCTCACGGGCCGCGCCTCGGCCGCTGGCCCCCCGGCGCGCCCTGCGTCTTCACCAGCGCCCAGGGCGCACGCACTGTTAGTTGGAGCTGGGGTCCGAGCCCGGGCTGCGGTGCGCTCATCGCCCTCCCCAGGGGCTGGGCGCCTTTGTGCGCGGGGCGCGCCGGCCGCCGCGGCCAGCTCTGGATGCTGCAGCCGCCGCCGCCTCCCCCTCCTCCGCCGCCGCCGCCCGCTCCCCGCCTTCCCGGCCGGCCCGGAGGCTGCAGCTGAAAGCCGATCCGGCTGAGCTCATCCCTGAAGGCCACTAATCCAATAGCCGCGGAAGGCGCGGCCGCCGGGAACGCCCCTTCCCCCACCATCCCGCGCCCCAGCCCGTCCCAGCTCGGGCCGCTGCCGGCGCCGCCACCTTCCCTAGGCCACCAGCTGGCGGGAGAGGGAAGTGGAGCCGGAGCCCGCGCCCGCGCCCCTGTGCCGAGTCGGCGCGGTCGCCATTCACCCGCCCGCTTGCCCGCGCACTCCCTCACTCCCGCACTCATTCATGTGCACGGGTCCTTCCCCATTCATTCAAGCGCGCGGGGAGCTCCGGGGTGGGTGCCCCTGAGAGGGAGGAGACACCCACGGTCACTCGGCAGCTTTGGGGTTTCTTCCCAACGCACGTGAGAAGTAGCAGCCAGGGAAAGAGGATGGTTTAAGATCCTCTCCCTTAGGCACGTGTCCACACTTTATTTTTAAAGAGCAGGCTTCAACTCTTCTTTTTGAATTCCAATTTCATACTGCACCTGCTTCACGGAGCCTTCCCCGCCCAGCCGAGGCGCAGGGAGGTGAGCCTCTCTGCTCTGCGGGTTACTACAGAGCTGATGGTGGGCGGCTTCCCAGCCCGCCTGAGCCGAGGGATAAGAAAGAGGGCGTGGCCAGAGCGGAGGCCCAGAGGGTGCATCCAAGCGTCTGTGCTTCCTCGGGGAAATGGAAGGTCCCTGGTCTCGGTGTCCCCCTTTGTGCTCCCGGGGCTGACTTCCGTTCCCTTCCACAGTCATTTGGTCTGACCCCAACCCTCTCTGTGTCAGGCACCAAAGAGCCTAAATGCACAGCGCCCATGTCGTCGAGTACACAGACAGGTGAAGACAATTCAAACCCGTGAGGAAAATGTTTTGGTGGAGGTCCTGGGGCTCCTTTCCCGGACTGGGAAGGGCAGCCTGGGAAAGCTTCCCGGTGACGGTGGTTACCCGAATTAGCTCCTGGAGGCGGGGACGGGAGGGTCACCTGGCTAGGTGTCTACCCCAGCCCAGAGCCTATAGCGTAACTGGAGTGTAGCCAAAGGTGGTAAGATGAAACTGGCGGGACAGACAGTGGTTAGGCTGCTTGGGGACAGGCCACGTACTTCCCCTGTACTGCCAGAGCTGTCTTCATAAAGTCAGAGTCGTCGTGTCTCCCTTCCCTCCCCCGCTTCACGTGTCCCATGGCCTACAGGATGGTTTCCCACTTCTTAGCTGACTCTGACTCCTGCCCTCTAGTCTCCCTGTTCTGCAGCGTTGCTCCGGGCCAGGCCCAGCTGAGACCCTGGGAGCAGCTCCAGCAAATCAAGCTCTCTCTTCCTGACACAGGCCTTTGCACACTCTGACCTTTGTCCCTGGTACAGCCTGACCCCAGCTAACTCCGATTCACCCTTCAGCTCTCTGCCTGTATGTATGCCCGTCAGCTGCTCCAGGGACTCTTCTTGGCACCCACATTTATTTCTGTGTTTATTCACAATAAACACCCATGATCCCACCATCCAGCCCCAGGCACCTACACCTCCCTATGTGCTCCTCTCCTAGAGTATCTTTTTGCCTCTGCTTCACATAAAACCACTATTCTGATTATTAAGGTTTATCATTTCTTTGGAAATGATATATACAGACACTGGAAAAAAGTTATATATCTATTATATATAAAATATATATGCCTGGTATATTATATATATAATATATATATGCCTAAACACTATTATTATTTTATTTAGTTTTATGTACTTGTGTTTGGACCTTTATTAATGCTATACTGTAGCTTGTTTTCTAGGACTTGCTATTTTGACTCAACAAGATTCATCCATATCCACAGCGATGCATGCAACTGTAGTTCCTTCATTTTCATGGCTTATAATAATTCTTTGGGGGAACAAACACAATGTTAAAAAAAATATTCTTGCTAAACTGTGTCAGCCCAACTATATATTTAATCATAACTCAGAGTCTGTGAAAAGAGTATCTGTTTAGAAGTTTAGCTTTACACTTGAAAACAGATGGGATTTTTTTCTAATCAAATGTATTCTCAGCACCAATAATTTCTACTAGTTTCAAAGCATCTTTTTTTTTTAAAGGTACTTGTGTAATAACTGATTTAAGGGACTACATTACATCTACCACCATTAAAACCTTTAATTTTTTTTCAGACTCCATAACATGATTACTACAGGGCACAATCCAATGTATTTCATGATAAGCCTTTTCAGGAACTCAGAAATGACCTAAAGTACTATTTTATATTGATTATCAGTGTATGGTGTGCTATATGTATAAAAATATGAATAATTCTTTGTTTTAATTACTAAATATTGAAGTTCAATTTAGACAACATGGAAAGATACATGCTCATACACTGAGAATGCAACAGTAGATTTAAAGTTAAAAAGTAGTAAAATAGAACATGGGCACTGTCTTTGTTTATAACGAGGGCTGGAGATTTACTTGTTTTTTCTCTTTTTTACCCCCTTCACCCGTTTCTTCCACCTCCATCCACCACTTCTGACAACGACCAGTCTGTTCTCTCTATAAACTTGTTTTATTTTTATTCTGATTTTTTTAGGTTCCACATATAAAAAAGATCATGGAATATTTGCCTTTCTTTGGTTCATTTCATTTAGCATAAGCCCTCTACGTCCATCCATGTTGTCATAAATGACAAGATTTCATTTTTTATGGCTGAATACTATCCCATTATATATATATATATAACACAATGTCTTTATTCATTCATTCATCGGCGGACACTTGGGTTGTTTCCATATCTTGACTATTGCAGACAATGCTGCAGTGAACATGGGGTGCAGATATCTTTCTGAGTTAGTGTTTTCATTTTCTCCAGATAAATACCCAGAATTGGAATTCCTGGATCATGTGCTAGTCTTATTTTTAATTTTTTGAGGAACCTCCATCCTGTTTTCTTTTGTGGCTGCACCAATTTGCATTCCCATGAGCAACGCACAAGGGTTCCCTCTTGTCCATATCCTCGCCAATGCTTACTTATCTCTTACCTTTTTATAATAGCCATTCGGACAGGAATGAGGGGACACCTCATTGAGATTTTGATTTGCATTTCCCTGATTATTAGTGATGCTGAACATCTTCTCACATGCCTGTTGGCCATCTGTTTGTCTTCTTTGGAAAAATATCTATCCAGATCCTCTGGCTATTTTTTTTTATTTTTTGAGTTTTTTTTTTTTTTTTTTTTTAACTTCTGCCTATCTTTAAATAGGATTGTTTTTTGCTGTTGAGCTAAATGAGTTCTCTATAGATTTTGGATACCAAAAACACAGGATTTATCAATATTTTCTCCCATTCTGTAGGTTGCCTTTTCATTTTGCTGATG
The DNA here is from genome assembly GCA_028534135.1 of Potos flavus. Lineage (NCBI taxonomy): Eukaryota > Metazoa > Chordata > Mammalia > Carnivora > Procyonidae > Potos > Potos flavus. The sequence goes on along the minus strand of CM052898.1, from coordinate 84,200,219 downwards.
CTTTCTGTTGCTGTGCATAAGTTTTTTAGTATGATGTAGTCCCCACCTATTTATTTTACTTTTGTTGCTTTTACTTTTGATGTCAGATTCAGAAAATCACCACCAAGATTCATGTCGAGGGGTTTACTCCCACTATTTTCTTCTAGGAGTTTTATGCTTTCACGTCTTACATTCAAGTCATTAATCCATTTTGAGTGATTTTTTGTGTGTATACTTTAAGTTAGTGGTCAAGTTTCATTCTTTTACATGGGGCTGTCTAGTTTTCTCAGCACCATTTATTAAAGAGACTGTCCTTTCCCCACTGTGTATTTTTGGCTCCTTTGTTGTAAGTTAATTGACCATATATATACATGGGTTTACTTCTTGGCTCCCTATTCTGTTCCTTTAATCTAGGTGTTTTTATGCCAATACCATACTGTTTCAATTACTATAGCTTTGTAATATAGTTTGAAATCAGGGAATGTGATACCTCCAACTTTGCTCTTCTTTCTTAAGATTGTTTTAGCTACTTAGGATCTTTCGGGGTTCCTTACACATTTTAGGATCATTTGTTCTATTTCTGTGAAAAATGCTATTGGGTGCCTGGGTGGCTCAGCGGGTTAAAGTCTCTGCCTTCGGCTCAGGTCATGATCTCAGGGTCCTGAGATCGAGCCCTGCATCGGGCTCTCTGCTCACTGGGGAGCCTGCTTCCCCCTCTCTCTCTACCTGCCTCTCTGCCTACTTGTGATCTCTCTCTCTCTCTCTCTCTGTCAAATAAATAAATAAATAAAATCTTTTTTAAAAAAATGCTATTGGAATTTTGGTAGGGATTGCATTAAATCTTCAGGTGCTTTTACCAATACTGATTTCTCCAGTCCATGAGCACATATCTTTCCATTTATTTGTGTCTTCTTCAATTTCTTTTATTACTGTCTTATAGTTTTCAATACACAGGTCGTTTGTCTCTTTGCTTAAATTTACTCCTAGGTATTTTGTTCTTTTTGATGCCATTGTAAATGGGTTTTTCTTACTTTCTCTGATAGTTTCTTAGTGTATAGAAATGCAACAGATGTTTGTATATTGCTTTTGTATCCTGCAACTGTACTGGGTTCACTTATTAGTTCTAAAAGTTTTTGATGGAATCTTTAGGATTTTTCTCTATAAAATATCATGTCATCTGCAAATATTGACAGTTTTACTTCTTCCTTTCCAATTTGGATGCCTTTTACTTTTTTTCTTGCCTATTTGCTGTAGCTAGGACTTCCAATACTACGTTGAATAAAAGTGTCAAGAGTAGGCATACTTGTCTTGTTCCTGATCTTAGAGGAAAGGCTTTCAAGTTTTCACCATTGAGTGTGAAGCTGCGGGCTTATCATATATGGCCTTTATTATGTTGAGGTACGTTCCCTTTATACCCGCTCTTGGTTGAGAATTTTTTTCATAAGTAGATGTTGAGGGGCGCCTGGGTGGCTCAGTCAGTTAAGTGTCTGCCTTTGGCTCAGATCATGATCTCAGGGGCCTGGGATCAGGCTGCGTTGGACTCCCTGCTCAGCCGGGAGCCTGCTTCTCCCTCGGCCCCTCCCCACTGCTTGCACTCTCTCTCTTAAATAAATAGATAAAATCTTTAAAAAAAATGTTGAATTTTGTCAAATGATTTTTCTGCATCTATTGAGATGATCGTATGGTTTTCATCCTTCATTTTGTTAATGTGCTGTATCATAATGACTGATTTGCAGATACTGAACCATCCTCATATCCCTAAAATAAATCCCACTTGATCATGATGTATGGTCCTTTTAATGTATTGTTGAATTCAGTTTGTTAATATTTTGTTAAGGATTTCTGCATCACATGCTGAATGTTTGTCAGAATTTCCCAGTGAATCCCTCTGCTGCTGGGCTTTTTTCTGTTTGGAGTTTTTTGATTACCGATTCAATTTCCTTATTAGTCATTGGTCTGTTCGAATCTTTTAATTTCATCATGATTCAGTCTTGCTAGGTTGTATGTTTCTGGGAATTTATCTATTTCTTCTAGATTATCCAGTTTGTTGGTGTATAATTGTTCATAGTCGTCTCTTACGATCCTTTAGTATTTCTGTGGTATCGGTTGTAACATCTTCTCTTTCAAATCTGATTTCGTTTACTTGAGTCGTCCCTCTTTTTTTCTTGATGAGTAGCTATAAGCTTATCAATTTTGTTTATCTTTTCAAACAACCAGCTTAGTTTCACTGATCTTTTCTATTGTCTTCTTAATCTCTATTTTATTTGTTTCTGCTCTGGTGTTGTTATTTGGTCTTCATTTGTTCTTCTGTTTCTAGTTCCTTGAGGTACAAGGTTAGGTTATTTAAGACTTTTCTTTTTTCAGGTGGCTCAGTAGGTTGAGTGTGCAACTCTTGGTTTCAGCTTATGACATGAACTCAGGGCCGTGGGATTGGAGCCCTGCCCCTGCTGCCCATTCAGTGGGGGAGGCTCTTTCTCCCTTTCCCTCTGCCCATCCCCCACTTGCATGTGCACGCAGGCATACTCTCTCAAATAAATAATAATAATAAAATCTTTAAAAAATAACTTCTTTTTTTCCTGAGGTAGGCATTTATCACTATGAACTTCCCTCTTAGAACTACTTTTGCTGCATCCCACAAATTTTGGTATATTTCTATTTTTGTTTGTCTTAAGATTATTTTTGTATTTCTCCTTTGCTTTCTTCTTTGACCCATTGCTTGTTCAGTAACTTGTGTTTAATCTGAACATATTTATGAATTTTCCAGTTTTCTGCATGTAATTATTTTCTTGTTTCATACATTGTGGTAAAAAAAAATGCTTCCTATGATTTCAGTCCTCTTAAATGTATTAAGACTTGTTTTGTGGCCTAACATATAATCTATCTGGGAAAATGTTTCATGAGCACTTAAGAAGAATGTGTATTCTGTCGCATTTGGATGCAATATTCTGTATATTATCTGTCAGTACATCTGGTCTTACCTGTCATTTAAGGCTAATGTTTCCTAATTGATTTTCTGTCTGAGTGACCTATCCAATGATGTAAGTAGGGTATTAAAATCCCCTACTCTTATTGTATTGCTGTCTATATCTCCTTTTAGGTCTGATAATGTTTACTTCATATATTTAGGTGCTCCTATGTTGGATGCACAAATATTTACAAATATTCGTTGTAAATATTGTGGTTTGACCCCTTTATCATTATATAACATCCATCTTTGTCTCTTATTACAGTTTTGTTTTAAAAGGCTATTTTGTCTGATTTAAGTGTAGCTACTCCAGCTTTCTTTTGGTTTCCATTTGCATGAAATACCTTTTTCCAAATCCCTTCACTTTCAGCCCATGTGTATCCTTACATCTAAGGTGTATATCTTATAGGTAACATATAGATGAGGCTTGTTTTTTTATCCATTCAGCCACTGTGTGTCTTTTGGTTAGAAAAGTTAGTCCACTTACATTTAAAATAATTATTGACAGGTATGTACTTATTGCCATATTGTTAATTGCTTATTAGCTCTTTTTGTAGCTCCTCTCATCTCCTTTCTTCTCTTGCTCTCTTCCTTTGGTTTGATGACTTTCTTTAGTGGTATACTTAGAATCCTTTCTCTTCACCTTTTGTGTATTTACTATAGGTTTTTGCTTTGTGGTTACCATGAGGCTTATATATAACAGCTTATAACTATAATAGTCTATTTTAAGTTGATAATAAATTAAGTCTGATCCCATTCTAAAGCTCAGCGTTTTTACTGTCCCCCCATTTTATGTTTTTGATGCCACATTTTACATCTTTTTATCTTGTGTGTCCCTTAACTAATTATTATAATTATAGTTATTTTTACTACTTTTGTCTTTTTAACTTTCATATTAGCATTATAAGTGATTAATCCACTACCTTCACTATATATTGACCTTTCCAGAGAGATTTATTCTTTCATATGTTTACTTGTGATTAATTAGTACCCTTTCTTTTCATGTTTAAAAGTTTAAAAGAAATCCCTTTAACATTTTTTATAAGGCCACCCTAGCGATGATGAGCTTCTTTATCTTTTGGTTTTCTGAAAAAACTCTTTCCTCCAATTCTTTTTTTTGTTTTTAAGATTTTTTATTTATTTGACAGAGAGAAAGAGAGAGATCACAAGTAGGCAGAGAGGCAGGCAGAGGGAAAGGGGGAAGCAGGCTCCCAGCTGAGCAGAGAGCCCAAAGCGGGGCTCGATCCCAGGACCCTGAGATCATGACCTGAGGCGAAGGCAGAGGCTTTAACCCACTGAGCCACCCAGGTGCCCCTTTCCTCCAATTCTTAATGATAACTTTGCCAGGTAGAGTATTCTTGGTTGGAAGTTCTTTCTTTCAGCACTTTGAATATATTGCAGGCCATGCCTTTTTGGCCCGCAAAGTTTCTGGTGAATAATCTGCTGATAGTTTTATGGAGGTTGCCTTGTACATAAAAGTTGTTTTTCTCTTGCTGCTTTCAATATTCTCTCCTTGCTTTTAACTTTCAACATTTAAATTATAATGTGTTTTCATGTGGATCTCTTTAAGTTCATCTTATTTGGAACATCACCAAGAATGACCATAGGGGAAACTGTGGACTTTGAGTGACACCAATGTGTCAACGTAGGTTTATCAGTTGTAACAAATGTTACAGTGGGGGATGTCAACAATGGGGGAGGCTATGCATGTGCAAAAAAAAAAAAAAAAATATGCTCAATTTTGCTGTGTCCCTAAAAATGCTCTAAAAATTAAAGTCTATTAAACAAACAAACAAACAAAAACTGTTTCAATCTAGCCAGAAAGGGTCATATGAACCAAAAATATTTTGCATCATTTACGGGAGAGAAAGATTGATGTGGGGATCGCAAACACCATTTCCTTGGAGTAATTTGCATACAAATAAATTACTTGCATACTGACAGAGCTACAGATCCCAGGCCATCCCATGCTCCATCCCATTGCCCTTTATTTCTTAGATAATTAGAGCTAGTGGGGCCCAAGAGACTCTAGAATACACCCGAGTTAGTGTAAGAAGAGATGAGATGTAGTGACAGAGACTCCCAGATTTATCCAATGAACATTGACCTTGCTGCAGGACAAGACAGTAAGGACACACAAGCACACATGCAGCTACACACCTACACCCAGAGGCCTGGAGAGCTCTGTTGTAACCCCGTGGTACTGGGATAAGGTGGTGGGATAGAAGGCAGATCACAGCAGGGTCGCACCACAGGACTTTTAGCTTCTTAATTGATTTCCATAGTCCTCATTTTTTTTCTTATATAAAATGGGGTCATTATAACTAACACGGAGAGTTGTGAAGACTAAGGGAAGTGACATCTATACAAGGGTTTGGCCAATGTGTGTTCTTCAAACTGTGATCTTGCACAAGTTACCAAATGTCTGGGAAGCTCAGTTTCCAATCTGTAAAATGGAAGTAATAGAAACACCTTTCTCTAGTGCTTTTCCATTGGTCACTTTTGGAAGTCAAGCAGCTGAACTACCTTCCTAAGCTTGAGGAACTTCCCTCCACACGAAGGAGGGAAGTTCCTTCCCTCTGGATAGGAAGCAGAGTCACTTCTCACCAGGGGACAAAAAAACCCAGCACTCAGTCATGGCTCTCAGATCCCTTGCAAACCCTCCTCACATTTTATTTTTGGTAAAACCAAACAAAACCCCTTCATTTCCTAGCCTCCCTTGCCACTGAATATGGGTATAATCTGGATTCTGTCAAGTAGACACACCAGTCTGATTCAGAGGTGAGCTACTTGGGGAAGCTGTCTGGGCCTAGGACATCCATTCTGGCTGGTACTTCTGGGGAAGTAGAGGCTGCTCTTTTCTGGAATCAGGGGGAAGCATGGCAGCTTCCCGGTCTCAACTGTGGCAGGATTTCCCTTACCAGGCCCTGTGTCATTGCAGGTATTTTCTCGAAAGCTTGGTCCATAGCCTAGTTTTCAACAGTCCCAGTGATTCTGTGAGCTGTTTAGTCTGCCTTACTAAGTCCTCAGCTGCATGAAGTTGGAGGCATGGATTCCACTGTTGGCAACTAAGAACCTCTTCTGTTACCTTGTCTTTTCCAGTCTTCTTGACAGCTTGACCAATCAGAACCTCACTTCTGGGTCTTCAAAGCTGGAACCAGCCATTCAAAGAAGCAGGTGGAGAATGCATTCTGATGGAAGCAGAGCTAGCAGCAGCAGCAACATCCAGCCCCCCGTGATGGCATGAGCCATGGTGCCCACCCCCGTGTCCAGTGACCTGGCAGGGGCAGAAGTGTCCACAACAGATTGTGTTTGGGACGTGATTCCGGCTGTGGTTCTGCTGCCCTGCATTTGTTGTTGTTGTTGTTCCTGCCCGTGTTTTTCTGGATCTGCTTCTCCAGACTTCCCTGTCATTCTGGGACTTCCTGATTTCCTTTCCTTTTGAGTCTGGTCATACAGTGAATTACAGCAACTGAATTTTGAATGTGGTACTAGCTTTGCATTCTGGGGATAAATCCCACTTGACCATAATGTATTACCCTTTTAATACATTGCAGGGTCTCATTTACATTCATGTTTATGAGGGATACTGGTCTGAGCTTTTTTTCTCCCTTGTTATCTTTTCCTGGCTTTGGCATCAAATTCATGCTGGCCTTCGAAAGTGAGTTAAGGTGTTCCCTTTTCTTCTATTTCTCCTATTTTCTGGAAGAGTGTATGTAATATTGGTATTATTTCCTCTTTAAATGCTTCATAGAATCCACCAGTGAAGTAATCTGGCCCTGGAGTTTTCTTTGTGAAGAGATTTTTAAATAGAAATTCAATTACTTCAGTAGATACAGACCTATTCTCTCTTTTTTTAGTGAACTGTGGTAGTTAATATGTTTCAATAGATTTGTTATTTCATCTAATTGTTGTAAATATTGGCATTACGTTGTCTATAATATTTCTTTCTTTAAAAAAAAAATTTTGTATTTATTTGAGAGAGAGTGAGAGAGCACAACAGGGGAAAGGGTCAGAGGGAGAGGCAGACTCCCTATTGAGCAGGGAGCCTGATGCAGGACTCGATCCTGGGACTCCAGGATTGTGACCTGTGCCGAAGGCAGTCACCCAACCACCCAAGCCCCCCGGGTACCCTGTAATATTTCCTTTTTTTTTTTTTTTTTTAAGATTTTATTTATTTATTTGACAGAGAGAGATCACAAGTAGGCAGAAAGGCAGGCAGAGGGAGAGAGAGAGGCAGACTCCCCCGAGCAGGGAGCCCGATGTGGGGCTCCATCCCAGGACCCTGAGATCATGACCTGAGCCGAAGGCAGCCGCTTAACCCACTGAGCCACCCAGGCGCCCCACCTGTAGTATTTCCTTATCATCCTTTTTAATACATGTGGACTCTGTAGTGGTCACACCTCTCATGTTTCTGATAGTGGTAATTTGGGCCTTCTCCTTACTTTTTTGCCTGTTCAGTCTGGCCAGCAGTTTATCAATTTCATCGATATTCCCAAAGAATCAGCCTCAAATACAGTTTCATGTATTTTCTCTGTTTTTCTGGCTTCGATTCCACTGATTTTTGCTCTGATCTTTTACTGCGTCTTTTCGTCTGCTTACTTTTGCATCCACTTCTCTTTTTCTAGTTTCTTAAGGTGAAGGTTAAGCTCATTGATGTGTGACCACTTGTCTTTCTGATGTAGGCCTTCAGTGCTGCGAACACTGAAAGTGCTGCCAGCCAGAGCTGCATCTCAGACATTTGGCAATACAGCATTTTCATCTTCAGGCAATTCAAAATATTTTGTTCCTTTAAGATACATTTTTCTTTTGACTCATAAATTACTTAGAATCATGTTATTTTGTTTCCAAATATTTGGAGATTTCCCAGTCATTATTCCATACTAAATTCTAATTTAATTCTGTTGCAGTGAGAGAGCATTCTTTGCCCTCAAATTGCCAGTTCTCACCATCCACTTGTCTCAGTGGCCTTGCAGCCCACCATGAACCAGACAACCCTCCTCCTGCCGTGATCAGAGTTCACTGGGCAGTGATGAACCAAGTGGAGGATGGATCTATGCCTAGGATAAAGGAAATGTTAATGGACGGGCACGTGCTCAGCCTCATACTCCTAACCAAAGTGTGGCTTTGAACAGAAATATACATGGAGCTTTGCTTACAGAAGAGGATGTTAATTACAATCAGCTCAGGTGACTTTACTTCCCCCCTGGGTCCCAGAATGAGAAAGCCTGGTGCTCGAGGTAAGTCGAGGACAGCTGAGTCATGACAGCGGTAAGTAGACCAACAGATGAGCAGACACATTAGTTGGACATGGCTGTTGTTGTAAGTCTCTGAGATGCGGCTGTTTCTTGCACAGCAAAACCAACTAGCGCACCAACGTGAGCTGAACGCTTGCCCGTGAAGCACCATCCTGAGCATTTACGTGTGTTCTCCCAGCGGACCCTCACACTAACCATGCAAGGCCCTGTTTCAGCCAGGGTTTTCCATCGTAAACATCAGAAAGTTACTCTGCGCACAAAAGCAAGTACCAAGGAAGGCTTCTGCTTCCAGCCAAGACGGAACGACAGAGTCTGGACGGGCCCTCCCACCTGAAAGAATGCGTGGCAATGCGTGGATGAATGAATGACTTTCTCTAGTCTTCAGAGTGCCATTTTGTCTTAGGGCTCGAGTCTTATTCCTTATCATCGGTGCAGGAAACATGGCTTCCATGACGCATCTGAGAAAGTCAACCCATCTCTGGGGGATGCCAGTCCCTTTCCTTCTTCGTCGGAAAATCTACCCCACTTACCTCAGCCGAATGGTTCTGCTGTTCAGCAAATTCTAACAGCCTTTGTTTCAGGGCATTTCACTTGGCAATGAATTGTAGGCTGTCTCATAATATGTCTCCTGTTACATTATTTAACTACAGTGTGCTTCGAGGAAAAAGGAACTTAGATTTTCCATGTGTCTACTCTGTGCTTCTACATGGGGTAGCTATCCTAAAGCTGGGGATGACCTCAAGACGTAGGGACTGGTGGCTCTGTTTTCTAGGTGAGGAAGTAGAGGTACAAAGACGTAAAGTGACTATACAGGGTCAGGGTCACATAGCTAATGACTGCAGAGCTGGGACTTGAGCCCAGGTCTGTCTGCTATGCCTTGTGCTTATTTTGGGTCTTCAGTAGGATTTTATGGTCCTGGAAAATAGGGACCACATCTTACATTTATTTGTATCACCCACGAAATCCAGTACAGAGACTGAGTGCTGGGTAGGTGTTTAAAAACATTATTAACTTTTCTTTATAAAGAGAGAAGCAGGTGACTGAAGGTTCCTGAGTCCCGACAGAAGTATGGGGTATGGTACCAGAAGATGCACGCGTCCTCTGGGCTCTCGTTTCTCTGGGTCTCATCCTCCAAGCTGGCTGCTGGCACGCTAGGCTGGGGCCCCTGGGTGGCTGAGAGGGGGATGTGGTGCATAAATCGGGCTTTGCTGGGCCACAAAAGTAGATCCATGGAAGCTGCCGAGGGAAAAGGGAACTCTCACTGAGTATCCGTGTGCTTGGCTTTCATCGCTCATTATCTTCTCAAAGGTGTAGAAAATCTGTGGCCAGGATTTCTGACATTTAACAGCCCAGCATTATACAGCAATAAACAACAGAGCTGGAACTTGAATACAGGTCTGGCTGCCTCCAAGGCCTTGATGTTGCCACTACCCTTCGCTACTGACCTGGAGAGCACCCCTGCTGCTGAGCGGAAGCCAGGTCAGGCCACCGCTGAGGATGGCTGGCCTTGAGCGCACCGAGAATTAAGAACTTGGAATATATTCCTCCCACACAGCTGAAAGATACCTACTCCGCCCCACCTGATCTATATTGCCACTTGAGTTCTTTTTTTTTTTTTTTGGTCAGCTATTACCTGGGTGGTAGTCAAGCATTTCATCCTTTTCATTGAATTATCTTATTATGTTCTTGACAGAGTCTCTCACTTCCTCTGAAAATAAAGTGGTTTAAGATGAAAACCGCAATTACAATGCCATCTATTAAAAGGATTTCGGGATTCCTGTGGTGTTAAAAGGAATTATGTAATTGCCAATTAAAGAAAAGCATGCTATTGGCCAAAACCATTGATTGGAATTAAATTTGGAAACATTCTCTGGGCAACCTCATGGACAGGCTCACACCCTTTCTCCGAAAGCCAAAGTGACCTGTGTGAGGCTTAGGGAAGGGTTAAGAACTTGTCCAGGGTCACAAGGCTAGTATTCTCTTGACACCGGAGAGTGCACATTTGAAATGCATTATGCAAGGAGCTGGTACAGACTAGAGTATGTAAGATTCTAGAAGGACCCAGCAGATTTCATGGACAACATGCCTCTAGTAGGCTTCCCTGGTTCAGGCCTTCAGCATCTCTTCCCTGGACCTTGGCAGTCCAGTCTCCTCTCCCCCTCTCACTCCCTTCCCACAGCATTCACCAGATAGCACCCTGGGTGACTGCCAGCAATTATTATCGGTTGCCCACCAAAACGTCTTCCCCAGCCTTTCTACACGAACAGAATGGTCATTTTCATTCAGTGGCAATGTACCCAGCCTCAGGGACAAATCCTGACAGGTTTCAGCCACTCCCAGCAGCTGCATAAGTAAATACGGAAGTCTCATATTTTACTTAATAGATTTGGTTTTTAGTATAAGAATTTTTAGTTTTTAGTATAAGAATTCTGAAACTATTTTCTATATTTTTAGGTCTGAACAAATAAATGGATATACTTATGTTGGGCATCAGAGTTCTCACCCTGCAAGAAAGAAGAGACAACCATGAAATGGACAAAGCAGGCAAACCCTATAGAGTTAGCTTGGAATTAGAGACACCAGGGTTTCTAGCTTCATCCATGGAAAGGGCCTAGAACACCAAGGTAGCTGGCCATGAGCACACTCTAGCACACAATATTTTTGGTTCTTAAAAAGCATTCTTTGCTAAAAGGAACCAGAGATCCTTGAAGAAATGGCTGATTCGAGGACAGGGGCAGGGAAAGTACAAAATGAGTCTGGAACATCGGACTGTGACCAAGTAAGAAATACTAGGAATATATCAAAAGTACACAGGGAACACCTGAAGGCACGAAGCATCCAAATAGATGAAAATAATGGGTTATAATCAGTTGAGTATCATGAGAATCTCTAAGTCTGAACAAATGTGTACATCCATACCCAAAGGACAGCACTTCCTTACTGTAGAATGCCAATATACAGCATAAATGCAGAGGAAAACCACCATCCTATAAGGAAGCCAGGCAAGGGTCTTCAAGGATTACAAAAACGTGGCTGTGGGGTGCCTGGGTGGCTCAGTGGGTTAAGCCTCTGCCCTCAGCTCAGGTCATGATCTCGGGGTCCTGGGATCAAGCCCCGCATCGGGCTCTCTGCTCAACAGGGGGCCTGCTTCCTCCTCTCTCTCTGCCTGCCTCTCTGCCTACTTGTGATCTCTCTCTGTCAAATAAATAAGTAAAATCTTTTTTTTTTTTTTTTTGAAATATTTATTTATTTGACAGAGAGAGAGATCACAAGTAGGCAGAAA
>CM052898.1:84164408-84188234 GCA_028534135.1 Potos flavus | reverse complement strand
TCCGTTTCCAAAGCCTGTCTTTTTGATCTTCTTCACTGATTCTTTCTATATGGTAAATACTCTTGGCCGCCTGCGCAGGGCTTCTGTCCGAGATCACAAAGACAAAACACTAAAAATTCCTTAACCTGTGTTCTCAAAACCCAGGAAACGTCGGAATTCCCAACGGGGACAAGTGAACCAAGCTGCCAAAAGGCTTGACTTAGAGACATTCGTATCACAATAAGTGTGTGTTTTCAGATGTTTAAAACAATTGTTTTTTAAAAGGAGAGCATTTGGGACCCCACGCAGTTGCTCTGAAGCAGGACCCATCTGAACAACGGAGGGCTCCATTCAACAGATCTTGCAACTATCTTGTGATGGCCCTACCCATCGCCCCACGGCACTCCCCCCCAGGGGTTTTGCCAATTCTAGGCAAAATTTTAGGGCTCCCTAGTACCACCCAAAAGGATGGATGGGGACACGAGGTAGCTGTCATACGGCACACACATGCTGACTCAGGGCGTGCCTGTCACTCCGTCTCCACGGAAAGGAGTAGAAATAGACCCCTCAGCTACGGATGGTGGGGCTAATTATACTCCTCAGTCATAACCCATTGTCAGAGGGCTGGCAGTTGGGAAGACATAGTTCCCAGCCTCCCTTGCAGGGAGTAGTGCCTGTGACTGAGTACCGGCCATTCTTCTTTCCTCTGTCCTATCTTTATCCGCTCACCTTTCCCCCACCCCCATCATTCTAAATTAAATTCTAGACATCTTATTTCACCCTCAGGTAAGGAGTTTTAAAAACATTACCACAATACCGTTATCACACGCACAAAAATTATAGTAATTTCTTAGAATCATCCGACACCCAATCTAAGTTCCTGTTTCTTCAGCTGTGTTCAAATGTCCTTTTATAGTTGGTTTATCCAACTCACAATCCAGTTATGTTCCTTTTGCATATGCCTTACATCTCTTAATGTCTTTTAATTATATTTTAATCTACGATAATATGCTCTTTCATAAATCTTTAACCCACATCATTTACTGGAGAAACAGAGTCATTTATCCTGTAGAATTTCCAACATTCTGGATTTGGTGAATTATATCCTCACAGTCTGTCTTTCTTTCCTTCATTCTTTCTTTCTTTCTGATTTTATTTATTTATTTGAGAAAGAGAGAGCGTGCACACGAGCAGGGGAGAGGGCCAGAGGGAGAGGGGGAAGCAGACTCCCCGCTGAGCAGGGAGCCTGATGAGGAGCTCGATCCCAGGACCCTGGGCTCCTGACCTGAGCCGAAGGCAGCCGCTTAACAGACTGAGCCATCTAGGCGCCCCCCCCCTTTTTTTTTTAATTATTTATTTGAGAGAGAGAATGGGGGGGGGCAGAGGGAGAGAGAAAAGCTTGAGCAGACTCCCTGCTGAGCACCTAGCCCTATGTGGGCGGACACTGGGCGGATCCCGGGACGGAGACCCTGACCTGAGCCTGAGCTGGAGGCAGACGATTCACTGACTGAGCCCCCCAGGCGCCCCTCGCAGTGTTCCTTAATGCGTCCCTCCAGCCCTTGTGTTTTCTGTCAAGTAGCTGGAAGGTCTAGAGGCGTGGTTTGATTCAGGGTCAGTTTTGGGGGGACGAGAGTATTTCAGAGAGGTGCTGTGGATTTGCCGCAGCCCCTTTCTGGAGGCACATCACATGTGGGTACTGTACGTTGGGCAATGTTTTTTTTTTTTTTTAAGATTTTATTTATTTATTTGACAGAGATCACAAGTAGGCAGAGAGGCAGGCAGAGACAGAGGAGGAAGCAGGCTTCCTGCTGAGCAGAGAGCCTGATGCAGGGCTCGATCCCAGGACCCTGAGATCATGACCTGAGCCGAAGGCAGAGGCTTTAACCCACTGAGCCACCCAGGCACCCCTCGTTGGGCGATGTTAAATTGATCTGGGGGATCAGGTGTCAATTTGATTTACCCACTTCATAGTTTTAGTAGCATTGATGACTGTAGTTTAGATCCATAATCCCAATCTGGGCTGGAAAATGGCAGTTTTCTAATTCAGTCGTGTTTCTTCGCTCTTATTAGCCAAGAATCTTCCATTAAGACAAACTTTTCTCCATCAACTCTTTGATCACTCTGGACTATAGTCCATCCGGTAAAGGCAGGATGAATGGTTGTTTCTCTCCTTTTATTTACCTGTTTTCAGAATAAAGATTTATTCCCTACCAAACAAACACATAAAAACCCACCATAAGTTTTTGATGAGTTTCATTTAAAGAGGATTTAAAGTATAGATGATATGTCAGTGAACTGTAATCATTTTTCTGTTGGATGCTCAAACTGTCTCCTCTTTGGCCACAGCGAGTCCCTTCAAATTGGACTCCGTTTCCTTTCCACAGGTCCTGGTAGCCCCGATAGCTTCCTCGATTTCTGGCACAAGACGTCCCAAGCTTATCGTGCCCATATCCAGAGCCACCGCTCTGGAGTCAGTCATTTCTCCATGCAGACTTGGTTCCTTTGATGGTAAATGGTGCTTCAAAGAACACATCATTTTAAAAGCCCTTTCCTGTGGAAGTGAAGCAGACAAGCAGTCCCCATAATCACTGGTCAGATCTTTTCTGGAGCAGCCAGGGGAGACAGATACTGCAAAGTAACCTCACCGCGTTCAAGATTTTGGCCTCTGGCTGGCCCTGCCGGAAGGGACCATGGAGAAAAGCCCAGAAAAACCCAGCCCAGCTGTCTTCGCATCCTTCCCGCAGAGCAACTGGCCAAGAGCTGGCAGGTGCGAGGCGAGTGTTTTCCTGAGACCTGGGTCCCCTGCTGACCAAGCTGATGTCTGGAGCGAACTGTGTGACCGGAGGCTTCCTCAAGGAGCCCCCTCCCCCTCCCCCGTGCTACTGCTCCATGTGTGACTGGGCATGTGTGGGAGGTTGGGAGGGTTGGACGGTAATAGGGGCTTGTGGTAAGGCCTTCACAAACAATTTAAGCCTCACAGCTACACGAGAAGCTAAGTAGCATTTGTATCCCCATCGTACAGATGAGGAACGTGAGGCCCATAGAGGTTAAGGTCACCACACAATAAGTAAGTGGACACGCAGCAGCGTAACCAGGGTGTCTGCGACTTTGTGGTCGTGAAGCTCAAGCCCGGGGAGGGAGGTACCCCTACAGTCAAAGTCCCAGCAGCAGCAGCAAGTGAAATTGCTAAACTCCATCCCGATGTCAATTCTCCTCTCCTTGCTCTCAGAACTCTGATTTTATTCTGGAGAACGATGCACACAGCTGGACGACTACACTTCCCAGCCTCCTTACATGCCCCCAGCTGGGGGCAGCCAGGAAGATGGAAGAAGCTGTCTGATGGGCCGTCTGGGTGCTCCTCGTCAGGGGACAGGCAGCTTCGGGTGCCCCATTGCCCTTGTCGCATTCCCAGCTCCCTGCCTACACTGTGGCCAAGATGCCTGGAGCTCCAGTGTCCTCCTGGATCCTAGAGCAGGTCTGAAAATGGAAGGCAGGCACCAAGATAAGGGAACAGAAAGATGGAAGGAGACTGGGTCTCTGAGGACTGAGAAATTGCCATGCCTGCCTGCCTGAGACCACAGCTCTCTCCTGGCTCTCACGCTAATCGCTAATCCCTGTGTTCTCTTTCCAACCAGGCCCTGACTTTCGAGCTCCCATGTCCTTCTCCACATGGTCCAGTTTTAGCTAGAATCCTGCTAAGTCCATTTAGCAGAACCCAAACCACCGCATCCTCAATATCTGATCACCTCGATATCTGACCAGCTTCCTGGTCGCCCCCCCCCTCAAAGGGATGTGTGGTCCCCTGGCCTGCCTTCAGCCAGAAACCGTTAGGTCAGTGTAAGCAGAATCCTCCTCACTCCCAATGTGTGCTCTTAGCAATTTTCCATCCACTGCCCTCCAGCTCGCTCCTTGGCTGTAAAGCCCCACTTGTCCTTGTTGCATTCAGAGTTGAGCCTGATCTCCCTCCCCTACAACCAAATACAGGAATGGAATTGTCCCTGGTGTTGTGACTTCTGAAATGGCAAACGTCTCCAGGTAAAGTCTCAATAATAATGAAACAAAGCATAACCTTACCCTGATTTGCAGAGTTAGGTGTATTTCCAGAAAGCATGATCCTGAAACCACACAAAAGTACTTTATATATAAAACAGGAGTCCTTGGATGAGCTACTTATGAACAGCTTTTCCATCAATATCAATTTCTCGTAGGACACTGAGAATTTGTGTGGGGTGTAGGACAGCTCTGTCAGATGGGGCTGCCCCACACATTGCAGGGGCAAGGACCCTCCAGCCACATCCGCCATTACTCCTCTCCAGTCAACCTGAGCACTGAGCACGGCTCAGACCTCCTCAGCGCCCCCTAGTGAGTGGAACTGTCCTGGCTGGAAACTTCTGGCAGAATGCCGCTCTCTGAAGGGCAGACAT
The DNA here is from genome assembly GCA_028534135.1 of Potos flavus. Classification (NCBI taxonomy): domain Eukaryota; kingdom Metazoa; phylum Chordata; class Mammalia; order Carnivora; family Procyonidae; genus Potos; species Potos flavus. The sequence continues at coordinate 84,183,831 of CM052898.1, read as the reverse complement.
CAACCCCACAGATCCAGATTGAGAGCAGAGACGCCACAGTGAGAGTAGTGCCTTCTACTTCATGCTCCTTCTGGATCCCGGGGGCGACTCTGGAGGGCGGGTAGCACTGTCCCCCTTTGCGGGATGAATAAGCAGAAGACACGGGGAAATTCCCAGCTCTAAAAGAGCTGTGCTTTGAGTCCCTCAGTGACTTAAATTCCAAATTGCTAAGAAATCTAAGAGTAAGGAAATGGAATTATCGACACAACTCTTTGTTTTATAAACAAACACCTAGCCAACACTGCACATTTTCTTGTAAGACGCTTGCCACTTGAACTTGGTTGGTTAATTAACCCTTGGATGATATGAACTCTGGGCCTGGCGAATTTGCAGTGATTTCTCTCCTGTCAGTAGGACTGGGTGAACACCCAGTGTCCTGGCATATTCCCTCTTGTTTTCATATTGTATTTTTTCATTTCGAAATAAAGAAAAATGCTTTCTTTATCCAATTCTTCCCTCTCCAACACAAATTTTTGCTTTTTTTCTTTCTAGAAACAGTGAAGATTTAGGCTGGCAGAAGTTTCTCGAGGCATAGATCAGACAGAGCACGGGTTTAAACGGAAGTGCAGTTGACCTCTCTCCTCCGGATGGAACGAGGGTCCAAGGGATACTGCACACGTTCTGGCCTTTTGTGCAGCAGAGCTTTCACAAGCGTTTACCAAGTGTAATGCTCAAAGCAATCTAGGTGGGTAGGTATCATAATTCTCATTTTATAGATGGGAAAAATCAGAGATGATTTGCTCAACTTCCCAGAGCAAGTGCCAGACTCGGGATTTGAACCCAGATCTGTGTGAACCAGGAAATCATGGTGATTCTAGCACACTCTTCGATCATCACCTGTTGGAACAAATTTGCCCTCCTCCACCACCTCACACGGGCAGGGAACTGTTCACCACCCCATCGAACATAATCAAGTGGGAGCTGGACCTTCTGCCCTTGGAATCGGTCTCGATCCCCAAATCTGGACGTCTAGGGGTGCAATCGTAAATGCAAATTCTACCTACAAAGTCCTCTGCAAAGCAGCTCTCTCTCCTTCCAGTTGTCTCTGCCACGAATAGAACTGAGTACAATTATATTGGTCTTTCACTATAAACAATGAAGAACTGTTGAAGGAAGTTCTAAATTCCAGCGAGCTCTGCCAGAATTTCTCTGTAACTCAGTAAACATTTGCTGAATATGAATAAACGAACGAACAAGAAAACTGATGAGCGTATTCTGTGCTTCCGCAGACTGAGAACGCACTCTCAGGGATGGAGACAGAGGGTGGGGCTGGGACAGTCTGGGGCGGTTGTGGAGGCTCCCCTGCGTCCCACCTGCTTTAAAGTGAAACCCTCTGGGAACAAAGAGGAAATTGCACCGATAAACACAATATTACTTTAAATCCTTGATTTCCTGTATGGCACAGCAAAGTATTTCCTCCAATGCCCACTAAAGGCAACATGAAATCCCATCCCCAAAAAGGAGAGGGGCTAGAAGACGATAAAAGAGGGCATTTATCACAACTGCAATTAGAATCAGAGTCAGACAGTTTTTAAGATACAATGTCAATATTTTGCAGACTATTCCCCTACGGGGCAGAGAATCTGGGAGTGCCCAGCTGCTGTTTGCAACTTCATAATCTCATTCTGGCTAAATTATCTCATTAAACCATTAAGTGATTAATATGCAGCCCACATTTGCAAAATACCAAATAGTATTTTAGAGGACAAGTACCTAATGGTGAATACATTTATTCAAATTACATTTAATTTGCCTTCTATCATCACAGAAGACAATAAAACCATTCTTTATTTCTCTACATTTTTTAATGCGTGTAATTTATCGGGCCCTTAGGCATCTCCCAGATTTTCCTAAATTATTAATGTTACGAACTTTCGGGGGTACTCCTCTGTGGGTGGATGCTGTTTCCAAGTTCTGAGGGCTCTGGGCGCCAGCTCCTGGGCTCAGAAGGGAAGAGCCCGCTGAGGACTGGGGAGACAAACCGGTTGCAGGCCCCACAGCAGCTTCCCGGCGCCCCCTAGGGCTTTGGAAGGGGTAAAATGCCTTATTTCCGTGCAAGTCTTAAGCGAATTCTATCCCCTAAAGCCTTTCAATTAGGAAAATGTTCAGATTGAGAGGAACATTGAAGTCGATTTTTTCCTAAGCTGTTTTTCACGTAATTTAAAAATTGGATTGCATTGGCAATCATTTTCTAGTTGTTTCAGGAATAGAATTATCAAATCTTTAAACGTATACCATCTTCCTTCCCAAAGTGCATAAACTCAATGTAATCATAAGGATAAATGAAGACAAACTCAAATTGTGGGTCATCCTACAAAAGAATTGGTCTGTACTTTGAAAAATATTGGTGTCTTGAGTAAAAAGCTGAGAATTGCTTCAGAATGAAGGAGTCTAAAGCAAGGGGGGGGAGGGTCAGAGGGAGAAGCAGACTCCCTGCTCATCAGGGAGCCTGATGCAGGACTTGATCCCGAAACTCCAGGATCATGACCTGAGCCAAAGGCATCGGCTTAACCAACTGAGCCACCCAGGCGCCTGAGTCTAAAAACACTGGACAGTGACATGCAACGTGTGACTCTTGAACTGGAGCTTTTTGCTATAAAGGGCACTATGGGGGCAACTAGCAATATTTGAGCATGCGCTTGTACATTAGAAAATAATATTGTGTAAATATTACTTTTCCCAAATGTGATCATTGTACTCCATTGTACGAGAATGTTCCTGCTCTCTGAAACTTACTCTCACCTGAAAAAAAAAAAAAACTAAACTTAAAAAAAAATGAAATGGTGGGGGGGAACCTGGGTGGCTCAGTCGTTGGTGTCTGTCTTCGGCTCAGGTCATGATCCCAGGGTCCTGGAATCACATGGGGCTCCTGGCTCCGCAGTAAGCCTGTTCTCCCTCACCCACTCCCTCTGCTTGTGTTCCCTCTCTCGCTGTGTCTCTGTCAAATAATTAATTAAAATCTTAAAAAAAATTTTAAAAAACGGGAATATGTATGTGATATGCACACTATAATAGTTTCCTATTGCTGCTTTAACAAATTACCAGTGGCTTTAAATAACACAAACTTATTATCTTACAGTTCTGGAAGTTGGAAGTCTGAAATGGATCCTACCAGGCTAAAATCGAGGTGTCTGTAGGGCTGTATTACTTTCCGGAGGATCTTGGGGATCCTCGATGTGTTTTCTGGCCTTTTTCAGTCTCTGGAAGTTGTCCACACTCCGTGGCTCATCATGACACTCTTCCTTCTTCAAAGCCCTGGGTGGCTGGTCGAATCTTTAACCCCCATGCCATCTTTTCGTTTCTGACTCTTCGGCCTTCTTCTCCTCATTTATAAGAACTGTTTTGATTACACTGGGCTCATCTGGATAACTCAGGATAATCTCTTGATTCAAGTCAGCTGATCTGCAATTTTAATTTCATCTTCAACCTTAACTCCCCCTTGTTGTGTATATACCTATTGGTTCCAGGAATTAGGATGCGGACATCTTCAGGGCCATTATTCTGCCTAACACACACACACACACACACACACACACAATGAGAAAGAAAGAAAGCAAATGTGTTAAGATGTTAACAAGTTCACAATAAATAAAGAGTATATGGAAATTAATTGCAATATTCTTGCAACTTCTGGTGGGTTTGACATTTTTTCAAAATAAAAAGTTTAATTAAAAAAAAAACCTTCCAGGGGTGCCTGGGTGGCTCAGTGGGTTAAAGCCTCTGCCTTCCGCTCAGGTCATGATCTCAGGGTCCTGGAATCGAGCCCCGCATCGGGCTCCTTGCTCAGTGGGGAGCCTGCTTCTCTCTCTCCCTCTGCCTGCCACTCTGCCTGCTTGTGCTCTCTCTCTCTCTCTCTGTCAAATAAATAAACAAAATCTTTCTTTTTAAAAAAAGATTTAAAAAAGATTTTATTTATTTGACAGAGAGAGAGAGCACAAGCAGGGAGAGCAGCAGGCAGAGGGACACGCAGACTCCCCACTGAGCAAGGAGCCCGATGTGGGACTAGAGCCAGGACCCTGGGATCATGACCTGAGCTGAAGGCAAACACTAAACTGACTGAGCTACCCCAACATCCTGAAATTTAAAACTTTAATGTAGTCTAATTTGTCAATTGTTTCCTATATAATGTGCACTTGTAGCGTCTTGCTTAAGAAAACATTTTACTCCCACTAGTTTGCAAAAAATTTCTCCTGCGTTTTCTTTTTAAATTAAATTTCTTAATTTAAGAAAACTCACATTTAAGTCTACTCCATCTGAAATGAATTCTTTTGGTATGGTATAGTGTATCCACTAATTGGATAAGAATATCCAGTTTCATAATTTTTCAAATGGGTAACCTTGAACGAGTACCATGTTCAGTGGTCCATCCAGTTCCCACTGATCTGCAATGCTATTTCTGACAGGATCAAGTGTCCACGAGGGTTGTGTCTGTGTCTGGGCTCTGTCTTGTGTTCCATTGTTCTAATTGTATATTCCTGTACCAATAACATATGTCTTAATTACTCTAATTGATAATAATGTCCCTGTATCCTTCCTTAGAAGCATCAAGGTTATTCTGGTCCTTTATTGTACAATTTGCAATTATTTTAATTAAATTCTAAGAAAAATGCTGCTGAGATTAAAACTGTATAGAATCCTTGGGTCTATTGGAGGCATTTGGTATTATTCTACAACTAAGTTTTCCTGTGCGTGACATGTTGTATCTCTCCAATTATTTGGGACTTTAATGGTTTTCCAAAAGAATTTTATCATTTTCTCCATATTTTCTGAGCTCTAGTTTCAGCACATTGTTTTTCACTTGCTATTGTATAGGTGTTACTTAAAATTTATATTTCTTATTGCTTCCGTAAAACACAATTTTTGCTATATATCCAGCAACATTATTAAACATACATTAACTCTAATAATTAACCTATAGATTGTTTTGAATTTTGCATGTGGACTGTCAAAATGTTCTTTTTTGCTAATCATTTCTGACTAGGATCTTAAGTACAATGTTACGTAAAAGTGATAATAGCAGGCATTCTTGACTTGTTTTTTATTTTAGAAGAGCTACTGTAACATTTCACTTATAAATGTGATATTCACTACAGGTTTATCGAAAATTGTTTTTTATCAGGTTAAAAAACTCTCCTTCAGGGGCACCTGGCTGGCTTAGTCGGTGGAGTACTTGACTCTCGATCTCCAGGTCATGAGTTCGAGCCTCACATAAATAGAGATTACTTAAAACAAAACAAAGAGGGAAACTCTCTCCTTCTATTCCTAGCTTATGAAGAGTTTTATCATGAATGAATATTAAATTTCACTGAATGCTTTTCCATATCTGTGATGCTCATATGGTTTTTCTTCACTAATCTGTGATGTGGTACAATTACATTAATAAATTCTTTAATGTTAAACTAACCTTATGTTGTTGGGATTAATCCAATTGTTCATAATCTACTATCTTTTTTAAAACAATACTATTGATTAATGCGGGTTGAGTTTATGAAATCCATGAGTGAGGTTGGCCTGCCATTTTTCTTACTGTACTCTTGTTGCCCGCTTTTCCAATCAAGGTGTAGTAACTCAAAAAAATAGTTAGAGAGTAAACACTTGTTTCCTTTTCTCTGGAAAAATATATGTAAACTTGAAATTATCTATTCCTTAAGTGGTTGATAAGATTCGATGATTAAAACCTTTTAGGATTTTTGTGCGCTATAAAATTTTTTTTTTTTAACTTTTAGCAATAGATTAAATTTCTTTCCATAAGTCCGTTTTGATAGCTTTGGAAAATGGTTTTTATTTTAAATTTGTTCATTTCATTGAATTTGAAAATTTGTTAGCATAACATTTTCATAACCATAGAGTTAAGAATTACATGTGTCTGTAACAAAAATGCAACATCTAGTAGCTTTAATGAAGCAGGCTTTATTTTTCTCATGTGATAATGAGAACAGTAGTTGTCCAGGGTGGTTCTGGTTCCACGATGCCACCTGGGACTTAGATTCCTTTGTCTTTTGCTTAGTCACATACTCTATGCTTGTAACTGGCTTGTCACAAGTTGGTTGCCCCCAAGCATGATGACTGCATTCCAGGCAGGATGAAGTGAAAGGTAAAGAGACTAAGACATGATCTGCATGGAGACGGACGCCTGGCACCGTAGAAATTGTGGAAGTGAACATACTATGTGGTGTAATATATCATGCACTGGACAAACACGGAGGAACTAGTAACCAGAAGGAAATGGAAATGGGTGCCTATTGCTAAGCTCCATTGCAGCTCTCGAAGAGACAATTAACAAAAGGCTAAGGGTGATTAACATGAAATTGAAAGCCGAGAGCTTCCTTGGCAGCACATAAAGAAGGATTCCTCTTTGTAGAAAGAGAAAGCTGAGGCCCAGGCCCAGGACTTCATCATCAAAGTAGTCCAGCTCCCAAGAAGACTGAATTCCCAACCAAGGCAGGTCTGCCATCCCCAGGGTAGGGCTGTGACTTGGAAAGAAGGAGACCTTGACACATGTGTCTAGGGTTCTCTGGGTTGATGCCCCCGAGAATGGGCCCCTCCTTATCAAGGCTAATCTAGCTGCTCCTGCCCCCAAGTGCTCGACCTTCCAGTAACAGAGACCAATGCTGAGTGCCCAACATGGCAGCATTCCACGAGAGGACCAAACAACCACCAAGTGGGAAGTCGAATCTAGCTGGTGTCTTGCATTTGGGAAAAGCCAGCAACTTGTTCTGACAGGCCTAGATGCATACTTCAGCTGTGAGTTTGCCTTTCCTGCCTGTAAGCCTCACCAGCACCACCATCCAAGAATGTACAGAGTTTGATGACCCGGCACATCATGCCAGGCCAGGGGCCCCACTTTTCAGTGAAGGAGTGTGGGAGTGGGTCCGCGATCATGGGGTTTACTGGTCGTCTCAGGCACCACACCACCCAAGAGCTCCTGGCCCTATTGAGCATTGTGTTGGCCTGCTGACGTCACCACTGAAGCCACAGTTCTCAGGTAAGATTTTATTTGGATTGCGTACCAACCATCCTCATGGGTCCAAAGGGGGCGATCCCACTTAACATTACTTACAGCTAGTGAGTCTCATGTTCTCACGATTCTGGGCTCTGCAAATTTAGAGGTCCTGGTCCCCAAAAGGAGGTACACTTTGGTCAGTATATACAGCAAGACTCCATTTGGGCTATAAGCCGCACCTGCCACCCGGGCACTTCAAGGTCTTTGTGACTTGGGACTACCGGGCAAAAGGAGGAGTCACCATTTTTGGTGGGGAATTTTGTCAAGGGATATTGACCCTAATCATTAGGAAAGAGGTGGGGTTTCTGTTGCATGACGAAGGCAGGGAGGACTATGAGGAGGACCCAGAACTACTCAGGTGCCTCTTGGCTCTCCCTTACCCAATTTTGATGGCACCTGGACAAGTGCAGCAAACCCGTCCTGAAAAGGGCACGGGCACCACAGACCCACACCCTTTAGAGATGAGAGTCTGGGTCGTGCCACCACATAAGCCACTGAGACCAACATAAGTGTGACTTGAAAGTGAGGAAACTCTGGAATGGATAGAACAATGACGATTCGTTGCAGCTCCAAGACCAGCTGCGGTGCTGGGGGCTGGAATTCACCTCACTAACCTTCCCGTTCAGTTTTCCCCAGGAAGAGCAGCCCTGGTATTCTGGAGCTGCTTTCAGAACACGGGGGAAGAAATGGGTCTGAGGGCATAAAGTGTAATGAACAGAGAGATGCATCACACATTCTCATTTAAAGGAATGTCATGTTGTCTAAGTTGTTGCATTTATTTGGCATAGGTTTTTATAATTTCTTCTTATCCTTTTAGTAGCTTAGTCTTTGTAGATAACTCTGCTTTAGAGGTGCCTGGATGGCTGAGTCAGTTAAGTGTCTGCCTTTGGCTCAGGTCATGATCCCGGGGTGCTGGAATCTGGCTCCCTACTCAGCAGGGAGCCCGCTTCTCCCTCTCCCTCTGCCTGCCCCTCCCCCTGCTTGTGCTCGCTCTTTCTCTCTCTCTTTCTTTCTCTGTCAAATAAATAAATAAAATCTTTTAAAAAAGGATAACTCTACTCTACTTCCAGTATCACTTATTTGTGTCTTATTCTTTTTTTTTAGTCTACCTATAATTTTATCAATCTTATACTGAATTTTTTTTAAAGATTTATTTATTTATTTGACCGAGAAAGAGAAATCACAAGTAGGGAGAGAGGCAGGCAGAGAGAGGAGGGGGAAGCAGGCTCCCTGCTGAGCAGAGAGCCCAGTGTAAGGCTCGATCCCAGGACCCTGAGATCATGACCTGAGCCGAAGGCAGAGGCTTTAACCCACTGAGCCACCCAGGCGCCCCTTATATTGATTTTTTTAAAACCAGCTTTTGGTGTCATGGATGTTTTCTTTCCATCATCGTTTCTTGATACTCTTGCCAAAACTGCATAACCTGACTACACATGAAGAAATGTCAGATGAGCCTAAACTGAGAGAAGTTTACAAAATAAGCAACCAGGGCTTTTCACCAGTGTCAAGGTCATGAATAAGAAATACTAAAGAACCATCCAAGACTAGAGGCAGCGTAGAGACATGATAATTAATGCAATGTGGCATCCTAGATTAAATTCTGGGTCAGAGAAATAGCATTAGTGAGACAAGTGCCAAAATTTGAATAAGGTCTATAAATTAGTAAATAATGTTGTTTCAATGTTAACTTTCCAGTTTTGATAATTGTACAGTATGTTACCTTTTGGGGAAGGTAGATGAAAGTATATGGGAACTCTTTGTTCTATTTTTGCAACTTTTTTGTTAGTATATTACTTCAAAATCAAAAGGGTTGTTTTTTTTTTTTTAAGATTTTATTTATTTATTTGTCAGAGAGAGAGAGAGAGAGAGCACAAGCAGGGGGAGTGGCAGGCAAGCTTCCCACTGAGCAGAGAGCCTGACGTGGGACTCGATTCCAGGACCCCAGGACCATGACCAAAGCCGAAGGCAGATGCCCAACCGACTGAGCCACCCAGGCATCCCCCAAATCAAAAGGCTTTTAAAAATAAACACAGACAGCACATAATTAAATTTTGCATTGCTACCCAGTCTGACAATCTCTGTCTTTTAATCAACTGTTCAGACCACTTATATTTAATGTACTTACTGAAATCGTTAGGTTTATATATACCATCTTGTTATTTGCTTTCTGTTTATCTCATTTGCTCTATATCTTCCCCTTCCTCTCCTAGTTTTTTTTTTTTTTTTTGACTGAGTATACTTTAGTATTCCATTTTATCTCCACTATTGGCTTATTAACTACACCTTTTTGTTTTATTTATTTTTAGCTGTTGTTGTAGAATTTATAGTATTCTAAAATATCAGTATTATTAGTTTTGTTAGAAAACCAGTTTTGGCTTTGTTGATTTTCTATTCTATTTTAAGATTTTAACTCATCAAGTACTGCTCTTAATTATTTTATTGTTTTTAAGTTATTTGAGTTTATTCTATTTTCTTTTTCTAATTCATTGCAAAGTATGTTGTCACAGAGCCCTTCATAAAATGTTTCCTTTTCTTCCTGGGCCCACAGCTACTCTATTATTTCCTCAGCCTCCCTATCAGATAGGTCTGGTTATCAGATATCACATGACTGGGTTCTGGCCAGTGAAATGTGAGCAGAAGTCATATACCCATCCATGCTCATTCTTTCCAGCTGACTTGAATATCGATAATCTAAAGTTCAGTGGGACTCAGACTGTGGTCTTTGAACCAAAAGCAGCATTACCTGGCAGGCTGTTAGAAATGCAAATTCTTGGGCCACAGACTTCGGTGAAGCCTACTAAATCAAATTCTGGGGGTGATACCCAGCAATTAGTGTTTTGACAAGCCCTCTAGAATTTCAAGCTGAAATGATATTCAGCTAATTAGTAACATGAAAACATATGAAAATATACAACACTGATAAGAGTAAGTATACAGTCAAATTCAGCATACTCTAATACTGAAATACGATAGAATGTTAACCACTTAATTCTAGTATAAAGGTTAAAGGACAAGAATGTTAAAAATAACAATAGCTACAATAATTTGTTAGTGAATACACAATATGAAAGGAGGTAAATTGCAACCTCAAAAACATAAAAGGTGGTGGAGTAAAAGGGTAAAGTTTTGACATGCAATCAAAGTTAATTGTTAACGTGTAAAATAGATTTGTATCTATAGGCTGTTTCATGTCAGCCTTGGGGTAACCACAAAGCAAAAACCTACAGTAGACTCACAAAAGGTAAAGAGAAGGAAATCAAAGCACGCGATGACAGAAATTATCAATCCACCAAGGAAAGCAGAAAGAGGAAGAAAGGAAAGAGGAACGACAAACAACCATCAAACAATTAATTAGATGGTATTAATAGTCCTTACCTATCAATAATTGCTCTAAATGTAAAAAGGAAATATCTGAAAAAGAAATCAAGGATTCCACAGTAGCATCAAAACCAATAAAAAATACTTAGGAATAAGTTTAACTGAGGAGGTTCCAGATCTGTATACTGAAAACTGTAAGACTTTGATGAATGACATGGAAGATGACACGAATGGAAAAATCTTGTGTTCATGGATCAGAAGAATTAATATTAAAATGTCCATACTACTCAAGCTATCTATAGATTCAATGCAATCGATAGCAAAATTCCAATGGCATTTTTCACAGAAATAAGAAAAACAATCTTAGAATTCATGTGGAAACACAAAAACCCCTAAAGAGCCAAAGCAATCCTGCGAAAGAAGAACAAAGCTGGAGAAACCACACCTTCTGATTCCAAACTACTGCATTTCAAAGCTGTAGCAATTAAAACAGTATTGCATTGGCATAAAAACAGATGCATTAGATCAGGGGAAGAGAATCAAGAGCCCAGAAATTAACTCATGCATATAGGTCAACTAATATTCAACAAGGGGGCCAAGAATGCTTAATGGGGGAAGGATTGTCTTTTTAAATAAATGGTGTTGAGAAAACTGGATATTCACATGCAAAAGAATGAAACTGGACTCCTATTTTCCACCACTTACGAAAATTAAGTCAAAGTGGATTAAAGACTTAAATGTAAGACCTGAAACTATAAAATTCCTAGAAGAAAACATAGGGGAAAAGCTCCTTGACATTGATCTTGGCAATAACTTCTTGGGTATGACAAAATTTATAGGTAAATTATTATTTATAGGTAAAACTTAATAGGTGGGACTACATCAAACTAAAAAGCTTCTGCATACTGGCAACCCTCTCGGGTCCCTTCCCTCTTCAGGAGCTTTGTACTATCGTTCAATAAAATAAATAAATAAAAATAAATAAAATAAAATAAAATAAAAATAAATAAATAAAATAAATAAAAATAAAAAGCTGCCGCACAGCAAAGAAACAATAAGCAAAATGGGAAAGTAACCTGTGGAACAGTAGAAAATAGGAAATATTTGCAAACCACGTATCTGGTAAGGGGTTAATATCCAAAATATATAAGGAACTCATACAACCCCAAAACAACAAGAGAACAAATAATCTGATTAAAATGGGCAAATGAACTGAGTAGACATTTTTCCGAAGAAGGCATACACATAGCAGACAGGCATATGAAAATAGGCTCAGTGTCACTAAATAACAGGGAAATGCAAATCAAGGCTACAATGAGAGATCACCTCACACCTGTTAGAATGGCTAGCATCAGAAAGATAAGAGATAGCAAGTGTTGGTGAGGATGTGGAGAAAAGGGAACCCTTGTGTGTTGGCGGGAATGTAAACTGGTGCAGCCACTACGGAAAACAGGATGGTGGTTCCTCAAAATATTAAAAATAGAACTACCATATGATCCAGCAATCCCACTTCTGGGTATATAGGAAAAGAAATGAAATCATTTTCTCAGAGAGATAGCTGCACCCCGATGTTCACTGCGGCATTACTCACAATAGCCAAGTCCTAAAAACAATGGAGGAGCAGATGAAGAGGTTTGGTATAATATACACAATGGAATCTTATTCAGCCCTAGAAAAGACAGAACTCCTGCCTTTTGTGACAACATGCCAAGTGAAGTAAGTCTGACAAGGAAAGACAAATACTGTATGATCTCATCATATCTAAAAAAACTGAACTCACAGAAATAGAGAGTGGGGTGGTGGTTACCAGGGACTTGGAGCGGGGTATGGGGCGGGGTGCGGGGGTGGAGGTAACAGAGAAATGTTAGTCAAAGGGTAGGAACTTCCAGTTATGAGATGAACAGGTTCTGGGGGTCTAAAGTACAGCATGGTGACTATAGTTAACAACACTGTATTATATCTTTGAGAGTTGCAAAGAGAGATCTTAAATGCTCTAACCACATACACACAAAAATGATAATTACGTGAGCGCAGGGAGGTGTTAACTTTCTTGTGGTAATCACTTCACAATATGTAAGTGTATCAAATCATCACGTTGTACACCTCAAACTTACACAATATTATATGTCAATGATATAGCCAAGCTGGGGGGAGGGTAGAAAATACTTTGCTAATGGTATGGGGAAAATACGTCTAGTAGTTCTATTCTCTGAATTATTTCCCCAAATGATGGCATTTTGCCCACCTACTCACAGTTTATCTAAGATAGGGAACATTTATCTTTTACTTTATTGTTTTTAAGATTTTATTGATTTATTTGATAGAGAAAGAGAGAAAGCATGAGCAAGGGGGAGGGGGAGAGGGAGAAACGGGCTCCCTGCTCAGCGGGGAGACATGGGGCTCCATCCCAGGACCCTGAGCCACCCAGACGACCCTATCTTTTACTTTAAACAACACCAGAGAAACAAAGCAAGCCCTCCACGTGATTTGGATACAGGCTGAAGTCTGAGAACCACAGCCCCTCTCCACCTTGGAAGGCAAATGTCAAGAATAGCAGAGCCTCAGTCAGCTGAGTCCCTAAAGAACTGTTAGAGCAGAGCCGCCCTGTTCCTCTAAGATCATTAAATGAACAAGCCATAAAATGTCTATTAGGTTGAGCCATTATGCATCTGAGTCTCTCCTGTGCCCTAGCCAACCCTAACTAATATAAACGCTTACCTCATTAATTTTCAACCTATTTTCCTTTCTAATCTATGGACTTAAAATTTTAAATTTTCTCTGAGGACTGCTTAAGCTGCATCCATCAGTTTTGACATTCAGAATTTTTATTATCATTCAGCTCAAAATATTTTGCCATGTAGTTGATCAGACCTGTGGGTTATTTGGAAGCATTTGTCTAAATTTCCACTTAGGAAGTTCTTCAGTGATCTATTTGCTGATTTCCAGTTTAATTGCTTTGTGGTCAGAGAGCATCCTCTGTATGATTTCAATACTTGAAATCTGATGAGACTGCTTGGTTCAATTTCTATAAATAGCGATGCATATCCTGCAGATGTTAAGTGCGGTGTTCTATGCATTTCCATTGGGTCGAGGTTGTTAACCATACCCTTGAAATCTATATGCTTACTATTTTCTTGTATCAATTTCTGAGAGACGTTTGTTGAAGACTCCCACTATTGTTTTGGATTTGTCCGTTTCTTCTTTTTTTTTTTTTAAGATTTTATTTATTTATTTGACAGAGAGATCACAAGTAGGCAGGGAGGCAGGCAGAGAGACAGGGGGAAGCAGGCTCCCTGCTGAGCAGAGAGCCCGACACGGGGCTCGATGCCAGGACCCTGAGATCATGACCTGAGCCGAAGGCAGAGGCTTTAACCCACTGAGCCACCCAGGCGCACCTGTCTGTTTCTTCTTGAGGTTCTTTCAATTCTGGCTCTACACGACGAGGAAATTTTATCAGGCATATGAAAAATTTAAATCATTGTATCCTTGATGAAATAAATCTTTTATGACCATGCAGTGACCAAACATCCTGAATTCTGGTAATGCTTTCTGGCCTACATGTCTGTTTTCTCTGGTAGTAATATAGTTACACCTGTTTCCTTTGGGTAGTATTTTCAAGCCTTATCCTTTTACTTGCAACCTTAACATGTCCTTATGGTGTAGCCATGTCTCTCACAAGTAGCTTTTGGTTGTTTTTAAATCCAGTCTGACAACTTTACACTGGAGCATTTATTCCATTTCCACTAAGGTAATGACTGAGATATTTGGATTTAAAACCATTTTATTTCTGAGGTGCCTGGCGGGCTCAGGATACGACTCCTGATCTTGACATCATGACTTTGAGCTCCATTTTGGGCATAGAGTTTACTTCAGAAAAATTTAATTTCATGCTGTTTGTCTCTCCTTTCTGGCACTCCTTTTAAACCAATTTTTGAAAAGAATAATTCCATGTTTTCCCCTTTTACTAGTATGGAAGTGGTACTATTTCTGTTCTTTCATTGGTTGTCCTCCGTTTTACAACACATACTTAACATTTAAAATGAATCAAAATCGGGCCACCTGGGTGGCTCAGTCAGTTAAGAGTCTGCCTTCGGCTCAGGTCATGATCTCAGGGTCCTGGAATCAAGTCCCACATCGGGCTCCCTGCTCAGCGGGAAGCCTGCTTCTCCCTCTGCCTCTGCCTGCCGCTCTCCCTCCCCCTGTTCCTGCTCTCTCTCTCACTCTCTTGCTCTATCTCAAATAAGTAAATAAAAAATCTTGAAAAAAAAAGTAATATGAACCAAAAATCTCTGTGTTCTACCTGGATAAGTTTATAGACACTTCCACTCCATTTATCTCCTTCCCTGCTTTCATAAAACTGTAATGTGCTGTATTTTTGTCATGTTTTGTTTTTTAAAGCCCCATTATCATTACTCTTTCATATGGTGAACCACCTTTTCCATTCACCCACCTAACTTTCTGCTTTTTAGGGGCGCCTGGGTGCTCAGTGGGTTAAAGCCTCTGCCTTCGGCTCAGGTCATGATCTCGGGGTCCTGGGATTGAGCCCCGCATCGGGCTCTCTGCTCAGCGGGGAGCCTGCTTCCCCCTCTCTCTCTGCCTGCCTCTCTGCCTACTTGTGATCTCTCTCTCTCTGTCAAATAAATAAATAAAATCTTTAACTTTCTGCTTTTTTTGTTCAGCATCTTTCTTGCATCTCAGGCCTTCCATCTGATACCACGAATTCCTTCTGCCTGATGTACACCTTGGAGGATTTCCTTTGATGACCTGCTGAGAGCTCACTCCCCGTTTTAACTATTCTGAAATGTCTGTATCCCCTCCTCATGCCTGAAAGATCTTTACTGGGTGTAAAAGTCTAGCTTGGCAGCACATCGGAAGGAATTGTCCCCCTCTTCTGTTCTGCCTGTTAAGTCAGTTGTCAGACTGGCTGTCATTGCTTTGAAGGTTCGTTCTGTCAGAGGGAAAGTCTGGATGTTTTGATCCCCAAATTTTCTCTGCCTTCGGTTGTCTAGTTTCATGATACTGTGTGTGGATAGGAGTTCCTTTTTATGTATTCTGTTTGGGATTGTCAATCTAAGCAATCAGTTCATCAGTTTTAGAAAACTCTCAGGCTCCCTCACTCAGGATGACGCCTTTGATTCACTCTTCCTGCTCCTCTGGGCCAGCAGCCACGGGGCCCCGGGGCTCGGGGGCGTCCTGTCTCCATCTCATTGTCTCCCCTGTGTCTTCTTCCTCCGAACGGCACGTGCTCCAACTCGCTGCGAAACCACACTTCCCAGCTTCGTCCAACTGTCCTTTAAACTTTAGTGTTCACTTCTAGGAGTTATATTTGGTTTTCAAATCTGCTCAACCATTTTTTAGTGTCCTACTCTCCTATTTTCGAGCATGTCTTATATTTTTAAAACTGTACTCATATGCATTTTAATTTATATTCAGGAACTCCAGAGTCACTTTTCTCCTTGGCAGTGGGCTGCTTTTGCTTTTAAGGGTTGTCACTAGTGGCGAGGCTTCCTTGTGTGCTTATCGACTGTGTGCTGCTCACAGTCCTGGAAATTACTGATATGTTTGCACCTTGACCATAGATGAGGACTGCTTTTTCCAGAAAAGAATGGTCTTTGCTTCTACCGTGCATTTGGGATCTCATGTGTCTGGAACCACTTTAATTCGTGATCTTGGAACCCCCTCCCCACTCTAACAATGCGATGTTGGGCTTTAATTCTGCTCAGGGGTCAGTACTGTCTCAGGGTTGGGCTTCTGTGTTCTACTTCTGTGCTCTGCTCAGCACCAAGGAAACTGTCCACTCCCAGGGAGATGGAAGAAAGAATCCAAATTTACTACTGGAGCCCCAGCTTACTGGGACGGGCCTATCAGACTTGTCAACTTAAATGGGACCTGGTCATCTACTTCTGCCTCACTTGCTTCTAGGTCTGAGGTGGCTTGGCGTGCCCTCTTGACTTTCTAGGCTCTTATCATGTCTTGGGAGTTCAGCTTGCTCATGCCTCATTATGTTCACTCTCAGATGGTAAAATTTTTAGAATATTTTACCAAGCATTTTACTGCACTCATTAGGAGCACTGGCCCTAAAACCTAACCCACAGCAAGTAGCAGAAATCAAAATCTTCACTTTGCTTTGATGTTCTTCATATCACTACGTTTATATAAAGGCATGTCTTAATCCAAATCGGGATACATTGTGATCTGTGGAGCTATGGATTCATGTTTATCAACTCTGGGAATTTTCCGATTACCTTTTAAAATGTTGCCTCTTCTCTATTCTGCTCATTTACTAAATATAATGAAGTATATTAGACATTCTCATTCCATCCTCCATTATCTCCTAACTGATCTTTCATAGTCCTTCTCTTTACCTTTCCTGTCCTCTAGATAATTTAGATAGATGTTCAAGTTTAGATCACTTCAGTTACATCTAGTCTATTTTTATAGACCCATTGAGTTCTTGATTTCAGTGCCTATAGTTTTTTTTTTCTTTTTCTTTTCTTTTTTTTTCTTTTCTTTTTTTTTTGACAACTGAGCACTGTTTTTGTGCTCTTCTTTGTAACTATATTTCAAGTTCCTTCCAAAACAAGGCCCCAGGAACCCCCAGGATCCAAGTATGTCCCTGAGCTTGGTCCACTGCAGTCTTGTGTTCATGTTTGGTGAACGAATGTTCACCACCATTAAACTCTGGGATAGAAGATGGGACATAGCAGGACTCCCTCTTCCATGGCAGGAGTCCTCTGCTGACCTCAGAGGTGGCGGGGGGGGGGGGTGGGCAGCCAACGGGGGAAACACACTGGAACTTTCCCTTGGAACTGGGCTGTGATGACAAGTGCCTGCCAGGAGCATCATCATCTTGTCCTTGACCCTCCCTCTAGTTTCTGAAGATATAACAGAAAATGAATCTTCTTTGAAGATACTGGTAACAATTCCAAAAGACAAAACACATGCCACCACTGTGCTGTGCTTTCAGATATTCTGGGTTTAATCCAGCTAACAAATGAGCTGATTGATGCGTCCCCTCGATAGCCAGGCAAGCCCACCTCCTTGAGGAAGCCCACTCTATTCTACGACAGGACACTGAGAGATGGAAAGGATGTAAGAATGCAGAGATCTGGAAATTCTTCCCCGGAAAGGCAATTTCATGAATGAGGTCTTCCAAGCAAATAACCCCCTACTTCCCCAGGTGCTCCTCAATCACTGGGTTGTCTTGTCAAAGGGATAGTTTTATTCTTGACCTTGTCTTGTCCGTGTTTCAAGATGAGTTCCTGGGCAGACTTCAGATTTGGAAGTCCTCAGGTCACGTAAGTTTCCACTATATGTAGTGTTTTTATGTTCTGGGGGTTACTCTGAAAAAGACACCACTGAAAATCTTCTCCAGGGAAAGCCTTGCAGTGGTCCTCTGCACCACTGCACTCACTCCATTCATACTTTGGATGCGTACAACAGAGGCCAAGGAATATTTATCTGGCACTTCCAAGCCACGAGGTTTCACTTCTAGTCGTCTGAGGCGCAACCGGTCATGTTGCTGCCGCCAGGAATCATGTAAGAACCATTCCGGTCCCTTAAATTTGAGCTCTTTTCCTTTCTTCTGCTCCTTCTTGTCCAAAAGTGCCTGCTTTGCTTGAGAGGCTTTAAGGGCCTGATAAGCCATCCTCTTTTTCTGCTTTTCGGGAACCAGAGAGATCTTTTTTCTTTGCTCTTGCTGTCCGTCATGTTTCTAAACCTGCGGCCACCGCTCTATAGTTTTCATTTTTATGGTTAACTATTAAAGTCTGTTTAGTCCTTATTTCATATTGTACGCTCATCTTTGTAATTATAACTACTAGCTACTCTGCATTTTATCTTGCAAGTTCTTGATGGAGTCAATCTGTTGTTTCCTTGTTTCTGTGATCACTCACGGTGGCCAGGTCTTGTGTTTGATAATCATTAAGCAATGCTATGAGTCTGTAGGGCCAACTTGGAGAGTTTTCCCCCACCATATTTGACTCTGCTTTTACTGGTATCCAGGGGAGTACCCCCCACCCATCCTGGGAGCATCTCAGTCTGCTGACGCCCCTGTTCTTCAGGCCTGGGCCCCAGATACAATTGCTCCTGGAGATCTAAGCCCCAGCACCAGTCCCCATCCTGATTAATCCAGATTCAGTTCCAATTGCTTAGCTTTGGGCTTGGCATGGAGGAGGGAAAGGGAAAAGTCCTTGGGGAACCCTTCTACTTTTTGTGAGCTACGCCTCAAAAAGCACATTTTGAGATCCAGCTGTCATGGAGGTGAGTAGCTCAGAGGTCCTGCTTACTTGATATCAAAATTGGATTCTTACTTTCAAGACCTCCATTTTATTTCTTGAAACATATTAAGCATGACTATTTTATGAACTATACTTTGATAATTCCAGTACCTCAAGCCTTCATGGGTTTCATCACGTAGCGTTCCAACATTTTTTTTTACTTTGCATTAGATTTTTAAAAAAACAGTCTTGAAGTGAACAAATCTTACATCTACAGATAATGTATCTTCACATTATGTACACACCTGTTTAACCCTACCCAGGCCAACATGTAGGACTTTTCCATTACTCCAGAAACTCACCAGGCCCTTTGCTAGTCAACGCCTCTCCAACTCCAGGTACACTAATTTGACTTCTATCAAGCTGGTTACGTTTTCCTGCTCTTGACCTTCATATAAACGGAATACAGTGTATACTATTCTGTGCCCGACTTCTTTCGTCTAACAGGTCTTTATTATTCATTTACATTATTGCATGTATCTGTAATTCCTACTTTGCTTTTTGTTTTACTATGTAGCATTTCACTGCACGATTTACAATCGACTTTCCCTTGATATCCACCTTTAGAAATAAAAGAGCTATGAACGTTTGTGAAGATTTTCATTACTCTTGGAAATTCCCACCTCCCCCTTCCCTACCAGTAGTAATTCCGGGTTATAGCATAGAAATCATTTTAAACTTTGTTCTTAAAAACTAGTCTTTCCCAATTTGGTTTACATTCCTCTCTCTGAACATTGCCTTTTAAGAATTACCTATTGTTGAAGAACATTCTACAGAGCCCTTT
>CM052898.1:84142342-84163908 GCA_028534135.1 Potos flavus | reverse complement strand
CGTTTGTGAAGATTTTCATTACTCTTGGAAATTCCCACCTCCCCCTTCCCTACCAGTAGTAATTCCGGGTTATAGCATAGAAATCATTTTAAACTTTGTTCTTAAAAACTAGTCTTTCCCAATTTGGTTTACATTCCTCTCTCTGAACATTGCCTTTTAAGAATTACCTATTGTTGAAGAACATTCTACAGAGCCCTTTCGTAATGAGTACCTAATTGCCTAATCAGAGCTGAGGTGTTTCACCTTAACATTTGTGCTATATAGGATTTTGTGCAATCCTGATGTTCACCTTATTTATTGAGGACTGGAAACTGGTGTGGACACTGATGGTTCTCAGTCATCTCTTTTATCAAGCAATCTAGAAGCTTTGACCTAGAGGGAGTTTTACATGTTAGCTCCAAGAGAAGACAATGTATGCTCATCCAACACTAATTACACCAGGAATAAGTAGACGTAAAATACACATCTGCTGAATGAGTGAATATAAGGAGCCTACCTATCGAACACACGAGATCATCAAGGATGAACTCTTTTATATTAGGGGTGAGAAAGGACACCATTTCTACTTGATAGCAGTGCTACTGTTTCTATCTTTCGGAGAGTAGCTTCTACTGCTGATTCTGGAATGTCAATATTATGGTATAAAAGGTCACTGTGTTTAAATGTGGAGAGACACTTAGCTTATATAAACACCTTTCAAAACTTAAAAAAAAAAAAAACAACCCAATCTTTCCAAGGTAGCTATACCATTTTACATTCTCAACAGCAATGTAGGAGTCCCAGTTGTTTCCACATCCTTGTATTGTCTACTTGTCATTGTACTGGCTATATTATCTTACTTGTGGTTCTAATTCATATTACTAACCATGTTAAGCATCTTTACACGTTTATTTTTTAAAAGTGTTTAGGTCATTGGCTGTGTGTATATTTTATTATATATCCTGTCAGATATATGGTAAATATTTTCTTGCAGTCTGTGGCTGCATTTTTACTTTTTTTTTTTTAAGATTTTATTTATTTATTTGACAGAGAGAGCACTAGCAGGTGGAGTAGCAGGCAGAGGGAGAGGGAGAAGCAGGCTCCCCACTGAGCAGGGAGCCCAATGCGGGACTTGATGGCAGGACTGAGCCACCCAGGCATCCCTGCACTTTTAATGTTTTTAATTTTGAGGGTTTTTTCTTAGTGGTTGGTGCCTTCTGTGGACTCCAATCCCTGCCTACTCCAAGTTTGCAAACATACTCCTTTTTTTTTCCCAGAAGGTTTGCAATTTTAATTTTTATCTTTAGACCCATATTCATCACTTTGGTATGGTGAGGTAATGGCTCACTTTTCCTACTGATGTCCAGTTGCTCTTATGGGGGCAAGGACAACAAAAAACAAGTCAATACCTAACTTAGGAAAATTCAGATCAAATAACCTACACCACTAAAACATCTGAGTAAGTTCATACAATGGATATCAATCTTACTGAATAATCTTGAAAGGTCAGATTCAGAAATAGCAATTGAAAGTGGGCCTTTTTTCCCTGACAATTTAAAAGACACAAGAATTGAGGTGCTTTGGAAGTATAAGGGACCGGGACACAGAAAACAGGAATCTAACACTTAATTTTGTTGAGCTGGATGTGATGAGCTCCTTTGAATGAGACTAGGTTTAGAATCCTAGGTCTACTACTAATTTGAAAATCTCAAGACACTTAAAAAAAAATTATTGAGAGAGCACACACAGGCATGAGCACATGGAGGGGCAAAGGAAAAGAGAGAGAATCCCAAGCAGGTTCCACACCCAGTGTGGAGCCTGACTGGGGGATTGATCCCATTACCCTGAGATCATGACCTAAGCCAAAACCAAAAGTCCATTGCTCTACTAAGTCACCCAGGCGCCCCTCAAAACACTTTTTGTATCAACTCCCAGGAGAGGATAAAAGAAAATGGGTTATTTCTCCTGATGGGCTACTAGAATACTTTGATCTTTGTTTCAACAAGGAATGCCCCTCCCCAAATCAGCCTGTTGTTTCAAAGCTTGGTTTAAATACTATTTTCTGCAGCCAACCTCTCCAGATCTTTCTAAAAGAATCAATCACCATAACGCTTCCAGAGAACATATGACATCGCTGAGGCTCAAAGGTAGCATAACTGAGAACAGCTCACCTAAAAAGTACTTAACCTAAAGTTTGACTTGCTATGTTGTTACAAAGATGCTTTGGTGTGTGTGGGGGGGAATCGTGTTTCCTTTGTGGCCTCAGAAGTCACCTAAGGCTCTATATAAACCAGCTTCAACAACAGTTCACTGCTCCAATTCATGTACTTCTATTTCTTATTATCCCCCAGCATGTTTCATCCTGAGCCAATCCCCATAGATTTTTCATCTAAATCATCTTTTGTTTTCTCACTCATTCTAGGGTTCATCCCAAAGGCTGTTAAATAATCTAGTGTAGTAAATAGACACAGAATTAAGATTCAGAACACCAAGTCGAAAAAACCCCACTGTGACTAATATCCCTCTAAATATCACTTGCCCATTCACCCAATCTATAGGCTGTTGAAAAACCACATGAAGTCACTGTATAAACATAGCACTCTATGAATTTAAATTACTGAACTGATTCCATATACATTAAGGTAGCCAGCTGGTTTGTGTAATGTGGAAAAAAAAAATTTGGAAAATAAAGGAAATTATTTAACTACACTTTGCTTTCTTGCCTGAGTTTATCAGTTGTGTGGATTTCATACTTGAACCTTAAAAAATCATACACTCACAAATTCCCTCCTCTACCATGGCTTCTAGTATTTAGTAATACACACACATTTAAACTTGGGACACTAAGCAGTAAAATATACTTGGCATAGTAACCTCAACCATTATTTTGCCAACGTCCTCACCTCACCATTTCAGTCTTCAGTAGGAAGCAGTCCAAAAGCTTTCAGTTTTATGTTTGAGAAAGGGACATGACAAATTTGTCCTGGTTTCTTCACCTACAAAACTAGATGATGTTTGATGGTAGCTACAACTTGTGAAAACTTCAATAAAACAGACAAAACATAAAATGGGTACTATAGAACACTTTATATCCGTGTCAATTGTTTCGACCTATCATATGAGGATTCATTTGGTTATTTTAACGAGTTTTAACTTTTAATATTCTTAGCTTTCTGAAAGGCGAAAACCAAAACTAACACAAAGTCATGATGTTAAAATATCATTACTACTGGGAGGAGGGGTAACCGGGTGATGGGTATTAAGAAGGGCACATGTTGTGATGAGCACTGGGTGTTATATGCAAAAAATGAATCGTTGAACAGTACATCAAAAACTAATGATGTAAGATAAAATAAAATGTCCAAAAAAAAAATTACAACCTAGGGAGGTATCAAATAACCTCATCAGGCTCAAATTTTTCAGATATTCTTTTCAAATTGGATGTTTTGATACATGAAAAGTATGGTACCTAAATTATCAATAAACCTGTGGAATATATGGAAGAACAGAAATATATTACTGAGGGAATCAGATAATTTGACCTTTTGTTTCCTATAGAGATATCACTATGTCTAGCAGATCGGAGCCTAACACTTAACTTGAAAATGGCAATGCACTTTTGTTCTTCACATAATCCTAAAAAGTGTGATTATATTCTCACCAAACCAAAATATCAGAATACATTATAGGAAAAAAAAAACCCCATATTGTCATAAGGATATTTTAATTTTTAATTTTAACAATTCAAATAAAATTCAGCTAGTTAACATAAATAGAATAAATGCACATAATTTACAGCCATGTACACAAAATGTGAGAATAGCAAACCTCACATAAATGGTCAAAAGATTTAAACTCTTTTGAAGTTGATTATTTAGCTATGACTAATAGATCATAATTTAATTGTTCACATGAGGGGGTACACATTCAAATGTTTATTTAACAAAAAAAATGAGTGAAACTAGAATTTTCAGTTTCTAAAAGGAGTAGCATAAAAAGCAGTGTATAGATTAACAAGAAATATAAGTGCATGATGGAGAAGAGACTTGAGTGGGCAGAAAGTTAGAGCACATTGTATGAAATATTTTCATATAATTAAAATTCCTTCTAATTTAAATCATTCAGAAATACCTTCATTCTTAGGAATGTTAAAGTCATGATCAGTAGACAGAAAGGCTCAACTATTTTACTTATCAGCCCCAAAGGGGTCCCAACAGTACTAATAGTCTGGGCAGAAGAGCATGTAAACAATGAAAGACAGGCATGAACAATGCTGGAAGAGTAAAGGATAGATTGACTTCTAGCACTTAAACCCTTCAAGTTCAAATCAATACTTTTAGTGACTTAAATCTAAAAATGCCGGCATGTTTATACTCTAGTAAAAGAATAAACACTCATTATTTTTAACACCCTGGTCCTAATACAGTCATGCTATTCCACAATGGGCATTAGGTTTTAGGAGACAAAGGCTGGATCAAATAATCTAACAATATTCTATCCTGGTTTCGAAGTCACAAATAAATTACTAGTGAGCCCCATCTAGTAACGCTGGTACCACAAAATTACATACATAATGAAAATTAAGACAAAGCTTTGGTGATACAGTTTTTTTTTTTCCTGGATTCAAAAGCACTGTATTCCACCCCACAGTCTTGGGTTGGTAATTCTCAGATTTGGACTTTGAAATTTAGTAAACTGTCTATGAGCCACGGGTACCAAAGTTCTATCTGCTGCTCTATGAGCACACTCTTTCAGTATTTACTGCTTTAAGTTCAATTCAATTTCCTGATAAAATTCTGTAATAAAAGTACAGACAAATCTGGAGAGTGCTGCCAATCTCTATACTAGAAATAAAAAGTCATCTGATAGAAAATAGATAACAAAACACAGCTTAAAAAAAATTCAATGCTTTAAGTACATATTTTTTTTAAACATTTGCATCAATTAAAAAAATCTCCAAAGAAATGTTTCAGAGACAAACTTTATATACAACTTTTATATATAGTTTTCTTTTTTAAATTATCTCTGTCACACATAAACTATGGCAGATTGTGCTTTGGGGAAAAAAAAATTAAAATAAGCTTCATTGCTCCTTTCCAGTTGTTGCACAAAGAAACAATATCTAAGACTCTAAGATCTTTTCTTCCAGTACATAGAGAATACTAACTTTTAAAAGCTGAATATAATGCACTAAAGGTCAACATAAGTTTTACTTGCTAAATACAAACAGGAATAGAATACATGTTCATCCTTGAAGGACACTTATGAATTTGCTAACACTAAATAATAAGATGTTCCGTAGCTGCTGGTTTTCGTATCATTCTTAATCATTTGTGGTGTACTGAGATCATTACCATTAGGGAGAATCTCTGTCTTACATTCAACACAACTAATGTTTACAAATCTTTGCAAGGCAAATGGCACTGTATTAGGCAGTGTAAGTGGCACCTGAAAAGGCAAACACTATAGATGAGACTTTCTCTACAGATTTAAGTTAGAAACCCTAGATTTTTTTTTTTTTTGGCATGTTTCTCACAATAAATGTCAAAACTAAAATTCACCATAAAAGGTACGAATAATCCCAAAGGTAATGAAACTGAATTTGCCTTTGGTCTCCAAAGAGATTGGAATATTTTTTAATTCCAATCGAAGCACCTCAAAAACATCCAGTTACTGTTGATTATAAGGAGTTAAGAAGGTGAAAGAATTTAAGAGGGCACTGTATTTCACTGGTAGCTGAGAAAGCTTGCAATGACGTGCTACAATTTTCTGTGTTAGGGGCATTAGAGTGTACACAGCATACATAAAACATTTATATTATTAAAGATCTCCAAACACCGTATCTAAAACCCAGAAAAATGTTTTGAACATGGTTTCTGCCTAATACATGACCAATGTTTAAAAAAAAAAAAAAAAAAAAAGCTTAACATGGAATTATCTACTCTCATTCTCCTCCAAAAAAAGGCCACAAAGTGCATTCACAAAGAGTCATTCTTAAAATAAAGCCATTGCACAAAATGTACAGTTCATCTATACTGAAACGAGTACCACACTGGAGTTTAATTGTAGATGTTTTATACACCAGTATAGCAACATCCATAAGCAAAAGTCTCCTAAAAGATTTACAGCAAACATCTTGATAAGGGCCATACATATATACATTTAGGTATTAAAAGGTACAGTTGAACTCAACAGCAAAATGTAAAAGCTATATCCTGTTAGCACACTTAATCTGAATTAACTTGAATCTTTCTATGATTTACCATCTAAGAAATGAGGATAACATAAATTTCTTGTCAAAAGTAGTCTGTTCATTTACAAAACTGTGGTCAATTAGAATCACTACCTGCTCAATCAGACAGCAGAGGGCCCCTCTTCTATGTTTATACTGCCCCAGATATTTATAATGTCACCTTAAAAAGAGAAACCTATTAGGGCAAAGCTGAATATTACCATTTTCTCTACAAAATAAATGTGATCTATATTATCTTCTGGAAATAATTCAATGGTTCAAATGCCTAATGTGAAGGCAAACAGAGAAATATTCAGAAGTGGTGAATTTTTTCAACTTTAAGAAAATATCTAGATATGATAGATGATAATTCAAGTTCATAACTAATAAGTCACTGACAAGACAACTGCATTCATTCATGTAAAGTTAGAGAAAGTATGAGGACGTGCTCAAGTTATTCAAATGGCCAAGATTCAACATTTCACTGGTTTCTTCTGTCCCAAACTATTACCACTGGGCTTGATACGTTAATGAACAATTTAAGTGTCCACATCATGCTCAACATCAAGCACCTATTAGCAGTGGAAACCAAAACATTTTAAAGCTAAAAATATGCAAGATCTTTTGACATTATTTCATTAGTTGTCAAAACTAGTGACTATTAATGCCAAATAATTAATTTTAAAATATTCCAGATCCTCTCAAGGAAATGGAAAAGTAATACTAAGGATCTCACTTATTCTTGTTATTTTACAATTTTACAGGAATTACACAGAAGTCAGAGGTAAGACATTTATGACTGTCAATACTATCTTTGGATAGTTATAATATTTATACGATTAGGGATGGCTTTGTTTAGAAAACTGGAAAAGTGCTCATGGAATACACACTATACTCTGACTGCCATAAATCAACAAAATGCAACTGTGTCCCATGGACATGGTAGAGAAAATGGCAATTTGGAGGAAGGAGTGCTTCTAAAGGCTTTTTCTTAGAGGCAGCCTAGGTTTTTTCTCACATTACTAAAAAAGACCAAGTAATGTGGTTAGGATTACTTTAATTCCTACAACCAAACTTCCACTTAGGCATAGTTACATGTTCCCAAACGTTCTTCCATGCTGGCTTCGATACTGCATGGTCCACTGTAATCTTTTGGTCTTCCCTCTTCATAGTACAGCAGCTTGAAGTTGCTATCCATTGAGAAGGTAGACCACCAATTCATAGGTGGCCATCATAATGGCTGTGTTTGGAATCTGTCTCACCAGATGAGTTGTCAGACCACGGTAAAGAGACCCATAACCTTCTTCTTGAACAACCAAAGACAGTGTCTGAAAAAAAGATCTATATTTTGTTCCCTCTTCACGTAGTCTTGTTCTTACAACTTCTGTTTAGTGGGAAAAAAAAAGTCATTTTAAAACATTAGTGATATCTTTATACCCTCCTAATGCTGAGCACATCCCATTTACCAGTCTTTAAGTGTAAGCTCAGAATAAATATGGGAGTGATTTTTAATGAGTAAACTTATTGAAACTGGTCTTATTACAGTAACACCCAACTTCTAAGATAGCTGGTTAAAATCACTAATAATAAATACTAATTATAAAATTTCACAGGTTCCTGAACAGTTAAAGAATAAAACAAAAGTATCAGCTGTATACTAGATACAGCTAAAAGAGAGAATACATATGGTAAGGAAAAGGTGAAGAAACAGACAAGGGAATGCAGGTGGTATCAAAAATGAATACACAAAGATAGGGTGAGAAACACAAAAGCTCTTAAGTGAACCCCACAATGAGAAAACAGAATTAATAATCTATTCACAATGGTCCACAGACATAAACATGAAATTTCATGTGCATGAGCCTAAAAATGTTCAAAATACCAGCTGCTTGCTAAAAGGCCCCATCTGGGAAGGAACTACACAAAATTCGTAAAATTTTATAGCTCTACGAGATATAAAAGATTATGGTTAGTCCATTATTTCTTAGTTTTGAAAGGTGAGGAAATCGGACTGCTGAGAGGTTTTAGTCAGTTGGAAGTAGAGGCTGGGACAAGATTTCAGAGCTCTCTACTGAAGAGTCTGTTTTTCCAACACACTACTCCTGATGGGCCTGAGGGAAATGGCCTAGAACTATTTTCATTGCATGCTAATTCACTGCAATGTTAATATTTGAAATTTCTTGTGTCCTATCTTAAAAACTCATGCCATTTACATATTCCATTTCAAAATATTGTTTATAAACTATCCCTTTGTGTAAGGACATTATCTCACTTGAGGGGATAAGATGCTTACGACTCCGAAACTGTCTCTTACCCTTAGCAGGCCACGGTTCTAGGTATCCCATAGTAGCCAGAACCTAAACAATGCTGCTGATACTGTCCTATTTGACTTCTCTTAGAGAAGTTAGGAACTTCCCTCAGGAAATGGAGATAAGTTCACAGTCCAACTTGGTTAGAGTTGGTTTTACTCATAAATTACATTTTAGAGCAAATACTCATTTCCTCCTAGCCCTGTTTCATTTGTCTTGATATAGCTTTAATCACAGAGCCTTAGACTTAGAAGGATGAATACAAATGTTAATCAGTGTAACAAAAGTGAACCATTTCGATTAAAAACCCAAAGTGGGGGTGCCTGGGTGGGTCAGTCAGTGTAGCATGCAATTCTTGATCTCAAGTCCCATGTTGGGTGTAGAGATTACTTGGGGAAAAAAAAAAATCTTAAAAAAAAAAAAAAAATCCCGGGACCCCTTAGGTTCAGTCAGTCAGTTAAAAGTCTGCCTTCAGCTCAGGTCATGATCCCAGGGTACTGGGATTGAGTCCTGCACCAGGGCTCCTGCTCAATGGGGAGCCTGCTTCTCCCTCTGCCTACTGCTCCCACTGCTTGTGCTCTTTGTGATAAATAAATAAAATTTTAGGAAAAACAAAACAAAACAAAAAAAGCAAAACAAACCCCAAATACAACAAAACGAAAGGCTACACTTAAAACAAGTTACAAAAAAAACCTCAGTATCTTGCAGACAAATTTTTAAAAGTGATTTGGTTATCTAGTAATGAAACAGGCTAACACTATAAAACTTAAAGATAGAAATAAATCATTCATATATACTTATTTGCCAACACGAAATCATGTAAAATAGGCTGGCCTTTCGGATTATAGACTCTAATTTCAAATTTGGGCTCCTCCACTGAGTAAGCTCTGTGACCTGAGTAAGCTCTGTGACCTTCAGCAACTTAATCTTAACATTTCTTGTTTCCCATTTGAAAATGAAGACAAATTCTGGTTACATTCTAGCATACTTAGACTTAAATGGAGAAGGTAAGTACTTTGCAGAAATTTTTTGTAGATTAGCAATAATGTATGTAAACTATCTAGTATACCATCTATAGCCATACCTTTCTTTTTTTTTTTAAATTTGCTCAAAGAACACCTGGCTGGAATCTGACTGACTCAGGGCTAAAATGTGACAGTCCAGAGTGCATGCTAAATGTCCATCATGCTACTGTAATATATACTGACCTATTAAAACAGTTACTTACACAGATTTAATCCCATTATAAACTCCTAAGAACTGTATTTTGTTTTACTGATTTCAATAAAATTCTAAATGTTCTAATAAATGGGCCATTGGCTGATGTGGGAAAATATTTGTAAATTAATAGAACTTTACTCATAGAAACTCCACTCCTCTTACCATGTGGATATGCTATAGTTGTGGCACAAGTTTTCGAGGTGGCAGCAGCTAGCATCATTCCTACAAAATCGGACGCTTCTTTTACAGACTCTTCATCATTTTCCATTGTAGAAGCAATCTTATATTCCAGTAGTTTTTGCTTAATACTTTCATAAATAACAAAATGGATAACCGTCTCTGATATGCCAGCATATGAAGCAGACATGCCCCTATAAAATCCTCTAAGTCCATCTGTCTGATACACTTTACGAATACATTCAAAAGCGCCCATTCGCTTTTCCCCACGGTTCCTGAAAAGCAAAAAGGAAGAATCTTATTTACAAAGTAGTATAGGTTTTTAAATAAAGTCAATAAAATGCAGTAGAAATATGCCACTCTAAACAGGGGATGATCCTCTTTAACTCATGGAGAAGTGAAACCAGAATTTTAAAACATTCATTTTAGACTTTATTCTTTTATCCCAAGTTTGTCACATGAGATGGGTAACATATAAGTTTATTTTACTAATGCACAATACACTACATTAAATTTTCAGTTTCATGTACTCATTAAGTTTGTATTGTAGGGATAAGAAAATAGTCCAAATACATTGTGACTGCAGCTCAAGATCAAACTCTCACATTCCATTAAATCATTAAGTCCAGTTCTAAGTTGAGAAGATTTCTTCTGCACTTAATAACATAAAAGAGTAATTGAGACACCAATGATGATAGTGTATCACAAAGCAAGGAACACAATTAATTCAACACTTTGCATCTGCAGGATTCTTCCAAACCCACTCAGTTCTTCCCCAAAAATGACTGTGAATTTAAGTCAAATTTCCTATGATCCTTTGAAGGCAACAGTCCTATCTTTCATGTCGGTATCATGGTGAACAGTGAATGTGGACCCCTATAATTATAAAATATTTATTGAGCATTGTGCCCAGTAAACTTCCTTAGTGCTATTTATGGGCAGTGTACCTACTCTTATACAAGTATATAATTTTGAGTTTGTAAACATATTACTTTACACTATGATTCTCCCAGTATACCCTTATCTATAAAAAATGGGTTTAAATGCTACCTACAGGGAAGAAATAGAAAATTTACCTATTTATAAATTATATACAACTTATTTCTGACATAACAAAAACACAATTAAGACACCTACCTGATAACCTACAAATTCCTCCAATTTTATGACCTAATTATTGTCTTGAACTAGTAAACTATCCTCAACTAATGACAATGAATGAAAACTTTCTTCTTTGAACGATCCATGAAACCAACTCTAATTAGTTTCTGCCAGAGACTTCCTTACAAGAAGTTAAAATGCTACAAGTCAGGGCGCCTGGGTGGCTCAATGGGTTAAGCCTCTGCCTTCGGCTCAGGTCATGATCTCAGGGTCCTGGGATCGAGCCCCACATCGGGCTCTCTGCTCGGCGGGAAGCCTGCTTCCCCCCCTCTCTGCCTACTTGTGATCTCTCTCTGTCAAATAAATAAATAAAAT
Source organism: Potos flavus (assembly GCA_028534135.1). Classification (NCBI taxonomy): domain Eukaryota; kingdom Metazoa; phylum Chordata; class Mammalia; order Carnivora; family Procyonidae; genus Potos; species Potos flavus. Next base: position 84,152,514 of record CM052898.1, on the reverse strand, counting down.
CTTTAAAAATTAAATAAAAATAAATAAATAAATAAATAAATAAAATGCTACAAGTCCCAAGGGTAATATGCAAACACATCAGCCCTATTCTTGATTTCATGGTTATACATTAGCACCCCCAAACCAACCTTTAACTATTACCCAACCCCATCCCATTCCCCATCACCCACCAAGCCTAAGAACTTGCATTTGCTTGTGTTACAACTGTAAGTGAAAAAATAATAGCGTTTTAAGCCATATTTTTCTCAGGACCCCCACAGATCCACCCTACAACATACTGAAGCATACCCCTGGTAGTTTATAATAGTATAATATGGACTGGAATCTTCACATTTCTCTAACCTTTGGGTTGTTTTAACTACCACTACCTTTCAGATCTTTGGCTTTAAGAAGTAAACTTTGAGTTTTGCTTCACGACACTTAAGATTTCATTTCAATTCTTCTGGATGAAACAAGAATTAGTGATTTTCCAGTCTCCAAATAGCATATAGTTCAACGTGACAGAATGTGGAAAACAGATATTTAAACAGGCATAATTATTAATGATTTCTTCGATCAGTTTTATTTATAGTCTATGAGATACATAGACTACTTGCCAAGCCCTAAAATATAACAGTGAAAATATAAAGTCTACTCCATACCAAAAGGCTAAAAGTTTCAAAAGCATTATTATTATAATAAAGCAATAGGATCGTCTCTCAAAAAGTATTTCCTCTTCCCCATCTTCCATTCTACAGTCCAACAGGAATAGAGATGACTAGACTCTAAGCCGTATGGCTTGTGGCCTTTGCTCAGTTCCCAAACACGCCAAAGGCCCTAACCTTAAGACCTATGAGGTTTGCAATGACCACTGCTTGTACTTAAAATGGGCTCAAAAAAAAAAAACATTCCCTAACTATTCCACTTAAAGTTGGTCCCCACTGTTTCTTGGTATATCTCTAGAACCAAGCAGTGTATCTGCTCAACATATTTATCAAATCAATGAATTCTGCTACCATAAAATGGTCATTGGTAACAGACGAAGTTTATGAATATATGAAAGGTAAATCCCATGCCAGGCCTCTCTGTATATAAGGTTTACCAAATCTGAGCAATGATCCTTCAAGATTTAATCTAGACCAGTTGATCGTGGGTTGTTTAACTGTTGGGAGACCAATTAAAATTATCCACATAGTGAAATTATCACTGCTTGGGCTAGGTTAATATATATTCTTTTTCTTTATTTAAAAACACAACACATAATATTCTTTCTTCCCTAGAGAGTCCCATATTGCCAACTATCGTTATCACTTGCTTTTGACGGTAAACCCAAGTTTCAAAAATCAAACAAACAAAAATCAGCAGCAAAAGAGGGGAAAGACATGGCTAGGTACATGGCACTGAAATCTCACAGATATAAATTTACAGGAAAAAATTAGTTGAAACCAACTTTAATTTTGTTTTAATGAATTAACATACCTTGCATCAAGCTGTAACCGAGTCTTTATAAGCCAAATGGGGTTGGTCGCTGTGATTGCAGTAAAACCTAAACAAACATGTTTAAAATGAACTCTGGTAAAAATGAAGAATACACTATTAACTTTAAGGTTTTAAAAATCATATAAATCTATATTAAAGAGAATGTATACACTATTAATTAATGTATGCTATACACTTTTATTTTACAAACACATATAACCATGAACATTTGTAGTTTATTTCCAATCTACATTCTCAAATTCTGACCATAACTAAAAAATTCTTTTAAGAGCAAAATCTGATTATATATAAATTCCTCTCCCAACATATTCAGAATATTCTCTAGGGCACCCTCTACACTCTTAAGCTAAATTTAGAAACCTGTTTCTACAAAAATATAGAAATTTGGTGTATTCTAGGGCTTTTTAGCATGCAAACTCTACACAGCGACTTAAGGTCCAAATCCCTCCGTTCAAAGTGGATCCTACCTAAAAGTCAGCATTTACTTTTGATCTTAGGTTGGCTGTATAACAGCAAGGACTGTTGTTTGCCTTTATGAATGCTTTACATGAACATATTCTTACTAATACTGTTAAAATAATGGTATCACAGAATTAAGCTTTCTGTTAGGGTTAATAGGACAGATCTATTTCTCATCCACTTAACCACATAAAAAACTCAAAAGTTCAAAAAGTTACACACTGGAACTTCCTTCTCACTTTTATAGACACTGAAGAGAGAAACTAGAGTAGAATGTAGTTCTAGTTTACTTTAAAACTTAAGTACTATGTACTATCAGTGCAAAAGGGTGGTCTCCTAAGATGGCTCATTCCAGTTAGTAAATTAAGATCTCTGGAACTGTTGTTTCTAGACTAGTGCATATCTTTTACTTTCTATCTTCCTACTGTTACGGAAAATAGCACATGAAATACAATCTTGATAACGGGAATTTATGAAAATTGCTTCATCTATACAAAATGGTGTTTTAATGTATTGCTTGTGAATATTTAAGATCACTACACAAATTTCATAGAACTACTTCATCAAACTGTATTTATTCAATTGGCCTTTAAATTCAGTGAAAACTTACATGCAGAAATGTCTAAGGATCTTAACTATTTTAATACTTTCTATCAAATAATAGGCAGGTGAAGCATTGTTTTTAGAAAGGTGGATTATAACCAGCACATTGAATATGAATAAAGTTATTTCAGAAAGAAAAATGATGTGGTGCACTTAAAAATAATTTGTTTTTGAAGTTAACATATAGTGCGAAACCAATCATAAAACTTTTCTTGGCTTTCAAAGTCACTACGGGTATATCTAAAATGCAAAATCATTTGACTAAATTGTTTACAAAGCAGAATTTGGTCTCACAGGTTTTTGCCCCTCTACAATGTCAGAAAATTAGCTAACTCAAATTTTATTTCCTTAAGCCACTGTTTTAACACCACAGAAATAGCCAGATGTCTCACAAAGGGATGCTTAAATTGTATCTATCTATGAAACATGACAATTGGAATAAAAATTGGGTTTGACAACTCCTTTCACTATTTTGTAGTAGTTCTATAGTCTCCATTTCTCTCAAGTGTTTTTAATACTACATACATATGTATAAAGCTAGTACTGGACCAACAATTTTGTATGTGCCAGTATTAAAATAATAAAAATTTAAAGTGTTGGACATGTTATCAGGAACATTTTTAAATAAGAGTTTCTTTTCATATATAAATTCTTGGTAAAAGGAAAGGAGAAGAAAAATATGAAATTGTTAGATCTGTTTAAATATTTTACTTGGAAAAGATTTTTCTTGCATGTCCTGGCTTAAATGAGAATAAAGCTAAAGATTTTTTTTTTCTTTTCTTGACCTTCATTTTCCTAACTGAAAAACTCAAACTAAACACATTCAAATTATATTTTAAAGCAAATGTGCACCAGACATCAGTATTCTGGCTATATCCCTAATTCAATGACTTTGTTTTTAAACTCAAACATCTGTATTAGTTAAATGTCTGTATAGCAGTATTAGGGCGTTTATTAGTGAAAGGCTGCAAAGCAGCACAAGGCAACAAAATATTCTACATTATTCACGATGGTTTTTATTAATTATCCTGTGGAAATTAAGAAAAAAAAATTTGTTTTTCATTAAATTTTGAAGGTGTAAAACTGGGAATCTTTACACCAAGCTTTAAAAAAAAAAAAAGGCCTGTCTAGGTAAAAATCTCAATCTACTATACTTTATTGGAAAAGATGAACATTAAAAGTTTTGAAATAGAAGTTCTATTTCTAAAAATATAAACTTAGTTAATACCAAAGCTTAATACTCTTCCAAGTAACAAAATTCCTCAAAGTCTGAAAAAACTCCATATATGTACACTTTAAAATACTGCAATAATATTTATAAATATTACTAGAAATGAGTTTTTCAAATATCCATGAATAAAATTTTTAATTATCCTCTATACATACTAATGAACAATGACAGGACGCAAACAACAGGTATTTCTCACTTAACTAAAATTCATTTCCAAATAGAAATTAACCTATGGGACAGGAAACATTAAAATTCAACGGAGTATTGTCATCTTATCCCCCCTATAACTGTTACTACCAGTAACTTGTGCTTACTACAGTTGTTCTGGCTCAACTCTCCCAATATAAGCCAGCTTTTAATAAAGACACTAGCCTAAATGCCAGCAAACCGCTACATTAGAGAGAATCTAGGGATAACCCACAGGTTTTTAGCAACTAGTCTTTACCACAGTTAAAACTCTGGTCCTAGAATTTTATGCTATTACATTCTCTTAACCACAGACACGCTACCTAACAAACTAACTCACATTATTAATATTAAACTAACTCACATTATTAAGCTAATTAATCCTACAAAAATTCAAGAAATGAAACAAGTGGGAAGAAGCAAAAATTTATCACTAACTTAATTATATATGGTAAGGCAATCTGAAGTTGGCCAACAGCCAAAGCTAAAGAGATCTTCCTACTTCTAAGACAAACATATACAAAGATACTTGGAATAGTTTCCCTGAAGTTTAGAAATCTACTATTACTTTTGGCATTTAAAGTTTGTGATATTTTGATAATAATGCTAGTTCATATTAATATTCCGAGCACCCTGTTAAACATTAAAGCTGACTGAGAGGTATATGAAGGAGCTACGTGTAGGTTAAGAATTAATACTGCTCTAGTCAGTAAAAGTGAAGTAGCAGTGTATTGGCCATATTGTTAATAGTGAGGTTAGAGTTTTATTAGAAAATTTTTTTTAAACTTTCAAAATGCAACTTTTAAAGTTTTGCTTCATCTAAGATTCCATCTGATAATGTAAACCAGATTAAAAGAAATCCTGCTTATAGGAAACCTGCTGAAAATGTCTATTTCATTAAGTGAGTGATACCTGTAGTGTTGCATTTTCAGTATTTTTTTATCTCATCAAGTTCTGTAAGCAGCACAAAGCCCACCTAACCTTCTAAGAGAAATACATTAAAACTACAAAAAAAAACCCAAAACCAAAAACCCAATTAAAACTAAAACAGCTTAGATCCCATATATTCTTACCCTGCATTTATTGGAAAGTAATGGTAGGTATTAAGATCAATGTTTTTGCAAGAAAGTAGAAAGCTAAGTATAAACAGACAAGAGAATGGAAAGCACTGTATTAGACTTTTAAAACATGTTATGCTAAGCAAAGAGAACTACTTTTTCCCTAAAAGTTGTAGGATGGTATGACACCATTTACAACCATGTATATCTTAAATATTGTCATCAAATTTTTTTGAGGTCAAGGCTATTATGGCCAAGCTGAAGACCCCAGGCTTTTATTACACGATGACTGAAAAGTTACCCCATTCTTCCTTCTAGAAGGAATATTCTAAAGGGATCAGAATTAAAGTTTTATGAAATACTCAGAACGCACACACAAATTCAGGAAATAAAAGTTCATTTCCCGCCTTCTATTAATTCCACAGCTATTATAAATTCCCAGGGTGTGTTTCTTATAACTAGAGGCTGCAAGAGACGCTCAGATCAGTACTCACGAGGTTTAAGTTAGTCCATATTTCTACAGGAAGTGACCTGCGGATGGGGAGCATGAGATGACACGATCTCACTCTTTTCTCGGGAGAAATGTACAGTAAATGCCTAAAATAGACACAGGCTTTTCTGTATCATAACAACAAGCAGTGACCTCATCAGAAACATGTGTACAAAATGAATCCCATTGGAAGGATTTCAGAAATATTTACTGTGAGATCTAACTTTTTTGAAAATTTTAAGTTAAAAAACAAAAAGGAAGATCAGAATGGGCCATAATTTAAAAAAAAAAAAAAATGTACCGAGTACTGAAAATTCTGCCATCTGCAGCAGTTTCAGAATCCAAATACTTACCTAAAAGACGAATTTGCCTTAAAGAAAAAAATGCTAACCTTGTCAATGGGGAATCTAAGAAAATATTTAGAAGGGATCATCATATCTCATTTTTCTAATCATTTTCTACCATGATCAGAGGTGAAATTACAATTTTCTATACTTTAACAGCTTCTTAGCAAACTTTTTCCTTAAATCTTAAAAAAAAACCCAGAATATTGAGTAACATTTTGTAATTATTTATAATTTTTAAAAATTAAAATAAAGTATATGTTGCTACAATTGTACCTTTCACACCTTTTGTACTATGGCCAATAATATTTCACATCCATTTTTATGGAATATTTTGGATTATTTTGTATTTAATTTCTTGTGTTCTACAAAATAAAAAACAGGAAGAATGTTTATATACAAACACACAAAACATCTGTCCAACCACACATTTGGCTGAATAAACTGCCATGGAAAATAAAATATTAAAAAATATATTTTATATAGGCAAGACAAAATTTCTCTTTAATGAGTAAAAACTTAACCTTTAAAGTTTATAATAAACTTTAAGCCAAACAGAAAAATGTATTTTGAAAAATAACAGTGAATGCTATAAGCAAATAAAACCCACTAGGTATGTAGTAAAAGTTAAACGATCATATTGTTGGTATTTTAAAAATTAAGCAATAACTGTTTGCGTATATAATCCAATAAAAATCAAAATTCTTTTCATTTAAATCTATAATGTTGTAATAAAAGTCTATATGTTCCAGATAAAAATTTCTGAAAACTGGGAATTACTATAAAGAAACCATACTATTTTTTGTATGCACACTTGTGTCTAGGTAATAGAGTGGGATATGCAAGTTCATTTAAACAAAAACTTACAAGTAATCTCCACAAAATAAATACTCTCAGTCTAACAAAGGTTACATGTAGGGAAGAAAAAAAAAGCAGGTAAAACAGAGTCAACATTACTTAATTTTATTAAATAGCCTTCCAACTGGAAATAATTTTTCAATTATACCTCTAAATTTAGGTTTATAAATTCTTAGAGTTTTCCTTTGAAACACTACAACAAACCAAAGAAAGATCTACTTTAAATAAACTGTTTGTTTTTATTAAAAAAAAAAAAAGTTTACTACCTAAACACTTGAGTTCATATGGATAAAATGCAAAATCAATGGGCTACCTGGAATAAAAATTATGTACAAGATCTGTTATTAAAATCCTTAATGTGTATGTTGTTTAATGTGGCAAAATCTTACAGGCAATATCATTAAACAGTCTATTTTAATGCACGTTTTGATACCAAAGTGACAAGGTTAGCATTTTTTTAATAGCCAGTTAAAAAATGATTTTTCACATGACTGCCTCTAAGCACTTTGCACCCCCAATTCATATTTAAAAGATTTCTAAAACTGATCCTGAAGAAAAACCAGAGCAATCTGGCCTAGATAATTTCAAGAATGAAGGGGGTAAAAGACTACCTTAATGACTTTGCATGGGACCATTCAGTTTCGCCAACCATGTAGTTATATATAAAAACTGCGAAGTTAAGTGTTAATGCTCATGAATAGTGCAAGGAAGCTCTGAAAGCACAATTCTCAGAAAAATGTAACTGCAAACAAATGGAAGAGGTATTTTCGAATTACACAATAAGTATATAGTGCAATAATATGAGCAAGGTAAGACTATCAATTTACAAAAATTCAAGGAATTCAAGTTGGAAAATAGTTATCAATATAAAAACAAACTATGAGCTGACATTTGTACACATTTGAGAGAAAAGTGCAAAATGACAATTCCACTGAAATTCTTTACCACTTGATACAAAAATAGTAATAAACTCTGATGAGATATTCTAATGAAAAAAGATGTTCCATTGGGAATTAAGATATTCTGAAACCCTAAATTTGCATTACTGAATATATTAACAACTATCCTCTACCAAAAATGACGGCTCATCTATTTTCTTGACTTCAAGTCTTCCAAAACGAACAAAAAAATTATTAACATTTCTTTAATAATTTTCTGGGGTTAAAAAACAAACACTGGTAATCCAGAAATATATTCTTAAAGATCCTAATACAGCAGTTATATAGTTTGAAATTAACCACTAATTTTTACCTTATACCCATTCAAATTTGAAGAGGAAAAATCATATCTGTATTCAACATCTATAAAAAGTAAATTAAAAAAATTTCTAGTTATAACTAGATGATCTCTATGGTACTAAAAAACTAATTCTCAAAATCCAAATCTTTGTAGAGCAACCTACATTCCAAGGATAAGGTAAGAGAAATTTGCATAAATTACATTAACTTGCCCAAGATCTCTCCTCATGGATAAATAAGAGTATTTCACCACCTTGACCTCTAAGGTTTTTACCTTTCAGCTTTAAAGCTTCGGTGAGTGAGTCAATTACCAAATATAAAAAGCCTTGAAAATAATTTGTGAGGTATATGGTAGATTATATGGCTATTGACCCTTTCAGAAATTAGTTATTCCAACTTACACTTAGTTCGTTAAAGTATGTGGTTCAAATTGATCCAATTTTTTCTAAACAGAAAATGGTTAACAGTTTAAGGCACTCATTATTAAACATGTAATTGACGTTCAATTTATTGCTCAACAGTTGATGAAAGTAGTAAAAATTTGCTTTATAGTCATAGCATAATTTGTAAATGTGACGTATGGTTAAATATACAAGGAATCTCAGAAAACTGCATAGAATGAACCAAAGGTCACGGCTTTGTCTAACACGCATTGCAACAAATGATTCCAGAACCAGACTGGTCAAATCAATCTCCTAGTTTATCTTTAAGGCAGTATAGAGGCCCAGAACTAGTTGCTTTAATTCAGAATCATATATACTCAACAATGATGATAGAAGAGTCCCTGGAAAACATTTCTATAGCAAGCATGTACACATAGCCAGTGCCTAAATTTCAAGTATTATCTAGTGTGATTTATATGGAACGCTAAACATATTTTTCAAAATACACACATTATAGTAACTCTCAGTTATCAGTAATACATCACAAAAATTTCAGCATTTGAGCACAGGACAAAATGAATACTTTACCAAGAACTGCCGGCACATTTCAGACAGAAGCCAAAACATGCAGCAAAAAGGGAAAAGGCACTAACAGAAATTGAGGAGAAAAGAGTAAATTACAGCTGCATAACTTATTTATAGTGTAATTATGGTTGGATTCTTTAAACTGTCAAAAGTGATCACTAAATATTCAATGGACTACACAAGACAATGTATATATTATATTACCTGTACGCTATCACAAACCCCTGATTACAAAAATGCCAACTTATAACAGGTTTTAAGTATACTTCCTGATCAAATTTACTGTAATTCTAATAAATATTAAGAATCATGTATGTAGATGCTAATCAATGAAAAGCACAATGTCTTAACTATATAATGTAAAATCATAATTCAACATTAAGCCTCTAGGTTTTGGAAAATTTTTTGCTTTTTAATATTATATATTCATACCTGCCATTGCCGCTGAAATCATGTGTACCTGGGTAGAATCCGGATCAAATACACCATTCAGCTTTTCCTTGCAGTTTGAATAAGCAGCAAAGTATATTGCTCTAAAATAAAGATTTAAATTTTATCAATAAGCATGTTACATAATTCATAAGATTTAAATGACAGGTAAATTTATCTTTCTAATTTTAGAAAAATCTAAAAACAAAGTCTTAGCCATATTCTCATGTAACATCAGGTTAATTTACATATTTTTCCATGTAGATTCTGAAGTACAGTTTGCATTAGCTCATTAAAAGACAAACTTCAATGTAAAGTTCCTCAAATATAAAGCATTCTCCAACAAAAAGACACCTACCACCCTGACCCAACACTTACAGCAACTGACTGAATGAAATAAAAACTATTTGTATAAGAGATGTCTGGAAACATATGAATAAGGCTGGAAGGCTTAAGTAATGGTAAGGTTAAGTTAAACACACTTAAGTTGAGTAAATATGGTATGAGCACTTTAAAAAATTGCTAAATATATAATTATGATTAGTTGCTATTAATAAAGATATTACTATTAATTACTGTTAATATAGAATATGTATGTTATATATATAAAACATACTTTTTTTTTAAGTGGGGAGAGGGTGGTAGAACTGACCCAATTCATCAAAGTATGTTAAACAATTTTGAGATACCGTGGTATATTCTAATCTATATTATACAGAGTAGTTCACAGTATCCTTAAGCAGACAAAATAATTCCAGAAGAAATGAGCCCCATCAGGTCATGTCTTCTAGGTTTGTAAACATTCCATTACATCTGTAAATATTTCCCC
>CM052898.1:84113474-84141842 GCA_028534135.1 Potos flavus | reverse complement strand
ACCTCAGTAATTTTCCATATTTTTAAGGGGCTGAACCAGATGATCTTTACCATCCTGGTCCTAGTTTTTCTTTAAAAATGATAAACCAGGAAAAAAAGATAAACCAGGTTTTATTGCAACAAATTATGCAACCACATGTAACTATAAAATCAAGAGAGGCGCCTGGGTGGCTCAGTGGGTTAAAGCTTCTGCCTTCGGCCCAGGTCATGATCTCAGGGTCCTGGGATCAAGGCCCACATCAGGCTCTCTGCTCAGCAGGGAGCCTGCTTCCCCCTCTCTCTCTGCCTGCCTCTCTGCCTGCTTGTGATCTATCTCTGTCAAATAAATAAATAAAATCTTAAAAAAAAAAAATCAAGAGACACCTGGGGCAAATAATACATTATGTGTTAATTAAAAAAAATAAAAATTAAAAAATCAAGAGATACTAAGGAATTTACAAGGCTGATCACCCATGTTGTGTCAGGCTTTATCCCAGTACCTCATTTAATATTCTAAATAACCTACAAATGCTAGGTTCTTTGGGGGAGGGGAGGCTTCTAAATCTATTGGGTGTTTAGATGCTGCAAAAACTCCCATTTCCGCTTTTAAAGAAAAAGCTAACCAGGAGGTCCTTTACATGTATTAGTACCAAAAAAGTGACAGATGATCTTAATCCAAACTGGGAACTTAGTGCAATCAAGCTAACACGCCCTACTTTTAACAAAACTTGATATCGAATTTTGAATGCAGAGTAATAGAAATGTTAGGACCTGGGAAGGGCCTCAGAGATCATATAGTACACCTTCCTCAATTTCAAATGAAGCCAATTAAAATAAAAGGTTTTGTCCATTTTCCACTCAAATTAAAATAGCAGCCAGAAGTAGATGTGCCTTCCCCTTTCAGATATTACCTTGAATTACATGAGGAAGCCTGATAATTTGCCTAACAACACAACTTTACAAGAACATCTACATGACTGTTTTTCTTAATAATTTGCCAATATTATTGGTTAACGTATCAGAAATATGGATTACTGGCAAAAGTTTCAGAAATATGGAAAGTACACTTCGTCTGAACTTCGTCTCACGGATTAAAAGGAAAATATTTTTTTTATTCCAGAACAGTGGCTGGCCCATGACTAGTGTACAAATAAAAGTTTGTTGGCTGAATGTGCCAACTCAAGGAAAGTATTACCATCATTGGTAATAAAGTCTTAAAGTGGCGACTGAAAAACAAACTACGCTTTAAGGGGATGCGACTTTACATGGTCATATAGACAGGAAAGAGCCTCGGCATAATTCATCGCAGCCATTTTTTGATGACTATGATCCTACAGATAAGTAACTCTTACACTTAAAAATGCTAGGATTCCCCAAATAATTTGGAAGGAACAAACCTAAAAAAGAGACTCAACTGGCTCAACAAAATATCTGTAGCATTTAGGTTGGCAATCAGGGAGGCTTTAGGCTTAGTCCTAATCTCGTACACACAGTAACTACCGCCAAAGCATTTGACCTCTCCCCATCCCCAGCTTTCTCCTTTAAGCAGACGAAAAGCAGCGGGTGCACAACAGGGTTGGTTTTCAAGAAAAGAATCTGACCCCAAAGGCAAGGCTGCTTTGCACCGCATCTGGCAAACTGGAGAAGCTCGGGCAGAAAATATTCCAAGAGCGAGGATCCTACAGCTCCAGCGGTAAGCAGCAAAGCCTCCCTGCGGGTGCGGGAAACCGGGAAACCCACCCCCACCCCCACCCCCACCCCCACCCAGGGCCCACCCGCGCAGCGCGGGCCGGGAAATCAGCTCCGCGAGGTCCAAGGTGGGGCGTGAGCGACGTGAGGAGGCCTCGCACTCCGCGCGGCAAGGGGGGAGGGAGGCGGCGGCCCCGGCGCCCATTTTGTCCTGGGTCTCCGCACCGCCGCCCCGTCCCCCAGGCCTAGAAGCCTCCGCGAGGCCTGCAGCCACGCTCCTTCCCGCGGCCCCGCATCCCGGACACGCGCTAGGCCGTGACGCGCGGCCCCGGCCCCGGCTCCGTCCCCCCGGCCCCGCCCGCGGCTCCTCGGGCTCGCCACTCCCGCTCCAGCCTTGCCGCGGCTCCGCGGGCCCCAAGGCTGACGTCCCGCCCCAGCTTCGTCCCTCATCTACCCCCGCCCCCGCCGGGCCTCAGCCTCCTCCCCGCTTCCCGCCCGGGCCTCGTTCTCTCCGCCCGGCGGGCTGGAGCCCCCTCGTCCCTCCGGCCCGCCCGTCAGGCCACGGCCTTCAGCCCAGCACCCTCGGCCCCAGCCCTGCACGCTCTGTCCGGACCGTACCCCCCGGCAAACAGATGCACCAGCGTGTCCCTCTGGGTCATTCTCTCTCCCGCATGTCCTCCGAGCGCTGAGGCGGGACGCGGATCCGGCCACCCGTGACGGCCGGCAGTTTCTATCCCGGTCTGGAGCCGCACGGCGCCCCAGGGACGGCGGGGGGCCGGCTAGCGGAGACGCGGCTGCACGAAGCAACGGCGCGGCCCTCCCCGCGGCGCTCCAGCCGCGCCGCCTCCCGCTCCAGCTGGGCGCTCGCGACCTAAGCCGGAGAGCGGCGCGGCGGCGGCGGGGCGAGGCTGCGTGCGGAGGCTCGGATATTCCGGTGACCCCCGACATAAACAGAAGCTTCCATTGGTTCGCTGCGTGACGTCAGGCGGCCGGCACGCCGCTTTCACGTGATCGCCAAGGGTTTTTTTTTTTTTTTTTTTTTTTTTCAATGGAAGGGGCCGTGAGGTCGGGCGGAGTGCGTGTCCTGAGGGTAGTAGGTCACCGTGCTCTTGCACCTAATCCGGGGCGGGGAGGCTGCACCGGTGCCTGACCCGGGCCCGGCAGGCTGACGGGAGCCCCACGCTCCAGCCCCGACCACGGGAGAAACCGTCTGGACTCCCAGTTCGCCAGCGTACCCCGTCTCTCTTTTTTTTTTTAAGACTATTTTTTCTTAGAAGGCAGTTCTAGGTTTACAACAAAATTGAAAGGGAAGTACAGAGATTTTGCATTCACCCCCTGTTTGATTTACTTTTTGAAAATTGGATTTATGGCATTTCTGCTTCCTAGTATCTACCTTAGGTAGCGCTTGGGAAAGACTTTTACAAGGGTAAAATGTTTACAAACAGTGCTTGTAATAGAAAATTGGCATCAGTAAGGAAGGGAGAAATAAATCATTGACCATTCCTACTGCGCAATGTGCAATTGTGACAAGGAGTAAGATAGATCCATATGGAAAAAACTCTAAGGTGTAGTGACAGCCAAATAGAATTTAAAAACTAAGATTTGTTTTAGAAAGAATAAAGAGAATTAACATTTACTAGTTCTTCTAACCAGCAAATGTGTTGGCATTTGCTGGTTATATATGGCAATAATGCTGCCATATATACTACATAAATCAAAGACTCAGGGAAAGCAAATGTTTTGTTTCTCCAGAACACAGTGCCTAAAATATTTTTAATTATATTAATTAGTAATTATTTCTGAGGAGCACAAAAGTACAGGAAATAATATAACACATAATCTGTACTCATCACATAATCTGTACCCACCCCGAACAAAAGTTAATTATTTTCCGTCTCCTCCTTGAGTAAATTCCCTTCCACCTGCAAGGCCCTCACCACCCTTCCCCACCCACGAGGGATTATCCAGGGCCCCCCTTACTTTCCTTCCAGGGCCACTGTCTTCATGAAGTCCTCCTTGATTGCCTCAGCTCTCTGTACTCTTCACGGACCCCTAAATTGCTACAGAATGTACAAACTGCATGCCGCTGGCAAATGCCACAGTTAATATTCATCTGTAAAATGAGCATACTAGTACCCTACTTCCTAAGGTAGTTGTGAGGACTAAATGCATTAAAATGTGTAAGCATTGACAGCAGTGCTGTGTAAGTACTATCTATAAAAATTAGTAGTATTGGGGCGCCTGGGTGGCTCAGTGGGTTAAAGCCTCTGCCTTCGGCTGGGGTCATGATCTCGGGGTCATGATCTCAGGGTCCTGGGATCGAGCCCCGCATTGGGCTCTCTGCTCAGCAGGGAGCTTGCTTCCTCCACCCTCTCTGCCTGCCTCTCTGTCTACTTGGGATCTCTCTCTGTCAAATAAATAAAATAAAATTAAAAATTTAATAAATAAATAAATAAAAATTAGTAGTATTATTTTACTGTCCTGTATTCTTTACAGAATGATTGGGGGCCGGGGGTTGGGGGGGCACCTGGCTGTTTGAGTAGGTAGAGCATGGGTTCTGGATGGGGAGTTCAAGCTCCGTGTTGGACGTAGAGATTACTTAAAAAAAAAAAAAAAAAACTAAAAAAATGGCAGCTGATATTTCTTCAACGCTTACTAATACTCCAAGCTCTGATCTAAGTGCTTTACAGCACTCTCTCATTAAATTCTCACAACTACGCTGTGGTAAGCAATATTACTGCCCCAATTTTCCATGAAGAGCCTGAGGTGTAGAATAATTAACTTGCCCAAGATTAACCAGTTCATTCAGAAGGAGCTTGGATTTAAATCCAGCAGAGTGTGCCTAATTCCAGAGCTTTAGTTGGTGAAGTAATAACTGCCCATTAGAGGAGGGAAATTTTGGAAAAACCAAAAACCAAAAACAAAAAAAACCCAGAAAAGTAAAAATAAAAATAGACACTCAGCCGTACTACCCCAAAACCATTGCATTAGCATTTGGGGACCCCTTCTTTTTTATAGCAGGTTTTTGGGGTATCATTTACATGCCATCAGCCACCTAAAGTGCCTAATGTAGTGGTTTTTATTCTCATAGATGTACAACCATCACGACTATCTGATTCTAGAGCATTTTCCTCACCCCCCCCCCAAAAAAAACCCTTACATTTGCTAGCAGTCGCTTCCATTCTCCTCTCTCCCTGTCTTCTGGCAACCACTAATCTATTTTCTATATTTCTGGATTTGCCTAATCTGGACTTTTCATATAAAAAAAAACATACAATATGTGGCCTTTTGTCTGTGGTTTCTTTCACTAAGCATAATGTTTCCAAGGTTCATCCAGGCTGTAGCATGCATCAGTGTTTCCTTCCCTTTCACAATTGAACGATAACATTCCATTGTATGGATATACCCCATTCTGTTGATCTATTCTCACCTGATAGCTCTTTGGATTGCTTCTATTTTTTGGCTCTCATGAATAATGCTGCCAGGAACATTTGTGCACGGACATACATTTAAATTCTCTTGGTATTATGCTTGGGAGTGGAATTGCTGGATTTTAGAACTCTATGTTTAACCCTTTGAATACCTGCCAGACCGTTTTCCAAAGTGACTGCACCATTTTAGATGTATTTAATAGCTCTAGCTCCCTGTTTTTGACATAGTGAATGTCATAGTAATTACATTTAATAAAGCTTCTAAAACCAGTAAGGAGGGAGCCAGAGTTCTTATGTGTAACAGATATTTCCCTAATGAGCAATAACAGTTCATTTGTGACCCTTTCCTTTTGAACTTCCTTCAGATGCCATCGTGGAAGGAGAGTCTGCCCCCTGCACGGTCCGCCTGGTACGTCATGGGGACCGCCCACTGGCCTGTGGTTGCAGAGGTCACCATTCTTGGGGAGATCCAGGGTCGGGTTGGCTGTCATGCCTGCTGAAGTTCCGCGGCACTGCTGTCCGCTCTTTTATAACCCTACGTCTTCACTGCTGTTGACTAGAGCACATCCTTCAAGACCAGCGCGAAGAGGAGGTTTCTTGAGCTGCCGGTGCTTTTCCGGGAGAAGGATGTTAAGACAGGGAGAGTGGAGCTGAGACCCAGCTTTAGTGTCAGACTCACCTTCACCTCCCTGCCCCCCCCCCCCCGCCCGCCCCTATTCCTGACCAGGAGTCTTCTGGGAGTTGCAGTTTTTTTTTTTTTTAATTGAATCTAGAAAGAGAAACTGATGGGGAAGGGTGTGGGCGCAACTGGACGCTCATCTCAAAACAAATAAGCACACTGTGAAGTAGAGGGGACTGCTACTGTCTCTCCTGATTGGTACTGGCCTCGAATTTTAATTGCTAATGGGCTAAAGAAAAGCTTTTAGTAGCTATTTGTGGGGGAGTGGAGCACAGATGAAACATGGATGCCAACCTTCCAACACACTTTGATTTTATTAGTCTTGGAGGTGCAGAAAATTTGTCTGAGTTTCAAGCTTTGGATTGGCAACATTAGTTTTATTATTATTATTATTTGTAAAGTTTTATTTATTTAAGTAATCTCTACATCCCACATGGGGCTCATACTCAGGACCCCAAGATCTAGAGTCACATGCTCCTCCAACTGAGCCAGCCAGGTGCCCTGGCAGCATTAGTTTTAAAAGTGTGGATGGGATTAGTTTACAATCCCAAGAGGTTCGTGCTGTCCTCACTGAGCCAGTCAGAGGCCCCAGGATTATTGTTGTTGTTGTTTTTAAATATCTGTATCTTAGCTATTTCAGTGGGAGGTTGGGAGAGATTGTTTTACATTCTCTTCACCAGATGCCATTTTATTAATTTATTTTCCTGGTTTGCTTTTTTTTCTTTTTTTTTAATGATCGCTAAAGAATTTATTACCAGCTGACCCTTACTACAAAATATACTAAAGGAAGTCCTTCTAGCAGGGGAAAAATGATACCATTTGGAAATATAGATCTATACGAAGGAATGAAAACACCATAAACCATGACTACATGGGTAAGCAGGTGTCCTGGTTTGCTTTTAATAAAAAGTAATAAATTCAAACAATACAGAGGTGCATGAAATAGAAAGTAAAATCCTTTCCTCAAAATAAAATAAAATAAAATAAAATCCTCTCCTCAACCTCCCTTCCTAAATCCCACTCCTCAGAAGAAATCATTGGTAGTACCCACTCCTGGGTGCTCTGTGCACGATGGCAGTCCTCTCAGAGCTGAGCTATATAGCCCTCATCCTGTGCCAGGCACTGTTGCAGGCACGTCATATGTATTTATATTAACCCTCTGTAGAACCTAGAGGTACATTCTACGGATGAGGAAACTGAGACGCCGAGAGGTTAGAGGATTTGTCAAGGGGACTCACCTAGCAAGCAGCTGAGCTGTGATGAAAATCTAGGGAGTCTGACTCCAGAATCTGTAAGTTCATCCTCTCTTCTATACCATCTCAACTGTTTTTTGGTTGATGGTGAATATTAGCCATGGTTACTAGAAGAGGGCAGAGGGTGGGGAGCTTTTGAAGGAACTTATGAAGATGTGGTGCCCCGAGGATAAGTGTGCTCTTATCTATAAACTCCACTTGGAGTCAGGAGAGCAGCTACTCCCTAATGCAGGTTTGATCTCCCATTGAGCACCCCTTCCATCAGCCACCCTGTGCATCACATTCAAGGATAAAAGGTTCTTCTAAGATACACAGGTGAAAGCAGAGCTAGGGCTGGGGATAGATAAGGAGGTTAGAGAAATGGATTTTATGCAGAATGAATCAACAGTTTGCTTGTAGGAAACACCATCCTTCAGGAGTGTGTCCCAGGAGGCTTAGGAAAAACAAACCCAAATCTAATTTTTCCCACCCTCCAGGACAGGGGTATTAGAGAGGTGAAGAGAACTTGCCAAGAAATGTATAGATTTTGAGAGAAGGGTACACACAATCTCAATTTCGTATAACTAATGCCTGGGACTTCAACAATTTGTGGTAATACAGAAGTAGTACCCACTTCCCATTTAAAAATCCATCGAAGCGCCTTACCGAGAGCCCCTGCTTTGAAATCCAACTTGCCTATTGGCATTTGGATATTGCTTTTTTGAGAGGATGGGTGGGGATCTTGCTTTTAACGTTAATTCTTTGTTTTTATTACAAAGTAATAAAAGTAAACAACTCAATTAAAAAAATGGAATAGACATTTCTCCAAGGAAGATATACAAATGGCCAATAAGCACATGAAAAGATGCTCAACATCACTAATCATTAGGGAAACGTAAATCAAAACCACAATGAGATATTACTTCACACCCATTAGGATGGCTAGTTTAAACACAAACACAAACAAAGTACCAAGCATTGGCCAAGATGTGGAGACATTGGAACTCTTGTGCATTGCTGGTGGGAGCGTAAAATGGCGCAGCTGCTGTGTTAAACCCTATGACAGTTCCTCAAAAACTTAGACACGTAATTACCATAGGTTCCAGCAATTTCCCTTCTAGGTATATACCCCCAAAGAGCTGAAAGCAGAGACAAACAGGTAAGTCCATACCAATGTTCATCACAGCATTATTCACAATAGCCAGAAGGCGGAAGCAGCCCACTGATAAGTCCATTATCAGATGAATGGTGTTGAACAAAAATTCAGTCCAGTATATTTTAAAGACCTAATTGGCTTTATTCAAGGATTCAGGAATTGGGAAGCATCCCATCTAGCAAATAACTGGGGACTTCACAGAAAATGTACAAAAGGGGAGATTTTTATAGAAGAGAGTGGGGCAAGAAAATTATTAGCAAAAGGATTGTTTCAGGTAACGGAGCTTTCCCTTGGGAAAAGTGAGGGGTCTTATGCCGATGACCTCCTCTTTCTTCCTCTTTCTTTGGGGAATCGAGAAGGCCCAAGTAGCAGATTCACTGGCCCTGACTGAAAAATTCTTGGCTGAGAGCCTGTGTGGCTTAGTTGGTTAAGTTGGCTCAGGGTCATGATCTCAGGATCCTGGGATCAGCTCCACTGGGCTTGGAGCCTGCTTTAAACTCTCCTTCTCCCTCTGCCTCCTCCCCCCAAACCTTTCTGAAAAAAAATTTAAAAATTAAAAAAAGAAGAGAAAAGAGAACAGAAAAGTCTGCCTCGTTTTTCATTATAACTGTACTACATTTCGGGGCAAGTTTGCAACTGCAGTGAAATAGTGTATCTAGCCCCGGTTTGGGAACTGGGTCTAAGTGACATCATTTTGGACCTGTGACTTTCTTGTTAATAATGGAAAAAACAAAATATGATATATACATACAATGGAATATTTATTTAGCCTTTAAAAGGAGGGAAATTCTTTTTTTTTTTTTTTTTAAGATCTTAAGTAATCTGTACACCCAACATGGGGCTCAAACTCACAACCCCAAAATCAAGAGTCACACACTCCACTGCCTGAGCCAGCCAGGTGCCCCTAAAAGAAGGGAAATTCTGAAACATGCTACAACATGGATAGACCTTGAAGACGTTATGCTAAGTGAAAAAAAATCATAAAAGGACAATGATTGTATGGTTCCACTCATATGAGAGATCTAGAATAGTCAAATTCATAGAGAAAAAAGTAAAATAGTGGTTACCAGAAGCTAGGGGAAGGGAGGTTGAAGAGTTAGTGTTTAGTAGGTATGAAGTTTCAGTTTGGGATGATGGAAAAGTTCTAGAGATGGATGGTGCTGATGGTCATACAACGTGAATGTACTCAAAGCCACTGAATTGTACACTGAAAAATGGCTAAAATGGCAAATTTTATGTTCTGAATATTTTACCACAGTAAAACAAATAGTGCAAACAATGCACATGGTTGTTATAAATACACAGTGTTAGAAAAGTTATAATGAAAAACACCAGGCTTCCGACCCCATTAATTTTGTCTCCTCATTTTTGCTCCTAGAGGTAGCCACTTTCAACTTTTTACTTTTTTTTTAGTTGCATATTTCTCAATAATAGCCGTTCATGTTGTTTTTCTAGGTTAGTTAATTTCAAGCACTCTGGCTCTAACAGATGCAGATTTAGCTCCTCTCCACTTCTGCCCTTCCCCCCACCCCCTGTGTTTTCCCTGTTGCAGCTTCCCAGACCTATCACAGTCTTTGAGTTAACTCCGCGATTATGTCTTATGATGACTATGTCAGTTTTGTCCACTGAAAAGCCAAATGGTGTAGAAGTTTCTCTCGTACAACTTCTTACTCTTCTTGGAGTTAACAATGGTGATTTCCCCCAAACAAGTTTAATTTTCTAGACCTATCCTTAATTTTTTTCCACATACTACATCACCTTTATCAATGGCCTAGAAATCTTATTTCTAAATGTTTAAATATCCGTCTTGAAACCCCATTTTTTTGCTCTCTCTGAACACCTCCCTCCTGGAATCTTCCGTCTTCCTGCTCCACCAGGAACTGTTGCTTTCTTGGCTGCACAATTTTCATCCTGGGATTTATCCAGCCCCCCTACCTGTATCCTGGATCCCTTGGTTTTTGTTTTTTTTCTTTCTTTCTTTATCTGCTACTTCA
Organism: Potos flavus; assembly: GCA_028534135.1. Taxonomy (NCBI): domain Eukaryota; kingdom Metazoa; phylum Chordata; class Mammalia; order Carnivora; family Procyonidae; genus Potos; species Potos flavus. The sequence goes on along the minus strand of CM052898.1, from coordinate 84,131,683 downwards.
TTTTGCTGAATATCCTCCAGGAGCTGCCAAAGAAAAGGTGTATAGGAAGTAATATTATTATGCATGCTTTTTTTAAATAAAGGTTTTATTTATTTGAGAGTGAGAGAGCATGAGCTGGGGAGAGGGGTATGGAGACACAGACTCCCTGCTGAGCAAGGAGCCTGATGCAGGACTTGATCCTGTGAACCTGGGATCGTGACCTGAGCTGAAGGCAGCCGCTTAATGAACTGAGCCACTCCAGGCACCGCTATGCATGCTTTTATTTTATCTTCACATTTGATAATTTGGCTAAATATGGGATTCTGGTTTGGACATCATTTCCCTCTTTTTTTGAAGATTTTATTTTTAAATAATGTTTACACCCCCAAGATCAAGAGTCATACACTCTATTAACCAAGCTAGCCAGGCGTCCCCCTTCTGACTTTTGAAGCCATTGCCCCATTACTTTCTAGCGTCCAGGGCTAATATTAGGAAGTTCGATTCCATTTCTACTTCTGGTCTTTTATATATAACATGCTTTTTGCTCTTTTAACTCTTAGGGTCTTTCCTTTTCATCCCTGGTTTTGAGAAATTTCATGACAAAATGCCATGGTGGTGATCGGGTCCCTACACTCATTGGGCTGGGCACTCAGTGAGCCTTTTCAGTCTGGAGAGGAAAACCTAGGATTTACCCTTAGAGAGTTCTTCAGTGGTTTCACATGTGCTTGTTTGGTGTTCCGATCCCCAGAGCCAAAATAGATACTCGCTATTACCTCTCCCCCACAGTACCTGGCAAGAAGTGAGCGCTGGGTCACTACCCAGGGTCAGGGGCCAAAGGTTAAAAGGATAAACTTCTGGTTTGGCAGCAATGCCCTGAGAAGCAGCAATTGACAAATGTTTAGTGGGGAGAAGAGTGATAACAGCTTTGTTTCACAAGGCTTTGAGTCTGGGGCGGGGAGAACTGGTTCAGCAGCTTTTACCTTCACCAGCCTCTACTCCAGGCCATATCCTCTTAGGTTGCCTAACAGTTGAGAGGACAGAAGGGAAATGGAGAACAGGACTGGGGAGTCTCATTGTACTGGGGTTAGGTGCTGGAAGGGAAAGCCCCATGCCCCATAGCCAAAATTACCTTGGAAAAGCCCCTAAATCTCCCAGACATACAGGATACCAAGAATTTTTTTTGTCCATAGAATATTCTGTTTCCCTCTGTCCTCAATCCTTTCATGTCTTCTTCCAGGATGTCCGTGAGACCATCGCCGTCCAGTTTCTTGGCTACAGCGGAACAATTTGTTTTACTTCTCATCATTGACTGGGAACTACTTGAAGTTGCTTTCAGCGCTTTTCCATAATTTTGGCTCTGTAAGACTTACTGCCAAACAAAAGGGAGTACCAAGAATCAAAACTCTCATTAAAAACCAGGCAAAGTGTACAAAGCTGTGGTTTTAAGATGCTTGACATCAGACAACGAAAGACAACAATTCCTGAGAGTTGAGAAACAAAGTCAGCCATGTAATTGCCTCAGCTTAGTGCCTGAGAGAGGGTTCCCGACTACACCACAGGAAGATGGAAACTGGGCCGAGCTGGCAGACTCCCTGGGTTGTGGACACACAACTGAGAATTCAGGGAGACCAAGGCAGCCAGAGTGTGGGGGACAGAGTACCAAGAACCCCAGAGGGTCCTCCTGAAGTTTCCAGGTGAGTACTAATCACATGAGGAAACCACCTGAGGGGGGCAACAATACCCCCTCCTAGATGAGAGGGAACAGACAGGCATTCTCGCAGGGCCAGGAAAACTGCCTATTTCCATCAGTGCTGTGGAACACCTCACAGACCCCAGGGCTCTGGGAAGAGTACTTGGAAGGGTCTTCCTGCCTCACTAGTGGGGAAGAATTAGCCCTAGATTAAACACTGTTCTGGTCCTGCATGATACGTCTTAAAAGTGAAGTGTGAAAGGATGAACGAAACTTTAGTTTATTAAATGCATTTTTTTAAAGGTTTTATTTATTTATTTGACAGAGAGATGCGGGGCTCGATCCCACGACCCTGGGATCATGACCTGAGCCTAAGGCAGACACTTAATGACTGAGCCATCCAGGTGCCACCTAATAAGGCATTTCAATGCATCCCAGAGCAAAGGCCAAAAATCTATATAGGAATTCAAAAACATCCAGCATTGAACAAGGTAAAAGCTAAAATGTCTGGGATCAATCAAAGATTACCAGGCATGCAAAGAAGTAGGAAAATTTGCCCCCCAAATATGCTATTATAGGTTTTTTCTTAAATATATGTGTGAAGGAGAATAGCATCTTTTGAAGGTAAACTGTGATAACTTAAAAATGTATTTTATAAGGCCCCAAACACCCGCTAATGTAACAAAGACACAAATATCTTAAAAGCAAAAAGATGAGAAAAAAAGATATACATGCTCACATTAGTAAAAGAAAGCAGGAGTGGCTATATTATTAGACAAAATGGATTTCTGTCCAAAGAATATTATCAGGGATAAAGAAGTTTATCTCATGAGAATTAATAGTCAATTCATCAAGAGGTCTAACGATCCTAAATCTTTAATTACCTAAAATAAAGCTACAAACCACATATAGCAAAAACCCGTTAGAACTGCAAAGGAGAAGTAGGTGAAACCACAATTAGAGTCAGGGATTTCAATACTCCTCTTTAAATAATTGATAGAACAAGCAGATAGACAATCAGCAAGGATATGCAGTTTTGAACTTTGCTATCAACCAACTCATTCTAATTGCACAGATCACTCGTATAGAACACTTCTCACAATAACAGCAGAATATACATTCTTTTGAACATTTACCAGACCAGATTCTGGGCCAACAGACTATATCTGAAAAAGTTTAAGAGGACTCAAGTCATGCAAATTATTCTCTCCAACAACAATGGAATTAACTTGAAATCATTTAAATAATTTTAGCTGACCTATGGGATTGCTTTAGGCTTGAGTGCCTCCCCTGCTCATTTGATTCCTATAAATTGTGGGCATGATTGTACTCTTCCATGGGGCAAAGAGAAGATGTGGAAACAGAATGTTGTGAGCTGCTAGATGTGTCTAGGTAGTAGGTAGATCGATGAAGAAGTGGTACATTGGTGAAATTGTGGGCGTGGATTAGAAACAGTATACCATCCATTCTGGTTCAAGTAAAGAAATGTGTATTACAGTTATGCAACTAACTTATAGTGAAGTAATTTTTATCAATTAGGGACACATTGGTGGATGTTTCATATGTATCTATCATTCTGTTCTCACAACACAGCTATGAGGTTTGGTTTACTTTTTTCCTCCTTATCAAAAGGGGGAAGTAGAAAGAGACAGATGGGGGGGAGAGGATGAGAGAGAGAAAGAAATGGAGATGAAGAGGAGGAAGAAGAATGAGAGAGAGAGAAAGAGAGAGAGATTGAGAGAGAAACTGGAAGAGGAGTGTGGGCAGGGAGAGGAAAGCTCAGCTCCCTTGCCTGGCACGTGGCGGTGAAGACCCCGTCTTCCTCTCCCTGCCCCTCTCCCAGCCCTTCCTGTGGGCACGGGTCCCTCTGACCTGCGGCACTGCCCACACTCCCACAGCAGTACCGGCCTCCGCAGATCATGCCGTGTCCACTCGTCAAGCCCGCGCCCTCCCTGAGCAGCAGGATTCCAGGCGCACGCAGAGACCACGCTTCCCCAGGTTGGGAACCATCTCGTATCTGTCTGGATAGTCTCTTTGGCACTTGGCATCGTGGACGTCCAATAAATATTTTCCATGTGCCTACCCTGTGCCAGGTGCCGTCCCAGTGGAACAATGAGACACTCTAGGTGCCAGCCCTGGCTGAGTTCATATTCTGGGCAATATACTGGTTAATAAAATAACTCTGTCCTATGAAACTTTTACTATGAAGAAAAACAAATGATGGGAGAATGTAGTTTTTTTTTAAAAGACTTTATTTATTTCACAGACAGAGAGAGAGAGTGCGTGCAGGGGAAGCAGCAGAGGGAGAGGGAGAAGCAGGCTTCCCACCAAATAGGTAGCCTGATGCGGGACTCAATCCCAGGACCCAGGGATCATGACCTGAACTGAAGGCAGACGCTTAACCAACTAAGCCCCCCAGGTGTCCTAGGAGAATATAGTTTAGACTGCACTCAGTTACGGACGTACTCTCTGGGGACCTGACATTTATGTTGGAAGCTGAGGGTGATAAGAAGGAACCAGCCATGTGGAGGTGGGGTTTCTATTAGTTTCCTTCATTTCCTACAGACAGGTCGCTCAAACAACAGAACTTTATTTTCTCGCAGTTCTGCAAGCTAGAAGTCCAAGATTAAGGTGTTGGCAGGTTTGGTTTCTTCTGAGGCCTCTGTCACTGGCTTGCAGATGGCTGCCTTCCTATATAGTGTCCCTTAGTCTGTGCGTGCCTATGTCCTAGTCTCTCTTTTTAAAAAAATTTTTCCCTTTTTTTTTCTTTTAGAGAGAGAGCACAAGCAGGGGGAGGGATAAAGGGAGAGGGAGAAACAGACTCTCTACTGAGCAGGGAGCCTGACTTGAGACTTGATCCCACGACCCTGAGATCATGACCTGAGCCAAGTGCAGTGGCTTAACCAACTGAGCCATCCAGGCGCCCCAATGTCCTAATCTCTTATAAGGACACCAGTCGTATTAGATTACGGCCTACCCATAGGACTGAATTTACTTTAATCTCCTCTTTAACGACCCTATTTTCAAATAAATCACATTCTGAGGTCCTGGGAGTTAGGACTTTAACAGGTGCATTTGGGAGGTCACGATTCAGCCCATAACAGAGGTGAAGTGCATTTTTAGGAATAGCAAGTGCAAAGGCCCTGAGGGAGTTTAAGGGAGAAGGAAGGCAGTGGGACAGGAGCAGAGTGAGCAAGGAAAGCCTGGTGGAACATGCAGCTGATAGGTGGCCAGGGGCCATCTCAGGGAGGCACTTTAGGTCACAGCAAGGATTTTAGCCTAAGTGAGATGGAAACCCCCTGGAGGGTTTTGAGCATAGAAGTGCAAGGACTTGATTTTCAATTTCAAAAGATCCCTCTTGTAATGTGGAAACTGGATGGAAGGAGGGTAAAAAAGGAAATAGGAAACTTGGTGGTGGGTTGGAAAGAGTGCTGTCAAAGGAGTGATCAGTAGGGAGGGGACGGGGGGAGGGGGACAGGAGACACACACACACACACACACACACACACACACACACGCGACACGGCCAAGAAGGTACATGCTGATATCTTTTATAAAAATGTAATTTTTGGGTGGCTCAGTGTGTTAAAGCCTCTGCCTTCGGCTCAGGTCATGATCTCAGGGTCCTGGGATCGAGCCCCGCATCGGGCTCTCTGCTCAGCAGGGAGCCTGCTTCCCCCTCTCTCTCTGCCTGCCTCTCTGCCTACTTGCAATCTCTTTCTCTCTGTCAAATAAATAAATAAAATCTTTAAAAAAATGTAATTTTCAGCCAAGAGTCATCATCACTGGACATTGACCCCTCATCAGCCTGCTCCTGCTTGGGGTGGCCCCACCTTACGTGAGCCCTCTTTATAGACACACACACACACACACACACACACACACACACACACACACACGGGGAGGAGACCTAGGGCTGCACAAGTCAGATAAGAGTGTGTGGGTCTGGGTGGCTGACTCTGGGCCTCCTGGTGTCACCTTTCGGTCCTTCTGGCCAAATGGCCAGAGGCGTCAGGAAGCTCTGACATCCCCAGCAAAGGAAAGCATTTGCAGGGCACGCTTTCTTCAGCCTACAGCCTCTGGACTTTGGGATGCAACACGCAAACATGTTCTTCGTTTGAGGATCTCCAATGAAATGAGCTGGGTAGGGGGCTGTCCCTGGAATGTGGGTGCCTGGTTACCTGGTTCCAAATTCTGTTGGGCTCTGTTGTCAAGGAAGTGAAGTCACCACTGCCTGGGGGCCCCTTACCTGACTTCCTTCTCACACAAGAGCCCCCCGAGGGCCCCCCTCCCCCAGCTGCTCAATGCTCACTCTCCACCCCATGCCCTGTCCATACAGTGACACCTACACAGCCTACCCACAGCCCCTGGGAGGCCTGGGGGCAGCCAGTGTCTCTGCTCTGAGGACACGGAGCTGAGTTCAGACCGGGCTCTTGCTTGTGCCCAGGACTGTGACCCCGGACAGACCCTGGGCCTCTCAGGTCCTCCTCAGGCTCCCCACCTGCACAATGGGGGTATCTGGCTTCTACTTCTAAGGATACCATCAGGGGTAGGACCTCTACATACGTTCCGTACCTGCTATTCACAGGAGGCTGGTGCGCACACCTGGCAATGCAAGGATGAGCCAGGGGCTGGTCTCGGCACGGAACACAGCCCAGAGGAGCCTGGATCTGCTCTGGGGTCCAAGCAAAGTCACCCTTCTCCTGCCTGTCTCCCAGCCCCCATGGGAAGGTTTTACTGAATGGATTCTGACCTTGTCCTCTCGTGACACAGACTTCCAGGGGCTCCCGTTAGGGTTAGACTCAGGTTCCACGGCCTCGTCTGCACCCATGTGCTAGGCAGTCTCCACAGCGATTCCCGGGCATTCCCGAATCCTGGTCACACATCCCTGTCAAATCCCCTCCTCTCCAGGGTGGATGTCCTGTGTGACTTCGCTCTAAGGAATAGAATGGGGCAAAATGATGGGATGTCATGTCCAACCTGATTGATGAAAATCTGTGACTTCTGATTCCCTCTCTTCTGTTTCAATCTCTGTCTCAGTTTCCTTCTCTGTGTGTCTCTGTGTCTCAGAGGAGCAGGATCCATGGGCTCCAGGGGTGATGTGAGAAACCTCAGAAGCCTCCCTTATCCCCGTTTCCTTCTCCTATCCTGGTGCTTGTTTCCTTCCTAAGGCCTTCTGAGCACTGACTCGGGAACCTCTTCCAAATGGGGACCCTGGGACTGCAACAAGGAGGGTCCTGACCTTGGTCCCCAGACCAGGGGTCCTGTGCTCTGCCATGTTCTGCATACCCGGGTCCTCAGCCCCCCAAGCCCCCAGGCTGTCCTCTGCTCAGAAGGACCTCAAGGGAATACAAAGCATTTTCCCAGGACTGGGAGCACAGTGGGTCAGGGATGGAGATCCAAGGCCAACAGACTCTTTTACAGGCCTGTGGGACCCTAGGGACGCCCCGTCTCTATAGTCCAATTGACAGAAGAGTAAGCCCCGCCCATTTGTGCTGTAGCCCCGTCCAGACTGGGGGGCATCTCTTCCTACTTCCGAGTGTCCAGGGTGGGGATGGACACCAGGCTCCAGACCCTGTCCTCTCCCAGTGCCCTGGCAACACCCCTGGTCTCCTTGGGGACCCCCTGACCATTGGCCTGGCCTGTCTCCTTTCCCCATGCTATGGATCCGGGTTCTTGCCAGGAGTCCTAATGCTCCCGCCCAATGGCCCAGCTGTCTCCGACCTCTTTCTTCTTTCCCCCTTGTCGCCCACCTCGCTCCCGGGGTGTCCTCCCCTTCTGACCCCCAGCTGGGCAGTCAGTGGTGTGGGGGGTGTGTGTGTGTGTGTGTGTACACGCGCATGCACAGGTGTGCATGCCTCTACCTGTCTGGGGATGCCCAAGGCCATGTCCCCACATGGAACAGTGTGGGTAGCTATCCCCGAGGATCTCAGGGGCTCTCATCCCAAAGCAAACCTCATGGTAGGGTTAGGGCTGGCCTAGGACTGGAGAGCAGCCCTGCTCCTTGGACTCTGTACCCCTCATTTGTCCTGGGCCAGTCACTGCCTCTCTTGACCCCAGGTTCCCAACTGTCCCTGAGGGTTGGACATAGAAATGCTTGAACTTGGCCACTCCTCCAGGGGTAGGTGGAGGACAAGTGCAGCAGGTACACAGGCCTCCCTCCCGAGAGGGCCAGGTGTGCACAGGGGACCTGCACACAGCACCTGTACCGTGACTCAGCCCTACAGCAGACGTGCACAAGACCCATGGCTCCGCACATAACTGGTCCCCCATGTTCCCGCAGCACCGCCAAGTACTCTGTGGCCAGGAACCATGCCCACCCTGGGCAGCAAGGCTCAGGGTGCAAGGCCAGGTGGGTTGGACATCTGGAGATGCAAAGGTCACTGAATACACCCCCCCTCCACCCAACTGGCTAGGAATGCAGACTCCCTCCCAGGGTCCAGGTAAGTGCAGGGCTGGGCCAGAGGACTTGGAGGCAGCAGTGGAGGCCGGCTCAGGGCAGGGAGATCAGTCCACTCCTTCCCCTTCTCCTCTCCTTCTGCCTTGGGTCCTGGTAGGACCCTGGGACAGAGGTCCAGCCTGTCCCTGGCTGCAGCCCTGGCTAGAGTCGGAGGTGTGGGAAGGAGGCCAGGGAGGAGGCGCCCACCATCAGGATGCCCGAGTGTGAGGGTGTTGTTACCGTAATGAAGGACCCTGTGGGCATTCAGGGATTTCAGCCCTTTTTAGACATGAGCAGTGGCCACAGGACTCATCCCCTGCCCCATCCTTCACCCTCCATGAGGCCCCGCATCTTCCCCAGCCCCAGTCCTTGTCTGCAGCCAGTCCTCTCTCCAGCCCCAGGAAACCCAGCTGCTCTGGGGAGGCTGCAAGGTCATTACAAGCTGGAGCCGGGCAGCCCTGTGGGGCCTGGCGTCGGGTCCTGGAGCCCCACAGTGAGGAGAGGTGATGCGGCACAGGAGCTGGGAGACGACAGATTGGACTCTCCCTGGGGGCCATGGCTCCCTGGTCAGCACAGACCCTGTTGTGTGCTGGCCCCTTGGGCACCCAGACTCCAGCTCCCAGGCAGGCCCCGGAGGGAGACCAGAGTGTGGCTCCTGTTAGCTCAGATGTGTCACTCTGTCCTGTAGCCACAGCCTGTCCTGCCAGCTGGACACCCCCTCCTAGTCGGCCAGCAACACCCTCAGGGCCAAGAAGAACAGTCCATCATCCAACTCAGGGGCCAGTGAGTGCCTGGGCAGGCCGGGGAGGGCTCGCTCTGGGCTGAGGGAACCCTGGCTGGGCTAACGGGGGCTCGGGAGGGCTGGCCTTCCAGCCCCTCCGCTGAGCAGCCCTGTGACTAGAGCTATTTGCCTCCCCTCTCTGGGCCTTGCTCTCCGCGTCTGTGCAATGCAGTGATGCTGAATGATCGCTCCCATGGCAGGACCATGTGGGGTGCTGGTGACTGACCAAAGCTGGGCATAGAGCCTGGACTGCAGAGTGCAGTGGGGGATGGTGAGAGGTGTTGCTAGTGAGCACCCCTCCCCCCAAAAGCAATCTTTCCCTTCCATGCAGCCGCCAGGCCCTTGGCAGACCATACTCCTGACACCAGGTCCCTGTGTGTGGTTCTTCTTCAGTGGGACAGGGTGGGGACCCCGGGACACGGGGCCAGCTCCTCCCTCTGAGGGCACGAGAGCAAGGAAGACTTTTCCTGGGGTCCCCCAAGGACACATAAGAGGGGAGGTGGCTACTCCCAAACAGTACATTGAAATTCTGCTTCTGTTAGAACCTGAGCCTTGGGGTTTGGTTCTTTCACTTGCTGGGCTGACCAGACACACACACTCTCCCTGACTCATCCTCACATGAAGAGCTCTTGCTGGGTCCCGGGCGTCCTGGACCTGGGGAGGGGAGAGGGGCCAGTCCCCTCCCTGGCTCCTGAAGGAGACCTGTCTTCCCAAAGACATGATGGTTTGGGGTCATGATCCTGGGCCAGGACCAGAGACAGCCCCTCACTGCTTCCGACTCTGGGGCTGAGGGGGCCTTTCTCAGGCATGGCAATGCCCACTGAACGCAGGGACTTCAGAAAGAACACACGCCTGGACCAGGTCCTACCCCAGGATAGCGGCTGCCTTCCCCAGCTCCAGAGGAAGAGGACATCCTCTGCTTCTCTGGGCAGGGGTCCTCTGACCCACGAGCAGACCCTGGAAGTCTTCTAGTCTGCTTCTGGAAGTGCACCAGCACTGAGTGGGCCAATCACTGTCCACACACAAACACCGACAACATGCTAAGGAAGTGCTGGAGGTGATCCTGTGCAAATGGCCTGTGGCCAGTGAGGCTGGCTGCTTCAGTGCCCTCCAGTGGGCCCCCTTTCCCTGGATGGGAATCCTCCTGGAGTCTGTCTCTGCCCTCGGAGCTCCCTTCCTGCTGATTTCAGGACCAAGGGAGAGACTGTGGTGTGGCTTAGAAGGCTCCGCCACAGCCTCCTTCCTTCCGCACACATCACTGCTCCCCAAGAAGCAGGGGCTGCTGCCCCTGCACTGCCCGGTGCAAGGCTGGTTTAAGGCATTCATTCCCTCCAAGGCCCAGCCACTCTGGCTCTGTCACATACACGGTGGCCATGGCTGCCTGGCTGGGCCAAAAGTCCCAGGAGAGCTCTCCTTTCCTGGGATTAGATATTCCTGGCCAGAGAAAGAAGTCCTATCTGTCCTCTGCTAGAGAAGGTGGCCCTCAAGTGCCTGAGGACATGCGGGTCCCCTGCAGCTCCCCTGGAGAGAAGGGTAACGGGCACTCCTGTCTGGGAGAACAGTGAGTAGCACCCATCCCAGGCTGCAGGTGCACCCATCACCTAGCAGTGCTCATCCTCAGACTCACCCACAGAATCTCTGGCATGGCTTTTCACAGATGTATTTTCAGGAGTGTTCAGCACAGCAGTGGTGGAGATAGCAGGGAATACACCAATACTAATGCCCAAGGAGATGGATGGTGGCTCAGTCAGTGAAGCCGCTGATTCTTGATTTTGGCTCAGGATGTAATCTCATGGTTGTGGGATCGAGCACCATGTAGAGTCTCTGTTCAGTGCAGTGTGGGCTCAGGATTCTCTCTTCCACCTCCTGCCTCTCCCACCACTCTTGTGCCACTCTCTCTCTCTAAAATAAATAAAATCTTTATAAAAATGGAATCGTACAGAATGAACTTTTATTTTTTTGGTTGTTGTAAGGACTTTTTTTTTTTTAATTTTATTTTTTTCAGTGTTCCAAGATTCATTGTTTATGTACCACACCAAAGAAGATGTGGTCCATATATACAGAATGTACTTTTAAAAAATTGTAAAAAATCATAACATTGTTTTTGTCATTTTAAACATTTTAAACATTTCAGTATAAAGTCCAGTAGTGTTAAGTATATTTACTTAAACATATCATGAGAATATTTCATCTTGCCCATTATTATTTGTTTTTCATGTAGAATGCATATTTATTTATTTATTTTATTATATTCAGTAAGCCATCATATAGTACATCATTAGTTTTTGATGTAGTGTTCAATGATTCATTAGTTGTGTTTAACACCCAGTGTTCATCACAACACATGCCCTCCTTAATAACCATCACCCGGCTATCCCATCCCCCCACCCCTCCCTTCTGTAACCCTCAGTTTGTTTCCCAGAGTCCAGAGTCTCTCATGGTTTGTCTCCCTCTCTGATTTCTTCCCATTCATTTTCCCCTCCCTTCCCCTATGATCCTCCACGCTATCCCTTACATTCCACATATGAGTGAAACCATATAATAATTGACTTCTGCCCATTTCTTGACTGGATTATTTGTTTTTTGGGTGTTGAGTTTGAGAAGTTCCTTATAGATCTTGGATACCAGCCCTTAGTCTGTAATGTCATTTGCAAATATCTTCTCCCATTCCATGGGTTGCTTCTTAGTTTTGTTGACTGTTTCCTTTGATGTGCAGAAGCTTCTTATCTTGGTGAAGTCCCAAAAGTTCATTTTTGCTCTTGTTACCCTTGCCTTTAGCAATGTGTCTTGCAAGAAGTTGCTGTGGCTGATGTTGAAGAGGTTACACCTATGTTCTCCTCTAGGATTTTGATAGATTCCTGTCTCACATTGAGGTCTTTCATCCATTTTGAGTTTATCTTTGTGTATGGTGTAAGAGAATGGTCGAGTTTCAATCTTCTGCATGTTGCTGTCCAATTTTCCCAGCACCATTTATTGGAGAGACTGTCTTTTTTCCATTGGATATTCGTTCCCGATTTGTCAAAGAGTGGTTGACCATAGAGTTGAGGGTCCATTTCTGGGCTCTCTATTCTGTTCCATCGATCTATGTGTCTGTTTTTTTGCCAATACCATGCTGTCACAGCTTTGTAATATAGCTTGAAATTAGGTATTTTGATGCCCCAGCTTTGGTTTTCTTTTTCAACATTTCCCTGGCTATGTGGGTTTTTTTCTGGTTCTATACAAATTTTAGGATTGTTTATTCCTGCTCTATGAAAAATGCCAGTGGCATTTTAATAGGGATGGCACTGAAAGTGTAGATTGCTCTGGGCAGCATAGACATTTTTAACAATGTTTGTTCTAATCCATGAGCATGGAATGGTTTTCCATCTTTTTGTGTCTTCCTCAATTTCTTTCATAAGTATGCTATAGTTTCTAGAGTATAGATCCTTTATCTCTTTTTTTAGGTTTATTCCTAGGTATCTTATATTTTTTGGTGCTATTATAAATGGAATAGATTTCCTAATTTCTCTTTCTACAGTTACGTTGTTAGTGTATAGAAAAGCAACTGATTTCTGTGCATTGATTTTGTATCCTGCCACATTACCAAATTGTTGTATGAGTTCTAGTAATTTGAGGGTGGAGTTTTTGGATTTTTCACATAGTATCATGTCATCTGTGAAGAGAGAGTTTGACTTCTTCACCAATTTGAATGCATTTTAATTTTTTTGTTGTCTGATTGCTGATGCTAGGACTTCTAGTACTATCAATCAATGCTCTTCAGAGCTTTTGTTCCCTCAACGCTGTCCATACGGCTTTGGAGGGCGGGAATGAAAATGGCGGCCTCCCAGTCACCGGCCAGTAGGAGCCGAGAGCTCAGGGCCCCACTCCTCAGTGCGCCTTCAGAGAAAAGCAGTCAATCCCTCCCGTCTCCCTGGTCTCCGGCCGCACTCCAAGCTCACCCAGCCTGTGACCAAGCGTTTCTATCTCTGGCGCTCGGCCCCGTTTGGAGTCTCCAAACCCAGCAGATTTCTGCAGCGCGCTCCCATGCCACTTCTCCCAAAGGAGGAAGGTGAGTCTCCCTGTATCTGCTGCTTGTTGGGTTCCTGCCGGAAGAGCAGTGGCCCGACTGTGACTTGGGTCATGGTTTAAGGTAAGCCTGAGCTGAGAGCTCCTCCTCGGCTTCATGTCTGCAGCTGGCTTCCCCACCCTGATACCTGGGAGCTCTGCCACACTCAGGCACCCCTGGTCTTTTTGTGTCCCTGTGGGTCCTGAGACCATACTGTCCCCGTGAGGGCTCCACCCTCCGCTTAGCCTCTGGAGTGACGTCCCTCAGTGGAGCAGACTTCTAAAAGTTCTGATTTTGTGCTCCACTGCTCTGCAGCTTGCCGGGAGCCAGCCCCTCCCCCCATGGTCTATCTTCCCGTGTATCGCCTGGGATTCACTTCTCCGCACGTCCTACCTTCCGGAAAGTGGTCGCTTTTCTGTTCCTAGAATTGGTGCTCTTCTTCTCTTCTATCTCCTGTTGAGTTTGTAGGTGTTCAGAATGGTTTGATAACTATCTAGCTGAACTCCTGGGACCTGATGATATTTCAGTCTCCTACTCCTCTGCCATCTTGCTCCTCCCCCCACTTTTCCACTTTTTTTGAGTGAGGCTTGGATGGCTATGTATTTCCCCCTTAGGACCGCCTTTGCATTATCCCATAGGTTTTGGACCAATGTATTTTCATTCTCATTGGTTTTCATGAATTGTTTAAGTTCTTCTTTAATTTCCTGGTTGACCCAAACACTTTTTAGCAGGATGGTCTTTAGCTTCCAAATGTTTGAATTCCTTCCAATTTTTTTCTTGTGATTGAGTTCCAGTTTCAAAGCATTTGTGGTCTGAGAATATGGAGGGAATAATCTCAGTCTTTTGGTATCAGTTGAGACCTGATTTGTGACCCAGGATGTGGTCTGTTCTGGAGAAAGTTCCATGTGCATTCCAGAAGAATGAGTATTCTGCTGTTTTAGGTGGAATGTTCTGTATATATCTACGAAGTCCATCTGGTCCAATGTATCATTCAAAGCTCTTGCTTCTTTGCTCATCTTCTGCTTAGATGATCTGTCCATGGCTGAGTGTGGAGTGTTGAGGTCTCCTACCATTAAAGTATTATTATCAATATGATTCTTTATTTTGGTTAACAGTTGGCTTATGTAGTTGGCTGCTCCCATGTTTTGGGCATAGATATTTACAATTGTTAGATCTTCTTGTTGAATAGACCCTTTAAGTATGATACAGTGTCCCTCTGCATCTCTTACTTCAGTCTTTACCTTAAAATCTAATTTGTCTGATATAAGGATTGCTACCCCAGCTTTCTTTTGAGGTTTGTTGGCATGATCAGTGGTTCTCACTTATCCTATTATCTTCTCACTTTTGATCTGGAGGTATCTTAAGGTTCAGAAATGAGTCTCTTACATTGGGGAAGGTGAGTGCTGTGAAATGTGTAAGCCTGATGATTCACAGACCTGTACCGTTGGGGCAAATAATACATTATATGTTAATAAAAAAATTTTTAAAAATTGAAAAAAATGTGTCTTTTGTAGATGGCATATGGATGGGTCATGTCTTTTTATCCAGTGTGCAACCCTGTGCTATTTTATGGGAACATTTAGGGTGTTCACGTTGAGAGTGACTATCGAAAGATATGATTTTAGTTCCATCACATTACCTGAAAAGTCCTTGTTTCTAGATTGTCTCTGTAAATTTCTGGTCTATATTACTCTTGGGGTCTTTCTTCTTTTATTGAATCCTCCTTAATATTTCTTGCAGAGCTGGCTTGGTGGTCTCATATGCTTTCATTTTCTCTTGGTCCTGGAAGGTCCTTGTCTCTCCATCCATTCTGAATGACAGCCTTGCTGGATAAGCATCCTTGGCTGCATGTTTTTCTCATTTAGTACCCTGAATATGTCTTGACAGACCTTTCCAGCTTGCCAGGTCTCTGTGGACAGGTCTGACATTATTCCGATGTTCCTCCCTGCATACATAAGAAATCTCTTCTCCCTGGCTGCTTTCTGGATTGCTTCCTTGGTTCTAAAATTTGCAAGTTTCCCATTTTTAATTCTAATAGTGTATTTATAGACTATTTTGGATTTTCTATGTACATCTTCATATTATCTGTGAATAGTCACAATTATCCCCTCAATTCTTCTCCTTTTTTTAAAGGTTTTATTTATTTGACTGAGAGAGATACAGCGAGAGAGAGAACACAAGCAAGGGGAGTGGGAGAGGGAGAAGCAGGCTTCCTGCTAAGCAGGCTTCCTGCTGAGCAGGGAGCCCAATGAGGGGCTTGATCCCAAGACCCTGGGATCATGACCTGAGCTGAAGGCAGATGCTTAATAACTGAGCCACCCAGGTGCACCCCCCAATTCTTTTTCTTTTTGTTTCTCTTGCCTTATAACACTTGTTAGATTCTCCAATGCAATGTTGACTATAGTAGCAGTTTGAAGATTTTAATATACCTTTCTCAATATCTGATAGAAAAAGCAGACAAAACATTGGTAACAAATGTGACCTAACTGACATATATGGAACACTACATAATAAGTACAGAATACATTATTTTCAAGTGGTCCTAGAATATTTACCCAAGTAGACCAAATATTGGGCCACGAATCAAGTCTACATATTTTAAAAGTCTGAAATTAACTAGATTATATTCTTAGACCACAGGGGAATTGAGCCGTAGTCATAATGAAAAGAAAACCAGGAAGTCCCTCAATGTATAAAATTAAATGTAACTTTGCTACATATCCTAAGGGTCAGAGTGGGAATCACAATGGCGATTCTCAACCTTTCCTACATCAGAGCTTGCAGACAATGGCACTCTATCTGTGAAGAGCACTATAAATAAGATAGAGAGGAGTTGAGCATTAGGTCAGAGTTCTGCCTGCCCCAGCCACACCTGGCAGCCTTGGCCTGTGGTCCCCCTCAGCTGCTGCTGTCCTTTTTGGTGGCCCTGAGCCAAGAGGGACAATACGGCCATATGGAAATGGGAAGCTCCCCACTCCTGTTAATGAGGGTGCCCCCCGCCCAAGCTGCCCTTTCTGGTGGCCCTGAGCTGGGAGGAGAACATGGCCATATGGAAATGGAAAGCTCCACACCCCTAGTGATGATGGTGCCATTGTATTGTCCTCACCAGCCCAACAACATGATTTCTGAGTGAAATATGACAAAATATCAGCTTCTTCTTTTTTTTTTTTTTTAAGAATCGGTCTGCCTCCTGAGGCAGTTGATTTTTTTTTTTTCGAAGATTTTATTTACTTATTTGACAGAGAGAGAGAGAGAGAGAGATCACAAGTAGGCAGAGAGCCAGGCAGAGAGAGGGAGGGAAGCAGGCTCCCTGCTGAGCAGAGAGCCTGATGTGGGGCTCGATCCCAGGACCCTGAGATCATGACCTGAGCTGAAGGCAGAGGCTTTAACCCACTGAGCCACCCAGGTGCCCCAAAATATCAGCTTCTTGACCTTTCTTAAGGTTTGAAAATCATCTTGTGAGTCATCTATTAGAAATGTGGTTTCGGGGTGCCAGAGTGGCTCAGTCATTAAGCATCTGCCTTCGGCTCAGGTCATGATCCCAGGGTCCTGGGATCGAGTCCCATGTTGGGCTCCCTGTTCAGCAGGAAACCTGCTTCTCCCTCTCTTATTCCCCTTGCTTGTGTTCCCTCTCTTTTTGTGTCTCTCTGTCAAATAAATAAAATCTTAAAAAAAAAAGAGAAATATGATTTCAACATGTGTTCTTTTTTTCTGGAAAAATAGACCCAAATAGTAATCATGACTTCCTGAGCACCTGCTCTTGAGAGCCACCCCACTGGCTCTTTGTGGAATTCTCCCTCTTAAAATTCTATGATGTAGATATTAGTAGTCACATTTTCTAGATGGTTAGACAGGGGCTCAGAGACAACTCGAGTGACAGTGGATTTTAGTGGCATCCCCAAACTGACTCCAAATCCCTTGTTATTCCATACACGTTACTATTTTCCTCCTATCTCTGGTCTTCTTGACCTGGAAACATTTCAAGTCTCACGATTTTCTTGTATGGCCAACTGGAATAGATTCAGCTGGCTTTTAACCTCTTCCCATCATGATCGTTAAGATAATTATCTCGGTGGAGGACCGCTGAGTAAGATACTCAAAGATCCCTAGGAATAGAGATATTATATTTTTCTGATATTAAAGTTACTGAAAGAACTAACTTTTTAAAATTGATTCAGGCTCTGGTATGTTCAGAGTGTGCTGTTAGACAGATCTGAAATAGTGTTTAAAAACACTCAACTCGGGACGCCTGGGTGGCTCAGTCGGTTAGGCGGCTGGCTTCGGCTCGGGTCCTGATCCCAGGGTCCTGGGATCGGGTCCCGCATCGGACTCCTTGCTCAGCGGGGAGCCTGCTTCTCCCTCTGCCTGTTCTGCCTGCCACTCCCCCTGCTTGTGCTGGCTTTCTCTCTCTCTCTCTGACAAATAAATAAATAAATAAATCTTAAAAAAAAAAAAAAGCACTCAACTCAGCTTCTTCTACATAGTGAGACAATGTTTATAATCATTGCTAAACTATTCCCTTACCGATGATTACTTACTTCCCAACCATCGTACTGTTTATATGGCATGACTATGACTTACGTTAGTCAAAATCTGCAAGGAAAGAACTTAGTGTGTCCGAGCTTCAGGTACATTTCATGTTTAAATTAGTGTTGTGACAATGAGCTACTCTGTTATATTCTGTAGTCCAAGGGAATGGTGCCAGACCTCTCTAAAACATCTGGAGGTTCTAAAATTCTGACTTTAAATTATCTGTGTGGTTCAGAGATTTGGGCAGGAGAATGGGGAGGAGACCAGTGTCTGTGAACACCTCTGTTACCAGTGTTGACCACAGAACAGATAAACTTTTGTAGGCATCATTTTGATTTCTTGGTACTATTGTTAAAGGTGCTTTTGTCTCAAGTTCCTCCCTTTAGTAGTAATTATAATGATAATGGAAATTTTCATCTTCTACCATCCATGGGTCCAGAATCTGGGCTCCCAGGGAAGCTATCTTTAACTTTTTACCAAGCTCAAAAATGACTGGGCAAAGGGGCGCCTGGGTGGCTCAGTGGGTTAAAGCCTCTGCCTTCGGCTCAGGTCATGATCTCAGGGTCCTGGGATCGAGCCCCGAATCGGGCTCTCTGCTCAGCAGGGAGCCTGCTTCCCCCTCTCTCTCTGCCTGCCTCTCTGCCTACTTGTGATCTCTCTCTGTCTGTGTCAAACAAATAAATAAAATCTTAAAAAAAAAAAAAAAATGACTGGGCAAAGCCTCAGAGCATGGGCCCTATTTTTG
>CM052898.1:84095383-84113374 GCA_028534135.1 Potos flavus | reverse complement strand
AAAAAAAAAAAAAAATGACTGGGCAAAGCCTCAGAGCATGGGCCCTATTTTTGCCCCAAGCACATATTGTACATTTGCTTCGAGAAGAAAAAGATAACCAAAAAAGTGCCATTGCAAACATAAAGAAAAACAAAAGAACCTCTCCTGCTCCCATAAGATTAAAGTCATACCAGGGTGTCTGGGTGGCTCAGTGGGTTAAAGCCTCTGCCTTCGGCTCAGGTCATGATCTCAGGGTCCTGGGATCGAGCCCCGCATTGGGCTCTCTGCTCAGCAGGGAGCCTGCTTCCCCCTCTCTCTGCCTGCCTCTCTGCCTACTTGTGATCTCTCTCTCTGTCAAATAAATAAATAAAATCTTAAAAAAAAAAGATTAAAGTTATACCAACTTGTACATATTGAAAACATAAGAAAAAGTCTATAACCTTCTGGAATGTTCTTCCTAATGATGACATGTAACTCTGTACGCAAAAAAACCAGAACAAATATATAAACCTGCTCCAAATGTCCCTGCCCAGGAGCATTCCCTTCCTTGTGAAGACTGTCTCCCAGGCAGCTGTCCTGACTTGGGTTTGAATAAAACTCTCTTCCTTTCTCTCCAAAATGTTTAAAAGGGTTTGTTCATTTAGTGTGGACAGTAACAATATGTTTTCTTTTTAAGTGAAAAATCAATGTTCCTGGTTCACAACTCCAACAGCACAGAAGGGGGGCTGTTCATCCTGGAGGCTTCCCCGCAGAACCAAGTGTAAATAGACTCATTCTAGAAGGATGCTTTGAAGGTCTAAGAAGCACTATCCACTCCATGGGTGAGACCAAAATGTGAAGCTCTTCCCGCTTAGAGCATTACTTTTTGGGTCTTAAAACTGCCTTGGAAATGGGGGAAGCCACTGCATTTCCTAAGGCCCAAGCCTGGGAAGGTCTGAGAGCAGCTGACCTTGCTGGCAGCTGTGCAGGCAGTGTTGAAGCAGGAAGGGAAGGGGCAGGGCTCTGCGGGTGGTCTGCAGCCTCAGGGGTCCACAGAAGGGGCCGGATGTCTGGGGCGGCCCCGCCCACTACCCCGCCCATGCCCGTGTCGCTGAGCCAGGTGCTGTGGGGAGAAGGCCCCTCCGGGACCACCTGCAGTTGCATGGCGGCACCAGTGTAAGGCACCGGTCGCCCGGTGCAGGCAGGCGCAGCATCTAATAGGCTCCGGGCACCACCCGCCCTGACCAATCACCGTGTGGGGGTGGAGCTACCTCTCTGTTATCAGACCCGAGCCGCTGAGAGGGATGTGGAGGTGGGGCAGGAGAAGGCGCCCTTTGAGAGACCATCGGCTGGGAGGGTCCTCCAGGTTCCCGCTCCCCCAGGCACGGGTGTGGCGCCCTCTGAGAGACCTTGGGCCGGTGAGTGGGCGCTGGGTGGTGGGGTGGGGATCCCGGGGGTAGGGTGCGCCCTGGGTGGGAGGCGAGGTCCTCGAAGGGCGCATGAAGTGAGTTCGTCGTGGGGACTCAAATGCGTTTTCTTCTTCCCTTGAAAATCTCTTCTGCCTGATGTCTGTCAACTGGCCATATCCCCCAGATCCGAGAACTCCAGGGTGTCTGCTACCCCAGGTTTTGTGGGATGGGTTGCAGACACCACAGGGCTTCCCATGTTCCCCAGGAAGAGTGCACGTAAGGACAATGCACAGTCCCCAACTTCAGTGGGTTGCCCCCATCCCCTGGCACAGTGCAGGTAATGGACCTTGAGCAGCACCCCAAGTTCAGCAGGGTGTTCCCTGTTCCCCCATGCACAGGTGTGGCGCTAACAAGCCCCAGAGCCATCCCCCAGCTTCAGCATTGTGCACCCTGTCCACAGGGGATGGTGGTAATGGGCTATCAGGATCGTGCAGGAGGGTCCTCCAGGTTCCTGCTCCCCCAGGCACAGGTGTGGCAGTAACAAGCCCCAGAACAGTCTTCCAGCTTCAGCAGTGTGCCCCGTGCCCCCCGGGGATGATGGTAATGGGCTGTAAAGATCCTGCAGGAGCGTCCTCCAGGTGGGGGCCTGGAAGCTGGAGTAAACCAGATCCCACTCAAGTTGCATGAGGAACAGATGAGTTGAGGTGTTCATTTGGAAGAGTAATTTCACTATTCCAAAGGACACAAGGTCATTGGTCTGCTTTAGAATGAAGATAATTACTACTTAAAAGACAAGTATGTGTTTCCCCTTCTCCCAGAAGCCGAAGCAGGTGCGGAGGCCATAGGTCACATGTGCCTACTTATGCCCACCTGATGACACTTCCCCACTCTGGCTCCAAGAGACCCGAAGTTTTGAACATCAGCGTCTGAGTCAGTCATACAGCTTGTCACAGGACGTCAACATTCCGAGAAAGCTGCAGATACATTTGGCTAAATGTCATATCTGTGTCAGGATATGGAGGTAAAACTTCTCATTGACCCAAAACCTCCTGGGCTTTTCTTTTCTCTAGTTGAGCCACGAAGTAAAACTTAAGTAACTGTCAGCATTCTAGGTTTGGTGCAAGAGTTACTTAGTTTCCCTGTAGGTAGAACATTATAGGGCATAACATTTTCTCTGTTCAATTATCACTTACAAAATGTATTCTGAACATCTGTTTCCTAGGAAATCACTTTTATTAGAAAGGGAAGATGAGATTTACTCTTTGTGTGCTTTTAACATATAATTTGTTCCTTCATCTAACTTTATTCAGTTGGGCCTAAGATGTGGCTGAGTGGCCAGTATCTAGAGTTAGGTGGCTTTTTGTCATCAGATACAGACTTTGATGATGTCATTTGTCAAAGGTGATGTTTCATAATTGATTAGTCTTTTCATCAAAAGAGTTACAATTCGGGTTGAGGGAAAATTCAAAATTATTCAAAGTAGCCTTTTACCATTTAAAAGTTGAGCTTGCCTTTCTAGTTTGACTAAATGTATCATCTAGATATTTTGACATGCTGTATTTTCTCTGCAGTTTCTTTGGTGGTGGAGTCAGAAAAAGAGTGTTTGGGAATTCTTCTGGATAGAGGCATGCTGGCGGCTTCAAGGGGCTTGGCGTCAGGAGCCCTGGGTTGAGTTCTGGAACTGCTTGCCTGATGCTGAGTGAGTCAGGTTATCCCACAGAGTTTCTGTTTCCTCTTATGAAATTGCTGGCGGGTCATATCTATGGAAAGACTTTACACAGATACTTTTCTGCCTAATGAAGAGCAACTAAAAATGAGATGATTTCGGCTGTATTATTCTGTAAATAATAATTTTAAAACCCCCTGTTATGGGATATGGTATTTTATTGCACAAGGAGTCCTCAGAAGGCTACAAAGAAAGATTCAGATCTTGGAGCACACGTTCATGTTCCATTGATATGTTAGTTACAGTTTGCACAGGTAGGAAGGTTAAGTGGAGAGAAATATGACAGAAGGGGAAAGTAGGTGTTAACCATTCATTAGGTAGGTAGCCTTATACTTTTCTCGTGGAAGAATTGGGCCAGAGTAATTTTGGAAGAAGAGTGGGGAATCCTGGAGCTTTGCAGCAGACAGGGGAGTTCCAGGTCTGGGTAAAGCTGACAGGGGTCCCGGAGGAAAGCTGAGTGCATTCTGCAGGAGTGTGTGAGCAGGGCGGGCTCCAGGGGTGGCTGTGGGTCTCCCGTGTGACAGTTGTGACAGGTGAGGTCTGCGAGCAGGTTCCTGGCTGAGGACAGGTGAGGCACAGGTGGAGATCTGGCAGAGAACCTTCTTCTGTGCCACCAGCTTCACCAAACACACACAACTTCATCGTCTGTCCCTGTCACTCCAATTCAGCCTTCTCAGAGTTGCCAGGCAGAGACGTTCGTTTGTGCTTCTTTCTTGGTGTGTGTGTGTGAAGTTTCAAAACTTTGACTGTGGAAATGACAGGTCGTCAGTTCGTCTGTTACTCTTTTCTTTCCTGCTCTTCTCTAAGTCACCCCAGTGAATTGAACCTGCTAGTGGAAGGGGCTATCTGTGCATTTTTATTTCCTGTTTTAATTAAACAATGGGAAAACAATCTTTTGAAACACTAAAAGAAGCCTTTGTGAGTGTTCGTGGTTTTCTCTTCCATGAACCACATTCCAATATTAGAAAATATTTTTTAAAGTAAAACACAGCCTTAGAACTGTAACAGGGTGTGGTGGCCTTTGTGAGGAGGAGAAATGGAGAAGGAGTATAAGTTGTTGAGGAGCTCAGGGAGTGGCTCATTGTGCTCCTGCAGGAAATTGAGCCCCTGTTAGCCTTCCCTGGGGTGGAGGGAGCCGCTTCCCTGGTGGCCCATCCTGGGCTCTGGAAGTTTGACCCAGTGGGTCACTTGCGACTTGATCTCAGGAATTTATGAAGGAAACAGAATGAATCCTGGAGGGTGCCTGCATCCTTCGTAATCAGACAACTCCGTGTAGCAAAGGAACTCATCACCCGTGAGGTATGTCAGGATCCCTGAGGGTGAGGGCTTTGCTTCATAGGATGAGGTTGTATCTTCATCCTTATCTGAACCAGAGCCATGTTGTCTGCTTATGGAGATCCAGACCTTTATGTGACCATGTCATTATTAATGTTGTTATTTTAAGAAAGAAGTATAGACATTGTCTTCGAGATACAAATGTCAAAAGGAAAAACACAAGGTCAAATATATGTATGAGGACTGAACTCATGGTATCTCTCATTAGAATGTAGGCCTGCCCATATGAGAGCAACCAAGAAAATATATTTTGATAGAACTGTGGAACTATATTGTGCACATGTGTTTTATTCTATCCTTTTCCTTACTTCTCTGAAGGGAAAATAGAGTGGTGACTGGAGCTTGCTTTCTGATTTTAAGGAACGGGAGACAAGTGATTTGAAAGAGCAGTGTTCATGCTGATGTGGTGCTCAGTGCCCAGTGCCCAGCGAGCGAAGGTTGGAAGTTTGGACTTGGAAGCATTGGTGTTCAGGGAGGATGTTGTCCGAATTTCCAGCACAGAGTCACTTGGCTGGTCTGCCTACTCGGACCAGTTCCTGCCTTTCCAAGGGCAGCTTGAAAGTGGCTTGAAACCCTAGGGTATTTGTGGAGTGGTCTGGATGGGACCCCTGTGTAGACACAACCCAGGAAATTCCGGAGCTAATGAAGAGCACATTTCTGAGGCTGGAGTTTGCTTCTCTGTGAGAAGCCTTGAGCTGGGGTGGAAAGAAGTCTCTGGGTCTTACAACTCACCATGTAAGCAGACCTGAGCCTGGCAGGGTCATCGGATCAGATAGCTTGGAGACTGTGAGGCCATGGTAGTGGGCCATAGCTCTTGATGAGCAAGCCAGCTTGCTCCAGGGACAGGGCTCTGCTCCCTGGCCAGCCCTCCTGCTGCAGTTGTGATAAGACAGTTGCTTCCTGTTTGGTTCTCAAGCCCTCGGTTCAGCAGAGGGCTTGGTGGGAAGCAGCCCACAGGCAGCATTATCCGTTTTTGCCCGGCGTGCCACCTGCTTCCTTGGAGGAGGCACAACGGAGGTCCTCTGCATGGTGTCTGTGAATTCGGCCAGCAGAAGTGCTTCTTCCAGAGCCACACCCCTGAGAAATCCTCTCTCCACATTCCTGTGCTGTGTGGAAGAGGCCAGTTTTCATTTGGAACTGAAATCTCAGCTCCTGCCTTTAGGTTCCAAGGCCACAGGGCGCATTGGTCTCCAGGAAGCTCTAGTTCCATGTGGGGCCTGACATGCGAGACTGAGTGGGTGGCCTCCTGACTCTCCTGAAGGTTCCTTCTGGAAAACTGCAGCAAAGCCCGGTTTATGATGACATCCCAGGAAAGAGGGACAGATGTTCCACTCTGCCCAACCACAGGAGGCTTCCAGACATCAGTCACAGGTGGTTGGTGCAGGGAGGAGAGATGTCTGTTTCCCAGGACCTTGGCCAGAGGGAGATTTGGACCCCGAGATGCTTCACTGCTCAGCTTTCTCAGATGAGCACATCAGGCAAGGAGAGGAAGTGTGTGTGCTCAACTGTAATCGAGAAAGTTGTCTGGTTTCTGGCTTCATGTGCAGGTGGATTCCTTGTGTGGCTCATTTTTCTGATGGTGTTCAGGGTGCTGTAGGTGGACCCCTTTTCCTGGGCATCCTGGCTGTGCATGAGCCCTGGGTCACCTTTTCCCCCAGGGCTTTGGACCAGGAAATCAGAGGGAGTCAGTGGTGAAACCATCCAATTAGGCCTCCGTTTCTCCCCTGTTGAGGTGGACCGGTGACTGTAATAACTGCTGTGGAAATATAAAGCAGGAGACAGGGCTGGGGTGCTGAAGGGCAGGTGGGGGTGGTGCTTGCTATTCACATAGGGGCCAGGCAGGACTTCACTAGGAAGGTGATACTTAGTCAAGATCTAAAAAAGGTGAGTGATAGCACATCAAGAGCATTTTAAATGGAAGGGAAAGCATGTGCAAAGGCCCCGGGGCAGGAGCAGCAAGAAGGCCCTGTGGCTGTAGAAGGGAGCTTAGGACATTACCTCAGGGAGGTGATAGTAGGGTGACAGAAAGCCATTGCAGGGCTGTGACCTCATGGGACCCTGCTTCACTGGGCCATCCTGGCTACAGTATTGAGAACTGATGACAGAGGGTTGAGGATGGGGAAGGGAGGTCAATGATGAAGCCTTTCCAGGAACTCAGGCAAGAGATGGGCTCCAGTGTGGACCAGACAGGTGGCCTTGGAAGGAGTGGTTAGTCCTGTTCTGGGTACGTTTTGAAGATGGAGCTCACAAGATTTGCCGATGAGTTAGATATTGGGAATGGGAGACAGAAGGAATTGGGGTAACTCCCATCCATTGTTGGTTGTCCTGAGCAAGGGGAAGGAAGTGTTTCTGGGGTAGGAGGTAGTCCGTGTTCCACATGCTGAGGAAGGTGCCTTTCATGGTGGATCTGCTGATCTTTGTGTCCAGGAGAATATTTAACATCTGCTCCCTCAGCAGCTTTCAAGAACAAGTATCCCCCACTTTTTGAAAGTTCATGGTAAGCCACTTGGCTCTTTTGAAAGATCTACATTTTTACCTGGCTTCAGTAACAGGAAGGAACCTGAATAGGATTTTCCTCTTATGAAAAAAGTCAAAGTGAGCACTGTGTTCACCATCTGTTTTGCGGGGAACCACCCCAACCAGCTCCTTCCTGGGAACCACTCTCTGCGTCCAGCCACCAGCACTTTAAATTGTGTCTGTGAGCATCTGCTCTGCTTTATCTCCATTCACTTTGGGCATCCATTAGGAAATTGTGTCCTGAGGCCTAAGAAAAGCCAAAAAGAAGGAATTTTTGGAGTCTGAGCATGCTCATTAATTTTTCCGTAGAAACGAATGGTAATTCCTTCTTCGGTTGACACCATTTCTGCTGTGAAAGTTTTCCTAGGAACGCTGTACTTTCAAATAGCGAGGGGACCTGTACTCCATCCTGCATAGAACATTCCATGACTTAAGGATTTTATCACTCAAACATGGTGCCTTTGACCACATTCACCCGTTTCCCCCTTTCCCCGAATCTGGCGACCACCAGTCTGTTCTCAGTATCTATGAGTTCGGTATTTTTTTATGTTTCCATGTGGAATGTCTATGAGAGCATCTGGTGTTTGTCTTTCTGTGTCTGAGTTACTTAGCATAATGCTCCTGAGGTCTGTGTTTCGATGTCTGGTTATTGTGAATAATGCTGCAGTGAACATGGGAGTGCATCTCTCTTTTTGAGGGAGTGTTTTTGTGTTCTCCAAATACTCAGTAGAGCAATTACTGGGTTGTATGGTAGTTGTACTTATTTTTTCAGGAACCTCCATAGTGTTTGTCACAGTGGCTGCACCAATTTACATTCTCACCAACAGAGCACAGGGTCCCCTTGTCTACACACCCTTGACCACACCTGGTGTATGTCTCTGGGACAATTGCTATTCCGATAGTTGTTAGGTGACAGCTGATTGCGGTTTTGACTTATGTTTCCCTGATGATGATTAGTGATGTTGAACAACTTTTTCTGTGTCTGTTGGCCACCTGTGTGCCATCGTTGGAAAGTACCTATTCACATATTCTCTCCATTTTTAATATAGTTTTTTGTTTCGATTTGTATGTGTGTTTTGTGTATTTTGGATATTAGCCTCTTCTCATACATATGATTTGCAGATATTTTTTCTCATTGGGTAGGTCACCTTTTAAGTTTTTGATGGTTTCTTTTGCCATGCAGAAGATTTCAGCTTGATGTCATTCCACTTTTTTATTTTTGCTTTTGTTGCCTTTGCTTTTGGTGTCCAATCTACAGACTCTTCGCCAAAACCAGTGTTGAAAAACTTACTACCTGTGTTATGGATTCAGATCTTATGTTCAAGTCATTCATCCATTTAAAATTTTTGTGTGCTGTGTAAGAATGTGATCCAGTTACATTCTTCTGCATTTAGTCTCCAGTTTTCCCAGTACCTTTCACTGAAGAGACAGTCCTCTCCGCATTGTATATTTTCTGCTCCTGTGTTATAAGTTAAGACCATGTATGTGTGGGTTAGTTTCTGAGATTTCTACTCTGTTCCATTGACCTGTGTGTCTCTTTTTATGCCAGTACCATACTGTTTTGATGATTATAACTTTATAATCTAGCTTGAAATCCAGGAGTGTGGTGAGTGCAGCTTTCTTTCTCCAGATTGCTTTGGGTATTTGGGATCTTTTGTGATTCCGTATGAATTTTATTTTTTTTTTATTTTTTTATTTTTTAAAGATTTTATCCATTTACTTGACAGAGAGACAGCGAGAGAGGGAATACAAGCAGGGGAAAAGGGAGAGGGAGAAGCAGGCTCCCCACTGAGCAGAGAGCCCGATATGGGGCTCGATCCCAGGACCCTGGGATCATGACCTGAGCCGAAGGCAGACACTTAACGACTGAGCCACCCAGGTGCCCCTCCATATGAATTTTAGAACTGTCTTCTATTTCTTTGAATAATGCCATTGGGATTCAGATAGGGATTTCTTTCATCACATCTGTGGACTGCTTTGGATACAATGGATATGTTAACATTATTAACTCTTCCAGTTACTGAGCATGACGTATGCTTCCATTTATTTGTGTCATCTTCCATTTCTTTGTTCTATACATTCCTCCCCACCCCAACACACACATGTTCTTCCTTTCTTTTCCACCATGTGTTCAGTGAACCAGGTCTTTCTCATTCTTGGTTACTTTTATTCCTAGATTTTTTTTCCTTCATGCAATTGTAAATGACATTGCTTTCTTAGTTTCTCTTTGTGAAAGTTTGTCTTCAGTATATAGAAACACAACAAGTTGAGGCACCTGGGTGGCTTCATTGGTGAAGCGTCTGCCTTCAGCTCAGGTCATGATTCTGGGGTGCTGGGATGGAGCTCCACATCAGGCTCCCTGCTCAAGGGAGAGCCTGATTCTCTCTCTCCCTCTGTTGCTCCCCCTGCTTGTGCTCATGCTCTCTCTCTGTCAAATAAATAAGTGAAATCTTTTATAAAAAGAAATGCAACAGGTCTCTGTATATCAATTTTGTATCCTACAGCTTTACTGAATTTGTTTATTCTAACAGTTTTTTGGTGGAATCCTTAGGGATTTATATATATAGCAGGTCAACTGCAAATAGGGACAGTTTTGTTTTCCTATTTGGATTTCATATATTTCTTTGGTTTGTTTTTTGTTTTTTGTTGTTTTGTTTGTTTGTTTGGTCTAAATGCTTTGTCTAGGGCTTTCAATACTATGTTGAATGAAAGTGGTGAGAGTGGGCGTCTTTGTCTTGTTCTTCATCTTAGTGGAAAAGTTTTCAGCTTTTCACCCTTGAGTATGATGTCAGCTGTGGGCTTTTCATATAGGGCCTTTGTTGTGTTGAGGTATGTTCCCTCTATATCAAGATGGTTTTGAATTTTTTTCATAAATGCATATTGAATCTTGACAAATGTTCTTTCCGCATCTATTGTAACAATCATAAGATTTTTATCTTTTATTTTGTTCAGGTAATGTATCCCATTGGTTGATGTGCAGGTGTGGAATCATCCTTGCATCCCTGGAATAAATCCCACTTGGTTGTGTTGTGTGATTCTCCTGATATATTGTTGAATTCGGTTTGCTGATAATTTGTTGAAGATTTTTGCATGTATGTTCATGAGGGATATTGGTGTTTCCTTTTCTTGTAGTGTCCCTGTCCTGTTTGGGTAGCAGGGTAATGCTGGCCTCATAAAATGAATTTGGGTGTATGCCCTCCTCTCCTATTTTTTAAAGAGTTTGAGAAGGGTTTGTATTAATTCTTCTTTTACTGTCTGGTTGAAATCCCCAGTGAAACTGTTTGGTCTTGGACATTTGTTTTTGATTATCAAATCAATCTTTTTACTAGTGATAAGTATGTTCAGATTTTTTTTTTCCTTCACTGTTGAGTCTTTCTAGCTTGTAGGTAGGAACTTATCCATTTCCTCTAGGTTGTCCAGTGTGTTGGCCTCTATTTGCTCACGGTACTCTCTTATGATCCTTTGTATTTTTGCAGTATTCATTGTCGTGGCTCATCTTTCTTTCCCTTTTTTTAAGTTTTTCACATAATTTTAAAATTTAAATTCAATTAGTCAAGGTGTAGTACATCGCTAGTTTTTGATGTAATGTTCAATAATTCATTAGTTGAGTATAACAGCTAGTGCTCATCACCACACGTGCCCTCTTTAATGGCCATCACCCACTTATCCCATCCCCGTACCCATCTCCCTATCTGCAACCCTCAGTTTGTTTCCCAGAGTCAAGAGTCTCTTATGGTTTGTCTCCCTCCCTGATGTCTTCCCATTCATTTTTCCCTCCCTTCCCCTATGGTCCTCTGTATTATTGCTTATGTTCCACAAAGAAGTGAAACTATATGATAATTGTCTTTCCCTGATTGACTTATTTCCCTTAGCATAATCCTCTCCAGTCCTATCCATGTTGTTGCAAATGGTAGGTATTCATCCTTTCTGATGGCTGCATAGTATTCCATTGTATATATGGACCACATCTTCTTTATCCATTCATCTGTTGAAGAACATCTCAGTTCCTTCCACAGTTTGGCTATTGTGGACATTGCTGCTATGAACATTGGGGTGCATGTGCCCCTTCTTTTCACTAAATCTGTATCTTTGGGGTAAATACCCAGTAATGCAGTTGCTGGGTTGTAGAGTAGCTTTATTTTTAACCTCTTGAGGAAACTCCATACTGTTTTTCAGATGGCTGTACCAGCTTGCATTCCCACCAACAGTGTAGGAGAGTTCCCCTTTCTCCACATCCTTGCCAACGTTTGTTGTTCCCTGTCTTGTTAATTTTTGCAAACATAACTGGTGTAAGGTGGTGTCTCATTGTGGTTTTGATTTGTATTTCCCTGATGACAAGTGATGTGGAGCATTTTTTCATGTGTTCGTTAGCCATTTGTATGTCTTTTTTGATGTCTTTTTTGGAGAAGTGTCTGTTCACATCTTCTGCCCATTTCTTGACTGGATTATTTGTTTTGTGGGTGCTGAGTTTGAGAAGTTCTTTATAGATCTTGGATACTAGCCCTTTATCTGTAGTGTCATTTGCAAATATCTTCTCCCATCCTGTGGTTGCCTCTTAGTTTTGTTGACAATTTCCTTTGCTGTGCAGAAGCTTTTTATCTTGATGAAGTCCCCAAAGTTCACTTTTGCTTTTGTTTCCCTTGCCTTTAGAGACGTGTCTTGCAAGAAGTTGCTGTGGCCGATGTCGAAGAGGTTACTGCCTATGTTCTCCTCTAGGATTTTGGTGTGAGACAGGAATGAATCATCTTTCTTTCCTGATTGTGTTAGAGCCCTCTCTCTTTCTTGGTGAGTCTAGCTAAAAGTTTCAGTTTTGTTTATATTTCCAAAAAAGGCAGCTCTTATTTTCATTGATCTTTTGTCTTTTTAGTCTCCATTAGATTTATTTCCACATTCCTTTTTGTTATTGCCTTATTTATTCTGATTTGGGGCTTTGCTTGTTTTTTTGTTTTTTGTTTTTTTTTGGTTTGTTTGTTTTTGTTTTTCTTCTTCCTACTTCTTTCCCATGTAAAATTAGGATGTCTATTGGAGAGAGTTCTTGTGGATTGATGAGGACCTGAATTTCTATGAACTTCCCCTTAGAACTACTTTTGCTGCATCCCATAAGTTTCTGTAGGTTCTCTTTTTTGTCTCAAGGTACTTCTAAAATTTCTTATGATTTCTTCTTTGACTGTTGGTTGTTTAGTAGCATGTTGTTAAATCTCCACATATTTTTGACTGTTCCATTTTCTTCTTGTGACTGATTTTTAATTTCATATCATGGCAGTTGGACAAGATTTGAACCAGAAGGTGAAGGGAGCATTCAGATTAAAGGTTTGTTTCCTGGGTTTTTTCCCCGAGGGCAGAGCATGAGTTCCCTGGGGACAGAGGAAGGTTTTGTGAGATGGGCGGGGTGTCAATCCCTGTTAGAATTTTGATTACTATTTTGCACCACCATTCACACCATAGTCCTGATGGATTTGTACTTCATTAGAAACGTTTTCTAGGAGGTTTAGGAGTGGCCTTCTCTAACAGAAAGGTGCCGTGTGGGTTCGTGGCATGGCCCCAGGTCAGCAGCTAGGATGTATGGTATTGCGGGGGATCAGAACCAGGTTTTCTGTTGGAAGTGACAGAAATAGGTCATGGTGAGCTTCATGACAATAGCCGAGGTCCCAAGTGACCCATTAGATGTTGGCAGTGGGTGGGCTAGTGGGGTTTGTGGATCTTTCTCATCAGATCCTGTGGAATTTAGGGACACCCTCCTGTCTGGAGCTGTGTGGAGACAGGTAGACAGCAGTCTCTGGTTAGGCACAAGGGTCACACTGGGCTGCCACCAGAGGGGCAGTGTGCAGTGGGAGCCACTGTTTGGTTTCCATGGAAGCTGATTGGGATCTAGTGACTGTGATTCCTAGCAGCAGCATGGGGAGAGGAGGGTGGTGGTGGTGCACACTTCCTAGGGTTGTGGTCAGGACTAGTCTGGAGCCCATGTCTGGCAGAGAAGACACCCAATCACGGTAGCTGTGGGCACTGTGCCCATGGCACTTTCATGCCAGCCGGCTCCCATGCTGCCACCTCCTTCTTTTCATCATCTTCATGGTCATGAGCCTCTGCTCTTGCCCCATGGCCTCTGGGGTTTTGCCCTTCCTCCATCTGGCCCTTGTCCTCTGCCCTGTGCAACTCAATGCCAGGGTAGCCTTCTCAAGAGGCAGCCCTGTCAGTCCCCTGATGGAACACTTCCATGGATCCCCTGTGAGGCGAGGACAATGCCCTGCCCTGGAAGGGAGCTGCAGGTTCCCAATCAGGAGAGCCACATCTCCCTTTTCAGCCTGACCTGCCCTTCCCTCAGTCTTCCTCAGGGAAGCTCTCCCCACTTCCTAAGCTGACAGCTCTGACCTTAAAAATGAATATTGTTTTGTATTTCTCAATGCCTTAGTTCATCCATGGCATGTCTTTTGAAACTCTAGTGGGTTTTCAGCAGTCCTGGAGAGCTGTCTGCTCAAAAAGAGGATGACCTGGGAGGGGCGGCCTTCTGTCCCACCTCTCCCAGCATGTACCTGAGCCCTGGGGCCAGCTGTCCCACTGAGGGTTAAGGGACCCGAGCCAGCCCATCCTGAGCCCAGGCTGTGTCAGCTGTGTAGACTGATGTATGCCAGGAGCGGTGGGCAGCTGGCATGGGCCAGGGGGAGGCGGTTTCTCCTTCTCATTCCTTCCCCGCCCCCTGCCCCCAGACATAGCTCAGATCAGCCTCCAAGCCCCGCATCTTGAGATCCTGTGACTTACGTCTCCTGCCTTTAGCTGGTGACCTTGGTGATTTCCTGTTGCTTCTGCCTCCCATACCCACTCCCATGGCAGTTCCTGGGTCAGGGGAGGGATCGTACCCTTGTCTGTACTTGGTCCTCTTCTTGTCCTGCACCGAGCCCACACACCTTTGCATCTTCCATGTAGGTGCTTGGAAGCAAGCCCATCCACAGGGAACCTATTAGCCAAATGGATCCAGGTAATGACCACTGAATTAATCAGAGATCCGGGATATATAACAAACCTGCTCTGAAACCTGTCCCACACTCTGTGACTATCTCACACTAAAACACAGACAGTAATAGTTTTCTGGACTGTGAAGTGGGATCTGTCTCTACTTTCACTCTTGAATGCATAGGTGCTGATCTTGGACGGAAAGGGACCATGGCTCCTGTCGGCTAGGATTAACAGGTAAAGTATAAGAACTCAGTGAAATTTGAATTCGAGGCATAGAGTGAATAATTATTGTAGAGTAAATACTCCCAAGTAGGGCTCATGAACATTGCATAGCAACAGCTTTTTCAAATAGGTTACTGAAAGAAAAATATTTTTTTATTGTTTATTTTTTTATTATTATTTTTTTTATTGTTTATTTTAATTCCAGTCAAGCTAACATGCATTGTTGTATTAGTTTCAGGTGTACAATAGAGTGATTCAGTAACTCTATACATTACTCGGTGCTCATCAAGAAAAGTGTACTCTTGGGGCACCTGGGTGGCTCAGTAAGTTAAAGCCTCTGCCTTCGGCTCAGGTCATGATCTCAGGGTCCTGGGATCGAGCCCCGCATCGGGCTCTCTGCTCAGCAGGGAGTCTGCTTCCCCCTCTCTCTCTGCCTGCCTCTCTGCCTACTTGTGATCTCTTTCTCTCTCTGTCAAATAAATAAATAAAATCTTAAAAGAAAAGTGTACTCTTAGTCCCCTTCATCTACTTCACTCATACCTCCATCCACCTCCCATGTGGTAACCATCAATTTGTTCTCTTGGTAAGAATCTGTATTTTGGTTTGTCTCTTCTTTCTCCTTTATGTATGTACATTTGTTTCTTAAATTCTACATAAGAGTGACATCATATGGTTTGTCTTTCTCTGACTAACTGATTTCACTTAGGATAATATTTTCTAGCTCCATCCATGTGTCTGAAAATGGCAAGATTTCATTCTTTTTATGGCTGAGTAGTATTCCATTGTGCGTGTGTTTGTGCGTGTATATACATCTGTCATCTCATTTATCACTTTATCAACAGACCCTTGTGTTGCTTCCATATTGTGATCTTGTATAATGTTGCAAGAAACATAGGGGTACATGTATCCTTTTGAGTTATTGTTTTCATATTCTTTGGGTAAATACCCAGCAGTGTGATTGCTGGATTAACGTCTTGAGGAACCTCCATGCTGTTTTCCAGAGTAGTTGTACCAGCTTGCATTCCCACCAATAATGCATGAGGGTTCCCCTTTCTCCGCATCCTCCCAACAGCTGTTGTTTCTTGTGCTGTTGACGTTAGCCATTGTGACAGTATGAGGTAATATCTCATTGTTCTTTTGATTTGCATTTTCCTGATGATGGGTGACATCATCTTTTCATGTGACCGTTGGCCATCTGTATTTCTTCTTTGGAGAAATGTCTGTTCATGTCTTCTGCCTATTTTTTAACTGGATTATTTGTTTTGTGGGTGTTGAGTTGTATCAGTTCTACATATTTTGGCCACTATCTCTTGATTGCGTAGGATATTTGCAAATATCTTCTTCCTTCCAGTAGGTTGTCTTATTATTACTTTTTCATTGTTTTTCTGCTGTGTGGAAACTTTTTATTTTGATGTAGTCCCAATAGTTTATTTTTGCTTTTGTTTCCTTTGCCTCAGGAGACAGTCTACAAAAATGTTGCTATGATCCATGTCAAAAAGCTACTGTCTGTGCCCTCTGGTAGGATTTTTATGGTTTCAGGTCTCACATTGAGGTCTTGAAACTGTTTTGAGTTTGTCTGTATGGTGTAAAAAAGCAGTCTAATTTCATTCTTTTGTGCATAGATCTCCTGTTTTCCCAACACCATTTGTTGTAGAGGCTGTTTTCCCTTTCGATATTCTTGCCTGCTTTGTGGAAGACTAATTGGCCACATAATTGTGGGTTTATGCATGAGCTTCTCTTCTGTTCCCTTGGTTGCTGTATGTATTTTTGTGCCAGTCCCATACTGTTAGGATGACTACAGCTTTGTTGTATAATTTGAAATCTGGAATTGTGACTCCTCCAGCTTTGTTTTCCTTCTCAACATTGCATTGGCTACTCAGTATCTTGTGGTTCATACAGATTTTTAGGATTGTTTGAGTTCTTTTTGCTTAATTTAAATTCAATTAGCCAACTTATAGTACATCATTAGTTTCAGATGTAGTGTTCAATAATAGATCAGTTGTGTATAACACCCAGTGCTCATTGCATCACATGCCCTCCTTAATGCCCATCACCCAGTTACTCCATAACCAAGCCCCCTGCCCTCCAGGAACCCTTAGTTGTTTCTGTAGTTAAGAGTCTCTCATGGTTGGGGTACCGGGGTGGCTCAGTGGGTTAAAGCCTCTGCCTTCGGCTCGGGTCATGATCTCAGGGTCCTGGGATCGAGCCCCACATCGGGCTCTCTGCTCAGCAGGGAGCCTGCTTCCCTCTCTCTCTGCCTGCCTCCCTGCCTACTTGTGATCTCTCTCTCTGTCAAATAAATAAACAAAATCTTAAAAAAAAAAAAAAAAAAAAGAATCTCTCATGGTTTTCCTCCCTCTCTGATGACTTCCCATTCAGTTTTCCCTCCCTTCCCCTATGATCCTGTGTGCTGTTTCATATATTTAACATATGAGTGAAACCATAAGACAATTGTCTTTCTCTGATAGATTTACTTCGCTCAGCATAATATCATCCAATTCCATCCAGGTCGATGTGATGGTAAGTACTCATCCTTTCTGATGGCTGAATAATATTCCATTGTGAATATGAGTCACATATTCTTTATCCATTCATCTGTCCGTGGACATCTGGGTTCTTTCCATAGTTTGGCTATAGTGGATATTGCTGCTATAAACATTGGTGTGCAGGTGCCACTACTTTTCACTAAATCTGTATCTTCGGGGTAAATACCTAGTAGTGCAAATTGCTAGGTCGTAGGGTAGCTCTATTTTTAACTTCTTCTGGAAACTTGATACCATTTTACGGAGTGGCTGTACAAGCTTGCATTCCCAACAGCAGTGTAGGAGGTTCCTCTTTCACCACATCCTTGCAAACATTTGTTGTTCCTGCTTTGATAACTTTAGCCATGCCAACTGTTATGAAGTGGTATCTCATTATGTTTATGATTTGTATTTCCATGATGGTTATTCATATGGAGCACTTTTTCATGTGTCTGTAGGTTGCTTGTATGTACTCTTCATAGAAAAGTGTGTTCATGTTTACACCCATGTTTTAAACAAGGCTAGGCGTAGGCCAAGGAGCATGGAAGGTGTGATCTGCTTAAGTGTGGAGACCTTCACAGAGCTCTGAAATGAGAGGTGGAATTAAGGAGAGTAAGAGGCTCGGGTTGTGTGTTCAGTATAGAATTAAAGTATAAATAAGCAGGGATTAGTTTGAGACTTCAGTAAGATTTTTTCTGCTCTAAAGCCTTTTTGGAGTTCCAAAAGGAATGATTTCTGACTTTGTTGTAGGATGAGTTGTCTGCTTCACTCAGGTGGCCGATTCCCTGGGATTTGGAGCCAGGCTGCTGGGAGGTGATCTTTAAAAAGCCAAATTAAAATTGAAGTTAGGAAGTAGAAGCATGGCAGAATGGATGTGGCAGCAGAGGCTAACACCTCTGGAATGTGAGTGCAGGCTGTGGGTCAGGATGAGTGTAAGGCTCTGGATTTGATTGCAAGGGGATGAAAAGGGTGGGGGGCCTCAGAGGAGCATACCAGATATCTACTACTCTGAATGTTTTGGGGAGTTCCAAATGGGATGGTTTCCTTCAAGGGGGTGGGGGGGGCCTGTGGTGTGGTTCAGGGGATCCCAATCTGGAGCGCTTGGAGGCCAGGCCTCTGGGGACTGAAGTCATAAAACCCAAACTAGGGTTAAGATTAGGGCTTACGGGCAAGGCAGGCTCGATCTATTTGCACTGAGGCAACCTCTCCAGGGGTCTGAGTTGAGGGCTTCCCTCAGACTTTTTGTCAGGCAGCCAGTCTCTATTCAGGGCGCCCACCAAGGAGTGAGGGCCTGAAGGGGGGCATGGTGGTGTTTCCTCCTCTGAGGATTTTGAACAACTGAAAATGGCAG
>CM052898.1:84065280-84094883 GCA_028534135.1 Potos flavus | reverse complement strand
TTTTTTTTTTTTAAGATTTTCTCTCTTTGAACATTTTGTTGAATCAGCTGCATTGAAGAAATCTTGCCAGCAGGTAGCGACACGAAACCAAGAACTCAGGATACTAGTTCGTGTCTGAGGGGAGAATGATATTTGCTGCTGTGTCCCTGGCAGGCTGGGTGTCTGGCTTTCCTTTTGTGATTTCTGGGCTACTGGATTTGTCACCCCTGCTAACTGGGGCTCAGCCTGGTTTCCTAAGGCTGTCAGGACAAAAAGTCCTCACCTTTAGCCTTGCCCAGACCCTCCTGGACCGCTGAGTGTTTGAGTCCCTGCTTCTTTTTCTCCCCCTCTACTCCCTGCCTTCTAATCTTCTCAAATGACTTAATACTCCTTGCTCTACCCATAATGCTCTTGCACATTCCACGCCTTTGTCCCTGCTGGTCACTCTGCCTGGAGGACCTTTTCTCTCCTCCCCCACTGGCTAATCCCTTCTCATCCTTGGGCCCCGCTCTGCTCCCTTTCCCTCATGTCCAGGCTGCGTAAAGTCCCTTCTTCATGCCATTGGCTGTCACATCACTGGTGGCCCTAGGTCCTACTCCTTTTTGCTTGGCTGCCTTTCACCTACAATCCCCCATGAGGGTAGGAACTGTGTCCCATCCTTCTTGGGTTATTTATACTGCTGAGCATGGAGAAGGTGCAGAAAAAAAATTGTTGATGAGTGAATGAACAAATGAATGTTTACAGAGAGCCAGTGACCTGTCAGGGGCAATTCTATGCAAGGGCCTTTGTGGAGCCCCAAATTGCTGAGTGTCTTGTAGACATGAGCGCTCATCACCAGGGAGGATGGCTCTTGTTAGCCTACAGGGTAGATGGTATTTGTGTTTTCTGTGGGGGGCATTTCTGGCTTCATGGCGACAGCCTCTTTGAATCTCCTTAAATACCTTCAAGGAAGGATGCATTTTCTTAAGACATAAGGAGGAGTAATTTAAATAAATGGAAGGAAAATGCATTTTAATTGTAATATTATACTAATTTATGTTTCCTGCCGCACTTGAAAAAGTGCTTTTTCACAGTGTGAAAGCACATTAGGGTTGGGAGTTGAGACTAATTGTTTCAGATGGCTGCTGAGAGACAATGGGCTTTGTTTTTACAGCTCTCGAAGCAGGTGGGTAAACAGGCCCGTTCATTCCTGCAAGGCTAGATCAGGCATCAGGACTCAGGAACCGCAGCTGCGGCGTCTGCACTCCCAGCCCAGCGGTGGGCGCATAGTAGGTGTTCGGAAAGAATTTGCTCAGTGAATACATGAACGAATAATAGAGAAACAGGGCTAGATACACAACTTAGGAGGATTCAACGTGGTTGGGTCTCTTCCACAGTATGGTTCTGAGATCTGGTTGTAGGGAGGAGGAAGTGACTGAACGTCTGGGGTCCTATGCGCTCTTAGATGCAGGGCAGCCACCGGACACCTTTCCTCTCTTCATCTTCAAAACCACCCTGTGAGATAAGCACAATTTACAGATTAGGGAGGTGAGGCCCAGACCAATTAAGTCGCTTGGCCCAGGTCTCAATGTCAGAGAGGACCAGCTGTGCTGAATTCCAGCATTCATGCTCTCCCCTCTTCCCAAGTCAGGCTCTTTCAAATAATGGCTCTGACATATTGAACACCTACTATGTGTACAGGCACTGAATTAGGCACCTCTCCATATTATCCCAGTATGTACCACATAAAAGGTGTCAGGTCAATGGGGTAATTCCTGTTAATAAGGACCCCCACAATATCCTCTGGAAGGAGGTATT
The DNA here is from genome assembly GCA_028534135.1 of Potos flavus. Classification (NCBI taxonomy): domain Eukaryota; kingdom Metazoa; phylum Chordata; class Mammalia; order Carnivora; family Procyonidae; genus Potos; species Potos flavus. Next base: position 84,093,107 of record CM052898.1, on the reverse strand, counting down.
GTTATTTCCCTGGTGTAATAAGAGGCAAATTCTGTTCAGTAGCTCTGGGGCATGGCCTGAGATTCTGCAGGCAGATCATGCCTGCTCCTGCTGCTCCTGCTTGCACGCTGAGCATCCGGACACAGATCGCAGAGCCGAGGCTCAGAGGGAGGGACTACGGTGCAGGGACACCCAGCTGTCAAAAGATCGGCTGTCTTCTCATTCTTCTGCCTCTTAGTCCCTGAGTCAGGCCTCCTGCCCTGAGGGTAGATCCTGGAGCTGTGCTTTCCGCAGTGGATACTCTGCAGGGGACCACCTGGGGCCAGCTCCCAGTGCCCAGGCCAGGCCCACTGGAGTGGGCTCCAGGCCTCTCGGTGCTCCAGGCCAGATCCCCCAATCCACCAAAACCACTTCTCTGTTTTTGTCTGGTTGTTGCCTTCCATTAATCTACCATTGCTTGCTTGTTTGTTTTTTAAAGATTTTTGAAAAAGATATTTTATTTTTTATTTATTTATGAGAGAGAGAGAGAGAGAGAGGAAGAGGAGCAGAGGGAGAGGGACAAGGAGATTCCCTGCTGAGAAGAGTTTAATGCTTAACAGATTGAACTACCCAGGTGCCCCTTGTTTTTGTTTTTGTTTTTTTAAGATTTTATTTATTTGTCAGAGAAAGAGAGAGAGAGCACAGCAGGGGGAGTGGCAGGTAGAGGGAGAGGGAGAAGCAGGCTCCCCACTGAGCAGGGAGCCCAATGCGGGGCTCAATCCCAGGACCCTAGGATCATGACCTGAACCAAAGGCAGCTGCTTAACTGACTGAGCCACCCAGGCATCACGCTTGTTTGTTTTTGATAACAACTTTATTGAGATATAATTCACATACCATATAATTCACCCATTTAAAATATACAAGTCAGTGACTTTAAATATATTCATAGAATTATGCAACCATCACAACTGATTTTAAAACATTTTCTTTCTCCCCCACCCCCAAGGAACCCTGCACCGTGTAGCTGTTACCCTCCAACCCTTCCAGCCCCAGGGACCGCTATTCTACTTTCCATCTGTACAAATTGACTTATTCTGGACATTTATACACAGCAGACCGCTTTATCTGTGGTTTCACTTTCCGCAGTTTCAGTTACCCAAAGCAGACGACCCTCCTGACGAATCTGCAGAAGGTCAATAGTAGCCTAATGCTATGACCGGGTGCCTGCGCCACTCGCCTCACGTCATCTCCTCACGTAGGCTTTTTATCATCCCACATCATCACCATGGGTGAGTACGTGTAATACCGTATTTTGAGAGACCGCATTCACGTTACTTTTATTACAGTATTCTGTCATAATTGTTCTATTTTATTTTTACTTATTGTTATTAACCTCTTACTGTGCCCGATTTGTAAATTAAACTTTATCATAGGTATGTATGTATGTATATATAGGAAAAGACATAGTGTGTATATACATAGTGTGTACATATATATGTGTGTGTGTGTGTGTGTATGGTTTGGGACTATCTGTGGTTTTAGGCATAGGCATCTACTGGGGGTCCTGGAATGTAACCCTTGGATAATGCGGGGACTACCGAAAATGGAAGTGTATGTGGTCTTTTGTGACTGGCTTCTTTTACTTAGCATAATGTTTCAATATTTACCCATTTTGTAGCATCAGCATTTCATCCTTTTTTATGGCTGAATAATATTCCATCATTTGGATATGGATATATCACAATTATCAGTTAATGGACATTTGGGTTCTTTTTGACTTTTTAGCCATTATAAATAATGCTATGAACGTTTGCATTCAAGTTTTTATATGGACATGTCTTCATTCTCTTGGATATGATATCCCTACAAGTGGAATTTCTGGCCAAATGATAACTCTATGTTTAACTTTTTGACAAACTGCTACACTGTTTTCCAAAGCAGCTACACCACTTTACATTCTTGCCAGCAACAAATGAGGGTTCTGATTTCTCTGCATCCTTGCTAACACTTGAGATTATCTGAAATTTTTATTCTAATGGATATGAGGTGGGTGTCACCAGTTTTTGAAGCATCTCAACTATTGGAGTGTGAAGATAATTTTTTTCTAATAACTGCTCTCCAGTTGTGTTAAGTTGATCTCCCCTTTCTTCCTTTTCACAATAGCTGTCCCTTCATCAACATCTGGACCAGATTATTACAAGTTTTCAGCTATTTCCAGTTATTAGAAGTGTTTCATTTCGGTATTAAAAACTGAATCCTATTCACTTAAAAAATGCAATCTCATATCTGATTCAATACTTTCTCTGGGTGGCTCAGTCGGTTGAGCATCAGCCCTCTGCTCAGGCCATGATTCCAGGGTCCTGGGATCGAGTCCCACATTGGGCTTCCTGCTCAGTGGGGAGCCTGCTTCTCTCTCTGCCTGCCACTTCCCCTGCTTATGTGCTCTCTCTCTGACAAATAAATAAAGCCTTTAAAAAAAAAGAGAGAGAAAAAAAGACTTTTTCTCCCAGAACTGTCTCTAAATTTTTTTTTTAAGACTTATTTATTTATTTGACAGAGAGATCAAGAGAGCACAAGCAGGGGGAGCGGCAGAGGGAGAGGGAGAAGCAGGCTTCCTGCTGAGCAGAGAACCCAATGTGGGGCTCCATCCCAGGACCCTGGAATCATGGCCTGAGCAGAGGGCAGACACCTAACTGACTGAGCCACCCAGGTGCCAATCTAAACGTTTTTGTTTTTGTTTTTGTGGGGAGATGGGGGAATGGCTGTGTCATCAGTCACCCTGTCTTCTTTTCTGTCCTGAGTTCTGGCTTCTCTGTTGGGGAATGAGAAGGCACCCTTCTCCTTATTTGGTGGGAAGACACCGTGGGTTTGTGCACCTTCTTCAGATAAGGCAGCTGGCTGTTAGCGCCCTCTGTGTGGAGAACACCTGAAATGCAGCTTGTCTTTGGAATATTTCATTGAGTTCTTTGGGGGCCCTGTGGGACCTCCTCACCATACAAATCTCTCTGTTGGAGACCTGGTTCCACCTGATGTCTCCTTCCACCAGCCCTGACACCCTGCCTGAGCAGCCCCCCTCACAGACCCTCCCAGTAAAGGTCTCCGGCTTGGATCTCCAGTCGTAATGAGGTCTTGGCAGGGGAGAGGGACTCAAGGACTGGGGTGGGAATAGTCTTTCCCTGTGGTCACTGTGTGCTTCCAAAGGCTGAGCAACCCACACCTCTCCTTCATTTCTTTGCTCCCACTGACTGCAGTGGGTGGGAGTGGCAGGGGGAGGTGAGTATTGGGACAGAAACCCCTCAGAAGTCCCTGTGAGCTGTCCCCACCACTGGGGACTTTCTGAACTGTGAATGTAGGGGAGTTTACTGCTTTTCCCTCTAGGCTTTGGACCTCAACAGTGATACCAAGAAAAAGAACAGAATCCCACCTTCCCTCATTACTTTCTGTTCTGTGGGGGCAGGGAAGAGCTTCTCTAGCACACCTGGGGCAGGGGAGCAACAGCCCCTTCCCAGGAAACTCAGGCTAGGCAAATAGTCAGTGACTTCTGTGGTTGTAAACTCCAATGACATTCAAGTGAAAATGTAGGAAATGCCTTTCTGAGGCGGAGGTCATAATTGCAGAAGCAGATGCAGAGTTAGAGGCACGGGTGGCTGAGAACGCCCTCCAGAGCAGCCCAACGTGCTCATCTTACCCCTTCTCAGCACTCGCACACCCAGCCTGGATGGGGTCAGTTGGCATCTGCTGTTTCCTAGGCTGTTTCTCAGGGTGCTAGCATGCCGACTAGGACCAACCGGAGTCACATTGCCTAGCTTCAAACCCCTGGCTGTGAGAGCTCCAGAGCGTCATTGAACATTTCCAGGCTTTGGGTTTCTCATCTGTCCAATGGGAATATTAATATTGTTGACCTCACAGGCTTGTGGGGACTGAATGCATATGTGTCTTAGTCCATCAGACTGTTAGAACAAACTACCATAGAGTGGGTGGCTTATAAACAGCAGAAAGAGATTTCTCATAGTTCTGGAAGCTGGAAGTCCAAGATCCAGGTGTCAGCAGATTCATTGTCTGGTGAGAGCTCTCCACCTTGTTCTTGGTGACCGTTTCTTGCTGTGTCCTCATGTGGCAGAAGAGACAAGAGAGATCTCTGAAGTCTCTTTTAAAAGGGAACTACTCCCATTCACGAGTGCTCCACCCTCATGACCTAATCACCTCCCAAAGGCCCACCTCCCGATACCGTCACATAGAAGGTTAGGATATAACACTTGAATTTGGGGAGGATGCAGGCATTCAGCAGCAATGTGCTTGTTTGGTGTCTTGTACAAATTAAGCACTCAATTCTTCCTCCCCTATCTCCATCACAATTTGCTCTTAGTGAATAATTTAATATATGAATTTAAATCACTACCTTCACCAACTGCAGAATGAAAAACTATTTCCTGGTATAGAGGAAACCAGGCGGTAAGGGGGGAGGAGAGCGGCTGTGTGGAGAGGTGTGGCAGCAACTCTCAGAAGCTTCTTGCCCTGGCGACCAGTTTGCCTCTCCCGCCATCTCACCAGGGCTGCTCCCTACCCGTGATCTCACGGACACAAGACAGAATAGAGATGCAAGAAGAGATCTCATGCTTGAGGATGGCTGGTCTGGAGCTGTATTACAGAATTCAAATCCAGCCTGACTCAGGTGATAGAACAGTAACAAGAAGGAGATATTAAAAAAAAAAACAAAAAACTTCTGCATTGTATTTAGATACAGAAAGTGGAAACACTTTTAATTATGTTTAAATTTATTATAAACTTCTTCAGAAGGGAAATCAAATTATAATTGCCCATTACAAAAAGGAAGACCTCTGGGATCGTGTGAGGCAGGAAAACAATTTTGAAATGTTTATTTGGAGTTAACATCTCAATTTATGATAAGTCATAAATACCATTAATGAACTACGAGTATCTCCTGCTTTTATCAAGTTTTATGACCTTCTACAACTTTCTTAAATAACTTTCACACTTAGACCTCTATACAAATAATGGGATATCGTTTAGATGAGTAAAAACGAGCTCTGTAACAAGAAAGTAATGTAGGAAAGGCAATCTGACACCTAAATACAGAGCCAAGTGTGGTTATGTCTCATCTTCCTTAGGACCTTCACCTCTGTTAATCATCAAGCTAACTAAAACCTCTTTGCTTAGTTCAGAAACTTGAATATTTAGTTTTCTTATCATTTTACATCTTTATTTGAAAAGTGCTTCTGGGTCCAAAGAAATGGTTTCCATAGTTTCCTCTTAGTTAGATAGGGTTTTTGTATCAGAGGGAGAGAGAAGTTCTCATTTATTGGATCTGCCTTGTCCTGTTTCATCCCAGCAGGCCGTAGTAAGCCCTCAACCACTGGCATGTGGCTTTACCTCCCTGCAATCAGGAAGAGCACATCAGGTCAGACTATCAAAAATTCTGGCTGCTTTTTATGTAAGGGCTGGAGTCAGTCTCTGATGCCTCGGTGACTGCATGAACAGTGTCTCCTGCATCCACACCCCTTTGTGCTATATCCAGATGTCCACCTGCCTATCTTGCTTGGTAGAGCAGGCTCCTTTGTCATCTTTGTTCCACGAAAGCAGAGGGATTTACGAATTATGCTCCAGTTGTGAATTATGTTGCCTGGGGCCTGTCCTTTCCCTGATACTGCATCCTACCAGCTTCTACTTAGGCAACGCCTGGCTGTGTCCCTATGTTGACTGACTTCTCTTTCTTGGCAGTGTGAAATGATTTGACTTTCCCCACGCCCCACTCACATATCTGCTTATCATCTCTGAAGCCATACCACATTACCATGATCTGTTTAATTATCAGTGCCTGGCCTGGAAGGGGACAGGTTGCCCACATGGACGATATTAATAATTGTCATATATTTCTTGTGCTTTCTTTTTCTCTACACACACACACACACACACAATTTAATCTGAAATATACAACATTATAATTAACATTATAATTACAATTATATGTAATTATATAATTATATAATTATATGTAATTATAACATTATAATTAACATTATAAATAAATAAATAAATAATAAATATAAATTATATATATAAGTATATATATATAAATAATAAATAAATAAATAAATAAAGGATCCTGGGATCAAGCCCGTCATTGGACTCCCCCGATCAGGGGGGAGTCAGCTTCTCCCTCTCCCTTTGCCCCTCCCCTGCTCATGCTCTCCCTTTCTCACTCTCTCTCTCTCTCTCTCAAATAGATGATAGATAGATAGATAGATGATAGATAGATAAAATCTTTTAAAAAATTGTGTTCGCAGAGTCTCACTCAAGGTGGGTTGGTTCCTCATTTGCTTTGTAATTTAGGGCTATCTTCAGTGGACATTTATCTATTAGAATCATCCACAGTGTGGGATGAAATTGTGTCCTTCTATAATAGTTTTTCATTCACTTCTATTAGGGGCCCTAGGGGTATTGCCAGCTCATAAGAAATTTCCATGCTAATTTATCAGCTTGTGTTTTTCTGGATAATACTGATTGTGGAAATTTTAACTTTAAAGCTATGTGAGGTATGGGCCAGTGATTATAAATTCCCAGGGAAGATTTTTGTCCTACCCAGATCTCAGAGGCAGATAGGTATCCTCTTTTCTCCCTGTGCTTAGGGGTAGTTGTTTTTTTTTTTTTTCCTAGTCTACACTATCACCAAGACTATTGTCCTTTGATGGTCCTAGCTTCATACGGGCTTTTAAGTTTCATCTCCTTACTTTCTTAGGCTGAAGGTCTCATCTCACAGTGTCCTCAGATAGCATTAAAACCAAAGCTGAGACCTGATTTGTGACCCAGGATGTGATCTATTCTGGAGACTGTTCCATGTGCACTAGAGAAGAATGTGTATTCTGTTGCTTTGAGATGGAATGTTCTGAATATATCTGTGAAGTCCATCTGGTCCAGTGTGTCCTTTAAAGCCTTTATTTCCTTGTTGATCTTTTGCTTAGATGGTCTGTCCATTTCAGTGAGGGGGATGTTAAAGTCTCCTACTATTACTGTATTATTGTTGATGTGTTTCTTTGATTTTGTTATTTTTTTTAAATTAAATTTTTATTTTTTTCAGTGTTCCAATATTCATTGTTCATGCACCACACCCAGTGCTCCATGCAATATGTGCCCTCCTCAATACCCATTACCAGGCTCAGCCAACCCCCCACCCCCTCCCTTCCAAATCCCTCAGTTTGTTTCTCAGAGTCCACAATCTCTCATGTTTCATCTCCCCATCTGATTTCCCCCAATTCACTTTTTCTTTCCTTCCCCTAATGTCCTCCATGTTATTCCTTATGCTCCACAAGTAAGTGAAACCATATGATAATTGACTCTCTCTGCTTGACTTATTTCACTCAGCATAATCTCCTCCAGTCCCATCCATGTTGATACAAAAGTTGGGTATTCATCCTTTCTGATGGAAGCATAATATTCCATTGTATATGTGGACCATATCTTCTTTATCCATTCGTCTGTTGAAAGGCATCTTGGCTCTTTCCACAGTTTGGTAATTGTAGCCATTGCTGCTATGAACATTAGGGTACATATGGCCCTTCTTTTCACTACATTTGTATCTTTGGGGGTAAATACCCAGTAGTGCAATTGCAGGGTCATAGGGTAGCTCTATTTTTAATTTCTTCAGGAATCTCCACACTGTTTTCCAAAGTGGCTGCACTAACTTACACTCCCACCAACAGTGTAAGAGCGTTCCCCTTTCTCCACATCCTCTCCAACACTTGTTGTTTACTGTCTTATTGATTTTGGCCATTCTAACTGGTGTAAGGTGGTATCTCAATGTGGTTTTGATTTGAATTTCTCTGATGGCTAATGATGATGAACATTTTTTCATGTGTCTGTTAGCCATTTGTATGTGTTCTTTGGAGAAATGTCTGTTCATGTCTTCTGCCCATTTTTTGATGTGATTATCTGTTTTTTGAGCGTTGAGTTTGAGGAGTTCTTTATAGATCTGGATATCAGCCCTTTGATTGTAGTGTCATTTGCGAATATCTTCTCCCATTCCATGGGTTGCCTGTTTCTTTTATTGACTGTTTCCTTTGCTGTGCAGAAGCTTTTTATCTTGATGAAGTCAAGTCATTTTTGCTTTTGTTTCCTTTGCCTTTGGAGATATGTCTTGAAAGAAGTTGCTGTGGCTGATGTCGAAGAGGTTACTGCCTATGTTCTCCTCTAGGATTTTGATAGGTTCCTGCCTAATGTTGAGGTGTTTTGTCCATTTCAAGTTTATCTTTATGTATGGTGTAAGAGAATGGTCGAATTTCATTCTTATGTATATAGCTGTCCAATGTTCCCAACACCATTTATTGAAGAGACTGTCTTTTTTCCATTGGATATTTTTTCCTGCTTTGTCAAATATTATTTAACCATAGAGTTTTGGGCCCATATCTGCCTTCCCTTTGAGATCAGGAACATGACAAGGATGCCCACTCTTGCCACTGTTCTTCAACATGGTACTAGAAGTCCTAGTGACAGCAATTGAACAACAAAAAGAAATAAAAGGCATTCAAATTGGCAAAGAAGAAGTCAAACTCTCTCTTCGCAGATGACGTGATACTTTATATCGAAAACCCAAAAGACTCCACCCCCAAACTACTAGAACTCATACAGCAATTCAGTAGTGTGGCAGGATACAAAATCAATGTACAGAAATCAGTTGCTTTCTTATACACTAACAATGAAAATATGGAAAGGGAAATTAGAGAATCGATTCCATTTACTATAGCACCAAGAACCATAAGATATCTGGGAATAAACCTAACCAAAGCGGTAAAGGATCTGTACTCAAGGAACTACAGAACACTCATGAAAGAAATTGAAGAAGACACAAAAAGGTGGAAAAGCATTCCATGCTCATGGATGGGAAGAATAAACATTGTTAAAATGTCTATACTGCCCAGAGCAATCTATACTTTCAATGCCATCCTGATCAAAATTCCATCGGCATTTTTTCAAAGTGCTGGAACAAACAATCCTAAAGTTTGTATGGAACCAGAAAAGACCCCGAATTGCTAAGGAAATGTTGAAAAAGAAAAACAATGCTGGGGGCATCACGTTGCCTGATTTCAAGCTTTACTACAAAACTGTGATCACCAAGACAGCTTGGTATTAATTGGTTTATATAATTGGCTGCTCCCATATTAGGGGCATAGATATGTAAAATTGTTATATCTTCTTGTTGGACAGAGCCTTTAAGTATGATATAACGTTCTTCCTCATCTCTTATTATAGTCTTTGGCTTAAAATCTAATTTATCTGATATAAGGATTTGCCACTCCAGCTTTCTTTTGATGTCCATTAGCATGGTAAATTGTTTTCCACCCCCTCACTTTCAATATGGAGGTATCTTTGGGCCTAAAATGAGTTTCTTGCAGACAGCATATCCATGGGTCTTGTTTTTTTAATCATTCTGATACCCTGTGTCTTTTTTTTTTTTTAATTTTTATTTTATTTTTTCAGTGTTCCAAGATTCATTGTTCATGCATTACACCCAGTGCTCCATGCAGTACGTATCCTCCTCAATACCCACCACCACCCTGTGTCTTTGATTGGGACATTTAGCCCATTTACATTCAGGGTAACTATTGAAAGATATTAATTTAGTGCCATTGTATTGCCTGTAGGGTGAGTGTTACTGTATATTGTCTCTGTTCCTTTCTGGTCTGTTACTTTTAGGCTCTCTCTTTGCTTAGAGGACCCCTTTGAATATTTCCTATAGGGCTGGTTTGGTGTTTGCAAATTCTTTTAGTTTTTTGTTTGTCCTGGAAGCTTTTATGTACGTATGTATGTATGTATGTATTTTTTCAGTGTTCCTGGAAGCTTTTTATTTCTCTTATTTTCAATGACAGCCTAGCTGGATATAGTATTCTTGGCTGCATGCTTTTCTTGTTTAGTGTGCTCTGAATGTATCATGACAGTTCTTTCTGGCCTGCCAGGTCTCTGTGGATAGGTCTGCTGCCAATCTAATATTTCTACCATTGTATGCTACAGACCTCTTGTCCCAAGCTGCTTTCAGGATTTTCTCTTTGTCACTGAGACTTGTAGGTTTTACAATTTAGATGGGTGTTGACGGGGTGTTGACCTGTTTTTATTGATTTGGAGGGGGTTCTCTGGGCCTCCTGGATTTTGATGCTTGTTCCCTTCCCCAAATTAGGGAAGTTCTCTAGTATAATTTGCTCCAGTATACCTTCTGCCCCCCTCTCTCTTTCTTCTTTTTCTGGAATCCCAATTATTCTAATATTGTTTCATCTTATGGTATCACTTATCTCTCTTGAATTCTCCCCCTCGAGGTCCAGTAGTTGTTTGTCTCTCTTTTTCTCAGCTTCTTTATTATCCATCATTTGGTCTTCTATGTCACTAATTCTCTCTTCTGCCTCATTTATCTTAGCAGAAAGAGCCTCCATTTTTTTATTGCACCTCATTAATAGCCTTTTTGATTTCAAGTCGGTTAGATTTTAGTTCTTTTAGTTCTCCAGAAAGGGATTCTCTAGTATCTTCTATGCTTTTTTCCACCCCAGCTAGGATCTCTATATCATCATTCTGAACTCTAGTTCTGACATCTTACTAATATCCTTATTGATTAGGTCCCTAGCCATTGGTACTGCCTCTTGTTCTTTTTTTTGAGGTGAGTTTTTCTGCCTTGTCATTTTATCCAGAAAAGAATAGATGAATGAGAGAAAAAAATACTAAAAGTGTAGCAATGACCCCAGAAAAATATACACTAGCCAAATCAGAAGAGCCCTGAAACCAGTGGGATAGGAAAATTATATATATATATATATGGGATAGAACAGAGCCACACATTTGATTTTGGGTATATTTTTGTTAGGAGAAAACACCTCTCAAAATTCTAAAGAAAGAAAAACTTATATATACATACAAAAATAAGGGTAAACACGATGAAGGGATGGACTATGACTGTAAAGATGAAAATTAAAAAAGATTCTAAAAAAGGAATTGATAAGATAAGAAGTTGGTTGAAAAAAGAAAAAAGGAAAAAAAAACACGAAAAGGAGAGAATGTGATCAGGCTGGAGACTAGAACAAAGCCAAGTGCTAGGTTTAGGTTATACTTTGATCTGTCAGAAGAAACTGTATCCCAAAATTTTAAAGAAAGAAAAACTTACATGTATACAAAAAATAAGGTTAAATACAATGAAGGGATAGAATATGACTATAACAATGAAAATTAAAAAAGATTTTTAAAAAGGTATTGATAAGGTAAAATAGTTTACAAGGTTAAAATAGGAAAGAGGAAAAATTAAAAAAGAATAGAATAAGAAAAAATAAAAATAAAAGAATTTAACTTTGAAAGACTAAAGGCTCATGGGGAAAAAGCCATGAATTCTTTGTGTTACATTCCCCTATCTCTGGAGTTACGCAGTTCTTGTTGATAGGTGAACTTGGTCTTGGCTGGATATTCTTACTGATCTTCTGGGGGAGGGGCCTGTTGCATAGATTTTCAAGTGTCTTTGCCCGAGGCGGAATTGCACCGCCCTTGCCAGGGGCCGGGCTAGGTAATCTGCTCGGGTTCACTATCGGGAGCTTTTGTTCCCTGAACGCTTTCCGTACTGCTTTGGAGAACGGGAATGAACATGGCGGCTTCCTAATCTCCGGCCGGAGCAGCTGAGAGCTCGGGGCCCCACTCCTCAGTGCGCCCTCAGAGAAAAGCAGTCAGTCCCTCCCGTCTCCCTGGTCTCCAGCCGCACTCCGTGTTCACCTGCCTGTGACCGAGCATTTCTATCTCTGGTGCTCAGCCCGTTTGGAGTCTCCAAACCCAGCCGATTCCTGCAGTACGCTCCCATGAGGCTCCTCCCGGAGGAGGAAGGAGGGGGTCTCCCCGGATTTGCCACCTGCAGGGTCCCCGCTTGAAGAGCAGTGGCCCCACTGTGCCTCAGATCACAGTTGAAGGTAAGCCTGAGCTGAGAGACCCCTCCTTGCCTCCATCTCTGCCATTGGCTTCCTCTCTCCAATACCTGGGAGCTCTGCTGCACTCAGACACCTCCGGTCTTTCTGTGACCCCTCGGGTCCTGAGACCATACTGTCCCCGAGAGGGCTCCACACCTGCTTAGCCTCTGGAGTGACGTCTTTCAGTGGAGCTGACTTCTAAAAGTTCCAATTTTGTGCTCTGCTGCTCTATCACTTGCTGGGAGCCGGCCCCTTCCCCCACGGTCTATCTTCCTGTGCATTGCCTCAGATTCAATTCTCCACCAGTCCTACCTTCCTGAAAGTGGTCGCTTTTCTGTTCTTAGAATTGCTGCTATTCTTTTCATTGACCTCTTGTTGAGTCTGTAGGTGTTCGGCATGGTTTGATAATATGTAGCTGAATTCCTGGGACCCCACAAAATTTAGGTCCCCTACTCTTCTGCCATCTCTCTTTGCCCTTTACTCTTACCCCTTCTTCCCACTAAGTGGTATAAGAGCCTTCCTGTGACCACATAATGAATGACAAAGTAAGGATGCTGGGCTAGGAGCCTGGATCCTTGAGGACATCTTCAAGCAGTGGTTCAACCCTGGGCTGCCTAACTCTGGATTTCTTGTAATGGGAGGGAAATATACGCCTTTTGTGTAGGCACAAAATCAATTAGGTTTCCTGATGCTTACAGTAGAACCTGTTCTTAAGGCCTAAGCGGGCAGATACTGTATTGCTTCATAACAAGGGCTTGCAACTGCTTGAGTAATTGGAAAGACAAAAGAGACATGCTCATGTCTGTAACCTCAGCTGGTTATATGGATCATACAGTTTTAGGTATTATCTCATTATTCACAGAATAGCACTATGACAGAAGCAAGGCAGGCCTGATCCATACTTGATACGCTTGGACACCAAAGCCCAGAGATATTCAATGAGGAAGTTTCTAATTATAAAGTAATACATGTTCATCGTATACTCAGGGGAAAACATAGAAAAGTATAGGAAGAAATTACTTGAAATCCCTCTCTGCCCCCCACAGAACATTTCCATGGATTTTATTCTGGTATTTTTCTTTTGTGCACGCACACATCAATACACACACTTTTGGAGGTTTTTTTTTTCTCAGTGACATTCCAAAGGTCACATAGATTGCCACTGTAGAAACCAGGATGGAAGCTGGGATCGTGGTGTCAAGTCTAAGAACAACAATTTGACTTAAGAGATAGTAGACTGTAGTGTAACTTATTGGTGTTCACTCTTCAAAGAATGCGAAGAGAGAGGATCTGGAGAAAGCCTGGGAAGACACCATCCGAGGACTGTGGTGGGCAAAGTGCTGCCCTGTTTCCAGTCTCCTTTGTTTCTTACTCAGAATTTTCTCTGTGGTGACCTGGATTTAGTGGAACACAGTGACCACTGTACAAAAGTTGTTTTGTTCTCCAGGTTGAGCCAGTGGTCAAGGTCTTCTGACAGGCCTTAGGGGAATGGTCAGCCATCAGAGTGGGGGCACTTCTGCCCCTTCCTGCCAGTTGGAGTCCTGGAGTCCCAGAAGGCTTGGAGAAGAAGGAAGGAGCAAGTGGAAGAAAGGGATGGTCAGAGGAGAGAAAAGGAGGGAGGAGAAAATGTCGTAGAAAAGGCAGAGCTCTGTAGACCCCTCATAGATGGGTTTCTTCCATCCCTATACCCCATTCAGGCTTTCCTGGGCCTGCATTTCTGTCCCAACATGATATTAGCAGAACATACAGAGGCCTGGTTTCAACTTCTGCTTCTGCTTATTACCCGATGTGAGTTTGGCACATTCTTTAAATTCCTTGAGATTCTCTTCCCTTTTGTGTGTCCTGGGATGACAGATGAGGCTACCACAGCAGTTATTGGGGGCGAGGTGGTGGTGGGAACCTGACACTTGCTTCTTTCTGGGTAGGGATGCCTGGTGGGAAGCATTAGCATGCCCTAGCCTGCACTCAGAAGTGGGTGGAGATGGTCTTTGCTTGCTGAGTTCTTTACTCAGAGTACACAGATTCTGTCTTCTAACCTGATTGGGACAGTTCATATGTGGGAGGGAGAGAAGTCTCTCTACTGCTCTCATTTACATATGGTGGAGGCTGGTGGAAGAGAGGAGAAGGCCAGCATTTCAGATCCTCCCACAGTTCCTGCTGCTAGAAGGCAAGAGCCGGGGAGATGGACTTGAAGAACAGGAATGTGGCTGGGTTAGGGTTACCCTAACTCCAAAACCAGTGTCTAAGACATTTGCCATCACACTCTTTTTGCTCTTCATCTCTTCTTATTTCTCCTTTTGGCTCCTTTTGCAAGTATGTGTCCTTTTCTTTCTCCAAAGTGGCTTTCTGCACCTGCTAAAACATGTCAACTCCAGAGGGTTACATGTTACAGCCTCAGTGACCAGAGAGGGCCTGACCTGATTTCCTCTCTGGTCCCAATTCTAAAAATTCTAGGAAAAGGTCTTACTGGCTGAACCTGGATTGGATGGCCACACTTTTTTTTTTTTTTTTTTGGATGGCCACACTTTGACCAATCACCTAGGGTCATGTAAAAACTCTGCGGTCCCTCAGGATCCAAATGGATGGATAAGGGGGTGGGGATTTAGGTTAAAAGGTGCTAGGAGGCAATGCCATTCATGTTCACTAGGGTAATTCACATGTATGGAGTGTTTTGGGGGGAAATGTGGGAGGGAGGGGGAAATCTCCAGAAAAAGCTGGACAATGAGACACCCCCAGAGTCACCCAAATAAGGATATGTTGAACAGGGAGGTCTGATAGTCAATCTAAAGGTGTTTTCTTTGTCGGGATATAAAACTACTCTGTGTCCTCAAACATGCTGCAAAGCCTGCCCTATGGTTTTGATGCCCATATGAGTGATTTGGGTGAAGTAAGTGTCTGCATCTTACCTCCTGACTGGTGCCTGGTAGAAGGGAGAGTTAAGTTGTAGGATGTGGGTATGGTGAGGTGATTGTGCTTGGAACTAGAATTTGCTTCAAGAATGGGAACTCCCTTGAAAATAGCAACGGGTTTTCCATAGAGTGACGGGAGCTGCTTGAGCCAACTTTAGTTAAGTACCAGTGGCCTGGGGACTCAGCTGACATTTGTGTTAATATGCAAAATGGATGTAGACTCTATATCACAAATAAGAAATAAATAATGTAACATGCACAGAGTTCAGTGTTTAATAAATGTGTAGTAAACAGTAGTTCCTGCCTCCCTCACCTATGCTACTCCCAATATTCAGGGACATGATTTTATTTTATTTTTTCTAATTTTTATTTTTTTAAGATTTTATTTCTTTATTTGAGAGAGAGCACGAATTGTGGCAGAAGCAGAGGGAGATGGAGAAGCAGACTCCCCACTGAGCAGGGAGCCCAACTTGGGGTCCTGATCCCAGGACCCTGAGATCATGACCTGAGCTGAAGGCAGATGCTTAAATGACTGAGCCAACCAGGTGCCCCTGGGGACATGATTTTAAATGCTTTTTAAGATTTACTTTTGTGTGAAAGAAAATATTTTTGAAAGGGTGAGGGTTTTGGAAGTAGAGAGACCTAAATTTTCATCCATTTTTGCCCTGTGCTGAGCAGTTTCTGCAATTTACATAACCTCTTAGATATCTCTCTCTGCATCTACATCATGGGGGTAATGATGCCAACCTCAGGGTATGGGTATAGCAGTTAGATGAGAGAAAGAATGCAAACACTCCAGTGCCTGATGCACTCATTGGTGCCCACTAGACAGCAGTTCCATCCACTTCCCGTGTTTCTTTCTCATTTCCTCAACTTTGTTAACAAGCTCCTTTAGGGCAGAAGCCAAGTTTAATAATAACATGGAATAGTTTTGTTTTAAGCCCATATTTCTCGTATGATTCTTCTAATGGTCTTGTGAAGAAGACAGAACAGAGTCTTATTTCTTCTACTTTAAGGAGGAGCTGACTGAGGCATGCTTAGCATACAGTCTAGCACATATCAGATGCTTAATGTTTGTTGAGTGAATGTTGAATGAATTCTACACATGTAGGCACTCTGTGACTACTTATTGAATCCATCCACTTCTTTATTCATTCATCAAATATTTTTTGAGCACCTGCTCTGTCCCTATCTGTGAACAACAGCAAAAACCCTTGCCCCTGTGGTGCCCACTTTGTAGAGAAATAAATTAGTAAATTAATGACTAAATGGATTGAGAAGAGAAGGAAGTATTGTTGCTTGGATTCCAGACTGAATGTTTGTGCCCTTCAGAATTTGTGTTGAAACCCAATCCCCAATGTGATTGTTTAGGAGAAGGGGACTTGGGGACATGATTAGGTCATGAAGGTGGAGCCCTCATGAATGGGATTAGTGCCCTTGTAAAAGAGACCCCAGGCATCTCTCTGGTCCCTACAACCATATGAGGCACTCTCTGTGAACCAGGAAGACATCCCACACTCAACACCAAATCTGCTGGCACCTTAATCTTGGACTTCCAGCCTCCACAACTGTGAGAAATGAATGTTTATAGTTTAAGCCACCCAGTGTGTGGTAGTTTATTATAGCAACCTGAATGGATTACGATACCAGTCCTAGGCATTTTATTTCTGACCTTTCAAAAAGGATATGTGCAGAATTTTAGAATGATAGATATAGAAGGTACTTTGGAGTAACATCTAGTCCTGTCAAATATATTTTTTAAATCCTGAGAATACTGTGTTCTAATGAGAACTTATTACAGATAGCCGATTTCTTTCTTTTTTTTTAAAGATTTATTTATTTATTTATTTACTTATTTATTTGTTTATTTATTTATTTATTATTTATTTATATATAGCCTGAGCAAGGGGAGGGGCAGAAGGAGAGGGAGAAGGAGAATCTCCAGCAGATTCCACGCAAAGCCTGTCTCCTGAGATCAGGATCTGAGCTGAAACTGAGTTGAATGTTCAACCAATTGAGCAACCCAGGTGCCCCTACAGATAGCCAATTTCTAAAGCAGATACAAGAAGTGTTTCTTTTATTTCCAGTTCCTTAAAAATATTCATTGGCTCTCAATCTCATTCTGGCTACCATTCCACTTCTCTACTTCTAAGACTTGAGAAGGTATATTACATACATCCCCTGTCTCCATTCTCTATGCTCCCACTCCCTCTCCAACCCACCCCTGTCGGATGGCATACGTATCTTCCATCAGAACTGCTCTGGGCACAGTTGTCCAAGACCTCCGTCTGTATGGCCCTCTTCTGTTCTCATTGTAATTGACCTCTCAGCAGCTGTGACATAACTGCTTCTTCCTAGAAACACATTCCCCTTTGGTGTCTATGGGAACATTCTCTCCTGTCTCCTCCCAATTTGTCTGATGTTCCTCCATCTTCTCTGTTGGCTCTCCTCTTCTGTGTTTTCAGTTTCCTATGAGTCAGTCTTAGGTCTTCTTCTCATTTACCTCCACAGACACTTCCTAAGCAATCTCATTGATGCCCTCAGTTTTAAATATCATCTATATTTTGAGATCTTCTAAAATTCTACCACCAGTCCAAATTTCTGAAGAACCTCAGACTTAAATATTGAAATGCCTGCTTACCACTATGATTTCTCGCAGTAACTCAGAATTAGTTACCCGATGTGAGCTCTCCATCTCTACCCTTTTCAAATTGTTTAACTCCAGTTTGCCCTCGCAGTAAATGAGCCCCCTGCCCCAAGCAGCCACCAGTTCAGTCCCGGGGAATGCCCCATGATTCATCCTTCTCCCCCAAAACCAACACCCACTCCTACAAGCCCATCTCTTTCCTCCTCCTAAATATACTTCCCACTTGTCCAGTTTGTCCATTTCCACAGCCA
Source organism: Potos flavus (assembly GCA_028534135.1). Taxonomy (NCBI): domain Eukaryota; kingdom Metazoa; phylum Chordata; class Mammalia; order Carnivora; family Procyonidae; genus Potos; species Potos flavus. The sequence continues at coordinate 84,075,401 of CM052898.1, read as the reverse complement.
CTTCTTGCTTTCAGCCCCATCAACTTGCTAGATCACTGCAATGAGCCCCTTACCAAATTTCCCTGTTTCCAGTCTATTAAAATACAACTAATTTAATAGTATGCTGAGGTTTAAAGATCCTTCAGTGCCCTTGCAGGACCTCATTGTAAAACTCCTTACCAGGGTGTGGCAGGCCTTCTTTCTGGGTGAGGAACTCTCACTGTGCCCACTATACATACCCTAGTCACACTAACTTCTCTTGGTCTCCTACACAGGACAGAGTCTTCCCAGTTTTAGGGCCACTGTGTGCACACCTCCCTCCCCAGGTCTGGGACCTTTTCCTTACTCCTCCTGCCTAGGTCTGTTTCAGTCTTGGTCATGGCTAAGCGGTGCCTCCTCTGAGAACCTTCTCTAAACATCCTATCTGAATAGCTGCCTAATTTTCTTTGTTACTTCACCCTGTTGGTTTCCTTCATGGCACTTGTTACAATTTGTAGTTATTAATCTGTTTACAGGTCGATCCTCTGCCTCTCTTACTAGATTGTGTACCCACAAGGATAGGGGCCACTTGTGCTTTGGTTATCGTGAAGTACCTAATGCAATATATACTTGTTGAATCAATAATAATGGATGACGTCCAAGCCAGAGGGTTGGACTTCTGGCCTACAGTCACCTTCCTACCAGTGACTGTAGAGGCTACTGTTTTGGTTGCCCAACACCTGTTCCTCTTATTTAGTCTGAAAACATACCCAGCAGGGAGTAGATGGAGCATGTTGACCTGGTTGGACCAGCAGTGGTTCTCCATGGTCTAGGAATGGGCGTGTGACCCAAGTCTGGTCAACTACAGTCTGCCTCCAAAGTTCAGCTAAGTGAGGCTGGCAGGAAAAGATTTTCTTGCCTCGTTAGTTGTGAGGCTGTAAGGATGTTAGCTTGGAGCTGCTGAGACAGCTGGTCTGAGAGAACAAAGCCAGAGATGCAGGGACAAGAAGCAGAGAGTGAGAGAGTCCTGATGTGTCCCTATTGTGGGCAGCTCCCTGAGCATGCTCAGACCCTGGAAGACCCTGTAATGCTAGCTCGTTACCCCTGACATTTCCCGTCCTTGACACACACGCTCATGAAAACCGTGAATATCGAGAAGCAAGTTTCTTCTGGATAAACATCAAAGCCTTTTATTTTCAATATTTTTTTTTTTTCTTTGAGCTGCTGGGAGACTTTCTTCTTCATTACCAGTGTCACACAGAGAGCTTGTATGCCACAGGCTTTGATCTAAAACTGTTGAAAGTGAAAGCAGCTGCTTTTGCTGAGCAGTCTCACCCCAGGTGCCCCCCTTCCCTCAACATGCCTGGATAATGAAATGCAAATAGTTTGGCCAGGGCTCTGCTGGTGGAGGATGCCCTGCCTGCCTCAGCAAATACTGGGGTGTCTGTCTAAGCTTGTCTCTCACCACCTCTCCAAATGGTCTTTCCTACCTCCAGCCGCCCCTTCCCTGCTGTTCCAAACACCTGAGACCTTGAATGTCCACATGACCTTGAATTTTCCCCCTTGTTATTACATGCATTTAAGCCTTCACTGTCATTTCACTTCCTTACTATGTCCACTCCCGTCCCGGGGGCTCACTGCCCAGTGCCCCCCAGTCACCTAGTGATTGCTGCCTGAGTAACTTACACCTTCCAAGCTCCAGCTCCTCATTCCCCCTGTCTAGTCCCTTAGTCTCAGCAGCCTTCTGTCATGTTGAAGACTACCAGGTATAAGGTGAAGGTCCTTCTGCCACCTCCACAATTCCTTGTCCAGACTCTATTTCCTGCAGTGCCCCGTCCTTCTGTCTTGATCCCTGCCTGTGACCTTAAGACTTATCTTGACTTTTCTCTCTAACTTGCTCTATAGATCCAGGCAGCAACCCTGTCCTGGCGATTGTTGATTGATTGTTTCATTCAATCCAATTACCAAGGACTCTCTGTCAGGTCTTGTGTAGGCGCCAGGGAGACAGAAAATAGAGCTGCTGTCTCTCGGTCTGTCGCTTGGGCCGCTGAGGCAGAACAGCTATGCCCCTAGCCCAAGGCTATATTAAAGCTCCCTAAACTGCCTTTTTTTGTTGTTGTTGTTGTTGTTGTGTATTTCGCTTTTCTGGCAAAAATTCATCACGGCTCTCTGTCGTCCATAGAATGAAGTCCAACTTTAGTCTAGGGCTGTGCTGTCCAATATGGTACCCGCTGGCTGCAGGTAGCTGTTGAACACTGGAAATGTGTCCACTCTGAATTGAGATGTGTGGTTAGTCTACAATACATAGAAAATTTCGAAGACCAAGTACAAAAGAAAAAAAATATATAGAAAATGCCTCACTAGGTTTTTAATTAATTACACATTGAAATAATATTTTGGATACATAAGGTTAAAGTATTTTTAAAATTAATAACTTTTACTTAAACATTTTTAATGGGGCCATTACATAACCTAAAATTAAAATTAACATGTGGCTTGATTTTCATATTTCTGTTGTCACGAGACTTCCAGAATATGAGACTTCCCATATTCTGATTCCTAGTAACTTAATATTATCTTATGTTATCCTCACAACAGGCAGATGTGGTTTGCATTTTTACATTATTTTACTGATGAAGAAAGTGAGGTTAAGTGAGGTATGAGTGACTAGATAAATGGATGTGAAAGTTAGCACCAAGAACACACATCTGAAGTCCCACAAGCCTCAGGAGAGTCCTTTGTAGCATCCCATCCATGATGCCTGCATGCCGCTGTCCTTTTGCCTCCCTCCTGCCATGCTCCAGTGGGTAAGATATGGAAAAGGGGCAATAAATCCCTAAATACCCTGGCTGGACAGACCTGATGCTGGAGGAGGGCTGACTGTGCATTATGTACATAGACTCACAAGCTAGGTGAGCTCAAGAAGAGTATCTATTTGGGATCCATCCATTGGGGATGCCACTTGGTTAGCTTCCCACTATGAGTGACTACCATGATGTAATTGGCCACCATGATGAACAGATAAAGTGAACCTTGATCTCAACCCAAGGTGGAGATCTCTGGTGGCAGATTTCTGGGGCTTTGGGGGTTGCTCCTTGTTTTATTTATTTTTAATCAATTAATTAATTATGTTCAGTTAGCCAACATATAGTACATCATTACTTTTTGATGTAGTGTTCTCCTTATTTTAGAAGCTGGTGGGTGAGCAACTGAGTTAATCAAGAGTGGCCCCAGGGTCTGCAGGAGTCAATGGGAAGCAGGGCCATGTAGCTTAAGAGGACCTCCTAATAAGCGAAAGACTTGAGGCAGCCAACCAGCTGTTAGGAGGTGGAGTTGGGTACTCACCAGCACACTGCACTGCCTCCCAGAGAAGAATTCTCACCTTCTATAAACCTTTAGTACCAAGGGTACTTCCATGCATATAGTGGGGTTCTGTATGACACATCAGGGAGTTGCAATTTAACCTCAAGATATGGGGAACCATTGGAGAGTTCTGAGTAGGGGAGTTAGGTGTGGAGTTTTAAAGCCAGAATCTAAGTGAGAAATTAAGCATGTCTAGAACATGAATTGAACAGGACTGCCCAAAGCCCATTGCCATGATGCCTTTAGAGATTCTTGAACAAGTTTATTTGAGGGGAAAAAGGACCCAGGCATGATGAGCTGGACTCTTGGTTTCTGGAAGCATGGAGCAATCCCATGCATTACGGTCTCTTTCATTCATACCAAAGGATGTGCAATGCCTGACAGTCCTGTTTGTGTCGAATTAGCTGGCAGATGCCCAACGACGATGGCTGGCAGGTAGGTGTCTGGTGGGTGTGGGTGGGGCAGGAGTGGTGTCAGCCAGTAGTCAACTACCTCTGTTGTTGAGGAGCACGCGTGATACAGCCCGTGGAAGAACCAGACCTGGTCAAGGGTATCTTTGCAGGGAGTTTGAGTTCCTGCATGAGAAGGCTGGAATGCCAGGAGCCAGTGAAGCTTGAGACATTTTTGTTTATGTGGCTCCATCTGCCTCCATAAGCTCAGGATATTTGGAGATTCTGAGTTTCCTAGCGGTTGGAGAACCCTTAATTGTATTTTGATATCCAAGGTGGGGGTGGGAGGAAGAAGGGAGCTGTGACATGGCTCAGTATTGGTGGCTAATTTCCTTGGGAACCCATAGAAGAATTCCTGATTCTGGGAGACTTTCAGGGCCTTTTCCTCTTTCTCTGATCACAAGACAGCTTCTCAGTTTTGACAGAGAAGTGTATTCAAAGAACTGCCTATTCAGAATTAATCTTCCAGTTGGCCTGACCCTGCTCCGATGGCTGGCGTAAGCTCTTCTGTGGCACGCCACCCAGGAATGGATAAATGGACAGTCAGGGGCAAATAGCTTCATAGTTAACTGAGTGTAACTTTAAAAAAAAAAATTGTTTTTTGCATTTGAGACAAAAATGGAATTGCACTGGCCAGTGCTAACTCAGTGACATTTACTTTTTTTTTTTTTTTTTTTTAGTTTTTGCATTTGAGACAAAAATGGAGTAGCACGTGGCGGTGATAACTCAGTGTCATTTCTCCATTCTCTTTGTTTAGGAGGCTCCTTTCAATTTCTCACCCAGGCAACTACTCAGTCCAAACACTTTGGCTTATCTATAGGAGTCAGTAAAAAGGTAATAATGTGGATTACTCTTCTGTAATCAGTCTTTGAATTGGGAAAATTTAGAGCAGACAGAGATCTCTGAGATCCCTGGCTTGCTGAGTCTTTGCATGATGGAGAGAGCAAGTTCAAGTCTCTCTTCTCCTTTTAATTAAGTTAATTAATTAATTTATTAAACGTGGGGCTTGAACTCATGACTCTGAGATCAAGACCTGAGCTGAGATCAAGCGTTAGACCCTTAACGGACAGAGCCACTCAGGCCACACTTTTCTTATAAAGACATTAACCGCATTGTGGGTACTCCACCTTCATGACCTCATTTAAACCTAATTACCTTCCAAAGGCCCCACCTCTGAATACCATCACAAGGGAGATTAGATTTCAACATATGAGTTTTGGGGGATATGAACTTTCAGTCCACATCGCATGCCTTTATAAGGCCATTGTTAAAACCCAATGTGTGTTCTGCACTAGGAATACAGAGATGAAAGATGTGCCCCTCTCCTCAGGGAGTTTCCAGGCGAACAGATGACAGCTATGGTAATAGCAGCATCTAACTTGGCCAAACAATCCGTGAGTTTCCTGAGCTTAGCCAGGGGACAAGGAAGAAGGCAGGTGCCTCTGAATGAGATCTGAGGGGTGAGAGACATAGGCTCAGAAATCCTCTCCTCCTACCTGCTGGTCAAGAGGTCTAAAACACAGGCTGGGAATTCATTTCTCCGGCTCTCAAAGACACTTGGGAAAATGCAAATGTTGTGGGAAGGAAGCATTTTAGTTTTTTCTAGGCATTGATATTATGGCCATAGATGAACATCTGGAAGCAGCAGGAAGAAGGGAGTACTGAAGAGGGGCTGGGCTTGGGTGTGCCACAGAGGGGAGGACAGAGACATGGAAGTCACCATTATGCTGCTGCCTTGCTGGGAGAGGAAGTGTGTCTTCATGCACTTCTTTGGGTCAGATGGTTTTCTCCACACTTCTCTCTTTCCTTTCTCTCCCCTCTCTCATTTACAAACCTTTTCCATGGAAGGAGGTGATTTGTTGAAAAGAATCTATGGTGTGGGCTCACTTACTCCTCCTGACTAGTCCATAAACACCACCATTTTTATCCTCATAGGATTTTAAGTTTTCTGTTCAATGAAAATTATTGTTCCTCTCCCCTTTGAGGATTATCTCTAGTCAGTATTAAATCTAAGCTCCTGTGATGGGCCACCCGCTGTGACAGGGTACCAAAATTATTTTAGTATTAGTTTGAGTCATGTAATTGAGAATGTAAGATTTTTAAAAAATCACATATTCAGCATTAGGCTAAAAGTAGGTTGTTCCCTCCCCCCACACCCCCACTTACCATATTCCTTTGCTAAACCTCTGTCTTGCTTATCTGCAAGCTAATGTTAGCAATTCCACTATTTTCATAACATTCTGATGATTTGAAATGATTCACAAAACATCTGGAGTGGTCCCATTTAGTTGAATAATACTTCTACCATATCCCCATTTTCAAGCACCATATTATTGTTATTTTTAGTAATGGCTTTTTTTGAGATATAATTCACATCCCCTATAATTCACTCAAAGTATACAATTCAATGGTTTTCAGATATTCACAGATTTGTGCAACCATTACCACACTCAATTTTAGAACATCTTCCTCACCACAAAAAGAAATCCCATACCCATTAGCTGTAACTTCCCATTTCCCCCCAACCTCCTTAGCACCCAGCAACCACTAATCAATCTACTTTCTATCTTTATGGGTTTGCCTATTCGGATATTTCATTTAAATGGAACCACACAATAAGTGGTCTTTTGTAACTGGCTTTTTTCACTTAACATGATGTTGTCAAGGTTCATCCATGTATCAGTATATATCAGTATTTAGTATTTTTAATTTCTTTGAATTGCCTAATATAATTCCAGTGCATGGATGCTCCACATTTTATTTATCCATTCATCACTTGATGGACATTTGTTGTTTCCACTTTTTGACTCTTATGTATAAACCCATTATAAACATTTGTGTACAAATTTTTGTATGAACATGTATTTTAATATATGTTGACTTAGGAGTAGTATTGCTGGGTCATATGGTAACTCTATGTTTGACCTTTTGAGATATAGCCAGACTGTTTTCCAAAGCAACTGAACCATTTTGCATTCTGTTAGTGTGAGGGTTCTGAATTTCTCTACATCCTCATCAACACTTATTTATCTTTTTGCTTTTAGCTATATTAGGGGTATCAAGTTGTATCTTGTGGTTTAGATTTGAATTTCCCTCATGGCTAATGATGTTGAGCATATTTGCTCGTGTTTGTTGGGTGCTAGTATATCTCCTTTGGAGAAATGTCTATTGAGATTCCTCGCCTATTTAAAAATTTTTTTTGGTCTTTTTGTTGTTGAATTTTAAGGTATATATGCATGTGTGTGTGTATAGATACGAGTCCCTCATCAGATATATGGTTTGCAAACTTTTCCTCCTGCTCTGTGGGTTATCTTTTCACTTTATTGGTAGCATTCTTTGAGGCACAAAGGTTTTAAATTTTGATGATGTCCAACTTTAAGCTATCTTTTCTTTGTTGCCTGTGCTTTTATTCTTTTCTAAGAAACTGCTCTTCAATCCAGGTCACAAAGTGTGCCTTTGTTTTCTTCTAAGACTTTATAGTCTTAGTTCTTACATTTAGGTCTTTGATATATTTCACATTAGTTTTTGTATGTGATGTGAGGTAGGGGTCACAGGAACTGACTTTTGAACTCATCTCTTAGTCTGTTTTCTTCTTTTCAAAGTCAATTTCAGCTTTTTATCTTTAATCACTTCACTTTTTTGCTTTCATCACATTTATTTTGGTTTTTATTTTTTTTTAAAGATTTTATTTATTTATTTGACAGAGAGAGATCACAAGTAGGCAGAGAGGCAGGCAGAGAGAGAGAGAAGGGGAAGCAGGCTCCCCGCCGAGCCGAGAGCCCAATGGGGGGCTCGATCCCAGGACCCTGAGATCACGACCTGAGCCGAAGGCAGAGGCTTTAACCCACTGAGCCACCCAGGCGCCCCTATTTTGGTTTTTAAAAAATATTTTGTTTATTTATTTGGGGGAGAGAAAGCACAAGTGGTGAGGAGAGGGAGAATCAGGCTCCCAGAGAGCAGGGACCCTGACCTGGGGCTCCATCCCAGGATCCTGGGATCATGACCTGAGCCAAAGGCAGATGCTTAACTAAATGAGCCACCCAGGCACCCCTTACTTTTTCTTTTTAATTTTAAAATTATTTAAGTGGGATGCTTGATGTATTTATTTTTATTTTTATTTCTATTTGTAGAATAATTTAAATATTTGAATTGCTCCAAATTAATGGATTAAATTAATTTTATCCCACAGGTGCCAGTGCATAAAGATTTTATACATTTTGGGGGCGCCTGGGTGGCTCAGTGGGTTAAAGCCTCTGCCTTCGGCTCAGGTCATGATCTCAGGGTCCTGGGATCGAGCCCCGCATTGGGCTCTCTGCTCAGTGGGGAGCTTGCTTCCCCCTCTCTCTGCCTGCCTCTCTGCCTACTTGTGATCTCTCTCTCTGTCAAATAAATAAATAAAATCTTTTAAAAAAAAGATTTTATACATTTTGTTTTCTAGAAATTCTGAAAATTGTTTTATGCCGTCTTTGAACTAGGAATTCAGAATTAAATTTTTTTTTAAACCTACTGTTTTCTAATCTTGCTTTATAGTTCTATCATATTGTGATTAGAGAGTATTGTCCATTTCTATGTGTTAGAATCTAGCTCAGTTTTTTCTGTGACTTAAGTTGTGACTGGTTTTCATGTGTATTCTTAGAGCATTTCAGAGTATAGTGCCCAATATATATTAATCAAGTCTACTGCATATTTATGTTATTTAGGTCGTCTGCATACTGACTTAATATTCTTATTTACTGGACCTGTTATAGATTGAGACAAATTAGAATCTTCCTACCACCAATCTGTTTTTTTAAAGCTATTTCTTCTTTTAAGTGCTATAATTACTATTTTTTGTTGCTTCTATGTTCCTTGTTGCATAAGTTTTCATAAGTGTTATTATATATTCATTGCAAGTTGTACCCGTTAGCCTTGTAAACAGTGTCTTTCTTTGTATTGTTCAGTGCCTTATCCTTGTGTGATATTTAGGTTATGTCCTCTGCTTTGTTGTCGTTTGTTATGCACTTTCTTATTACACCTTTGCCCATCCTTTTCTTTGAAATTTTTCTGAACTACTTCGTTTATTACATATCTTTTTTTTTTTTATATAACTAGGGTTTAGCTTTGCTTTGTGATCATATATATAATATATTTTTAAATAAATTTTAAATAAAAATAAATAAGTAAAAATAAAAATAAAAAATAAATTAAAATAAGTTTTAAATAAATAAAAAAGTTAATCCCATATTTTACATGTTTTAATATGACAGCTATATTTGATCTTAGTATGGTATATTATTTTATATTATGTTTCTATTTAACTGTTTATTAGCAAGTTTTTATATAATGAGTTTTCTTTGCCTCTTAAAACAATGGCGGTTTCAGGAGTATTTGTATTTTTGTTCTCATGGCTACCTTTATAATTATAACTATATTTGTTAGTGCTTTATTTCTCTAGACCATAGTGATTAGTTCCTTTGTATCAGCAAGGACAAAATTAATAGACTTCGTTTTCCTACTTTCTCTCTTCAGTTACATCACTCAATTTTCATGATCTTAGTGCTTACCATTGTCATGTTAAAAATGTTTACAGGTACTCCTGTCTTGGTGTGTCAGCTTTGAATCATATTTTTTTGGCTTCCTCTATTACAAATGCAGTGATTGGCAAAGCTACTCTACTTTTCATCTTTTCTACCCCTCCCATTTTCCATTTTTTTCATTAGTTGTATCATTATGTATTTAGAACATACAACATTTACATTCTGTCACCTCAGTCCCCAGACTTGTTTAATCTTGATTTTGTGGTTGTGGTATATAATGCACATCACCTGTCTTTTTGCTATCGTTTGTCTCCTCTATTATCTCTTGTTTGGATGATGTTTGATCTCTTGAAGGTTCCTCAAGAAGAGTTCATGGGACAATATTACATAAGTTTAAAATTTCAAAATTATTAGTAGCTTTGTTTGCTTTTGCAAGGACATTTTTTGCTGGATATAGAATCCTAGGTTCACAAGTCTTTCTTTGACTGTCTTGTAGATATTAACCACATCATCTTCTTGTTTTGAATGTTGCTTTGGAGAAATCTGAGGCATGTCTGAATTTCCTCCTATTTAATGTCTTATCTCTTTGCCTGGATGCACAAAAGATTCTTTCCCTCTTTCCCTTCCTTCAGCCCTCCCTCCCCTACTTTTCCCCCGTGTTTTTTCTGCCTTCCTTTCCCCTCTTTCTCTTTCTATTTCACTCTCTCCATCCTTACAGGATATGTCTCATAGTTGATTGATCTGGTTCAATTTTCCCTGGTCTATGCTGTGCCCTTTTAATATGTAGAGCCAAATTTTTAAAAAAAGATTTATTTATTTATTTATTTATTTATTT
>CM052898.1:84046630-84064780 GCA_028534135.1 Potos flavus | reverse complement strand
TTTTTTTTTTTTAAGATTTTATTTATTTATTTGACACAGAGAAAGAGATCACAAGTAGGCAGAGAGAGAGGGGGAAGCAGGCTCCCTGCTGAGCAGAGAGCCCAATGCGGGACTCGATCCCAGGACCCAGAGATCATGACCTGAGCCGAAGGCAGATGCTTTAACCCACTGAGCCACCCAGGCGCCCCTCGATTTCTTTTTCTACTGCTTCATTATTGGTGTATAGAAAATGCAACAGATTACTATACATTGATTTTGTATCTTGAGACTTTGCTGAATTCATGTATTAATCCTAGCAATTTTTTGGTGGAGTCTTTCAGTTTTTTTACATAGAGTATCATATTGTCTGCCAATAGTGAACGTTTCATTTCTTCCTTGCCAAATCTGCTTTCCTGCCTTTTATTTCTTTTTGTTGTCTGATTGCTGAGGGTAAGACTTCCACTATGTTAAATAGTAATGGTGAGAGTGGACATCCCTGCCTTGTTCCTGACAGAGGAGGAAAAGCTTTCAGTTTTTCCCCCATTGAGGATGATATTAACTGTGGGTCTTTTGTATATGGCTTTTTGATGTTGAAGTATATTCTACCTATCCCTATTTTGTTGAGTTTTTTTTTTTATTATCAAGAATGGATGCTGTATTTTGTCAAATGCTTTTTCTGCATCTATTGAGAGGATCATATGGTTCTTATTCTCTCTTTTATTAATGTGGTGTATCACACTGATTGATTTGCGAATATTGAATCACTCCTGAAGCCTGGGAATAAATCTGACTTCACTGTGGTTATTAATTCTTTTAATATCTTGTTGGATTTGATTTGCTAGTATCTTGTTGAGAATTTTTGCATCCGTGTTCATGAGGGATATTGGCCTATAATTCTCCTTATGAGTGGGGTCTTTGTTTGATTTTGAAATCAATGTAATGCTAGCCTCCTAGAATGAATCTGGAAGTTTTCCTTCCATTTCTAATTTTGGAACAGTTTGAGAAAAATAAGTATTAATTCTTCTTTAAATGTCTGATAGAATTCCCCTGGGAAGCCATCTGGTCCTGGACTCTTGTTCATTGCAAAATTTTGATTACTAATTTAATTTCTTTTCTGGTTATGGATCTGTTCAAGTTTTCTATTTCTTCCTGTTTCAGTTTTGGTAGTTTGTATGTTTCTAGGAATTTGTCCATTTCTTCCAGATTGTCCAGGTTGTTGGTATGTAATGTTTCATAATATTCTCTTATAATTGTTTATATTTCTGTGGTGTTGGTTGTGATCTCTCCTCTTTCATTCATGATTTTACTTATTTGGGTCCTTTCTCTTTTCTTTTTGATAAGTCTGGCTAGGGGTTTATCAATTTTATTAATTCTTTCAAAGAACCAGCTCATAGTTTCAATAATCAGTTCTACTGTTTTTGTTTTTGTTTGCTTGTTTGGTTTGCTTCTAATCTTATTACTATCTTCTTCTGCTGGCTTTAGGCTTTATTCACTGTTCCTTTTCTAGTTCCTTTAGGTGTAAGGTTAGGTTGTATATTCAAGACTTTTTTTTTGCTTCTTGAGTTAGGCCTGTATTGCAGTATGCTAATCTCTTAGAACTGCCTTTGCTGCATCCCAAAGGTTTTGAACTGTTGTGTTTACATTTTCACTTGTGTCCTTGTGTTTTTAAAAATTTCTTCTTTAATTTCCTGGTTAACCCATTTATTATTTAGTAGAATGTTCTTTATTCTCCATGTATTTGTGGTCTTCCCAAATTTTTTCTTGTGGTTGACTTCAAGTTTCATAGTGTTGTGGTCTGAAAATTGCATGGTATTATCTCAATCTTTTTGTACTTGTTAAGGGCTGATTTGTGACACAGTATGTGATCTATTCTGAAGAATGTTCCATATGCACTTGAAAAGAATGTGAATTCTGCTGCTTTAGGATAGAATGTTCTGAATATGTCTGTTAAATCCATCTGGAAGCCATTGTTTCCTTATTGATTTTATGCTTAGATGATCTTTCCATTGCTGTAATAGGGTGTTGAAATCCCCTACTATTATTGTATTATTATTAATGAGTTTCCTTATGTTTGTTATTAACTGATATATATGTATCAATTATCAATCAATATAAACAGTATATCAATTGATATTTATATTTGGGTACTCCCAAGTTGGGGGCATAAATATTTACAATTATTAGACCTTCTTGATGAATAAACCCCTTAATTATGATATAATGCCCTTCTTCATCTCTTGTTATAGTCTTTGGTTTAAAATCTAGTTTGTCTGATATAAGTATGGCTACTCTGGCTTTATTTTGGCAACCATTTGCATAACATAGATGGTTCTTCATCCCCTCACTTTCAATCTGCAGATGTCTTTATGTCCAGAATGTATCTCTTACAGGCAGCATATAGATAGATGGGTCTTATTTTTTTAATCCATTCTGATACCTTATGTCTTTTGATTCAAGCTTTTAGTCCATTAACATTCAGAGTGATTATTGATAGATATGAACTTAGTGCCATTGTGTTACCTATAAAGTCGGTGTTTCTGATGATGTTCTCTATTCCTTTCAAATCTTTGTTGCTTTTGGTCCCTCCCCCCTACACACACACTCACAAATGGTCCCCTTTAAACTTTCTTTCAGGACTGGTTTAGTGGTCACAAATTCCTTGGGTTTTTGTTTTTCTGGGAAACTCTTTATTTCTTCTTTTATTCCGAATGACAGCCTTGCTGGATGAAGTATTTTTGGCTGCATATTTTTCTCATTCAGCATGTTGAATATATCATGCTACTGTCTTCTGGCCTACCAAGTTTCTGTGGACAGATCTGCTGTGAACCTGATCTGTCTTCCCTTGTAGTTTAAGGAGTCCCTGCTCTCCTCTTGCTGCTTTCAGGATTCTTGCCTTGTTTATGTATTTTGTGAATTTGACTATGATATGTCTCGGTGATGGCCAGTTTTTATTGAATTTAATGGGAGTTCTCTGTGCTTCTTGGATTTTGATGTCTGTTTCCTTCCAGAAAGGGAAGTTTTCAGCTATAATTTGCTCAAATAAACCTTCTGCTCCTTTTTATTTCTCTTTTTCTTCTGAAAGTCCTATGGTATGAATGTTAATACACTTTAGGGAGTCACTGAGTTCCCTAAATCTACATTCATGATCTAATACCCTTCTTTCCCTCCTTTTCTTCAGCTTGATTATTTTCCATAATTTTATCTTCTATATCACTGATTCATTCTTCTGCTTTGTCCATCCTCATTGTCATTGCATCCATTCAGTTTTGCATCTCAGTTACATCATTTTTTATTTTCGCCTGATTAGTTTTTAGTTCTGTTATCTCTGTAGTAAGGAATTCTCTTGTGTCTTCTATGCTTTTCTCAAGCCCAGCTAGTATCCTTATGATTATTGTTTAATTTTTTAATTTTTAATTTTTTAAGATTTTTTTATTGCATTATGTTAGTCACCGTAAAATACATCATTAGTTTTTGATGCAGTGTTCCAAGATTCATTGCTTATGTCAACACCCAGTGCTCCATGAAAGTGCTCTCGTTAATACCCACCACCAGGCTCACCCATTTCCCCACCCTGCAAAACCCTCAGTTTGTTTCTCAGAGTCCACAGTCTCTCATGATTCATCTCCCCTCTGATTTCCCCCAATTCACTGTTCCTTTCCTTCTCCTAATGTCCTCCGTGTTGTTCTTTATGTTCCACAAATAAATGAAACCATATGATAATTGACTTTTCTGCTCGACTTATTGTTTTAAATTCTGGTTCAGACATCTTACTTGTAACTGTATTGATTAAATCCCTGGCCATGATTTCTTCCTATTCTTTCTTTTGTGGTGAATTCCTCTGTCTTGTCATTTTGTCTGGGTCACTGTTTTGTTTTTGTTTTTGTTTTTGTTTTTTTGTATGACTGTTAGGAAAGCCTGTTGTATTTCTGGTCCTCAGAGTAATGGCTATATTAAGGAGAGAGAGAGAGAGAGAGAGAGAGAAGAAGCTAGATTCTAGGTGTGTTTTGGTTTACTTGTTAAAAGAAGCTAGATCCAAAAAAAAAGAAAAGAAAAGAAAAGAAAGCTAGATCCTATTTCTCCTAGAGCTGAAGCTTTGCAGCACTCTATGAGCAGTAGACTTGGTGCAGGCAAGAGGTTTGTGCTGGTCTTCTGGGGGTGGGGCCTGCTGCGCTGATTCTCAGTCCAACTTGCCCTAGTGGAGATGCACCTGTAGGGCACAGGGGTGCGAGGCTTGATATAAGTGGCTCTAGCCTCCACTGGGTGGTGCTGTTTTACTCATTGAGGTCGGTCAGTGCTGATGGGTGAGGAACGGCACAGCCCAGCTCTCTCATCCTTGGAGCAGTTTGTGCCCTTCACTCTTTAGGAAGCCCTCACAGAAGAGCATACAATCACCTGTCTTGCATCCCCAGCTTCTGCCAGATCCCTGCCTTCACCCTGTCTGTGTGTCCAAGCTGTCCACCTGCCAGGTGGCACAATACTCTCGTGTTTTATCTCAGGCATGTGGCTGGATTTCAAAACTCCAAATTTTAGAGATCTGCACAGCCAGGACCTACACTGATCCTCCAGGGGAGGGTCTTGCTGTGCTGTGGCCAGTGCCAGTTTTCCTGGACATTGGTCTCCCAGCCGTGCAGTGTTTCAGAGTTTATTGTAAAGTGCAGCCAAAACCTGGCACCAAGGTTTGCTGCCCCCAGTTGGTGTCTTTGTTCCTATGCTTGGGAACAGGGCATCATATTGGTGCCACCAGTTCTTTTGTCCCTGAGGAGGTGGTGTTGTCATTCCCAAATGCACTCCAAGCAGGGGAACTGTTTCTCCCTGTGCAACTCAGTGGATCCTCAAACCACATTGTCTGCCCTAGGTCTCTGCCCTCCTTCACCCCAGAAACCAGGCATGACCTTGGTGATGGCGTGGACCTCCAAAGTTTCAGACACTGTGCTCTGCCACTCATAAAAACTTGTGGTGGTCAGCTCCTCATCTTCTCCCAGTCGATAGTTTTGGGGAAGAGTTCTTGTGCAGTCCTCTGTGTGTGCTTTCACTCTTTCTCTCTCTCTTTCACACTCACTCCTATCTCCATGATCAGGGCTCCCTCCCCTTCACAGCCTCTGCAGATCTTTTCTCTCCCAAGTCAACTCTCCGAAGCTCCTACCTTTCATGATATGGCTGCTTTTCTACCCCTGGTTGTGCAGTTTTGTTCTCTGAGTCCTCAGACTGATTTCATGTTTGTTCAAAATGATTTGATATTTATCCAGCTGTGTGTGAGGGACGAGGCAAGCTCAGGGTCCTCCTACTCCTTCACCATCTTAACATCTCTTCAGAAATAATCTTAAGAGAAATAAAATTCCAGTATAACAGACCCCTGAGAGGTCACTGAGGATGAGTGCTGGGCTGAGGTATTGGCATCACTGGAGATGACCAAACTTCTTGGGCATGAACTTCCCCATCATGACTCCAACCTTGTGGTTTCAGGGGTTATATCTTCTCCACCTAAACACGATTGATGATATCTCAGGACACTCTCCTCAGACAAATTCCAGAAAGTTTTCCATGGTAATGGGAAAAAAAGATAAGGATGTACATAACAGGGAGAGAGGGCCAGGAAGAGAGGGAGAGGGAGCAGGGAACCTGACACAGGGCTCAATCCCAGGACCCCCGGATTATGACTGAGCCAAAGGCATATGCTTAACTGACTGAGCCACTCAGGTGCCCCGGAAAACATTTTTATTTGCTGCCTAACATATACATTTAGTTGAAGACTCATACGTTGCCAAATTATTTTTTATTATAAGACATCTGTATTTCCAACATTTTGCTATTCTGAATTGTACTCTAGGAGGTGTGCTCATAGCCATTTCTTTCTTCTAGACTATTTATTTCCTTTAGGGTAAATTCCTGGGAGTGTGTGGATTTAAGAGCATTTGACCACCCTCCTCTTGGGGCCTTTGAGGAGAAGAGAGACCCTCAGAGTGATCGAAAGCTGGGGCTTTCCATGGTTTCATGCCCTGAATTAGTCCCCTGCCAATATAAATCACCTAAATCATTTAGGACCCATCTATGTCACTGAGAAAAGTACGAGGCGACTTATACATTTTGGTGCTGGGTCGACAAATTAGTTATCTGAGCTATAAATTACTGCAATGATCCATAAATCAGATCTGTATTATATAAATCAAAAGACACGATGTACAATGGGAATTTAAGAATACTAATTTATAAAACGCACGATGATAGATTGGGGCACGCAATAAAGGAAAACTGCGGCACATCCATCAATGCCTTCTCACCTGAGGAGATATTAGACGCCCCAGCTGGCAAGGAGGGTGCCAGGAAGTCATTTAAAGTCAACAGACTCTGCATGGAAGAGGAATGTGGAAAGATGTTAGTAGTTCCTGCAAAACAAAGAGATTGTTGATGTAGATTTCAACTTTCAAGAAACTTCTAAAGCGTAGTTTTCCTTTTGTACATTTTTTTTTTCTTCCGCAGTGTCTGGTGCCACTGGGTTTGGGCATTGAAACATGGGTTTGGAATGTAGCCAGACTTTTTCCTGTCTCTTG
Source organism: Potos flavus (assembly GCA_028534135.1). Classification (NCBI taxonomy): domain Eukaryota; kingdom Metazoa; phylum Chordata; class Mammalia; order Carnivora; family Procyonidae; genus Potos; species Potos flavus. The sequence goes on along the minus strand of CM052898.1, from coordinate 84,058,253 downwards.
GGCATGCTGCTTTTTCAAGCAGGAATTCCCTCTGGTTCTCTCTTCTCCACTCTTTATGTTCTTTCTCCAGTTCTCAGTTTGAATGTCCCTTCCTCAGGGACACCTTCTTTGACACCGTCAGTGGGATCAAGCTATCCTGTTAGGGGGTCCGTGGCTCCCAGCTGTCCTCATTGCTTATGTCTCCATCCCCATTCATTGTTCCCATGCACTGTCATTCTTGCTCACTAGGGCATATGCTCCAGAAGGAAAGCAGCAGCATCTGTCTTGTCCTCCTCTGTATGTCCAGCCCCTAGCACATTGTTGCAGAGTACACATGCTAGTGTTTGTTTCTACAATAAATGAATGAACAGGAGGAGGGTCCCACAGCTGGGGACCGGGAAATGCTGTCTCAGGCAGATGCTGGGTCAGTAATGCTTAGGGCAGTATTTTCTAAACTTCCTAAGCTGTTTTCCGAGAACTTATTAAAGATTCTAACAAAAGGAATGCTTGGGGAGGGGTAGGTAAGTTTGAAAAGGTCACATATTTCATTCCGCTCCAGGAGAGTTGAGATGCATAGCACCAGGGTAAAGACTCTGCGGGTTCCTCTAATTAAAAATGTTACCTATTGTTCAGCTGAGGTCAAGGTAACCAAATTGGGGCTGGAGGAGGCTTTCGGGGTTGTGAGTTCTTCTGAATCCTATCCCCAACTCCTGAGCAACACAGATTCCTTAGGCATTTCATGGGCTCTGCATGCTAGACAAGGTGATGCCAGACACCGGGCTACACGATCCTCTTCCACCAAGACAGATACCTTCTTGGGGATACTCATCTTAATTGGAGTCTCAGTCTGAACTCTCTGGGACACAAAACAAAAATTTATTTTTTTTATTATTTTTTTAAAAGATTTTATTTATTTATTTGACAGAGAGAGAGATCACAAGTAGGCAGAGAGGCAGGCAGAGAGAGAGGGGGAAGCAGGCTCCCTGCTGAGCAGAGAGCCCGATGCGGGGCTCGATCCCAGGACCCTGAGATCATGACCTGAGCCGAAGGCAGAGGCTTTAACCCACTGAGCCACCCAGGCACCCCGAAAAATTTATTTATTTTTTTAACCACAGCCTTCAAACATGCTCTGCTGTATTTCCCTTTCCCACCTCTTGACAATAGTTCTGCAGACCCCATAATTCTGTGGTCCCTTTAACTATAGGTAAGGTCATCTTGACAATCAAGACTCACATTCAGGTAGCTGCACTCCCTCTCAGCCTCTTTCCCATCCAAAGTTTCTCCCACCCCCAGCTCAGCTGTGGCCTATGGCTCACGCCTCAACTTTTCTTGAGTGGGCAGGAGGAAGGAGACTTAAAGAAAAGAGACAAAGCCTACTTGCTTAATGGTGTCTGCTTTGTTCACTTTTGTCTATAGACAGGCAGGGACATACTAGCTCTCTTGCAGGGAAATGTGTGGACTTTTCAGAAGCCCTTCAGTAGGGGCTCTTCATTGCCCAGGTCCCTGACCTCTTGTGACATTCCTGCCACTCACGCCCTTCCTGCTGAGGCCCCTTGCCCTGGTGGTTCATCCCCCTGGGGCCTGCCAGTCCATTTCTTTCCATGGCAGTGGCTTGGCCCCTGGGAGCTCCAAACCCTGTGGCTCTCTCACTTCGTGGGGCTGCCATGGGCTGTTCTGGTTAGCCTTCCATTGGTAGAGTTCTACAGGCGATCCCAGGAGAATATTGCCCCTCTCTCGCAAGGTCCAGGCAACTCATAGCCAGGCTTCCCAAGAAACGTTCTCCCTGTATTCTGTGACGAGCAGCCTCATGGCAGGCATCTGGCTAGAGAGGGGTGGCCAGGCTCTCTTTTGGCAGTATCCCTGCCTTTCTGAGTGGTGCCCCATGAGCCCTTTTCACCTGGCTTGGGTTAGACAGGAATATCCCCTCCCTCTTCACAGCCATCTCCCCCAGTAACTCCCTCCTCGGTGGAGTGGTGGGGTTGGGTTATGGGACCAGTAGGTTGTTTCTTAACAAATATCTTGGTGCTTTCTTCATAATTAAAGGCACTTAACACCAAATACCCTGAGACATGGGGCTGCGATTCTGAGGTAAGCAGGAAAATCTCATTCACCCTTCTGTTCAGGTGCAGATGAATGAGCAGCGCTCAGAGCACACACGGTAATGGACTTGGCTGGGGGTGTCCACTCTGCTTAAGGGGTGTTCAGAGATAGGACGGGACAACAGATCTGGTGGTCCAAAGAGGTTTCTTGCAGGAGTTGGGGCCTCACTTAAGCTGTGCAGGATTTTTTTTTAAACTTAAAAATTGCATTATAAAAGTTACATATGCTTCTTATAAAAAACAACAAAATAAAACTCCCTTCCTTCCAGTCTCACTTCCCCAGGATAACCTCTAATAACAGCTCTGTATCCTTCTGGACTAAATGTACATATAAACACATGCACCCAAACCACAAACAAAGCAGGTTTTTACCCTCAAGATCATCCCATGTATATTGGCTTGAAGGATTTTGAATAGTCATTCATCAAGTGTTTGTGTGTGTCTGTGGCTTGGTGTGACGCTGTACTAGTCACTGAGGGCAGGGAGCTAAGGCACGCTGGCCTAACCTGGAGAAACAGGCCTGCTGGCTGTGGTCATGCATCTGTGTTGCTCCAAGAGCACCTGCCCATGTCCTCTTGCCCAAGCACATGTCTTGGCTGCATGCATCCAGGGAAGGGGCCCTGGAGGGAGGGATGCCTTTTCCTAATTACAACAAAGGCATTTGCTTCCTGAGAAAGTTCCAGCTTACTGGTGGAGCTAGAGAAGGGAATAGACTGCTGTAATCCCGGAGTGAGGCTGGAGGGTAATCCAAGGCCATATGTGCAAGGAGAGAGAACTCGACATCAAAGGAGTGTGAGCTGTGGGGCCAGGACCTCTGGGAACTCAGATAAACACCTGGCTCCCGCCTCTGGAAGCTGACGCTCCCCTGGGAGAACCCTTTGGGATCTGATCACTGCCCATCCCCGCAGCCCCATTTCCTGGCCCTGGGGTGCTCCCATGGAGCCCCTTGGAGTCCTGGAAGTCTTGTGCCCTCAGTGCTCTGTGGTCTCTTGGCCTGGATGCCCTCATGCGCCCTCCTGCCGACTTGTACTCCACTGCCCTCCTCTCTCTAGCCAAGTCTCACATGGTTCCTGACCGCAGCAATGCCCATGGGGTTGGGGGATTTCCTCCCAAAGACCATCTTTTACCTTTCTCTTAGTTGAAGTGAATTGGAGCAGCCCGCCCGGTGACATACTTTCTCCTAGTCTGTCATTCATTCCTAAAACTTCATAGGCAGACAGAGAGGGGAGGGGAGGTCCACATCACCCAGTGTGGGGCTCAGAGATGGAAGACGTATTGAGGCTTTGTACAAATTAAACTTTACATGCAGCGACAAACCATTACATGCTCTGCTGAGGTAGAAAATGGCATTTTTCTTTAAGCTCCATTATGTTTGAAAGTTATTTGAATAATAGTATACTTCAACATCCAAATCAATTCCTTGTTAGAATTACTCTATACTTTCGAAACATAGTCTTTCAGGCCACACATATTTAATCTTGGTGGGATATCATTCCATTCGCTGACACCATTCAGCTTTAGTGTTCGGTTGTAGCCAGAATTAACCCGAGTGAGCTCCTAATTGGGTTTTGTGAATCAAACCTAGAAAAAAGCTAAAACATTTGCTCAAAGAGAAAACAGTCTTCTTATACACAGTGCCTTTTGGGTACCCTCGAAAGCCTGAGATTTTGCTTCAGTTGGCTGAACAGGTTAGGCCATTGGGGCCAGTGTTCACTGTAAGTGATGGATGCATTTTCCTTCCTGGGCATGAGGGAAGGTGGAGGATGAAAAATGGTGACCCTGCTGCTTGCATGGGACCCTTTCAGAGTTCCTTTTGTTCTCTCTCCTGCTGTGAAATTCATTAGGTTCGCTCTGTTCTAATGGCTGTTACAACCCAAACAGTAAAAACCTAGTAAGTCAGATCATGGGGAGCTACCTACTTGCACCAATTGTGTTAACTTCCTACTAGCATGCTTCTTCTGCCTTGCTTTTCGCTTCCTTTGATGGATGATGTAAGAAATGGATGGGTGAAATCCTCCAGAGTATTTATCGTAGCTCGTTGGTGAAGATATTGTCCACTAAATCAGTAGACCTTGTTTGAAGAGCCACATGAAAAATTTAAGGCTTGAGTACAAGAAAGGCATTGTTTCATCTGGAAAACTACTATGCTTTATTTTTGTGGACAGATTCAATTTTGTAGTTGATTGTCTTGCTTTGGCTGCCAGGAAACTCGAGACATATTTGCCGTCCAATTTTTTACCAGTGTTTGACCCTGTGAACCCCATATTTACGTATGCTGTCCCTGATTCATCTTTCTGTTGTATTTACACTTCTTTTTTTCTGGTTTTATCTGATGTATGCGTATATTCATATCCTAGCTCTAGGTCCTTCTATCAAGCACACAGAATGGGTGGAACCCAATAGGGTGCTGGCAGGAGACAAGTAGTTACACATACTTACTCTTTTCTGCCACTGTCCCATCAGACCTGCTCCATGGACCATAGTTCCCTGTGGCTTGGATGAAATCATATGAAGTTCCATAGCTGTTCTTGTCCCTGTGAGGGACAAACAGCCTTTGCTGACACTCGGTCACTAGAACAGCCTCATCTTAATGATTACAATGTTCATTTCAGAGCACTAACCAAAATTCAGAACTTCTTCCAGGCTAGACTAGTTCTGCTTTGAGCCGGATTCAGGATGGGAGCCTTGTTGGGGGGTGTGGAGAAGGGTACACCCAGAATCCACAGCCAGCATCTCTTTGTCCTTGAATTACTCTTCTAACCACCCTCGCTCTCCTCACCAGACTGCCTCTTGCTCCCCCTGAGTTGAATGGAAGAGAAGCGATAGAAAAACTTACCTGAAAGTTTTGCCCATGGAGGTTGCCTTGTCCTGAGATAGAAAGCAGTCCTGGTCTTTTCAAAATGACCCATTCAGCTTCCACAGTGAAGCCCAGCAGGTAAAATACAGCACATGTTTCTGCTCTGCTGTTGGTGGGGGGCAGTCTGTCTCCTGGGTACTTCAAGTCAGGTCTCTCATGTACTTCTTTAGACCTAGATGTCACACTTGTCCCAGTACCTGCCACACACCAAGGGCACAGGTCAGCCTCCCCAAATCATTCCTGTGATGCCCTCTTTGGATTTTTTCAACTTCACACTTTGGCTATGTGCCCTTACAGAGCAATTCTAAGTTTAGTGAAGGGCCTATGGACAGAAGTGTGGCAGGGTGAGGATAAAAGACAGCAAGGCTCCAGGATACCAGCACTGTGCCCCGAAGAGGTAGGGGAGGGAATAGTGTACTTGTGAAAGACAGGTTGGGGACAGATGTGGTGGCTAAGAGGAACCAGCTAGAGCAGTGGCCAGGTGGGGGTATGTTATGGGTTGAACTGTGCCCCCCCAAAACGGTATGTTGAAGTCCTAACCCCTAGCACCTGTAAATGTGACCTTATTTGGAAATAGGGCCTCTAAAGATGTAATCAAGTTAAGATGAGATCATTAGGGTAAACCCTAATCCAGCATGACTAGTGTCCTTGTAAGACAAGGGGCACCTGGGTGGCTCAGTGGGTTAAGCATCTCCCTTCAGCTCAGGTCATGATCTCAGGGTCCTGGGATCGAGCCCCGCATCGGGCTCTCTGCTCAGCAGGGAGTCTGCTTCTCCCTCTCCTTCTGCCCCTCCCTGCTGTTTGTGCTCTCTCTGTCAAATAAATAAAATATTAAAAAAAAAAAAAAAAAAGAAGAGGAAGCACAGACTCAGACCCAGAGAGGATAATGCCACACGAAGACGGAGACAGAGATTGGATGTGTCTGCAAGCCAGGGAGCACCAAGGATGGCAGGGGACCACCCGCGGTAGGAGAAAAGCATGGGATAGATTCTCCTGCAGGGCCTCCAGTGGGAACCAACCCACTGACACCTTGATTTGGGCCTCCATCCTCCAGAACTGTGACAGAATACATTTTTGTTGATCTAAACCATTCCAATCTGTGGTAGTTTATTATGGTGGCCCTAGGGAACCAATCCAGGGTGGGATAGAAAAACTCCTTCAGCTCTGTCCTCCTGCCTTCTTCCCTCATGACAGTGTCTCTCAGTGGCCAGACCTACCTGGAAGCCGGAGAGCGAAGCGAGAGCTGTGTGGCCCCAGGGCAGGGCAGAGAGGGCAGGGAGGGTGGCTGTACGGGGGGAATAATCAGCACGGCCTGCTCCACCTTTGGCTTTGGTCTTCTTCAAGTTCAGAGTCAGGGGTAGCAGGGGATCAGTCCCTGAGGCACTGCAGAAACTGCTGTCTTGACCTCTTTTTCTGTCCTTTGAATCTGATTCTTATGTGAGCACAAGCAGGCTTGGAACACAGCTGGCTCTTCAAAACTGCATCTTGGCTCAGAACTCGGCTTTCCCAGGAGAACAATGTTACAAACGGGCAAGGAGCGGTGTATGCATGCCGAGGAAGGCGGTGATGTGCAGGCTAAAAGGCTGGGGAACAATAAACACGAAACGCTGTTCAACCTCATTTGTAAGCGACAAACTCAAGTCAAAACAGCACCAAGATGAATCCATTTTCACCCTTCACTTTGGCTGGCTCCAGGGCTGGCCGGGGTGGGGGAAAATCTATCCCTTCACTGCAGCTTGTTGGGCGGGCTGCAGATCCAGTGCGGTGCGGGGACCCAGCTCAGTGCTGGCATATAGTAGGTGCTCAGCCAGGATGACTGCCTTTCTCTTACCGCTGGGCACTGTTCTCCGTCCGCCCACCCCCACTGGCCCTGTGGACAATATGACATTGAACACTCGAGGCGCAGCATCAGTGCATCTGTGCTAAGGACTTCTTTGCACACACGTACACCTTTCCTGATGGAAACCCCTGGAGCTTTCCCACCGGGCGTTCTCAGCAGTACAGACAGCTGGGGCCGAGTGACCACTGTGCGGGAAAACTGACTGAATTCACTCACACGGGTCTCCAGGGAAGTAGAAGGGCAGGGTGGGAGCTGATAGTTAAGAACAACATTTGCACCTTTGCTGCTCCGGAATTGTGATCCCACCGAGGAAGCCCACTCAAGTTCGACAGGTGTAGCTACAGCAGGTGCTCAACCACTATCTGCTCAGACGCTTTCACCGTTTCCACCTGCGCCGGCCAGCGCCTGCGTCTTTGTCGGTGCTTTCCCTGAGGGTCCTGGAGTCCCCTCGTCCCTGTGCACAGCTGGCTGGAAGTGCCTATGAATTAACTTCCTCCTAAGGTCAGCCCTTAACCACTGGCTGGTGGATGTTCAGGCAAGAGTCTTCTAGTCCCCTGGAGCCTTGGCCAGATAATCCTGAGCCATATTTTTGTGTTATTTTTCAGTTTCCCCATGGGGTGAAGCGTTAAGCTTCCATTGTGGCAGTTGGCTTAATAATGTGCCTTTACCCGTTGCCCTTGTCTCCCATACTACTTGTCCTCTCTCCTGCCCACCCCCCCTATAGACGATTTATCCTCCAGTGCTTGCTTTATGTGTCCTCTGGGACAACCCAAACTAAGACAGGTAGCAAGCTTAGCCTCCTGAACCCAGTTCTCCAGATAGTGTCCCTTCTGGGAGTTAGAGATTGGGCTAACTTTGGCCACTTGCTCGTTGCTTTTTTGTGTTGATTGACCAACATTTGCATAGCTCACTCATAACCTCAACATGATGGAAACATATATCTAGCACTTATTACATGCCAGGCACTTTCTGAGCATTTTATGTGGACTTATTTATAAATCCTCATAGAAGTCCTAGGAGGTAAATATTCTTATTGTCTTATCACAGGTAAGACAATGGAACCCAATGAAAGACTTATCCAAAAACACATGGCAAACTACTGGCTGAGCTGGGCTCCAACCCAGGCTTATAGCTTTAGCTCATGCTCTTCCCACTGTACACTTATACTCCATGAGATGTACTTTTTGCTTCTGTATATTTTTGCTAGATTTCAAGAGAATTTGGGGCATAGTGATTGAGTCCTTTTGTGGAGGTTATTATCCCCCCATGGAGGAGTTGGGGAGTAAAGAAAGATAAGGGAAGGTATTATGGACTGAATGTTTGTGTTCCCCCCAAACTCATATGTTGAAGCTTTAACCTCGATGTGATGATATTTGGAGGTGGGGAAATTGGGGAATAACTGGGTTTAGATGAGGGCATGGGGGTAAAGCCTCCATGATGGGATTAATGTCCTTATAAGAAGAGGAAGAGAGACCACCATGCTCTTGCTTTCTCCACCATATGTAGACAGAGCAAGCACATGGCCATCTGCAAGCCAGGCTCTCACCAGGAGCCAAATCTGCCAGCATCTCCATCTCAGACTTACCAGTCTTCAGAACTGTGTGAAATAAATGTCTGTTGTTAAAGGCACCCAGTCTATGATATTTTGTTATAGCAGCCTGAGCTAAGACAGAAAGGAATAGTCAGCTATGAAATTATAGGAAAGATAAAGGATGCTGAGAGGAGAGTAAATCCCAGCCATTGAACAGTGGGTCTCTTAGCTGCCAGGATGGGTCAGGGGTGAGGTGATCAAGGTTTGATAACCCTGGGCTTTGGGAGAGAGCGTCAAAGAACAACCTCTCAAAAGGGTCAGGTAAAGGTTTCTCCAAGTCTTCCTCCATATTTTGCTTTCATGGTGGTTCTGGGTGTCTGGGAGCCTTTGAAGAGTCCAGAAGTGTAGGGTTAACCCCCTGAACCACCACTGGGTTCTGGAGGAGGACCACCAAACCAGGTCCCTTATGGCGTGTACATTGCATTCTGCAGAGCTAGAGGAGCTGCCAATATCTTTTTGACACTGCTGAGAAAGGAGGCCTGGGAATGTTCTAGCAAGGGTTGGTAGATGTAAGTTACTAACAATTATTAAGTGCTGTTATTATTCTCATTCAACTATAGTGGAAAATGGGAACTAAGAGATTAGGTAACTTGGGAAGATCACACAGTAAGTGCAGGAGCCAGACCTCAAACCCAGTGCCTATATCCCAACCCCCTGAAATACTGCCCGTACTGTGCCCTTCATAGGACAGTACCTCCTCTGCTATTTGTGTCAAGTGTTATAACCATTTTCTTATGTGGTCTTTTGTTTCATGCAAATGAACATAAAAATAAACATAAAGGTTCATGGAGATGTGAATGGCCAAGTGAAGGGAAGGCTAACTGGCTGGAGGTCTCTGAAGTTCCCATCCCTTGCCAACCAAGAAATTTCACATTCTTATGCATTTATGCGAGTTCTCCATAAGATGCTGACAGGGTTGGAGTGGGAAGTGGTATTTAGGAACCATCAATATAGTAGATGACCAGACCTGCATTTTTTAAAAACTGACTCTGTGCTTACTCTGTTTCATTGGCATGTAGAATGTACCAGATGTGCATTTTAAGACTGAGTGCACTGAAGTACAGAGAAGGATTTTTTTTGGGTGGGGGTGGTGGAGTAGGAAGGTCAGTGAGAGGCCATTGGATGAGCAGGATGTGGTGGTAGCTTGGACCGGGGACCAGAGGATGTGCAGACTGAGAGAAGCTGGGAGGTTTAAGGCATATTTGGGAGATAACATTTCAAACACAGCACTTCCTTTTATTTTTTTTTAATTTAATTTTATTTTTTCAGTGTTCCAAGATTCATTGTTTATGCACCACACCCAGTGCTCCATGCAAAATGAGCACTTCCTTTTAAATTTGAGTTCCCTAACTTGTTATCTAATTGTGTGCTCCTGCTTTTAGTTTAAGGCTTATAGACTTCAGGTAATTTATGATATAGTTTGTTGATCAAAGGGAGAAAGTTCCGTTACAGAAATGTTTGTTTTGATTGGGGGCGGGAGGAGAGTGGGTCTCTGCTCCTCAGAGTAGATTGGATTGTCCCAAGATTCTACCAGTGCACTGGGCACAGTTTTCTCCCCTTGCCATTCTGCTGTCGTTCTTAGGGACTTCAGTCTGCTCATGGGTGGTTTGTTCCTTGTTCAGCCTCCTCAGAGTCTTGGTCTCCATAATTCAAGAAGGCTTCCTCTTCTCTCCATTTTGTCTGTCTATCCTTATGGCCATGCCCATGTTTTCCCCTGGGTTTCTTCCACTCTGATGTCCTGGACTGTGGTTACTCTCAGATCATCCCTTCTTTCTCCCTCCCTTCCCTCCCTCCCTGGGTGCCTCCCACAGCATCTGATTTCCATTCTCACTGAGATTTCTACCTCCTTGAAACTTCAGAGTTTTATTCCCACCCTTCATTTAGTCAGCTCTATTCCAATCTACCCCGACCATCACTTCGGTGTCTCTTTCGCCAGCATCTCCACTCCCTTTACCACTTGCCCTTCAGTGCCACCCACGCAACAAGCACCCTCCACACTGGGTCAGTCTGGCTCTTTATCTTCTTGACTCCATTGCTAGGCTGCCAAGCACCGTCAGTACAGTTAACAGTTTTGCCGATTGGGCCACCGGAAACTTCTGGTCCACTACCTGAGTTAGGTGCTCAGATCTGCCTGGGAAGATCATGTTTCCCTGGCACTGCTCTCCTCCCTTCCTCTCAGAGGCTCACTCACACTTTTCCCTCTCTCTTCAAATCCTCTGTGTCAGTACCTCTCCTTTCACCATTGGGGATTGACTTGGCCTTTCGCTGAGCTGAGAAAGTAGATGCTCAGAAGAGGGTTCTTGCTCTGCCTTCCAAAATTATCTGCACCCCCACCAGCTTTGTCTCTTTCCTTCTGATCTCATGGGAAAAAGTGGTGTAGGGCCATTCACTCCAGCTGGGTCTCAGTTTCCTCTCCTGGTGTTTGCATATTGTTCCCTCTACCTGACCAACACCATTCATTCTTTTCCACTCCTTGGAAGGATCCTTTGATTACCATCAGCCCCTCGTCTCCTCATTAGCTGTCCCCTTCTCAGTTTCCTCATCTTCAAGGTCCCCAATATGACTTCAGAACTCAAGGCATGAGGCTAGCAGGGGCCAGGGCTGGGGTGTGCTGAGTCTTCCCAGCAATCCATTTCAGTTTCGTACCAGGTTGGTCCTGCACCAAATTTCTACCAGGGGTGCCTTAGAAACTTGGCACCTGAGGAGAAATTAATTTCTGAATTGTCATCAACACTGACCTTAAGAAAAATGTCCAGTAAGAAGCAAAGAGGATTTATCTCTCAATTTCAACCTGGTGAACTTCAGATCAAGAATTGCATTTTGGGAGCTTGTTCTTTGTAAGCTTATTACAAAAATAATACAGCAACGTAATTGCAGGAGGAAAATGAAATTTTATTCTCTTTCTGTGATAACCTTGAGGGAAAATAGAAGCACACAGAAAATTCTCTACTTAGGAAAAATAACCAGAACCTCCCAAAAATGCTATGTAATTTAGTTGTGAGGTGCTTTGGAAAAAAAAAAAAGTCTATTTATCTTAAGTCCCCAAAGAAATATCTTCATGGAGAGATTATCCCATTGAAATTTATTTTAGGGAATTATTTAAAGAACATTGGTCTTCACCACCCATTAATCAGATTTCACTTGATCTTACTTTGGTTTCTCTTTAGTTATGGGTAATTATTTTAAGACTGCTGATTGCCTGCTATGAAGGATTGGATTTTTATGTTATGAAAACATTTCAAATGATCTATTGGCCT
>CM052898.1:83998142-84046130 GCA_028534135.1 Potos flavus | reverse complement strand
TCGGGAGCCCTTTGAGGGAATTCATTTTGTAGTCAACATCTTGGAGCCTTGAAAATGCTTAGTGTTCTCAGGAATAGGCTACATATGAAACCTCACAGCACTAGGCACTAAGGATGTTCAAGGTAATAAATCTCCCCAGTGAAAAAACAAGCTGAGTCTGAGAGTAGGGTTTGGGCAGACTGGGCTGAGTAGAAAAGAAAATTCTGTCTTCCAGGAGGGAAGTAGTAGCAGCAAGGTCCTTCTAGGGTACCTTGATGCCCAGGGAGATGGGAGAGGAAGACCCTCTGACTTCCTGGGAGTGAGTGTTGTGGAAAGAGAGTCTGGCTCCCAGGGCGTGGCTTCCTTGGCAGAGTAGGAGCTGGGAAAGGGGGGTAGAGGTCCAGGCCACATCTGTGGAAGGGCAGTGCATGGGCCCCAGCAGTGATTTAGTCTAGAAGATGTGAATAGACTCAGGGATAACCCAGAGGGTGTGGGAAAGACAGGAGAGAAGTGCACAGAAATGGCCAAAACAGAAGGATCAGGGAAGAGGAGGCTGAATCTCTGTGTCTAATGGGTTTAAGAAATTCATCTATCCATCTATCCAAATAGTTATCTCTTCCTCCTCCTTCTTCTTTTCCCCTCTGTCCCTGCCTACTATCTATCTTTCCTTTCTGTCCTTCCTTTGTCTATAAACCAGCCAGTCACCTGCTGGTTGCTGGGGGCACTAAATAGTACCTAATCCAAACTCAATAAACTCACAGTCAACTTAGGGAGGGAGGAGATAAGCAGAGTCACTGCTACAGCATAAGGTACCTTTCTGAAGACTTTAAAAAGCCTTTTCTTCTTTATGAAGAGAAAGGTGCTTTTTTTTTTTCTTAAGTAAAAAAGAAAAATCAATAAGTTTATACACTGTTCCGCCTGAATGGCAGTGTCTGGCAACTGTCTCTGGCTGGGGGAGCTTTCTGGCCCCGGGGGCTGCAGGCTCACACACACCCACCTACCACCCTAGATGTCAAGATCCCTGCCTGTCAAGATCCCTCCCCTTCAGTAGGTGACTGAGTCAGGATCAGAGTCTGAAATAGGGGTGGTGCCGGTAGAACTGCATCTCCCAGAGCAATGGAGAGGCAAGAGAAGCGATGTAGAGGCCTGAAGTGCTCTCAGGAATAGGGCACAGCTGCACAAATGTGGGTGAGCCAGGGGAATGTGTACCAGGCTGGCTGTGCCCATGGTGGATTTAAGTGGGAGGCAGCTCCTAGCTACTGTCCCAGCACACATACGGGTAGGAGGTCTGTGGTCTACACACTGCGTGTATGTCTAGCTTTCAGGGGCAATCCCTAGGTGTGCTGCTCTTGTACAGTGCACAGTCTGAACATCATAAATAGCAGTCCTGCAGACAAATAAAGACATATTAACATAAACAGCAGGAGGCGCTGAGACAGAGGAGAGCACAGCCATGAGAGACAGTCCCAGCCCGGGGCTTTCAGCTTCTGTAAAGAGCACCTCAGATGGTCAGGAATGGCCAGCTCCTCCCTCTTCCATCCATAGGCCCTGACTCGGCCCCATCTGCCTTTGTGTCTTGGTCCTGTGCCTTGCCTGGCTTGTTGGGGTGAGGTCCTGGCTTTGCCCCAGCAGTCCTTTGGCAGCCTCTTGGCTCCTTGCACCACATGCACGGACAGGGACAGGAAGGGCTAAACATCTACTCCTGCTCAGGCCCCAGCACTCCAATCCCACTTTTCAGGGCAGGGCAGGGATGATAGCCCCTCAGCCCTTGGCCCAGGAGCACAGCAACGAGGGGTGGCAGGTCCTGTGCCTCCAGCGGCCATCTCAGCTCTCCTCCCCTCGTGTGCTGCCCTAGGAGGCAGTTGCAGCATCTAGGACAGGCTGATGGCCTTAGAGCTGGAGGTGGGAGAAGCTGGAATTGATGGGGCGAGGAACACACTGTGATTTAACAACCCCACGCAGTGGATTGTGCCAGCATTTGCATCAACCAACACATCACGGAACAAGCTCTTGAGGGATTCTGAGTCTTCTGTGTTTGATTTATAAAAGTTTACTACAAAGAATTGATTTGGGCTGGCAGTGGATTGCTGCTGCTGGATTATCTTAATGTCTTCCTGGAGAAACTCTGTGCAGGTTGTTCTTCTTGCTAATAAGAATCACCTATCTATTTATTTATCTGCCTGGGAACAAAAATTCAACACTGCCAAGGAACATTGTCCTTGCTGGAGAAATTCCTGTCTTTTCTGAGATGTATGCATGTGCTCTCCAGGTGACTTATCACGGGTCTTCCTGGGCCCTGACGCTCTGTCTGCGTGGGAGCTTAAATGGGGCAGCCCCTGGTGTTCGGCAGGACTGTCTGCAGGGACTCAGATGCCTCCACAGCTGAGGGAGATGCGGTTGTATGGATCCTTTCTCCACCTGCAGATCACGGCTTGCTCTCAATTTCCAAATGCTTTCAAACGAAGTATTTCTACCAACATCTGTACATATATTAGAAATTAGAGGGGACTAGTGGAGAGAACAGGATAAAAGGGGAAACATGCATTCTGAGACCAGGACTTGGGATTGAATCCCAGAAATATTTGTCCCAGTAGTAGTGTAATTTGACCTTGTGGTAGACAGACTAATGGCCCTTGAATACGTGCCCTAATTCTAGGAACCTTTGAATATGTTATCTCACATGGCAGAAGGGACTTAACTGATGTGATTATGTGAAGAACTGTGAGATGGGGAGATGATCTTGGATTATCCAGGTGGGTGCAATTTAATCACAGGGGTCCTTATAAAGAGAGGAGAAGGAGATGGGATGGTGGAAGCAGAGGTGAGGCAGGGAGGGAGAGAGAGAATGAGAATACTGGAAAATGTTATGCTGCTGGCTTCGAAGATGGACGAAGAAGTTGTGAGCCAAGGAATGCAAGAAGCCTGTAGTTTCTGGAAAGGGCAAGGAAATGGATTTCCCTCCTAGGGAAATCTGAGAGAGTGTGGCCCTGCTGACATCTTGATTTTAGCCCAGTAAATCCCATTTAATCTCTATGACTTCCAGAACCACAAGATAATACGTTTGTATAGTTTTAAGCCACTAAGTTTGCGGTACTTTGTTATAGCAGCAACAAGAACCTCATACCAGCATGTTGCTTCCTCTCTCTTAGCTTCAGTTAGCTCATTTCCAATAAGAGAAGGGAAGGCAAGCTATGACTCGCTTCCCCTGTAAGGTTGTTGTGTGGGTGAAATGAAGTAGTGACTTTGCAGTGGTCAGGAAGGTGGAAAAGAGGGAAGAGGGTGCAGAGGATGGCCCTCAGCAGCAGGCACTCTGGAAGGTGTTTCTCAAACTGTCTGTGGTGAAGGTCCCCTCCCCCCATTTTTAATAAATTTCAATCTTTTGTGGATCAATACTTTTATAAAATACAATAAAAATGAATCATTAGAAAAGATGAAATAAAAGACACACAAAATCCAAGCCCTATTTTTTTGTTATTAGATTTTACAGCCATAAAATTGTTCTGTGTAATTGCTCCAAAACTTTCTAAATGCTTACTCTCACTTTCTGTACCTGCCTCACTTTCCGTTCATGAGTAACGAACGGTTTGGGACCAACCCTGGTCGAGGCCTACACTCTGAATCGATTGTTATTTGGAGGTGACTATAAGTTGCTCTCGAGGCCCGGGGAAGTTAGATTGCTTTCTAGATGAGGCAATGGCCGGACTGAATTTTGAAGTATGGAAAAGGGTCTTATGAGGAAGAAAAGAGCAAAATACAAAGCAGGGGAACAGCACGTCGAAAGTGTGGAGGTGTGCGGTGCATCGTACCTGACAGTGTCTTTGAGAAATGGTATACCGAAATTTAACCTGTTCTAGGACTTTCATAAAGGGGAGAATGGAACATGCTACAGTGTTAATGATGAGAACATGACCTCTCAACTTCAAGCCTTCCAGAAGCTTCTCCCTGCTCTTAGGATCAAGCGACAGCTCTCTGTGGAGCCCACAGCACCTGGAGAGCCTTGGGGCTGTCCCCTGGTCCAGCTGCACCTCACCGTGCTCCAGCTCTGCAACCCCACGCCATGCTCCAGGCCCACCAGACTCTTTTCCGATTCTTATAGCCATGTCCTGCCCCAGGACCCTGGCATGGTGTTCCTCAGACAGGCATGCTTTTCCCATCTTCTTGTCAGGTGAACTCCTATCTGTTTTTCAGGTCTCGGCTTGAGTGACATTTCCTTGGGGGACCATCTCCTACCTCCCAGCTTTTGTCTTGTTACGTGTTCCAGTAAGCACCTAAGATAAGGTTTTGCCTGTCTTAGTGCTCAGTAAATATCTAGAGGACAGGTGAAATAAACACGCTATGTTTCTCTCTCCCCAGCACGTACCACAGTTGCACTGAAAATTTTTGTGTATTTTTCTGTTTGGAGGTGATATTCCCACTGAACTATAAGCTATACGAGGTCAGGGATTACGTTGTTTTGCCCTATACAGGGTCTCATACATAGTAGGTGCTCAGTAAATAACATGCTGAATGAGTATTTGAGCAACTGAGAGGTTGAGTGGTGGGAGTTGAGTGGATTGGTGGGATAAACCCTAGGGCAAGAGTTTGGTTATCCTCCTCGGAGTTGCCTAAAAGCATTGGCAACAACAATAGGTGACATTCAGAGAGAGAGATCCTGTTGATTACGTTTCTCTGGAGAGACCCGATTAATACAGCACAGTCGCAGAGTGGTCAGCATGGTGGCAGAGATCTGAATGTTCTACCACGAAGGCTCTGCTTAGACAAGAAAGATGGCCTTTGATTACATTGCTTGGGAATCCTTGGGGCCTATGAACCCCTCCCTGGTATCAGATTAGGCCCCACAAGGGCAGCACTGCCCTCTCCTTTCACATTCCTGGAAACATGGCTTCCATCGGGCCCCAAGCTTTGAGGGGTACTGGCAGATGCATGGGATTGTTCATTCAGCGAATGTGCATTGAGCATCCTTTATGGGATGGATCTTGTTCTAGGAATACAGTCACGAAGAATGTAGGCTTACAAGTGCCTCCTCTTATGGGGCCTTTGGTGTGTCAGGGTGGGAGAACAGACAGTAAGGAAATAGAGATAAGTTGTGTGAAGACGATCAATGAGGCATCGTGCTGGCTTCTCGCGGCAGTAATGTTAGGTGAGAAGGACGTTCTAGGCAGAGGAAGGAGCTAAGGCAAACATGGGTGCTGAAAGGAGAGTGATGGGGCTGAGCTGGGTGAGCAGTCAGGGTGGTCTAGAGTGAGACTGGAGAGCTAGGCTAGGGCTCCAAATGGGTAGGGCCTGTAGGCCACAGAAAAGAGCTTACATTTATTCCAAGTGGGAAGAAAAATCTTCAGGGGGTCTGCTCTGATTTATCATGGAATATAATGTCCATCAGTTGCAGTTGTCCAAATGAGAGCTGACGGTGGCCTGGACTGGAGTGCTGGCAGAGAAGGGCACAGACATGGGCAAAGGTGGGGACACTTTGGAGGTAGAGGTGAGATGAATTGCTGATGAGTGCTGGGGGAGGGGTACGAAAGAAGGAATGGATTCAAGGGAGATGCCCTGGTCTTGTAGGAGGTGGTGATTGTGCTGTCTCTGAAGTCGGCAGTCGGCACCTGCCACAGAAGGGTCTACAGTTTGGAGCTGGGGCCTTTCCTGGCCACTCCCTTCGTTCATCTGAGCATTGGGCTAATATTGTCCGATTTCCTCTTCAGATGTCCCACCCGTTGGACCAGAACCATCTCTGGAAGCACATCAGATCACTAAGGAAACATGGGGCTCTTGTCTGCTTCTTGTGTCTTCAGCCTTGCCTACCATTCAGGAGACCCCTGCCTCTCAAGGCAGAAATGCCCCTTAGTCCCTGGGTCTCACGAATGCCAGGCCCAGGTCACTGCATGCTCCTGGACGAGCATGGGTAGGCGGAGGGCTACCCACTAGACATGCCCGGTGTGCCAGGCTCCTCACACTTGTACCTGTGCTCATGCTGCTCTTGCGCCTGGAAGACCTCCCCCCTTTATCTAAAGTTATGCAAAGTTGTGCATTAGATTACTTTTTTTATTTTTAAAGATTGTATTTATTCGAGAGAGAGAGACAAAAAGTGAGAGAGAGAGAGAGCACGAGCAGGGGGGAGGGGCAGAGGAAGAGGGAGAAGCAGACTTCCCCGCTGAGCAGGGAGCAGGAATTCAGGGCTTGATCCCAGGACCCTAGGATCGTGACCTGAGCTGAAGGCAGACGCTTCACCAACTGAGCCACCCAGGGGCTCAGACCTTCCCCCTCTTCTGAAGACTAACGTTGCTCATCCCTGGAGCCTTTCCTGGGCAGCCCCTCCCATCCCCCTGCCTCCTCTCTATGTGCCCACAGCCTCGTGGTTAAAGTTAATTGTCTCTCTCCTTAATGGTCATCTTTCATTAGCTGGTGAATTCCTGGGGACAGGGACCGAGTCTCATTTATATCCCCAGCCCCCAGTCCAGGGGTCTCACTCATTTGAACTGATACAGCCAAACGAATCTATTGCTGGGCATAGCAGTAGTGGGCTGGGGAGAGAAATTTGCCTTTTCCAGAAGTGTCTGGCTTCTCTTATACAAACAATACTTCACACACCAGCAGAACAATTTTAATAGACTGCAGCTTTATCTTCGTTTCCCTGATTAGGGAGACCTAGTTTTAAGTTAAGTTTGTAAATGAGGTGCTGTGACTGTTTCTTCAATAAAAGACCCAAATTTGCTTGAATTTGGGTGATAAGTATTTTACGTTTAAGACATGTTTGGCATTATGTTCAAAGTGGAATCCATCAGATGTTCTATAATACGGGCTCAGTGTTAGGCTAAAATTCAAATGTGCTCACACTAATGGGAAAAAGTCTAGGGGCTTTAATCACAGCTTGTGATTCAGCATGATTGACAGGGTTTCCATTTTTTAAAGTCCCTGTTTTTCATGTGGAATGAATGACTCCTTTTTCATTTTGTTCCTGTAATAGGAAACGTTCTCATTGTGGAGGGAAATGTCTACAAGCAGCCCATTAAATAGTAAAATGTTACTGCTGTGGCTGAGTGAAATTGTCATCCAGGGGACGTGCCAGCTCTTCAGGTGTAGAATACCCAGAGCGGGTTTTCCCAGACTGCGGAGCTTGAAGGCAGTTAGTTCATCATCGGGGGACGGTGGCAGGGGGGACACATGCAACATCATTGTCCCTCCTCTCCAAAAACTGAAACCTTGTTTCGCATATGAGTTGGGCCTCTTCTGGATGTCAGCTCTGGAAACTCACTCCATGTACTCCAAGTGAAAAAGGACTTGGAAGGCTCTCGGGGTGTGTTGCTGAATTCAATGTCAGAGATAAAGCCAGGCAGTGGGACCAGAGCTGGCCTGGAGTTTTATTCCAAGCTGGGGATCTTTATTCTGTGCATTTATTCATGCTGTTCTTTGTTCTTCTGTCTGGCTGTGACCCAGGCTTCTTGCTTCCCAGTTAGAAAGACACCCAGAAAGAGTGTCTTTAATAAATGCAATGTCTTCCCCAAATGCAATGCCCTTCCCTAGACCAGTCTACAGTCAGCAGGGGGTAGATTGCATGATCACATCAAACTTCTGCTACAATCCTATGGATGGTGTGACGAAGTCTTAATTTCAAGAAAGGCATTACGTTGCTAGCAAGAGTCCAGATTCACCCCATAAATGGATCACAGGCTCGGTGGCTCCTGCCACATTGGCATTCTGACAGTGAAGCCCTTAAATACCTGCTTTGGAAAAGGGGACTGTGAAGGACAGAGATCATGTATTTCTGATTCCATGTGGATCTGTGACCAGACCTAAGACCCAAATACTTGCCATTCATTCTTAGACCTTGTGCTGTTGATTTAGTCTTGGGGACATCACCCTTTCCTCAAAACCCAGTTCCCTTTCCCCTCCTTGGACCAGATCCTCAGTAGGTAGTATTCATCATAAACCAGAGGCTTCCAGCCACAATGATGAAACTACTGTCCATCAAAAACAGTGTTTCTATTTCTATACATTATCTCTCAGACTTTTAGCAACCCCAACTTACAGAAGTGGAATTGAGGCTTACATAGGTTGAGCAATTTGCTAAGGCCATGTAGACAGGACAAAGGGGAACTGGGACTGGCATCCCCATATTTCTAGCTCTAAAGCCTTTATTGATTTCATAATACCACACTAGTCCCTCTACATAGCAACACATCTCAAGATGAGGTTGTCAGCAAGGATAAAACAGAAAGGACAGACAAGAAAATGGGCCCGGAATTTCTACATCTGAGAAAGGACGTACAAATGCATCGGCGGATCAGATGTCTGCTGGGATTCTCGGCTGCTAGGACCTCAGATTGGCTTAGAATCTGTTCTGTGCCTTATGGAAGCTCATATTCCTCTTCTGGATGTTGTCAGTTTCCAGGGGGTTTATGTGTCCCTTGTCCCCTTGTCATTCAGGTTCTTGGGCCTGTGGGTGCTTTTTCCATGCGACACAGCATTGACCCAGACGTGGAAACACGTTTCTTAGGTAATGCCCAGATTCTAAATCAAACCTATTCATAGAGTGTTTTCATTAATGAGTATGTAGTTGCCTTCCTGTGGAGGATTTGGAGGTGAGTAGAAGATGGGTTTCCATCTGGTTATACAGATAGTCTAGGGTTTGGCATTAGCCACTCCCACACTTACACTGTCTATGGTCATCACACCCAGGGGCATTTGCACTCACTCTTCACCCCACAGAGTCCCCTCGCCCCTCATCATCTGCCCCTCACTCCCTTTCCTACCCTCTCTTGAGTTTTAGGGTAAAACACACAGTCCTCCCATTTTTTTCATGCATAGTAGATGCTGGATGCAAACCCTCTCATTATCCTTAGCCCCTCGCGTAGTCCCCGGGTGGAACTAGAGCCTTCGTCTGTGCGACACCCCCTTCCCTCTCTGTCCCTAGGGCTACTGCCTCTGTTCTCCGCAGGTCCACCCAGAGCTGCAGCCTGTTTGCAGCCACTCATGTCAGTATCTGCTGCTGGAAGTCATTTTTCTCTGACACTGGTAGCTTGGCCCTCCCCAGAGCCTTCAGAACAACCATCTTTGAGGAGACATGGAAGATTTCCTCCATATGGAGAGCCAAGTAAGGGCATGGTGGCAGTGCTGGGCCCAGGTATAAAGGAACAGCAGGCAGGGGGGCAGAGGGAATGTTGTGTTGGGGACATGAGATGGAAGGTAATGCAGAGCTTTGCTAGTCTGGGAGAGGGCTCCAAGGTTCTTGCAGGGGACAGTGGGAGGGCTTGTCTTGTCTCTTTGGCTATGTATGGAAGGTAGGGGCTGGTCCTTAGACATTGGTGCGTCTTAGCTCTAAGCATAGCATCTGGTTCATGGAGGCAAATGATAAACAGATGCTAAAAGAATGAGTAGGCACAGAAACAGGTTTTGTCAACTGTGAATGGGACTTAAGGCATTAGAGAGCAGGTGGGTCCAAGGGGCCATTGTATAATTGCTGAAGTCCCACTCTGTAGTCACCCACCTCAAGGGCAGCTCTCGGGTTCAGCCGGTCTAGCTCATGCTGCCCACCAGGCAGTCCTTGGGGCCACAGTTGATGGAGTCCATGGGATCTGGACTACTGAGCCCCAACCTGCAAGCCCCTTGAGGGAGGAGTTAGGCTACTTTAGTTTTCCTTGCATTCCTGGCCCCAGCGCACACAAGGCTTCAGGAGTTGAAAGATGCCCAAATAAAAACCCTTCCAAAGGAGACCATTGTGGCCACTAGGTGGCGCCATTGTTCCAGTCAAAGACCACAGAGCCTGTTGGGGAGCCCTCATGCTTGGAACTTCGAGTTGAATGCAAACTCCTCCAACATATCTGACAGGCTCCAATCTCAATGCAGTAATACGTTCTAATCCCATAACAAGGGGATTAACAACACCACTGTAGCTAATTTGAATTGAGAAAATCTGTTTCAGAAAGCAAGTTCCAAGATGATTCCTTCCCTCAGCGGGCTAAGAAGGGCCCGGTATGTTGGTAGTAGTTTCTGCGCAAATTGGCAAATCAGCTTGCAGGCTGAACTTCTCGCACAGCTCACCGAAGTGCCGATTTACAAAACTGCAGAGCTCACTGAGCACCTCAGCCCCTGTGCCATTTTGGTGGCTGATAGGAAGCTAAGAACACATCGAGAAAGGGTCCCCAACCTAAATTCCCAAGACTCCTTCCCTTTTGCACAAGATCTTGATGTAGGATGTCTCTACTCTTCTCCACAGGTTCATGTCCTACCCTTTCTTTAAGATCTAAGTCTTGGAGGCCTTTTGTGTACCTTGTGCCCCTAGGACTAAGACCTGTGAATTCTGGAAGCTGTTCGACTCAGTGAGCACTGAGGAATAT
The DNA here is from genome assembly GCA_028534135.1 of Potos flavus. NCBI lineage: Eukaryota > Metazoa > Chordata > Mammalia > Carnivora > Procyonidae > Potos > Potos flavus. The sequence goes on along the minus strand of CM052898.1, from coordinate 84,035,820 downwards.
GACTTGACCCACCTTCTTCTGCACCTGTTGTTTCTTGACTCTTCATGGAGGTGGTAATTCCCTTTAGGGCAAACTCAATACCTTGAGCTTATTGTGTTTTCTGTACACAGCTAGTGCTTGGTAGATGTTTGTGAATGTTGAAGAGCAAAGTAAAGCATTGCTCCATATTCAAAGGGCTGAGAGATGTTTAATAGCAAAACATAAAAAGAGAGAGTTCTGTGGGTCATTACTCTTGTTCTCCGATAGCTATAGATTCTGATTTTAGATCATAATCTATAAACTAGCAACATGACTTTATATTAATATTATTATAAGTAGCAAAAGAATACGTACATTTATTGAGTGCCTGATACATAGTAGTCACTATGGTATGCTCTTACGTATGTATTTCAGTAGTTTCCCAAAACCTCTAAGAGGCATTATTCCCGGATTTCACATGGGAAAAAGTAAGGCTCAGGAAGATTAAGTAACCTGCTCAAGTTTCTAAGTTAGTGCCGGCCAAGCTCTTCAGGGTTGACTGGGTTTGGAAAATGCAAACCACTTTCTTGGACCCCTACCCATAGGGACCATGTCCCACAGTCTTTATGGGATTCCTAGGAACTCAGTGCTGAGGCCATGCATTCCAAAACAGGTCTGACGCTGGAAGGGCTCAAGGGCATGGAGAGCAATGTGGCTAGAGAAGTGACCTGGTGGATGGCCAGAAGCAATGCATCTTGGGAACCTTGACTGAAGTGAATTCCTTGATTGTCCTTCAGTAAAAACAGACAAGGCCTAAAGGACAGTGTCTTTTCTCAGTAGAACACATGCAAAGAAGAGGTATCGTTGCCTATTTGGTATGATTTAGGTGTCATCTGGGAGACTTCCCTGACTTGAAATATTTCCCTCTCTAGCCTGTTTGGGTTTCCCAAATGTCGCTATTACTTCCTATTTTCTTTGAGTTTAAAGTGTTTTTCAGTCTCTCAACATCCTCCCTGATCTATCAGACATGGCAAGGAATGAGTTAAGAGCCATTCAGAAGGAGGATGGGTGCCTGGAAGTGATGGGATTTAGGACGAACTTTGGTTCTTCCTTTCTGTCTTCGTGGCTGGGGATGAAGCCAGTAGACAGGCAGAAAGCCACTGATGGGGCCCCTCTAAGGCAAGAAGAACCCAGATTTTGGGCCATAAGTTTTCAGGACCTTGTTTTATACCTGTCCTCTTTACCTTGGCTCCCCAAGGCGGCCTACTCCTACAGCTGGAGTCCCAGACGACATGGTTTGTTAAGCAAGCATAGGAGGTATTGCCAGCAACAAGAGATGGAGGAGGGAAGGCCTTCAGTGGAATCTTCACTCAGCTAAAGATGCCTGCAATGGAAATACATTTTCTGGGGAAAGAAGTCTCTGTTTGACACTGAGCATTTCCTTTGTGAGTAAAAAAGCTTAAAGGACCTCATTGGCTGCCTGCATGAGCAGTAGGAAGCCTTCAGTTTGTCTCTTATGCTGGAAATTCCTTCTGCAGTGAATAAGGTCTTTCACCTTACTATTAAAAACTAGGTTAAGGCTTCCAACCTTCAATAGAGTAAATTCCTGGTAGCCCTTTCTCCTGAGAGTCCATTGCTATGGTAGACAGGACTAAGAGGATTGAAATGTGAGAACTCTGAGCACCTGGGGAGAGTAGACAGATGAGACAAGGCAGACTAAGGCATCAGGGATGTGTTTGCATTTTGTCGATTTCATGAGAGTTTCATGGGACGGTCTTCTTTCTGCAGGTCTAAAGTGTGTGTATATGACTGAGTAGCCTTGATTGGTCAGTAGTTTTCTGGGTTACTTTTCTAGAGTGGCTCCAAACTTGGTTGACTTTGTTTGACTTCAGAAACCCATACAGATTTTCTCTGATCTGGGCTGTGGAAGGCTGAATAATTGCCCCCAAAGAGATCCAGGCCCTAATCCCTGGCATTTCCATATATAAGGAAAAAGAGTCTTTGCAGATTAAGGATCTTGAAATGGGGAGATTATCCTGGATTGTCCAGGTGGCCCTTAAGCATAATCACTGTTGGGTTGGCGGACCCAGGGGTGCGGGAGACGCCACAAACTGTCTGCCACGCTAGACAACATGGTGCCTCAGGACTCTCCACTTGAGCTGCGCTGAAACCCTGCCATATAAGGAAATGACCCTGGAATCCAAAAGCTGCCCTGAAACCCTGCCATATAAGGAAACGACCCTGTCCTACCCACCCTGTCCCAAATAAAAACCCCACTTCCCTATCCCTGCGTGTGACTTCCTCAGCCCTACATTAGCTGGCGGACCGGGGAACCTCACCCGAGAGCGCCTCCATTAAAGCCTACTCGGAACCACTTGCCACCTCTGAGTCTCTCCTTTATCCTTTTCCCTGCCGCTGAAACCTTACAATCACAAGTTTACTTAGAAGAGAAAGGAAGAGGGAGACTTGCCTACAGACAGAAAGGAGGAAGCACAGGGAGGCAGTCAGGGAAGGTACTGGCTTTAAAGATGGGGGAAGGGGTTATGAGCCAAGGAATGCAAGGAATGCAACTGTAGAGGCTGGAAAAGGCAATGAAAGGGCTTCTCTTTTCTGGGGGGAAAAGGCAATGAAAGGGCTTCTCTTTTCTGGGGGGAATGTGGCACTGCAAACACCTGGTTTTGGCTAGTGATTTTGAACTTCTAACCTCAAGAACTATAAGAGAATAAATGTGTGTTGTTTTAAGCCACCCAGTTTGTGGTAATTTGTTACAGCAGCTATAGGAAACTAATACTTGGGCTAAGGTTGAGAATTTTCGTTTATAGGATCCTGGCCTTTAATAGGCTTTCAATTTAGCAAGTCAAATGAGAGCTGCAGGAATCTTTGAATGCTAACTGTGCATGGTGTTTTTTCCCTGGTGGGACTTACTTAGTGGTGGGATAGAGCAGTGGGAAGCAAATGGGTTTAGGCTCAGGGACACCAGTCCAAGGCTGGTGCTACCATTTTTCCTCAGATCAACTTTGAGAATGTCACTTGAACTCTTGAATTCCAGGGGCCATACTATACAAGGGGGTTAAGAGCACAGGCTGCTGTGAACGTTAAGTGAAATTAGGGGCTCCTACAGAGTCATGGTTAGCTCCGTACCTGGTCCGGTAATCTGAAATCCCTTCTTCTTCTCCCTGCAGATATACCAGCTATCCATGTTACTGGGGAAATGATTGCGAATTAGTAAGAAATTTGAGTTATAGTTGCTTTGGGGAAAACCCCTCATTTTACACGTGGAGAAATGGAGGCTCAAAGAAATTATGTGACTTGCTGGGGTCATAAAAAAATGAGAGCCTGACTAGAGCTCCGGCCCTGTCAGTTGCGTGCTCCTTACGGTAGTAAGATGTACTGTGGTACCATGTGCAGCTCCTCTCCTATTGTGTTAATACCAAACCCATGACTGGTTCTTTGACCTTTAGCTCTCCTCCCTCCCACAGATGGGAGGGGACAGAGCTGAGGATTAGGCACACATAGAGACATTTTTAAAGGACTGTTCTTCAATGAGTGTGGCATGGGCTCCACTGACATCGGTTAAGTAGATGGATTTTTAGTGATGTAATCTATTAAGAATAAGGAATATGGTGTCTAAAATCAGGGCCTGGCTGAGGCTAAAAGGACAAATGCTTCATTACCTTGATTATGGTTGAATTTCTTTAGATAGACAAAACAAGTCAAACCCTCAAGGGTCCAAGTTGGAGTGTGCAGTGTGGGGGGACATGTGTGTGCAGTGCCTGTGTGAGCTGGCGTACGTACCATGTCTTCCGTTAGCTTGGACTAGGAAGCCTCAGAAAGCAGAGCCCAAGCCCAGGGTTTTGGGGCGGGTAGTTTATTTTGGTAAGTGATGCCAGGGAACAGGAGGGGGGGTGGTACTGAGAGAAGTAAAACAGAAGTTGAAAAGCCAATTCAAGGGCATGTTATCAAGCTGGTGACTTCTGTGGACAGAGAGCTTAAGGCTGCTAGAACCTTCTGTGGCGTTGTCCAGGATGTGCCTCAGAGTGGTCCAGCTGAGGTGTGGGAGAGGAAGCTGTTATCAGGCAGTGTCAACAACCTTTGCCCTTCTCACAGGGCTCATGCTTCACAGTAGCTGGCCGTGTTGCCATGAGTGGCTCACCAGCAAGAGCGAGAAGTCTGGAGGCAGCAGAGAGGGATACACACAAAGCTAGGGAGGCAGGTCCTTGGAGCTGGTTGCTAGTTTCTGCTGGGTAGAGTAAAAGTAAGTAAAAAGGCAAAGAGGATGTGAGAGAAAGCACAGAATGTTCTTTTTTTGTTAGTTTTGAAACCTCAGTCCTGTGTTGTCATGAAAAGCATCTTTCATACATTGAAGACCCCAAGTAGAGACCTGATGGGTTTTATCCAAGTTTCGGGAACTGTTTAGAACTTTTCTAATATAACTGACCTACCAAAGGAGTGACATTGAGCAAGGACCTATGATGGGTCATGCAATGTGCTAGAAGGAAGGATGAATGTAACATGAGTTCCTACCATAAGAAGGTGTCATAGCGGTGGGGGTGGGGGGCTGCTGGCTTGTGACAATCCCAAGGGGGTTAGCACATTACTCCAAGTGGACCTGGGAGGGATACACTGCTTCTCTCAGCCCAGTCTCTTCCTTGGTGACATGGGCGTAGTGAGGACCTCTCCAGAGGTATGATATCAGAAGTAAATGACGCGATGACTGTAAACTGTTTAGCACAATCCCTGGCACATTGTGCATGCTTAAGAATGGTGGTGATAAGCTCACTTTCAGGTGGGGAGATATGAGTACGCTGATATTTCCCGTGCACCGTACTAAGTGCTATCTCTGCTAGAAGCAGAGTGAGAGTTGAGTGAAGGCTTCCTGGAGAAGACTACACAACGATAAATAGTGGATACAACAACACAAGAAAAGATGAAATAAAAGTGGGATTTTATTTTATTTTATTTTATGTTACGTTATGTTACGTTATTTATTTGACACAGAGAGGGCCAGAAAGCACAAGCGGGGGTGGGAAGAAGAACAGCAGAGGGAGCAGGAGAAGCAGGCTTCCCACTGAGCAGGGAGCCCAACTCGGGGCTCGATCCCAGGACCCTGGGATCATAACCTGAGCTGAAGGCAGATGCTTAACCCACTAGCTACCTAAGTGCCATTTTATTTTATTTTATTTTATTTTTAATTTTATTTTATTTTCTCAGTGTTACAAGATTCTTTGTTTATGCACCACACCCATGCAATCTGTGCCCTCCTCAATACCCACCACCAGGCTCACCCATCCCCCCACCTCTCTCCCTTCCAAAACCCTCAGTTTGTTTCTCAGAGTCCACAATCTCTCATGGTTCACCTCCCCCTCCAATTTCCCCCAAATATTTTATTATTTTAAAAAGTAGGTATTTTTAACATCAAATTTAGTCAAGTCGATTGAGAAACCATTTAAACCGGTAGGAAGTTCGGAAGTCTGAATGCTGAGGAGTAAACCCAACAAGAGATTATGTGACAAAGGCTTGAAATAACTGACTTACATACTGTGTGTGTGTGTGTGTTTTTTTTTTTTTTACATACTGTGTTTCTAGATGAGAGGAGACAATATCTTAAAAATGGCAATTCTCCTCAAAGTATGTTACAGATTCAATAATTCACACTCATTGTTAGCGTGAGATTCGTTGCTACCTCATTATTGGAAAGAAATTTGGCAATATTTACCACATCGCACCTTTTGACCTAGCAGTTCCATTTTTAGGAAAGTATCCTCTGGCAATACTTAAACGAGCACAAACATGTCCAGGGTTCATTGCAATAGTTTATGTTAGTAGCGAATTGGAAGCCATTTAATGGTTCTTCAGAAGGGAATGATTACATTACAGAATGTAATGTAATGGCGAATAAAACTTCTGTCAATCTGTATGTATTGACAGGGAGATTTTCTAAGACATTAAGTCACAGAATAATATGTAGAGTATGATTCTGATTATGTGGAAAACAGTGTATGTGTGTGAATGAAGAAATGAGCCTGGAAGTCCAATAATTCTCCTGGGAGCCAGGGCAAAATTAAAGAGAGACTTAATTTTTTTCAAATGAAAGAATATTTGTTACTGTAAAAAAAAAAAAGTGAAAAGAAGTAACAGAGACATATTTTTTATACTAACAGTCCTAATACAGTTTTGATATATAATTGTTCCAAAATTTGATTCTTAAGTGATATTGCTAATTTCATGAAAATATCATAGTCATCGAGTAAAAGCCTAAATGAAGTTACTCATTCCTATTTTTCATGATTTATAGCTCAGTATTTAAAATACAGCTTTTAGGCATGATCATTGAATATTGATTTTTCCATTTTCTTATACTTTTATATTAATTTCCCTCTTCATGTAAAAATCAATGTTTGGGTGACTTATTAAAATGTCATAGTCTTTAATATTCCTTGATCCTTCTGTAATTTTTTTTCCTTTTTACATAAGTAATCTTGAAGGCACTATTTTTACATTTCACTTTACATCCAGCTTGGATGGATTTGTTTGTAATGTCCCAGCTAGTCCATGACATCTGTGAGTCTTGGAGTTAGCAGATAAAGCCCATACTCTACGATTCCGGGGCACTGATGCAAATTCTCTCCCCACTGTCCTCACCGAGTCACTGATTAGTCTGTCAGGCTTGTCACAGTGGGTGTTCAGGGGCCCCTTCCTGCCTCAGACTTTCCTTCCTTGTTGCCATCTTCTATAGCATCCCATCCTTCCTGGAGGTCCTGCTGGAGAACCTTGGGTTGTGTGACCCACAGGATGCTTAGAGCTTTCAGGGTCTTCCAGGGAACCCCATAAGACAAGCAAGCCTTTTTCTTCCTACTGTCAGTGGTGTTACCTAGCATTGCTTTGATGGGCTATCGTCATCTATTCTTTAGGAAGGGCGTAAGAGGGAAGGAAAGAAGGCCAAAAGAAGAAAAGCACACCTCCTTCTGCCACAGCCTATGAGAATGTAAAGCAAAGATGAATAGGAGTTTGCCATTCTGAAGAGGGGGATAGTGGTCCAGGCAAAGAAGATTGCTACAGAGAGGGAATGATTTAAGGAGGCCAGGGCTGCCCCTCTCACTCCATATACCCCTGCCTCAACATAAGGCTCAGTAAAGCCTGTCAGGGGCTACCTTGTCAAAGGCTATAGATCTTGACTTCACAGAGTTTCTCTCTTTGCCTCAGTTTTGTCATCTATAAAATGGGCCTGATGCTAATGTATATCTCACAGGGTTATTGTGAAGATTTAGTGAGTTGATATTTGTGAAGTGCTTAAAACAAGGCCTGGTGAGCAGCAAAGGCCATATATGCGTATGTGTTTTTATTGTGAACAATCTGTGGCCTTGAACTCTTTTTGCCATTTCTTTACATGGGTTGTCTGTTTTCAAAGTTTCTTTAGAAAATTTTCTTTTCAGTTCATGGAGAGAAAAGAAGCTGTCAACTTTGTACATTTGAACAACAAAGTGGTTTTATTTCAGAAACAGTCCCTATTATGCTGTCCTGGTCAGAGCTTTTTGGCAGTTCTTTTTCACTTGGGTTCATCTGATCCGATAAAAGATTGACTGGCCTCTGAGCACATGTTCTTTTTGCTGGTTTTTCCTCTTGTTGGAAAAATCAATGGCAGCTGGCTATTAGTGGGCCTCTGGGTGGCCCCATGTAACCTGTTGAAAAAACTGTTTAGTACAGAGGAAATCTGTGCTTTGGGTCCAATGGCTGGCATCTTGTTTCTGTGCACCCAGGATGGGCCTGGATGGGTAGGATGGTGGGGAAGGGTAGCCTAACAGCCAGAATGTGCTGGTAAACTGGCTCTAGGGGATGGGGCCTTGATATTTGGCATTTCTGATTACTGTAGCGTAAATCCTCCCACTGTGGCCAATTTCAGATTACCCACATGAGGTCGTTGAATGCAGAGTTGGGAAGAGATGAGAATGACCAGTCATGGATGAGACAGAAGAAACCTTACTCCTACAGTAAAGGGGCCAGTGTGGGCAAGGTCAAGAATGTTTCTGTGAGAATTTCATTCCCAGCAGGGAATGTTAGAGGGACCAGAAGAGAATTGACATTTGCTGAGCATCTTCTGAGTACATTGTGAGCTAGGTGCTTTGTAGACATTATCTCATCTGATCTTTGTAATGACATCATGAGTCAGCCAACTTCAACCCCATTTTCATTCGAGGAGGGGAGCCTCAGAGCTGTTAAGTAACTTGCCCAAGGTGACACAGTGGTAGGGCAGGGACTGAGACCAGAACATGTGAATCATAATGATTCCTAGGATTGAAACATCAGAGAATAACACTAATGAAAAAAATTATAGGTAATTCTCTATGGGTGAATCCATTTTAACTTCACTCCATCACTCTGACATAAAAATCATGGCTTTAAGACCTGGGAGGAGCCTTTATTTAGTTCAGTCTCTCATCAAGAAGATGAGGAAAGTGAGCTAGAACAGCTTAATTTTAGCATAAAATAGGGATAATATGAGTACATGTACTCTTATAGTTAGGAGGGTGCTCTGTGCTCTTGAGACAAAGACACTAGAAAGGACAATTTTGCTTCCCCAGGGTCCTGCCACCCAGGGCAAGAGGCAAGGGCATTAGTGCCCTCATTTGGGGGAAAACAGAGTAATTCCTGGAAACAGAATTGCAAATGAGCCCATGGGAGGGTGTGCATTCTTTCTTCTCAATGGGGCCTTCCCCATGGTCTCCAGGGACACTGACACAAACTCAAGGAGAGGAACACTGCTCGAAGATACTGATGACTTTAAACCCTCCAGGCAGACCATTTAGTTCAGACACATGTTCTACGGCCTCTACCCAAGGAGAGCTGCTTTTGTGAATAGTCCTTGGCATTGCAGTACTTCTTGGTTTGGCTATCACTTCTGTGCACAGGGGGTAGGAAAATTTCTGGCCTTCTTCTCCCATGTCAGTTTTTGCCTATTAGGGAGGAACCAAGGGGGAGCATTTCAGAACCACTCTCCATCCTGCTTTGATTTCCTCTGCTAGTGTGATTAATTGGCACCTGGTCAGAGGGGCCGTATTAGTAGGCTCAGGGTCACCATGCCATAGAAGGCCTGCAGGCACATCCTGTGTGCACACATTCTGCGTGCACATCTCTGTCACATCCTGTGTCCAAAGGCAGTGGGTCCCTCTCTGCCTATGGCCCACGTACAAGCTTACCTGAGCAGAACCTTCATGCTCAGCTTCTGGCCACCACTATCTTTTCTCCACTCCAGACAGTCAAGTGGGTAAGATCATTCCTTTTGTTTTTTTAAGTTTTTTAAAAAATACTTTATTTATTTATTTGACAGAGAGATAGAGAGCACAAACAAGGGGTGTGGCAGGCAGAGGAAGAAGAAGACTCCCTGTGAAGCAGGAAGCCCAATGCGGGGCTCGATCCCAGGACCCTGAAATCATGATCTGAGCCAAAGGCAGAGGTTTAACCGACTGAGCCACCCAGGTGCCCCAGGTAAGATCATTCTAATGGTAGAGGCATAAAATAGCTGCTCGATTGAAATGAATAGAATTAGTTTTTTTCCTACCCTAACGCCTTCCAGGGGTGTTCCATATACTCCTTTAAAATTGGCTGCTGTGCTGGGGTGCCTGGGTGGCTCAGTCGGCTGAGGATCTGACTCTTGATTTCAGCTCAGGTCTTGATCCCAGGCTTGTGAGTTTGAGCCCCATGTCAGGCTCTGTGCTGGGCATGTAGCCTGCTTAAGATTCTCTCTCTCCCTCTCTCTTTGCCCCTCTCCAAGTTGCTCTCTCTCTCTCTCTCTAAAAAAATAAAAAATAAAATCTGCTGTTGTGCTATACAAGTCGCATTCACTCATTCATTGTTTCATGCATTTATCAATCGGTGTTTGTAGGTCAGGACTCTGCTGAACCCAAAGATCGTAGAAGGAGGGCTCTTGACTCTTCTTTTGGGTCCCCCATAGACCTTCGTCACAGCTGGTTATATAGGAGTACTTGGCAGAGTTATGGTGTGTCCTGGTCTTCAGCTTTTGGGGTCCCTTGGAGTTAACCCCATCCTTGCAGGGGGGCTCATATTCCCAGTTAAAGGCTTTGAATCTGTAATGCCAGATCAAGTGTACTTCCCCCCTTACCCACTGCAGACATAAGATTGGACTGTAAATCTTTGGGATTTCAAAAGATTCAGGCTTAATGACCCAGCTCTGGCTTATATCTATAAAAATCAGGGAACCTTAATAAAGCCAGTAGGCATAGCAGGCTGGGAGATCCATGGAGAAATGGGAGCTCAGAGTGGCAGGGGGAGGAGGAAAGTTGGGGAGGACCCGGGAACAGAACTGCCTCTGCTCCTGGCTGGCCCAGGGGTCTGGGGTCAGAGCTAATGCAGGAATAAGGGGTCAGGCGAGTCAGCCCTCAGTGATGGATGGGCCTCACTATCTCCATGGGCAGACCAGGGAGCTGGGGGCTTTCCCAGATGGAGCCGGAGTCATTTTCCTTTCCAATGAAAGAACAACTTGTTCAAGTGGAAAGGAGATGGGAATCATCAGCTTGGGAAGTCTTTAGTTTCTTGAGGCAGATAGGCCAGAAATGGTTGCCAGGGGAATCCCTGTAGTCCAGGCTGATCTAAGGAGAGCCACAGGCTTGGAAGCCCCCAGACTTGAGTTCAAACTCTGGCCTGGCCACTCTGTGGTTTTGTGACCCTAGGTAAACACATAATCTCTGAACCTCGGTTGCCTTTTCTTTAAAATGGGGAGCAAGAACCCCTTTCTGGGTTGTTGTGAGGACTACATAGGGTGATATTTTTGAAAGCCTCGGCACAGAGCAGGCTCCTGATAAAATCATGCTGATTTTCCTCTTCTCATCCCTAATTAACATTTGTTTTTGTGTTAATTGGTCTCCAAAGGTAGCTCCCCATGAGCAAGGCCTCCTGACATTCACACCTAGCATCTGGGCTGGCTGTGCCTAACTCTTGACCAGCAGAGTGCAGGGGAAGTGATACGTGTGATTTCCGAGGCTAGGTTCCTAGAAGCTGGACCCCTGCACTTTCCTCTGGGCCTCCTGAAGGACTTACTCTTGGGTTGCCGGCTCTCAGAATCCAGCTGTCGTCATTATAGGGAGTGGGTATGTGTCGTCACTCCAGATGACAGCTCCAGCTGAGCTCCTGGGCAAAGCCAGCGCCCAGTACCAGCCATGTGAGGGAGCCATCTTGCACACCCAGCCCAGTCAAGCCTCCAGATGGCTCCAACCCCAGGCACTGTGTGAGAGACCCCAAGAGAGGGCTGTTCAGTTGACCCTTAGAACCAAGATAATAATTATATGCATATAGTGTATACATTATATTACTATATTTTATGTGAGTATAGAGAGTTTTGTTATTTATATAGAGAGTTTTGGTTTAAGCCCTATGTTTTGCATTTGTTTGTTAAGCAGTAATAAATCATGATAACCATCAAGATCCAACATTTGTTATTATGTGGAAATTCCATCATGACTGATTAGTTTCTTTGGGTTAGATATTAAGGTATCTGGATTCCCCTTTTAAAATGTGAGGTCTGTCTTATTTCAGGTTTTACTGGGGTTAGGGTCCCACATAGCCTGAAGCCTTACCCGTGTGGGTGAGGGAGGGGATGGGCAGGGAGGACAGCTTGGGGATTCTGAAGCCAGACCATGTGGATTGAGGACGTAGCGTGGGTGCCCTGGCTCAGCTGTCAGGCTCAGGGAGGGCGTAGCTTCTGCATCACGAGCGCTTACGGTGAGCCCAGCGCTCCACAGCCGTGGTGTTTGCTCATCTTCACCACAGCCTTTGAAACAGTTGATTGCACCCACTTACAGATGAGTAAATGAAGGCTCAGAGATATGGAGATCTGACTTTACCCAAGGTCACAGAGACAATGAGAGCAGGCGCAGGTCCGCGTCCATTTCTGCTTGATTCTGAAGTGGGGTCTCTTTAATCTGAGACCAAAACATTTTTCTGGAGTTACTTCTTCCTCCATCTCACAAGTTGCCCTTTAGCACCAGAGACCTGCCACACATTTTAGGTGATGGAAGAGTGGCAATTTTCCCTGAAGGGCCACAACCAGAGCCTGTTGTCCATTTCTTCAGAGGCCTATGGTCCAGAGCAAGGTCAAGGGTCTTCCTCTGTTAAACCTCCAACCAGAGCACAGGTCATTGTTTTCCTTGGAAGCCAGAATTTCCCAGGGAGGCAAACCACGGGTCCGTGTCTAGCAGGGGCAGCTGGGTGGGGGCCAGGCCCTGCTGCCTGACTGCTGAGGCTCCATCTGCTACCCCCCACGCAGCCTGCCGCTGTCACCGGGATCCCGTGTACATCCCAGGTCTCTTTACCAACAGAGGAAATAAACTTGGAGGAGCGTAAGATGGGAAAAGTCCGGGCCCCTCCTCTCCCCAGGATGGAACTTACGCTTCCCTGTTAGTGGTTCTTGGCAGGCCCACTTTATCGTCAAGGGACTAATAGGATGTGCTTCAGCCAAAACAGCTTTCAACCTAAACCTGCTATTAGATGGCCTGCCAGTCACTCCCTATCTACCTGCCTAGCTTTCTTCAGAGACAGCACCTCCCTTAAATTCAGGAACAACCTCATTCTCCTAGGGGTTGGGTTAGACTCAAGAAAGCTGTTGTTCACTGTGGGCAGAAGGAAGGGCCAGCTACCCAAGGGCGGAGTTGGGGGGGTCACCCATGCAGTAGGGTCTCATGGGGGGAAGGTTGCTGAAGAGTTGCTCCAGAACAACCCTTCACGTGGGCAGGCACAGCTCTAGGCACTTTGCAAAGAGACCTTCCTTTACTTCTCATGATAAGTCTGTAGGTTGAGTATTATTATTTCTGTTTACAGCTCAGGAGACTGAGGCTCAGAGATCTTAAGTGACTAAGGTTCTCTTTATTCATCTATTCAGCAACCATTTACTATGTTAGTTTGGGTTCCTTGTAGCAGAACCTGATGCAGGAACTGGGCATATGCGATATATTGAGGAAGGGCTCTCAGGAGAATCACACAAAGAAGTGTAGGAAGCAGGATAATCAGGAGAAAGAGATGAGCAAGGATGTGGTGTCGGGTGTAGTCTTACCTTGGCCTAAACTATGTAGGGGGCTCTGGAGCGTAAACAGCCCCACAGAGTCACCCTACCTTGAAACAAGGGAGCTATGTTTTCATACCCCTGTATCAGTTACAGCCCCCCCACGTGTAGCAGTGTAGTGTCCTAGTGCTTCTGGGCAGGGCACTTGCTGTCTGCCAAAGGCCATTCTCTGGAGACGGTCACATTAGTAAGCTTTTGGTACCAGCTCTTTAAGCTGGTGTAAATGACACTTGAGGGTGACTGGCCATCTGGATCTGCTCAGGACTGAAGAGTTTCCCGGATGCAGGATTCTCAGTGCAAAGCCTGGAAAGTCCTGGGAAGTCTGGCATGAGTTGTCTACCATACTTGGCAGTAAAAGGTATCTGAGGGGGCACAGACTATGTCTACTACCTTGACCAAGGGGCTTGATGTGTAAGGAATCTGCTTGGGGATGACCACAAAAATGACAATGGTTGTATTGAGTAGAAGGAAGCATGGGGACTCAGAGAAGGGACCCTCCCCTTACTCAGCTTGGAGGGGTAGAGCACGGGAAGGAGGGCAGGTAAGTTTTCTCAGGGGAGGTGATATCCAGTAAGGATCTGAACATAAGAGGAACTTAGCCAGGGAAGAAGTGTGGAGATCAGGGAAAGACGGTACTCTAAATAGGGAGATTTGAGTTGTAAAAGATAGAAGCCCAAATACAGAAAAAATATGGGCCGGGATATGCAAGGGAGACCTGGAGATGCTTCATATATTGGTTACCTAATATTGAGAAACAAATTACCACAAAACTTAGTGACTTAAAATAACAAACATGTTATTGGCTCACAGTTTCTGAGGGTTAGGGTTTTGGGAACGGCTTATCTGTGTGGTTCTGGCTCAAAGTCTTTCATGAGGCTGCAGACAAGACAGTGGCTGGGAGAAAATAAAAGAGATTGGCTGGGGCATCCGAAGGCTTGACTAGAGCTGCAAGATCCACTTACAAGATGGCTCACTCCTGTGGATGTGGGCAAAGGCCTTCAGTTCCTCTCTGGCTGTTGGCAGGAGGCCTTGATTTCTGGGCCTTTCTATGGGGCTGCTTGACTGTCTTCTGATATTCCTCCCAGCTGCCTTCTCCCAGAACAAGGGGTCCAAGAGGGAGCAAGATAGAAGCCACAATACCTTTAAGACGTACCCGCAAAGTCATGTTCTGTAATTTGGATCCCATTCAGTTGATTCATCAGAAAGGAGTCAGTAAATCTGGCTCATACACAAGGAGAGGGGAGTTAGGCTCCACCTGTTCAAGGCAGGAGTGTCAGATAATTTGTTAACATATTTAAAATTCACCACAGCAGATCCAGAGATGAAAATAATTTGGCCATTCTCTCTCCTCTCTCTCTCTCTCTGTCTCTTCTGCTGACTGTCCTAAGTGTTTTACACATATTATCTGATTCTCATGGTAGCCTCCCAAGTACTATTATTATTGTCACTTTACAGCTGAGGAAACTGAGGCTCAAAGCAGTTGAAAAAGTTGTTCACAGGCACACACTGGAAAGTGGTAGTTTGAACCCAGGCAATGTGCTACCTACTGCACTGCTCTTCCCACTCTGCTGTGCTGACTCTTACTAACACACCACAGTCTAAGCCAGGAACGTGAACCTCTAGGTGGACACTTACTAATGTGGGTCACATGTGGCATCTCCGTGTTTTACGGAGCTAGTAAATGGACACGATTGTGAATACCCCAGGGAAAGTTCTGTTCTCTGTGAATCTCTAGGCAAGGTCAGGATTTCAACCACTGTCGTTCCTCTGGGAAATGGCTTACAAGAAGCAGCAAAGAAAAGCTTGGCAAAAAAACCCCCCAAAAAACCCAAAAACAAAACCCTCCCAAAAAACAAAACCCCAGCATATTAGAGCAGGAGAATATAGGGTAACGAAATGCATTTTTCTCTCTTCGTCTTCATATAGGCTCTTGTGCATTGAGAGGGGGCTCTGAAAATGTCATTGAACAGAATCCTGAAAAATCCCAATCCAGATGCGGTCCTTAGGAAAGCAGTTCTCCAGTAATTCTGGTTCTTCTCCTTCTGAGGCATGACGAGGTTTCACACCCCTGCTCCTTTGAGGTCAGGTGCGGCCCTGTGACTTGCCTTGGCCAATGAAGTATGAGTGGAGGGGACGTGTCTCACTTCTGGGTGGAAGCCATGCTCCTCCCTTTGCTGAGGCGCCCAGCAAGGCTCAGACGGTGCATGCGCTGTCCGCCGTGTCTCAGAGCCCCGGAGCCCCAGAGGACCCGGGAGAGGTATACAGTGAGAGTTATATTTTCTTATCTTAAGTCATCGATTTGGGCTTGTTAGTTACTACATCACAATCTGTCATGTCATAACTGATACAGCAAGTCTCTGTCCAACCAAAATAACCCTGTGTCCCCTGTTGAGGGAATTACCTGTGTCTCTAATTGGTGTCAATCAGGGGACAGATAATGCTCTGGTGGCTGCTGTAGCTGGATTTGGGATGGCTCTATTGTTTCCCTCAAAGTAACACCAGCCAAAGTAGGTTAGAAGTGGAAAATCGAAGTGGGGATCATAATGGCACTTGATAGATGCACAAAGATTTATTTTTTCAAAGACTTCTACATCTATCATAATTTTGGTCCAGAATAACAACAAAAGCAATATGTGACAGTTCTGTTTTCCAGTATCTACCCTCCCGTTTGCTCTTCTGCAATGTGATGTTGCTGCTCCTCAATTAAGAGGTGAAGTTGATTTCCCCATCCTGGTGGGACCGTGACCCACTGCTTGGTCCACTACTTGGACCAATAGAGTAAATCCAGTGGAAGTTATGCTATGCTAGTTCTGGGAGTAGCTCTTAATTGATTGGAAGTTTCTGCTTCTTGACTGCTGGTTTAGGCTCTGGGGTGAGATACCATGTGGAGGGAGGGAGGGAGGGAAACAGAGAGGGAGAGAGAAGATCAAGGAGTATCATTATGCCAGGTACGTGAGTGAAGCAGCATTCTGCAACACAATCCTCCAGCCCCGGAGGCCCCAGCTGATGCCACGTAGGGCTAACATAAACCATCCAACTGCATTCTTCTCCAGATCCTTGACCCGCATAATCATGAGCAGAACAGAGGGTTGTTCTTAGCCACTACCTTTTGTGGTAGTATGTTACATAGCACTAGATAACCAAAACAAAAACAACAGTAAAACCTGGAAAGGAGGGGGGGCATGACTTATTTTCTTGTTTTAACGATAAGGAAACTGGTGCTCAATGACACTAAATCCTTTGCTTAGATCATAGGACTCCTTGGTGAAATAGGAAGGACTAGAGCCCAGATGTTCTAATTAATGTAGCTCAAGATTTTTCCACAACAAAAGACACCCTGGCACACAGGATTTGGGGCATATCTCCCAGAGGATCTACTGGAGAGAAAAATGAGGCCCCGAAAGGTTGAGAGCCTTGCTTGAGGTCCCATGGGGAGTTCAGGCCACTGAGCAGGCAAGAATCCCTGGGATTCCCTGACTCTGGGATTTAGTCCTTTGCCCTACAGGGTTCTGATTCCTCCACTATCTGAAAGAAGAAGAGCCAAATAGCTCGAACAATTAAAATGCGTTCTTGTTGCTTTTGTTTCTTGATAATACGTGTAAAAGCAAACGATAATTCTCAGGGGGATGTTAAATAAAAAGCTATAAAAATATCTCATTGCCACAGGCTGAACGTTTGAAGGGAAATTTGCTGAGGAATGAGCCGTATTGTTAGAGCCGAGGGAACTAAGGAAAGAAGAAGCCTGCAGTGTGCTTCCTTTGTAGGAGCCTCGTGCTCAATAGACAGCCCAGGCTCAGACCCACCCCTAGCCATTTGTTTTCCCAAAATAGAAATAAAAATGTAAAAATGTCTATTGGCATGCTTATTATATATATTATATAATTTATATAATGGGTGTAACCATTTTATTGAATGGTTAAAGTTCCATCATTGTCTTCCTATACATCCTGTCGGATTTCTTTCTTTCCCCATAATGTAACCTCTAGAAGATTCCATAGCTTTCTGGTCATTCTCAGTTGCAAAAATGTTGTTTTCAGGTATTAAAAGGTCTAGCCAAATTTAAATAAAAGCTCTAATGTCTCATCTCACTTCTCTGTCCAGTTTACAATGACCCAGGCTTGGGATCTACGGTGAGAAAGGGGCCATGATGACTTTTCCACTCTTCTTTGCTTTCCTTCCACACCCCTGATGCTGGCTCCTGTGCCTTCTACTTTTGCCCCCAAACATACATTCACAGCCTCTTCTTAGTGGATTTTGCCACCTGGCAGACACTACTTTTTTTTTTTTTTTAAGATTTTTAGTTAATTTATTTGAGAGAGCGAGCGAGTGCGCACAAGCAGGGGGGGAAGGGCAGAGGGAGAGGGAGAAGCAGACTCCCTGCTGAGCAAGGAGCCCAACGTGGGGCTCAGTCCCAGGACTCTGAGATCATTACCTGAGCTGCAGGCAGATACTTAACTGGATTGAGCCACCCAGATACCCCTGGCAGACATCACTTTTGAGTAAAATTCCATCGGGGTGTTTCAAATCTACTAACCTCTGTGTCCATTTGACACATGGGGATCTCATGCATTCTCATTCTTGTCCAACTCTGTCCTGGTTCTTCTTGTCTAGACATTATGGGCAACTCCTGCCAGATTCTGCCCTGATAAGTTCCTAGGCAGGAATCTCTGGGGTGACTACGATACAAACTCCCAGAATAATGATCAAAGCGTCTGAAGAAGTCATCATTGTATTGGTTAGCTCTTGGTACAATAATACCATATTATATACCACATAATGCCATTCCAAACTCAGAGATGTGGAACAATAAGCACTTATTCTCACACTCGTTGAGCTGCAGTTCAACTGATCAACAAGTTGGCCTTGTCTGGGAAGCTCAGCTCTAAGTCGTGGTTCTTGTTGGCCTTGGCTCCTTGCTGCTGGTTAGGCTCAAGTTTGTTCCATATATGTTCCTTCTAGGCCGAAGCTAAAGAAGAAGCAGCTGCCTTGGGTAGCAATACCCAGAAGATGACAGAAGTACAGGGGAGGAAACCAAACCATGTATGTACTCTTCAAACCTCTGCGTACACCATGTCAACTAGTATCTCATTGGCCACAGCAAGTTCGACCACTGAGTGCAAAGTACAAGGGTGAGAGGAGGTAGGTATGCTCTGCTTACCATGGGGCCAAAGCAAGTCACGTGACCAAGCCCAATGTTGATGGGGTAGGAAAGAACACTCCCATGTTGGTGGTTGATTGGAGGGAATATTTGCTCAATAGAGATCTGGTTTACCACGATCACTAAGATGGGATTCAGGGTTTTTTTTTTTAAGATTTTATTTATTTATTTATTTGACAGAGAGAGAGAGATCACAAGTAGGCAGAGAGGCAGGCAGAGAGAGAGGAGGAAGCAGGCTCCCCTCTGAGCAGAGCGCCCGACTCGGGGCTCGATCCCAGGACCCTGAGATCATGACCTGAGCTGAAGGCAGAGGCTTTAACCCACTGAGCCACCCAGGCACCTCTAGGATTCAGTTTTTACAACTCAGTTTCTAGCTGGCAAGCAAACTAGCAGCGCTTCTTCTCACAACATCCCCTGTCTCTCCAAACAGTGCTCTTCTTGGGGGCTCCCTCCCCTTCCACTACAGAGTAAGTGAGAAATCCAATTCTGTAATCCTACTTCATCTTCAACGGACTCTGTTTGAATGTCTCAGATTCTCATAAATAACCAGGATGGAGTAGTTGTTACTGGACAGATTTTATTGCCTTTTAGCAAGGTCCACATGGATGTGTGTAGGGCCCATTCTCTTTAGAATATGTATATATGTATCACCTTTTGTTCTCGGCTTTGGAGCTTATGTCAACCAATGGAAAAGTCCAGTTAACTTGTTTCTATAGGATTATGTTATAATTACTCTCATACTAGCTCCTTAAAAAAAAAAAAAAAAGATTTATTTATTTGAGAGAGAGAGAGAGAGAGAGAACATGAGCTGGGGAAGGGTCAGAGGGAGAAGGAGTAGCAGACTCCCCCCACTGAGCAGGGAGCCTGATGTGGGGCTCAATGCCGGGACCCGAGATCATGACCTGAGCCAAAGGCAGACACTGACCAACTGAGCCACCCAGGTGCCCCTGCTCTTTTTGTTTTCCCCCTTATATCTACCAGTGGACACCTTTCCATGCAAGCACATAAATGCTTTCATTCTGTTTAATGACCTTATTTATGTTTCAAAGTATAAAGATATATTTAAAAAAACAAGTTCTTAAATGGTAGACAGTTCACTTGTTTTTACTTAATTATTTTTTTGTTATTTTGAACCTCTTTGCAACAAGCATCCCTGACATGCATCTTATATATTTGTTTTATTTCCATGGGATATATTACTAAAAGCGGGATTGCTGGATTAGCAATAAACTCCAAAAAATCCTTTATTTTTACATGGAGAAATTAAAACCCAACACAATATGTTCATACAACGTTTCTTTACAACCACTATTGGAGGAAGCATTATGACTCTTTAGAGTTTTTGTAGACTGGCAATTCAGATGTGAAAATGGAAAAATCCCAATGCTAGATCTGAGAAGAGTTAAGAAGATGAAGGCAAGAAAAACACCTCAGTTGTCCCCTTCCCTTTCTCTAAATTTTGTTGTACACATACTGCCCACTAGTGACAGACTGAAAGGATTTCTTAAGGCCAAAGGAGAGACCAGTCACTGGAGTTCCTGAAATTCATATTCTTTGCAATAGCAGCATTTGGTATCTTTTTTTCAGGGTCAAATTAACATGCTGAGTGGCAGGGGGGGTGACAAGGATGACCATTCAAATAATAAATAACCTCTTCATAGGATGGTCAAACTATAGATTGTGATTGCATCCAAGGTCCTGGAATTCATCATATATTATATACCCTTATATTTAATGATAATAGTACGTAATACTCCAGCATTCATTTTGCTCTTTGTATTTGAATAATATTACTATGTTGTAATAACTTTAAATTATTTTAAATAAACTTACTTCTTTTCTGATATTTGAAGAAATACATTCTCTTTCAAAAGTAGAGGAAAAGTATAGAGATGCAGAAACAGATTTATTCATAATCCCACTACCTAGAGGCTTATAGAAAAAATGTTGGTGTTTGGACTCTGACTTACACAAACATCATCGATCAGTCTGTAATAACAGAGTATCATCCCCTGGTGGAAGCTTCCTGAATTGCAGGTTATGCAGGTGCTCAATCATTTCAAAGGAAGAAATGAAGGAAAGGGAGTAATAGATTTTTTACCTTTATTTCAAGACAAAAGCCTTTAGAAGATTAAGTAAGAGGAATGGGGGGTGGGGGACAGGTGGGGGAGGAGGGAAGAAGCAAGGGCTTGGCTCAGAGGAGGAACACAGATGTGATGGAGAGAGCTTTGAAAGAGTTTCATTCATTCAGTTCTCTTGCCCTAAGGCATCTGTGCATGTTATAGTTGTTAAATTTCCTCATGTTTTTCTTGGCTAAATCAACTTCAACTACTAGTTAAAGACAGTTTAAACCTGCTATTTTGGTTGAGTAGCCGTTGGGAGCAAACTGAAACATAGGCTCCCCAAATTTGAAAATCAGGCAAAATGAATCTTTTTATCTAATTTTAGTTTCCATGACTTTATGAGAGCAAGATAAAAGAAAAAACAAAAAAAAAAACAAAGACAAACAAATCCAACCTAAACCTTCTCTTCGTGCGTAAGAGGCTAGGTGTGGAGAACTGGCAAAGTGGCTCTGACCCAGCGACCCTGGAAGGGGGATTTATTTGCAAGAGCTAAATAAAGGGGCCCTTGGCTGTGGCATGATTCTCTTCTGTTTAAATTGTGCTTGGAAAGGTTTCTACTTTAATTATATTAGTTGCCACAGGAGGCCAACTGCTCAGGCATTGCCTGGGCAACCCTCTGTCACGGATGCCGACACGGACTGGGGGCCGAGGAAGGGGGCAGCTGGACCACAGCAGGGGTTTCTGGCCTTGTCAAGTTGGAGGGTCTCCCTAAATGTCAAAATATTTCTGGTACCTCCACAGGTTGGTGCTTGTGCTTGGAGTAACTCTCTGTATTTTGTACTTGTTCATTGCCGCAACAGCTTCCTACGTTAGGAGAATGCAAGCTCGTGGGTGGGATAGGTGCTGCTATTTTCTCAGGCTGCAAACAGTGCTTGGTGTACATGCTGATTCCTGCAACTGCTCAGCTGCTATGTGGCCCAACGTGGCGCATGGGGACAGGTCTCCTAACACAGCTCTGGGACAGTATGGAGACCCTCTCATTCCTCTTTTTTTTTTTTTAAAGATTTTATTTATTTATTTGTCAGAGAGAGAGTGCGAGTGCACAAGCAGGGGGAGTGGGAGAAGGAGAAGCAGGCTCTCCACTGAGCAGGGAGCCCGATGTGGAGCTCGATCTCAGGACCCTGAGGTCATGACCTGAGCCGAAGGCAGAGGCTTTAACCCACTGAGCCACCCAGGTGCCCCGAGACCTCTCACTCTTATCTCAGTGCAAAATAAATCAGCTCAGAGATAGGCAAGTTCTCCAGATGCAGGGCCTTGGAACTCGCGGCCTGTGAACTCCTGCAGGATGGGGCATGTTGGTGGAGTTCGGGGCTTCTTGACTTCACTGAAATCCTGTGCAAAATCTCATGTGTTTGTGCTTTTTGCCAGGGTCTGTCGTTTCTGCAGATTCTCAAAAAGAGCCCAGGAATTTGGAAAAAGTTCAGAACAGCTCTGCCTTAGGAGAGGCAGCCTGCCTCAAGACACAGCTGAGTGGAACAATGGCAATCGTGTGGGTTATCACTGCAACTGTCACAACAAATCTCAATTGCTGAGCGTCTGCCACAGGCCAGGCACTGTGCTTGAGACTGTGGGGATCTATTCTCATTTTACACCCCTGTAGTCTTCATGACTACCCTTCCCAGCGGGAGTTAATATCCCCTTTTGCAGAGTGAAGTTCTGGGGCCCAGGTAAATACCTGGGCAGAGTCCTATAGAAACAGAGTGGCAGGGGGGCGCCCGGGTGGCTAGTGGGTTAAAGCCTCTGCCTTCAGCTCAGGTCATGATCTCAGGGTCCTGATATCGAGCCCCGCATCGGGCTCTCTGCTCAGTGGGGAGACTGCTTCCTCCTCTCCCTCTGCCTGCCTCTCTGCCTACTTGTTATCTCTCTCCTCTCTGTCAAACAAACAAACAAACAAACAAACAAATAAATATTAAAAAAAAAAAAAGAAAGAAAGAAACAGAGTGGCAGAGATAGGACATGGGCCCAGATCTGGTTGCCTCCATGCTGGTGCTCTCCTGGGACATCACTCTGGGAAGGTGACAGTCACTCAAAACAGGTGTCCTCCTGGGGAGCCCATAAATGCATCAGGGACTTCACTTTCCCTTTCTGGTTGTTCCAGGGAGAAGACCTTGTTTTCATAATTAGAGTTGATCCAATGAGAAAATCTAGTCTTCACAGGTGAGGCCTGAGGCGAGGTCCCTCCGATCTGACAGGTAGACTCTCACCTTTAAACCCACAGAGACATTGGGCTGGTGCCAAGGGAAGCTGACTCAGTTCTCTAAACCATAGCTGTTCAGTTTTACCCACGTAAGACCTGCAGCTTTTTTTAAACTGGGAAACAAACACGTTAGTTAGGGACAGTGACTATCTGGTACTCGGGCAGCCGCGGACATCCTGTTTCTATTCTTTGTCGGGAGATGGGCACCAAAACTCTACTGATGTGAGGTGACAGTGCAAGGGAAGGGCCTGTCTGGACTTTGTCAGAGGATCTTGGTGGGTGTCCCTGGGCCTCGGTGAGGACCTGGCCCAGGTTCAATGTCTCTTTTCCCCGTGCCACCTGGCAAACTCCACGCACCCTCCATGCCACCACGTGTGGCCTCCACTAGGAGCCTTCCCTGACTCCCTGGAGCATCCTGGGCCCTCCTCCTCCCACGGTGACCCACCCTACCCTGCACGCCCTGACCCTTTCCACATAGTTTCGATCCTGAGGGTGGGACAGTGTCTCCTTTATCTCTGTGTCCCCAGCACTTAGCAAGGACTTGGGAAGTTACTGTGAGGAAGGCGCAGACGAGCCCCAATCCGATACTCATAAAGGGTCAAGGGAGGGCATATTGTAAGCAGCAGAACCTTTACTCCAATTAGCTTAAGTCACAAGGGAGGATCCGCGAAGATGGGTGGATCCTGATCCAGACCCAGGAACATCACCAAACCCGTCTTCACCTCTCACCTCAGCTTCTCTTGCCTTTCAGCTTCATCCTCAGACAAGCGCTCCATGAGATAGGGCCCAGGGGGAAGCCAGCTTAGAACACACATCACAGCCTCCAGGCCAACGGCTGCATTCCACCTCAACCTCTCTATAAGCTGTGTGACCCCAGGCAAGTTACTTAACCCCTCGAGGCCTCGTTTCCCTTACCAGTAAAGTGGAGACCAGAGCAGGGCCTTTCTCACTCAAAGGGCTGTTGCGAGAATCACATCGCCCATACATGTACCATGCTTTGTATAGTGCCTGTAATATTGTCATAAATGTTAGCTACTGCTGCTATAATAACTACTATTATTCCTTTCCAGCTCAACAACCTATATGTGCTTCTCATTAGCCATAGGATAAACTCAAAACCCATTTTTCATCAACTCCTGTAATTTGCCTCAAATCCCCATCCAGGCTTATCACTCTCGAAGAGGAAAAACATGCTCCTGTGTATTATTTCTCCTTTACTTTCACACTGCTGCCACGCTTCACTTCACTTCTGACTCTTCTGACACCACAAGTGTGGGGGCATATCCCCTACCAAACAATTCAATTCTGACGTGATCTACCTGGAGTCAGCGTCAGGTCCCACAACATAAGGGCTCTGTGCCACGAGACGGCCCCACTTCAGGCACCCCTCACACATCCTGGGTCACCTGTACGTCCGACCGACGTTCCTACCATGCCTCCTTGGGTTCAGTCACTTGCTAGAATAGCTCACAGGACTCTGGAAAACACATGTTGACCAGTTTATTATATAATAAAGGCTATGATAAAAGGTACAGAAGAATAGCCAGGTGAAGAAGTATATAGGGCAAGATCTGGGAGGGTCCCAAGCATGGAAGCTTCTTTTTCCATGGAATTGGGGTGTGCCACACTCCCAGCATGTGGACGTCTCCACCAGCGCAGAAGCTCCTTGAACCCCAATACTATTGGGATTTTTATGGAGGCTTCATCACATAGGCATGACCAATTATTGACTCCATTCCGGACCCTTCTTATCTCTCTGGAGAACAAGGGGTGGGACTGAAAATTGTAAGCTTCTATTCATAGTTTGGTCTTTCTGCTGACCCAAGCCCACTGAATTACCTCGTTAGAACCAAAGATGCTCCTATCACTCAGCAAACTCCAAGAGATTTAGGAGCCCTGTGTCAGGAACCAGGGTCAAAGACCAAATATTAGAACAAAAAATGCTCCCAGTGCTCTTTTTGCTTAGGAAACTATAAGGGTTTAGGAGCCCTGTGTCAGGAACCAGGAGCAGAGACCAATATATACTTCTCATTGTTTCACATTCATGCATCTGACACTCTAGGCCAACCTCTGGATCTTTATTGCTCTTCTCCTCCCTCCTATGCCTACTTCTCATTCTCTGCTTCTTCGATTCCCTTCAATTTTCATGACCCCAGGGATGTCACGAAGGGCTCCACTCCCGTGAAATCTGACCTGGACACCAAGGCCCATGTAGGGGTAGGACTTGATTTTCTTCTCCCATTTCATGTGTGGAAACCCATGGAGGGCAGAGCTGGCTCTGTTTGCCCATATGCCCAGGGCCAGGGGGGTGCAGCACTTGGTCAATTTTTCTTGAGTGAATTTGTTTTCTGCTTTGGTGCTCAGAGAGAAACTTCCCATATCTGGCTTTATTAAGATGAAATACTCCCTTTATTCTGATTTTCTTGGAAGGAAACAAAATCAAAGAAATAAACCCTGAAACTGCTACAGTTTTATATAGAAAGCATTATTTCTGAGCTAAATGATTTTTTTCCTGAAGGAAAATTTAGAAATTGTAGCTCCTGGTGGAATTAAAGGAATGGAAATGAAGTCATGCATAGATTCACAGCATCTGAAGAACTCTGTTTTGGACCCTATTTTGCTAACTTCTACAACTTGGTATAAAAAATTCAAGCTTCTGGGCCCACTTCAGCTTTGCAGTAACATGTGTCCCTTGGGCTTCTCCCCAAATTGCATTTTTTCCTAGTTTCAGTCAATTATTTGCCTTGGAATGCATTAGCTTTTCTGAGAACTTCTACAAAACCTGATTCTTCTGGTCATTTGTAGGCAAAGAAACCCTTTGATTTCGAACCAAAATGTCCTCACAGATCACTCGGAGACTAGGGTGGCAGGAAGCTGCTTCACCTTACCTTCTTCCATCTTGTCTCCCCTTCTCTTCCCTCCCCACCCCTAATGTCTTACATCCCATCACAGATATTAGAGTGTTCTCTCAGAACTATGCCTATTTGATCTTCTAGTCCTTCAGCCCTGAAGTCAAGTCCCTGTTCGTTCAGGAGGTTTTCCCTGACCTCAGAATGGATGATGTGGTACAGAGGCAATGAATGTTGAATGTGTGTGTGTGTATACTAGTGTGTGTATGCATGAACATGTGTGTCCATACAAACATATGTGCGTTTTTGTGTCTATAAAGTATATGTATATGTGCGTGCCTGTGTATGTTGATGTGCATGTATTTGTGTGTGTGTGTGTGTGTGGCATAGCTGAGTCTGTGGGGCTGGGTGCTGGTGAAGGCTTGTACTAGGAAGACATGGCAGTAGGCAAACATAGGGACACTTGTATGTGGGAGCACTCCTACCATGTTGGTATTCGTGTTATCTCTCTGTTTTCTGCATATACCTCCTATTTACTTTGAAAACTGTTGAAATATCAACAATTTAAATCATATCAACATTTCCCCACATACCCTGTTTCTTTTATCTCTCAGAATAAAAAGAGGGAAATACATACGTGGCAAACTCAGAGTTTAACAACTCAAACCAGTGAGTGCTCTCTGTGTACCTATTATGGCTAGTTCCCCACTCATCCCTGCCTCCTTGCTCTTTCGCAAGCGGTCCTCGTGGTAGCCTTTTTTTTGGCCTGTGTCTTCTCAGTGTCCCTTTTCTGTCATCAGTCCTCCAGTCTGTTTACCAGTCCCTACATTCAATTCTCTCTGTTAAAAGGACTGGTGTGGGTTCGTTTTCCAGCAGACCCAACTGACACAGACTCTGCTGCCACGGCTTGATTCCATTCACTCGTCTTTCAAGATCTTCCCTCATTCAAGGCAGATGTTCATATTCTCTGAAGTTTGTCCAGTCTCCCTGCCTGGGTCCGTCATCCACCTGGAGTGCTTACCCCAGAATCTTGGGGACCACCCTGGACTCATCCTTGACTCCTCTCTCCTGCTCACCCACGGCCCCCCTTGGTTGGAAAGGGCAATGAGTCCACCTCGACTCTGTCTCCCAGCCCGGGTATCCATGCTTGTGCTAACAGTCCTCTTGTCTTTTCCCTCAGCCCCCCACAACTCATTTCCCACCCAGAACCAAAAGTAATACTACCGAAATATGAATAAGGCTGTCACATTGCCTAGCTTAACATCTTTCAACAGCCTCCTGCGGCACATGCCCTCTGTGATGACCCTTTGATCCTGACAAGGCTACTTTTCTGTCCTTCTCTCCTCCTCCTTCTTTCCTGCACAGCAGCCTCCCCAGCTGTGTTCCTGTTTCTTGAACGTGCCAAGCCCTTTCCTGCCTCAGGACCTTGGCATCTACTGCCCTTCTCTCTGGAATGCTCTTCTCCTCTGCTTGTCACATGGCTGGCTCTTCCCTATTCTTAAGGAAACAGCTTTAAATTCACCTCCTTGGGAGCCCTTCACTGACACCCTTTGTTTTGATCTGTGAGGGCTGCTGTAACAAAGTGTCACAGACCGGGTGTCTTAT
Organism: Potos flavus; assembly: GCA_028534135.1. NCBI lineage: Eukaryota > Metazoa > Chordata > Mammalia > Carnivora > Procyonidae > Potos > Potos flavus. Next base: position 84,008,861 of record CM052898.1, on the reverse strand, counting down.
AAACAACAGAAATTTATTTCTCGTGGTTCTGCAGGCCAGAAGTCTAAGATCAGGATGCCAGCATGGTGAGGATCCAGAGAGGGCCCTCTTCTGGGCGGCAGACTGCTGGCTTCTTGTACCCACATGTGATAGAAAGAGAGAGAGAGCCAGCTCTCTGGCTTCTTCTTGTAAGGGCACTAATCCTATTCACGAGGGCTCCACCCTCATGACCTCATCATTCCTGAGGCCCCACCTCCAAATAGAATCACCTTGGGATGAACATTTCAACATATGAATTTGGGGGGAGGAGCACAAACATTCAGTCCATTGCACCCTCTTTACAGATGTGCTAAATGAAGGAATGAATCTAGAGTGGACATCAAAAGAAAAGAAGAAAGGAAAAAAAGGGAAAAAAGGAGAGGTGTCCGTAAACCACTATTTACTTAGCTAGAGACTGTGCCGACATGCAACTCATTATTTGTTCCTATAGCCATAGACGTTTCGCTGAAGAAAAACTGATGGTGTTGGAGTATGTAGCCATACAGAGAGATTATGGCTCAACACGGTGGCATATATTTGTGAATTTCTTGCTTAAATTTGGCACACATACATTTTTTAATATGTACTACTGTGGGCATACATATTTGCATCTTATAAAACCTCATCCTCTTTAACAGCATTTTCCACTTTGTAACATGCCGTCACCGATATTGCTCTTTTGAAACTGATGACAATCCTGAGAGTCAGGGAGAGGAGCATTATTCTCATTTCATTAAAGATCATCTGTAAAATGGCACATCAAACCACATCATTGGATAGATGAAGAAGCTCACGCCACGAGTGAGAGAGGGACTTCCTCAAGGTCATACAGCAAGTTAGGGAAGAGCTGGTGTTAAAACCAGATCCTTGCCTCCTTTTTTATACCTTGGGAAGGGCCCTGGGAAGGGGGACCCAGCATGATGGGCAGGGGGTCCGATGCCAGCCATATCTTGCATTTGATAGAATCCTACTGGTTAGGTGGGGCTCAGAGAATGCAGCCAACAGCTGTGGTCACCGAAGGCAAGGCTGTATGTTCTCCAGGCAGGCGAGATCAGGGTGCTGCGGCTTATCTGATTCTGGCCACACTTGCTTGTGCTGTGTGCAGGTGTGATCATTGTAATGCAATATTCATACCACTCTATTTTTGTTAGTTTAATTTCATTTTAGTTTATCAGTAGTAAAATCCCTACTGGCATGTCATTTAATTTGCTCCCTGTGCTAATGATGATTCTGAAGCCTTTTACAGAAATGATTATATGGTAATACCAAATCTGATGGTGGATTCAAGCCATCATTTACAGTAATAGGATCATAATGAAGCTCCCTGGGGAATTCCTTCTTGTAATACTGTTGAGGAGCGGGGCAGAATCTGCTCAACTTCATCTCACATCATTAGAAGATCCTCAGCGGGGACTCCTCATAGGAAAAGGCCCTTCCTGGCTTTGGCACTGAGGCTCAGGACAAAATAAAGGGTTGTAAAGCAGTGGCTCTAGGGCGAAGCTGGGTGGGGTAGCCCTGCTATCAGCAGGGTAACTCATGAAAAGGATGGGATTAGAGAAGGTGGAGACCAGTGACCGCCTGTCTCTTTCCACACTCACTTCCACTTCCTGTGTAGAGCCTTGTCATGCAGATTGATATGTGGGGACATTCAGGGGAGGGTCATCCTGTGTCCCGGCCTTCCAGCAGTATTCCCTCCCACCCTGGTACTGATGTGCCCTGTGAGCATCATCAAACCAGGCACTGAGGACCCAATGAATGAGATCCCGTCTCTGCCCCACAGACTGGGGACAGATGCCAGCACCTGAGTTTCCAGGGCTGGAATAGATGTCTCTGTGGGGGATGGGAGTGGGGGAGGAAAGTTTGTGTTTAGTGAGGATCCAGAGGAGGAGGGAGCTGTCATCCTGACCTAGAGACTCAGCGAAGCCTTCCCAGAAGCGGTTGAAGTGGGTCTCAAGGACCGGTGGTGTTTTGCCAGGCAGATGGGGCCTTGCTAGGCTGGAAACCCTGCGGGTTCCTATTGTCTGAAGGGCCAGGCCAAGTTCTGTGATGAGGCTGCCGCTGCCCTGTGACTCTGCCGTTCTTTCTTGCCTTGCTTCAAAGGACCACAGAGAAGCCTCCAGGTCTTCCACTGTCCCCCCATTTGCTCTAGGGACAAGCAGAAGTGTAGAGAGGAGGGAGTGCTCTCATTCTTTATGGCTCAGAGGCAAACCTTGGACCATGGGGTAAAGCTATGGGAAGGCAAGTTCAGGCTCCGTAGTTAGGAAGAGCATTCTAACAACATTGGCTGCTTACTGTTGAAATAGACTACATGGTGAGGTAAGGAGCCCCCGCAATCAGTGACTTGCCCAAACACCGAAAGCTAGCCAGACTTGGGTTGGAATGCACACCCAGAGGGCCTGACTGCAAAGAGAGTGCCCTTTTTACTACCCAGAGGCCTGTGGCTGCCATGCACAAAACACCACGGAATTCTGAGCCTAGGGTTAGTCCTCAGCTAATGGAGGTATAGAGAGTTGCTGAACCACTTGCTGAACCACTATCTTGGTTCCAAAATAGTGAACAAACCGCGAGCCATGACATCAGGCATTTCCTTTTATTAGGTCTTAGAAGACTCAGAGGTCCTGGGAACATCGTCTGCAACCTCACTGGAGAATGTGGTAAGAAAAATACATGTGTCTGTGTGTGTATATGTCTATCTGTGGTGCATCACTGAGGTTGCTGCCTGCTCGCGGGGGGCTCAGAAGCGCTTCTGGAGGGCAGTCTGGATGTTCTTCAGCAGGCCCCACTTAGCTCGGTTCTTCCCACGCCCATCTGGGGTTACCACCTGCAATCAGAAGCAGAGAGCCATGGCACCAGCCTCAGGGGAAACCGTGGCTTCCAGGAGCATGGCCACTACCGTGCACCAGACCCTCACACATCATCTCATTAACTCCTCGTGACGGCCACACGAGGCAGGTGCCGCTGACCCCCTTGTATGAATGAGGACACTGAGGCTTAGGAGGACCAGGCAGCTTTTCGCTTTCCTAAAGTCATACTCCTGATGTGTGGTGAGACTGGGATTTCGGAGACCCATTTCCACTTCCTCTAAGGCACCTCATGTAACGGAATGTTGTGACCTCAGGTGGGCTTCATCACAGAGCAGCCCGCCAGGTTGTCCCCCCAGCCCCTGGAAAGTCCTTCTGTCATAGCTGTTACCATTTGTAAATTCCACTAAAGCGTTTGACTCTTAGCAGACTGCACACCTTGACTGGGTTGTAGGGGAAGTGATAGTCTTTTATCTCTGTAGCCCCAACATTGGTTAAGGTAAAGAGAAGGTTCTCAGGCAAGTGGATGAAAGGTGAATAGAACCACAATTTGTAAATCTGCCAATTGCCTCTCTCTGATGCTTCACACTGTCTTTGATCGCAATGAGCTGTCAGAGCTACCTGGAAAGGGCAGACTACACTGGGCAAGTGTCCTATAGATCTAACCAACTCGGCTTCCATGTGGCTCTCCCTGCTTTACCTTGAAGGTGCTGGGTTTCTCCATGCTTCTGGTCTGGCAGCATTCCTGTTCCTTCCCAGTACACATTTATTGAAGAGGCATTTAGGAAGTGAGGTTGAGATCCAGGGATGAGGGTTAGCCCACGGGATCAGTGGGCTCTGTCTAGACAGATCAGGGCTCACAGGGCAGATGGGGTGGGGAGATGGTTTGGCTGGTGAAGCGTGGTGTTTGTACAATGTCCCTACACACAAAGCTTTTAACTTTTTATATTTGTATTCAAAGGGAAAGGGCAAAAAAAAGAAATAGACATTTATTACCTTTATGCCCTTTAGTTTTACCAAATTTTTAAATTTTATTTATTTTTTATTTATTTATTTTTAATTTCTTTTATTTTTTAAAATATTTTATTTACTTACTTGACATAGAGAGAGAGCACAAGCAGGTGGAGTAGCAGGCAGAGGGAGAGGGAGAAGCAGGCTCCCTGCTGAGCAGAGAGCCCGATGCGGGACTTGATTGCAGGACCCTGGGACCATGACTTGAGCCGAAGGCAGTCACTTAACCAACTGAGCCACCCAGGCGCCCCAAATTTTTTAATTTTAAAGAAAACAGGGCTTCATGCAAGGTAAAGATCGTATTATATGCATAACACTAGGTTACCCATTGCTGGATAAAAATGGAGATAATGAAGAGAGATAGCCTTGGTATAGATAGTGGATATAGTGTAAGATATACACATCAAGCTATCAGGGGCAATAATGAAGGGATAACAGTGTTGTGGTGGGGTTGGGAATTGACTCATAAAACATAGGGGATTTGAATTCTGCTGTAAAGTAGTCAGGGTCTCAGAGATAAAGATCATGTGTGATGTGCGAGTGGGGCAGTGAGGATTGGGGCATGTTTATGAACAAAGGGATCAGACGAAACAGGACAAAAGAAATAGGGAACAGAACTTGAGATGCTAAAGAAACTGAAATCATAGTTGACAACCTCTTCCCTGCCCAAATGCTTGGATGGTTTTCCAAACGAATTCTAACAAACTTTTAGGAAAGAGTTGTTCTAGAAAACAGGAAAAGAGCAAAAGTTTCCTACCTCATTTTATTAAGCTAATAAACTAGTGTTTCTGAGGCCAGATAAAAATAATATAAGCAAAATATTATAGGGCCAGTTCACTTATGACCATAGGTACAGTAATTCAAAATAAAATATGTGCTAACTAAAGCCGAGTATGTTAAATAATCACATCATGATCACATAGGGTTTATTCCATGAATGCAAGTCAAGCTTAACATCAGAGAATCAATGTAATTCATTTCATTAAGGCCAAAAGGAGAAGGGTCATATGATTGTCTCATATAATACAAAAAAGGCATAAGATTGTACAGCTCTCAGAAATTTAGAAGTAGAGGGAAATTTCCTTAATGAGAATTATACCACCAAAGCTAAATACAAAATCATCATAGCTCAATGGAGAAACATTAAGATCAGGAAGAGGACAAAGATATCAAGTATTTCAGCTTCTATTTTCTGTAGGACTCATGCCCCTAGCCAAAGGTATAGGGAAAGAAAAGACATAGAGGTTCAAGGATTGTAAGAAAAAGGTGAAACTATCATTATTCATAAATGATAAGGTCATAGCCTGGAAAAACAAGCAAAATCAGCAGATAAACTCTCAGAATAATAAGAGTTTATCAAGATTGCTGGAATCTGGGGCGCCTGGGCGGCTTATTGAATTAAGCATCTGCTTTTGGCCTGAATCATGATCCTAGGGTCTTGGGATCGAGTCCTGCATCGGGCTCCTTGTCAGTGGAGAGACTGCCTCTCCCTCTCCCTCCCCCTCTGCCGCTGACCCCTCGTGCTCTCTTTCTTGCTCGCTCTCTCTCTCTCTCAAATAAACAAATAAAATCTTAAAAAAAAAGACTGCTGGAATCAAGATTAATGCCTGAATACCAATAGTTTTTATTCTAAACCAGCAATACGTTAGAAAATATAATCAAATATAAGATAATATTCATAATATCTACGAAAGTCTGCAAGCTATTTAGTTTAACCAGGAACATATAATAACTCTATGAGAAGAATTTAAAAGCCCAAGTAAAGCACATTGAAGATGATTTGAATAAATGTCAGACCTATTACAAAAATATGAAATGCCTCCAAATTAATTTAGAGACTCAATGCCTTCTTAATCAAATTCTATTCTGGATTTTTTCTTTTTCTTTCTTTCTTTCTTTCTTTTTTTTTTCAGGAATTCAACTTACTTACTCCAAAATTTATATGAAGGAACAAATTTCTATGGTTAGTTAAACCTTAAAAAAGAAAGAAGGGTAACGGGCAGACTTACCTTAGCAGTTCATCAAGACAGAGCACAAAGCTGAGGTTAAACAATAAAACCAGTGTGGTATTGATACAGAAACAGACAAATTTACCTATGGGAGGCTGTAGAGAGCTCAGAGACAGACACCTACATATATGGCACTTTAATATAAGATGCCAGTGGTACCTTTACCATATATGAATGTAGAAGACATTGTTTGGTGAATGCTGTTGGAAAAACTGGCTCACTAGTTGGTCAAAAAAAGTGCATCCCTATGCAGCACTATACACAAAGATGAGCTCTGGATGGATGAAAGTTCTAAATTTGCTAGATAAAACTAAAGTTAATAAAAGAATTATGTGGAAGATTATCTTTGTGATCTAAGCCTATGGAAGGACTTTCTTAAACAAAACTTCAAAAGGTCAAAGCCAGAAGGGAAAAATAATGGATGAGTTTGGTCATATCAAAATGGAAGTTTTCTGCTGTTTCATGAAATACACTATGAACAAAGTTAATAGACAAATGTCAGAATGGAGAAGATATTAACAATGTCTAAAACCGTTATCTGTACTATATTAGGACACCCTGCAAATCACCTAGAAAACAAAAAATGCAATAGAAAAACGGGCAAAGGATATTTCACAGGCTATTTACAGAAGAGGAAATCCTGAAAACTAATAAGCATCTGAAATGAAATTTCAAATAATAGGGAGACGGCACTTTGTACCTATTGGATTACCAAAATAGTAGAAAGCTGGCTTGTGCCACATGCATTTGGGGCCTAGGATATGGGGGTCCTCATTCATTCCGTATGGACCTGTACATTCATGCATTGACATCGAGTATGCACGTACTCTATGACCCAGCAATTTCACTCATGGTATATATCTGATAAGGGCCGAATTGTGTCCTCCCAAAGTTTATACCTTGAATTCCGATCTGCAGTACTTCAGCACGTGCCTTGAACAATGCAGGGGTTGGGTTACTGACACCCCGCACAGTTGAAAATCCATGTATAACTTTTTAATGCCCCCAAACTTAACTACTAGTAGCCTACTGCTGACCAGAAGCCTTACTGATAACGTAAATGGTCAATTAACGCATGTTTTATGTATTTATTATAGACTGCATTCTTACAATAAAGATAGAGCAAAGAAAATGTTATTAAGAACATCATAAGGAAGAGAAAACACAGTCCTGCACTGTAAAAAATCAGTGTATAAGTGGACCCACACAGTTCAAACCTGTGTTGTGCAAGGGTAAACAGTATTTGGAGAGAGGATATTTATTTATTTATTTATTTATTTATTTATTTTTGGGGAACAACAAATAAGTAATTTATTTATTTATTAATTATGTTGTGTTAGTCACCATACAGCACATCATTAGTTTTTGATGTAGAGAGGACCTTTATGGAAGAGATTAGGTTGAAATGGGGTCGTTAGGAAGGGCCCTGATCAAATCTGACTGGTGTCCTTATAAAAGGAGGAAATTCGGACACACAGAGACCTGCCAGACGTGCCCTCGCACAGAGAAAAGGCCACGGGAGGACACAGGAGAAAGGCGGGTGTCTGCAAGCCAAGGAGAGAGGCCTCTGAGAAAACCAGACCCGCCAACAACGTGATTTGGGATTTCTGGCTTCCAGAACTGTGAAAAAATACATTTCTGTTGTTTAAGCCACCCAAATCTGTAGCATTTTGGTATGGCAGCCCTAGAAAACAAATACAATGTTCCAGAGAAATTCTCATGCCCCCATCCTGCCCACAAAGTGTCGGGAAAGAGGCTCTTCCCTGCGGCACTGTTGGAGGTCCCCTGGGTGTGCGTCCTGGCTGAGTGCACGGGTGATGCCCAAAGGAGGCAGCATCAGGAGTATGGGACTGAGTGTGCATAACGACAGGACTAGAGCATAAAAATCCAGCATTCAGGGAGAAGAGGTGAGAAAGAAAGTAAGCTATGTGGCCCAATACTGTTTGTGCAAATTACCAACACATTCAAAAGAGTACACAGCATGTAAGAACTGATAAAAGCAACAAGATCTTCATGAACTGTGTTAGTTGGATGTCTGGGAAGGAATGGCCACAAAAAGGAGCACACACAGAGACAAGAAAAAGGCCTTACATAAACCAACGTTGAAAATGGACCACGAACGGAAGTGTATGATTCACTCAACTGTCTGTGTATGAGGTTAAAAATAATAGGTCCGGCTTGACCGAAATTATCCTCACTCCAGGGCTCAAGTCTATCTGCAGAGCAAGTAGGGAGAGACTAGAAGGGTTCTATTTGCATGAAGGATTGAGGAGCTCTTGGCAAAGAATAAATTCTAAGGAGATAGAGAGTGCAAGCCCATTTTTATTTCATTTCAGGGCAGGGAGCCGTTGTGAGTATGTGGGTGGTGTGGGGTAGGTTTGGGGCTGTTATTCTGAGTGTGGGATAGTGTTGATTGCTCTGACTGCCCTGCAACCCCACCTCCTGAAGATGCGGATCTCAGCCTAGGCAGGAGGTCTGACGTAGGGAGCGAGATAAAACTACAAGGTAAGATGCCCAGAAGGCCGGGCAGCCTGGCTCTGTGCCTGGAGTTCCAGCCTGGGCAGGAAGGGAGCAGCACTGCAGAGACTCGGAGCAGCTGGCAGGGCTCCTGAGCACATGGGAGACACACCAGTACAGACCCCCAGTACAGACGGAGAAGGAATTTGAGAGGATGACTGGGGGCAGGGGTGGGAGCATTTCCTAAAGAGCTATCAGGAAAGACCCAGAACAGTAGCAGCTTGTGACTATTGTTGGGCCTGAATTTTTACTTCCAAGTTTGATCTAACAGGGGACATCTGGTTTACAGACTGTGATAGGCAGAGTAATGGCCCCCAAAGATGCCCACGTCATGATCGCGGGAGCCTGGGAACATGTTATGTTATACAGCAAAGGGGAGTTAAGGTTCCTCGTCAGCTGGTTTCAAGACAGAGATTATACTGAATCATCAAGTGGGTCCAGTGCAATCACGAGTCCTTCAGAGTTGGAAGGGAGGGGCGGAAGAGAGCCAGGGAGTGTGTGAAGGTGCGAGAAGTGTGTGTGTGAGAGAAGGACTCAGCCGAATGTTTCTGGCTTGGAAAATGCAGGAAGAGGCCATGAGCCCAGGCATGTGGGCAGCTGCTAGTAGCTGGAAAAGGCAAGAGAATACACTTCTAGAGTCTCCAGAAGGAACACAGCCCTGCTCACATCTTGATTTTACTTAGTGACAACCATTTTGGAGTTCTGATCTCCATTATAAGATAATAAGTAAATACGCATTGTTTGAGCTGCTAATTGGTTACGGCGGTATTAGGAAACCAACGCATAGATGGAAAGTTCCATTTGTCGTGGGAAGACTTCCTGGAAGTTAGCAGAGATTTGAAGTCAGAGGGAAACAAAGAGGCTCTTTTCAGAAATGAAAAGGGGGTGGTGGTCAGAAGGGACCTTGGGGACTAGAGGAAGAGCAGGAGGAGAAACAGGCTAAAGGAAATATGGCTTGCCTAAAAACACATTTCTCCATTCCTTCAAAACTATCAGTTAGGCTCCTGGATGTTAGAGGCTGTTGACAGAGGCCTATGGGCCGAGAGGAGTGAGGAAGACCAGCAGGACACCTGCCCTCCTGGGGCTTACAGCCTAGTGGGGCTAGGCACACCAGGCCAAGCAATGCTCAATCTTGCCTCTCAAAAAAAAAAAAAAAAAAAAAGTCCCACTCTCACTGTTGTTGGCTTGGACAACAACATTCTCCCAGCATGGGGTGCCAGGTCCCCAGGGTGGGGCCCCCCCAGCCCAGACTTAGCTGAATCTGACTGTGGTGCAGGGGACAAAGAGCTCCAGCTTGGATGAAATCTAGGTTCCCACTCGACTCCTCCTTCGAGTTACATGAGGGCAGATGCTTTCCCTTCCTGAGACTCAGTTTCCTTATCTGTAAAATAGAGACAATAACTCCCCACCTCCAGCGGTTGATAGATCAGGGGTAATGAATAGACAGTGTCTGACATCGAGTCGGCCTTCAATAAAGGGGACCTTTAAAAAGCATTTAAGTTAATTTTCATGCTTCATGTACTAAACTTCTTATAAATTCCCTTAAAAATCAGCAAGTCACAGCCTCTGAAAATCAAATATGAAAGGTGTTATTTCACTTCCTTTTCAAAAGTACAGATGATGGAAATATTGTATTTTGGATGAGAAATGATTCGGCTACCTCATTACAGCATTTTAAATGAAACCTTGCAGGAATACCTGCATAGAACCGGTGCCAAAGGAAAAGTATTTCGATTTTATAGGAAAGAACTGAAGTCATTACTTTTATGAAGCTTTATAAATGTCATTCAAACACACCATCTTATTTTCATTTGCTATTGAAGCCTTTACTTATGCAAATCATGACAAATGTTAAGGAAGTCAGTGTTTCCCCTAGAATGCTAATATAATCACAAAGAGGGAGGAAGAATTACTTCTGAAGGAAAAATCTATATTGCAGCTCTGCGAGTTAGATAAAAATGAAGCTTCCAGAAAACCTCATTAATTAGTGCTCTGCTCATTTAGAAATTGTGTTAAAAAGCAAAGAAACTGGAATGAGTTTCCTTCCCATATAGGGAGTATGAATTAATCGCATAAACACAGTTTCAGAGGGAATGTTATTTCTTGACTGATTGCATAAAACACTTAGCTTTCAGGCATCTTATGGTACTTTGTAATTATTAATTTTATTCATCAATTTATTTCTTCACTCTTTAATTTAGACATTCATTCATATATTCATTTGTTTGGTCACATTTTCAGTCATGTATTCATTCAATAACCATTAAGAACCTGTGATATGCACAGTGCTGTGGTAAGCATTGTGGGAGAAAGAGAGATGAATTAGACATGAAGTTTGTTTTCAGGGAGTTTGGAGCTCAAGA
>CM052898.1:83976129-83997642 GCA_028534135.1 Potos flavus | reverse complement strand
GGGAGCAGGAAGGGGTGCATGAGGGTGCTGACCCCAGAATCAGTCTGGAGGGACTAGAGAGCCTCCACCTCCAGCAGACTTACTACTGGTACACTGGCCAACAGCATATTCCTGCCCCCACCCTCCTCCTGCTTCCCCAACCAATCAGATTGAGGTAGCAACCAATCAGATTCTCTCCTGCAAACATTGGCCCTGAGACAAAAGGAGCCTTGCTAGTCGGATTGTGTTGGTCACACAGAAGTTGGGCCAAGACAGTTCAAAACCATAAGCAAGCTGAATTTAGGGGAGGAGATACTACAAACTAGCTGAAAGCAGTACAGATTCGGACAGAAGCAGACATAGGGCGGGCAGAGGGAGGACAGAGAGACAGAGGCGGAGACAGAGAGGAAGAGAGAGGAACTGATGGCTTTCCAGGTCCCTGGGGGATCAGATGTATGTCCTGGCTGGAAGTGGTTTCATAAGACTCCTCTCTCTCTCTGTACCATAATTTCCCTTTTCAAAAGCTGAAATGAATGGACTTACTGTCTTTCCTCTAAAGAATCCCCGATTAAGCCATAATCTACTTTTACCGAAGAAAGAACATCATCATGGTTATACAGTAAGATAGCTCTGGGAAGTCTTGATATTTTTCTTCCTTTTCTCCTTTGAGTATCAATAAAATTATACTCATGAATGTATATCCCCTGGGGATATAAAGAAGAGTCAGCCTTGCATCACAAAGAAGATAGGGATAATCCTGTCCCTTCTTTTTGGGAGACCATTCTGACATGCTCAGTGGCTATTCCTTGACTTTCAGATAAACAGCAAATAAAAATTTTTAGTACAACTAGGTCCAGAATATTGGATGGGACATACTTATACTAAAATTGTTTTTTGTATGTATCCTTTATTTATGTTTGTTAAATCTGGCACTGTACACTTGCTCTGAGTCACCACTAGGGCTAATAATGAGCTCTTTTTTTTTTTTGTCCTTCTTATGCCACAATTATCTGTTTAATAGATCCTGAGTTCCTTGAAGTCAAGGATTATGTCTTATTTTCCTCTGAATCTCTACATCCTAAAAAAATGCCTGGCCCAAATTTTTTTTTTAATCTAACTGAACTAACAATTTTCAGGCCTCATTTGCCAAGTTGGCTGAGGCCAGCAGCCTTCTCTTTGACCTGAGTTACAAGTTTTCTGGGATTAGAGAAGGAAGTCACACAGTAGGTTCTGTGATCTTGTGATCATCCTAACAGAGCTGCATCAGAACTTATAAAGATAGTCTGTCTAAGAAAAAATGTGCACAGTACCTTGCAGATGTCACTCCATTGCCCAGGACCATTGTCATTGATGGCTCTAACTTTAAACAGATACTCAGTGTTGGGGGTCAGGTTGTGCAGCTCCAGACTCTGCTGCATTATATCCCGAATTTGCCCACAAAGCTCGGTCCGCACATTGTTAGGAGGGCTAGTAACGAGTTCATAAAATTCCATCTCAAAAGAGTCCACGTCTTCTGTTGGGCATGTCCAGTAAACCTATGAAGCAATGAACATGTGAGTGTGATACTAATACACACCATTCAGCTTTCTTTCCCAGAAACATTTGCGTCATTAACTATCAGTGGGCTGAGTTTAAGCTGACCCCATCTCCTCCAGCTGCTGAGGGTTTTGTCCTAGACTATGTGCAACAGTCTCAAAAGGCTGCCTGATAAGGCCTGACCGGATGCTTGTGATGTATTTCAAGAGCAGAAGAATGCTCCTCTGAGTTCTGTTACCATCAATCAACATGGCTGTGACCACTGGTCTCCTGACACAACTAAGTAAGATAGCTCCCATTTATTGGACACCTTCTATGCATCAGATTCTGTGTCTGACATTGCTTAACTCACCTAGTCTTCACAATTCCCTGGAAGGGAGATTGTATTGTTCCATTTCACAGTGGAGGCTCAGGAAGGTTACATTTAGCAAATTCTAATAGAACCGCAGACTACTAGAAGATGAAAAGTGTATCTATTCCATCCCTCTGTTTTACATACAAGGAAGTAGAGTACCAGAGAGGTGAAAAGACTTACCCAAGCCATGGAGAATATATGTTTGCTCTCAAAACATAAAATGTCAACGTTTGCAAAGAGATATACTAACAACTAGCGGGTTGTGCTTGGCATATAAATATTTTATACTGATTCTATTTCTAAAGAGATATTGTATTAAGTTTTAATAAATTCAAATGTTATTACATTGATAAAATTAATTTATAATTACTCATAAGTGCATAATTTTTGTGACTCTATAGTTATTTTTATATATTTATACTTTTAAAACCTTTTATAGATTTATATAACTCATCAGTAAAAATTAACTTTTTTTTCTGATTACCAAAACTAACATACTCATTGTAAAAGACTTGGAAAATACAGAAAAAAAATATAAGGGATGAAAATAAATATCACTTATACTTCTAAAATTCAGTTAATAATTAATTTCCAATTTTGGAACATACACGAACACAGAGATACATATAATTTGGATTATATTGCTTTGATTTCTACTTTCACTTGTTATATTTTACATATTTCCCTATATTATGAAAAACTTAGTAAAACACCATTTTAATAACTGTCCCATAAGTGATTTAATCCTTCTATAGTCGAACATTTAGGTTGTTTCTAACTTTACACTCTAATAAATAATGATGCAGTGAAGACTTTTAGGGCATGAATCTTCATCTGAATTTTTAATCATTTCTCTGGGAAAGATTTCTAGAAATAAAATTGAGTTTTTAGAAAAAAACTCCTTATGATTTTTCAGATACATATTAACAAGTTATAAGACAAACTTGGAGAATGTTTTTTATGCCAAAATCCTAAAGAGGACTGTCAACCATCATTTTGAGAGAAGTCAACACAGATTTCATCTTGGGCATTACTGAGCACTATGGTTCCCATGTAAACGCCGCTCCATAATCCTAATGGGGATCAGTGATATCTTCACATCAAATACCACTATTTGGCAGTAGGTTTAGATGTCCTCTCCTGACAGGCAATGTCTTGACTAGGGTTTCCTGTGTAGGCCCCTTTCTTGGGCACATCCAGGGACCACTAACTGGTGGCGTGGGGGTGACTGTTTTCCAAGCCCAAGTACGGAGCAGACCATCACTAGTCCTTCCCTTCCAGAGCAAGAAACTGTCAATCTCCTAAGCAGTCTAAGATGCATGGACAGACCTATGGCCATCAATGAGCCGGTGTCACATACACTGCAGGCTTTGCTGATCTAGGATCATTTGGAAAGGAAGGTTCAGCTGCTCAGTTATGGGCATCTCTTCTGTGAAGGGCAGAGATACTTTGCTGTGTATGAGAGCCCATGGGAAGGTATATTCTAATTTGCAACGTAAGGTCATTCTTGCTGGCAATTATAAACTCTAAAACATAGATTATGATGTCTCGGGAGAACAGCAAAGTAAAGCTTGGTCAGTGTCTGGCTTTCATTTTCTTGTTTTTAGACCCTTGATATTAAAGTGTGGTGTGCAGACTGGCAGCAATGGCAGCACCTGGAAGGTTGTTAGAAACACAAAATCTCAGGGCCCCCTGAGACCAACTGAAACAGAATCTGCATTTTAACAAGACGTCCAGGTGCACATTAATGTTTGAGAATCAACGGTTTCAACTTGAAGGATGCTAAAAATCTTTGGGAGTGTTCTCAGATTATGGGGGCAAAAGATGGGTTCTGCCACATGAAAGCAGGCCATGGGCTGGCCTGGGAGATGTCCCTGTAGGGAACCCTAAGAGAGGCAAGGTTTGCTCTAACAGAGTATCTAATTGCAAGTTAATCTGTTTCCCTCCCTGAGCCTTAATAAGACATTCTAGAAACAGTTCAATTTAGGTTCAGCTGGATTTGAAAGGAATGTTAAGGGGAAGGTCATTTGTCCATGTTAGGCCAAGAGGGTCAAGGAGGAGTCATGCCCCCTGAAGTCAGATGACGGCAGTTGTAGAGGTCTGTGAGAGATCCACACCCCCAAAATTTGAATCTCAGGAGATAAGAATTGGAATTCCATTGGGGATTATCCTTCCATTCTTTCCAGATCATGGAGAGTATGGATACTTTCTTTAGGAAAGGTAGCACTTTAGAGGAATCACAGCTGATAGATAATGGAACCTGTATTTCCAATTTGATTTTCTGTGTTCTCTCTACTATTACAAGCTTTCCCCTGGGAAATATAACACCCTCCTAGCAGTCTCTTCAAATTACTTTGGTTCTCAGATTGGGTTGCCCTTGATATGGGGTTGGGGCTTTCCGATGTATTTTCGATTATGAGTTAAATATGTCGTTTGGTTTAAGCCAGTCTTGAGGTACTTAAGATTTTAGGAACTTATCCCTTTTGAACGGGCTGACCATGAAGAATCCAGAGGAACAGATTCGAGTGACTGGACCCTAGAGATCAAAGAGGAAAGTGCAACCTGTCCTGACCACCCACCTCTATTCTGCACCTCACATGCCCCTGCCTTCCCCATGGGCCCAGAGCTCTTACCTTGGCAGCCCTAGGATACACCAGAGTCTGATAGATAACAATTGGGCCTGGAGTCTTCACAGCACCGTCATTGAATGAGTACCAGTTGTGGAAGCTGCTGCTGTTCTGCACAGACTGGTTGTCCACCCCTGCGCTCCAGTAGGTGTAGAGGCCGTCTGTGGGCTTGGCAGGTGTGGCGGACTGGGCTCGCCCATAGGCTTCCAGACCCATCTTGGCCTTCTCACCGCTGGTGGCATTGAAGGACAACAAGGAGGAGCTTCGCTGGTATATCTGCTGGTTGCCGAAGCTGTGAGTGCTGAAAGTGACCTTCCTGGCAATCATCATTTCTGAGTGCATGGGGTAGGGGGAGGGCAGGGAGTCCCCTGAGGAGCACACCTTCTTGGGTCCTGTGGGGAAGAGCTCGTGGATGGCACTGGAGAGCTCAGCAAAATCCAAGGGCATGCAGTGCAAGGAGTGTAGCCGGAGCTGTGGGTCAGGCCTATAGGTGCTCTGGATGCCATCTTCGATCTGGTCCACCAGAATCTTGGCGGACTGCAGGAACGCCACCTGGCCTGTCTCTTTCAGGGCTTCCTTGGAGTAGGCGATCAGGCCGTCCATTTCATTCACTTTCATGGTTGTGATGTACACGTATTTTTCAATCTCCTTCTGCCTGGACACCTCCAGATTCTCTATCTGCTCCATGATGGACTTCTCCTTCTCCTGCAGAATGCTGCGCAGCTTGAGAAATCCATTTCGGATCTCTTTTCGCTTCGCCTCCTTGTCAGCTTTAAAGCTGTTTTTTAAAATGTTGAACTCCATTAGGTCATTATCAATCTCATAGCGGACTGTAAAACAACCAGGTTAGTTACTTTGGTTAAAATTTTCATCTCCCCAGATGTCAAAGCCAGTAGCAGACTGGAGCGAATTCCCTTGGACCCCATAGAAGTGGGCGGAGAGGGAGGGAAGGCACTTATAGTTGAACTGAAATAGGTTAGAACAAGTTTATGAGGTGGATCTGGCCTCCCTCAGGAAACCCCTCTCGGCCTCCTTGTCTAATCCTTTCCTCAGGAATAACAGCCTTTCTTTCCCAACATAGTTTTAGCTATAGTATTCTCTGTGGCCCTGGGTCGAAATTGACAATCCAAGGCCATCCTTGATAAGAGTTTTTACCAGACTTCACTTGTCAGCACGTGGGACTTAAGAAGAGGTGATGTCACAAAGTGACTGGTTTTCCCTGTCTTAAAGAACTGAATTTTCTGAGAAAGAACTAAATTTCCGATGACTTCTTCTAAATTCTGCCTTGCCTCATTCACCAAAAGCCTAGCCCTAGACAACAGTAGGAAATCAGCTGGGCTCCCTCTCTTGCCTTTCCCCTATTTCCTTCCAAGAAAGTCTACTGTTGCACTTCAAGGAGAACCCCAATTTTTCCTGTATCCTCTTATGTGGTTTTTGGATTATAATTTCACTCAGTCATTCAACAAACATTTACTAAACACCTGTTACAGGTCATATGCCTTCCAAGGTACTAGGGATACATATATGAATATGAAAGGACACCGATTCTCAAGGCACTCATAAATCCAATGATACTCAGTATAGAGGATGCTATGGAAGAAAGTATGTGGCACATCTCTGTGAAATGAGTACCTATTTTGGCTTTAAAGTGATTTAGGCATCAGGCAGTGACAACTATGGGAAGACATGTCAACCTTCTGTTGGCTAGTCTAAAGGTAAGATCCTCCCCTGAATGGTCAACTTTGCAGTGAATTGATGATAATTCTCACCAAATTATACCCAGGAGTAGGGGTGCCCCAGAATTCTTTGTACTTGGTTCTTTTTTTTTTTTTTTTAAGATTTTATTTATTTATTTGACAGAGAGAGAGAGATCACAAGTAGGCAGAGAGGCAGGCAGAGGGGGGGAAGCAGGCTCCCCAGCGAGCAGAGAGCCCAATGCGGGGCTTGATCCCAAGACCCTGAGATTATGACCTGAGCCGAAGGCAGAGGCCTTAACCCACTGAGCCACCCAGGCACCCCTGTACTTGGTTCTTAACATAGTCCTGGGTACACAGTAAGCTGGACCTTTGTGGGTGGTGGCCATTATAACAATTATGTGCATTTGAGTAAGAGAAACCCAGCAGTCCTGCTGGACCACGAGAACAGGGACTGTGGCTGTCTTGGTTATCACTATGACTAGGGTATATAGAAGGGCTTGAGAGGTATTTATTGAGTGAAAGCCAGTTTGTCCTATTTTCTAACATCTTTGCGATAAATGACACTCTCTGGCCTATTTTGTGAAGCCGCTGTTTCCTCTGCCCACCTCCTCCCTCATACTGGCATAGAAGCAATGCAGATGGGGGCTGAACAGGAAAGAATCAGGGTGATTACAGAGATGCTAAGAAGTGCTCCCTGCTCTCCCCTGACTCAAACCCTACTGTGGCTTATGGCAGTTGAAATTCCACGTTATTCATTTTCTTTGACTATTCAACAGTTACTATTCTATTGACTATTCAGTAGTTACTCACTGACTGCCAAAGACACTTGCATAGGAAATTCCTTGCTTTATTAGGGATTAAGTTTATGTAAAGTCCTGAGAGGTAGGTTGAAAATTCCTTAGATGAGGGGGAAAGAGGCAGCACCAGGAGAAAGGAAAGAGGAGGCCAGAAGCAGCTCTCCCCCTGTCTTATAAATATGGCAGCTTTGCAAGAGCTGGCCTTAGAGCAAAGTTAAATCAACATCTTTTTCAGGCAGTACACTTAAAAGTAGCTATTGTTTATTAAACATTTATTATGGACCAGATCTATATGATACACATTATGGATCACATCTCTGTATTATCATATATAACACTTATCTTCCTATGAGGAAGCTATTGTTCCCATTTACAGATGAGGAAACTAAGGCTTAGAGAGGTTAAGTTATGGTCCAATGTCACACAGCAAGTAAATAGGAGAAAACAAGTCCTGTCTCTAATTCTATTTGTCTGATTCCAAAGCCTGTGTTCTTCATTGCTCCAACAGTGGTTTTCAGCCCTCTCTGAGCATCAGAATCTTCTGGGGAACTTTAAAAAAAATTCTTCTCTTGGCCTTCCTTGCTGAGATTCTGAACTGGCCTGAGTTAGGGCTCAGGAATCCAGATGAGGCAGTTTGTAGCTGCAGTTAGAACTTAATCCAAGGGATCTTCTGGGAATCTTTTTTAAAAATGCAGATTCCCATGAAATTGCTATGGGTGGGGTCTGATTCTGCATGCCTAACAGGCTCCTGGGTGATGCCACTGTTGCTGGTCCTAGTTATTAAAGCTCCCCAGGGGATTCCAATGTGCAGCTGGGGTCAACACCACGGATTCAATCAACTGACCCAATTGACCCTCCAGGGCCCAGAGTTTCTCAGCGTATTGTCAGATCATCGGCTTTTGAATTACCTGAAGATCTGTTAAAAATGCAGATTTATGGCACCTTCCCCAAAAGTAAATTGAGTCCTTAAGAGCAAATTTGAACCCTGGTTAAAAGAATTGGGAGCTGGTGGTAGTTCCCTTAGCAAGGATGGGCAGGGCTAAATTCTTTACCTACATATAGATGGATATGCCTTGAAGGTCATCCCTGTCCCCTTCCAATTGCTGGGCTCCCTGGAATTTGTACTGGTGTCCCCTTACATTGAACTGAATTTCATTGTCTGACTTCTAGGTGCCCTGGACTCTGAGAAAACTATCTTAGATTTCTCCTGTGTTAAAAACCCAGGCTTCCTGTGGTTATATGGGAGTCACAGCAGACTGTAGGCAGCAGCCCCTTCCGTATGCTGAGGCCCCAGAGAATCCAGCTGTGCCCAGGCAGTGGGTCTACCTTAGGAAAACCCACTAGGAAACAAAGGGGCTACCCATTTGCTTGGCAACGTGGCTCCTATAGAGTTTCTTTAATATAGACACTTCCCTTGTGGTGGTTCTAAAACTGACTAAATATCAATTGATAAACAATGCTTCTTAGTAGAAAAAATTGAGTAACAAGGGTGTTCCTGAAATATGAATGCTAGTGAGATTTCAACATTGACTTAATTCTTTCCTTCTGCGAATTGGGAAAGTACCGAAGACATCCAACTTCAGTGACAAAACACTTTAGAAAGGCTCGCAGATACTAGTTCAAATTTATCACTTTCCAAAGGAGGAAACGAGGTCCAAGGTCACGAAGATTATAACCAAGATTATAGAATCTTTCTGTGCTGATTATGTGCCAGATACTTTTTTGCATGCTACACATGAGTAACCCATTTAGTCCTCACAACCACCCAAAGGAGTTGCTATTACTACGCCTGTTTTACAGATGAGAAAAACCAAGGCGCAGGGAGGTTCAGAGGCTGCTGGTGGTTGCCAGGCGTGCACACAGGCCACTGCCTTGCAGCCCAGCAAAGTGTTTCTCAGTGCTTGGACTGCCCCACCAGGTGGGGAAGGCTCTCCCCAGACTGCCCAGGGCCGTTTTCCCCAACAGTTCCTGAAGTAGGAGTTACTGTGCGGGAGAGGGAAGGGGACGAGGACCTGCTTTGAACTTGGCGATGGCG
The DNA here is from genome assembly GCA_028534135.1 of Potos flavus. Classification (NCBI taxonomy): domain Eukaryota; kingdom Metazoa; phylum Chordata; class Mammalia; order Carnivora; family Procyonidae; genus Potos; species Potos flavus. The sequence goes on along the minus strand of CM052898.1, from coordinate 83,988,616 downwards.
CTGAAGAGCGCGGCGGCCCTCTCGGAGCAGGCGTCGATGAGGCTGATGGTGTCGTGGCCGTTGTGGAAAGCCGTCTTGCAGAAGGTGCAGAGCAGCTGGTTGTCGTGGCGGCAGTACTCAATGATGCGGCTGGACGGGTGGTGGATGCAGATCTTCTCGTCCTGGTCCTCGCTGCTGGTGTCCACGAAGACGTGGTCCTGCATGGCCACGTCCGAGTGGAAGGTCTTGAGGCAGTCGTTACACAGGTTGAGCCGGCAGGTGATGCAGCGCTTGTAGGCGATGCGCCGGTTGCGGCAGACCTGGCAGACGATGGGCCCCGAGGAGCGGTCGAAGCGCCACTTGAGGTAGCCGTGCTGCTGCATGTAGCGCTTGGTGAGGCGCCCGCGCAGGTAGTTCTCGGGCAGCTGCATCTTGTGGCTGTAGGGCATGCAGTGCGAGCGGTTGCACACGGGGCAGATGAGGATGAAGAAGTTCTCGGTGACCTCGGCGTGCTTTTGCAGCTGTCGCAGGCACTTCTCGCACAAGCTGTGGTTGCAGGGCAGCATGAACGAGTGCAGGCGCAGCCGGCTGCACATGGGGCACGAGAGATGGTCCACCAGGTTGCTGTTCGGGGGCGTCGCCTTCACCTCGTCCACCTGGGTGTCGCTGCTCCCGATGCGCAGCGCGGTCTTGGAGCTGGAAGGAGAAGCAGACACGGGGAGGGCTTTAGGAGGCGGGCTCCAGAGCTCACCCCATTTCCCGCCCCTGAAAGAACTGGGGCGGAGGAGGGGGGGCCAGCGAGGGGCCAGTGTGATGGTGGGGAACATGGGCTCCGTGCCAGGGCTCTGGGGTTCTAAACCTGCCGGGGCTCTTCTTTTAGCTGAGTGACCTCAGGTCAGTTAATTAACCTCTCTCTGCCTTTTTCCTCGCTATAAAATTAGTAGTCACATTATAGAGTTTCTGGAGGGAATTAAAATTACATTTAGTATCTACAAAGCTTGAGAGCAGCCCCTGGAACACAGTCAGAAGATAAGCGCACATTGTGATTTTTGAGCAGGAGAAAGCAGAAGAGACTGGCCTGGCACCATCAACGGGGCCGTGGCGTTGGGGTGATGTTGGCTGAGTGATGTTGCCCATCAGTAATGTCACAGAACACCAACACCCCACAAAGCCATTCTGAGACTGTGATGGAGCAAAGCAGAAATAAGACCGCTTCATCCTGTTTGAATCCAGGCAAAACAAGAATATCGTCCAGACCCCAAAAATGACCAAACCTGGCCTATCCTCGTTGGTGGGAGCGTGCTGCTTTTTCACCCGTTGCAATGTTAGACACCCTGTCTGCCTCCCATCTTGTAGATGAGATTTTTATCCGGATATCCCCTAGGAGCTCTACCCCTACTTCCTCACCTAAAATGAGGTTAAATCCCATAATAACTTGCTGAGGCCTTCTTACCGCGACACTTCCCTCTTAACCATGGTGTATGTTCTCACTTGCCGCAATGACTCAGTAAATCCAATCTTGTCTGCCTACAGCTGTGTTCTTGGGAGTTTTGCCTGGCAGGCACTGACATCATCATTATTTTTGTGTGTAAGATGGATGGGTAAAGTATCCTTCCCAGGACACCAGGAGTTCAGTCCCGGAGCCAGGCCTCGAACCCGTGTGCTCCAATCAGCAGACTAATAGGTAAGGCTTTAGGGGTGGATTGGTCACGGTGGAGTGCACCCTTTAGAGCTGCACTTTTGAGATGAGTTTCTTTACCTCTCCCATTCTCCGTTTCCTCCTCTTAATCTAGAGCTCAAAGTTCACAATCCTACGTCCTTCTTGAGAACTTTACAAAGTCTATATGAGGTAATCCATGATAAAGTGCTTCACTGCTGGTACCTAGTAAGGACTCAATAAATGTGGCCACTGCACTTACTTCCCTCTGGTACCAGCCAGCTAATGTCCACAGAGGAGGACAACCATGGCCAATTACGGGAGAAGTGTGCGCTTTTACTATTGTGTGTGTGCCTGTGTATGTGTTGATTCTTTGTCTAATAGCTGAGGCTGATTTCATATATTCAATTCCAAGAACCATGGTTGAAGTGAAAGCATACTTATAAAATGCAAGTGCATGTTCTAAGAGGCTATAATCAGGGCAAAAGCAGTTTCTGAAAATAAATAAGTTAGCTGTGAGGATAGAAATGGAAGCAGATATACAATTTGTGACTATTCTTGTCTCTTCTCTTCTGTTCATGTTAGTGATATTTGGGTTTTGATCTCGACGTTGTGGATGTATTATTTTCTGCATCTGGCTTCTTGTAGTCCCTATATGCCCCTATCTACTTTCCCATCCATTAGCCAGGGACCTATATCTTAGAGCCCAGATAGTCAAAGGTGCCGCTCAAGCATATTGGAAGGGAGTGGCCCTGTGGTGACAGAGAGTGCCTCTTGTGGGGACTCAGGCTCCTGGGAAGCTCATCCCTTAGGGATTTGGGTGCTGGGTCCTAGGCCTGGTGGCCTCAATGTCCTTAGCCCCAGTCCCTCTCTGCTTTTTCAGTCGTGTGCTGGGCCCTGTATGGACTCAATGGAGGTACAGTAAGTTGCACACATGTAGCTGGATGAACCTCTCTAGTTCAAGAAGGTGGGACTCTGAGAATCATGGTGTAATATAAAGGGAGACAGCATGAGAAATCAGGAAGAAGGAGGGAGGGAGGTTGATGCTGAGGGAAGAGACAGAGAGAGAAGGGCTGAGAGACAGGTAGCCCAGGGATCTGGTATGGAGATGAAAAAGGAAGTGAGAAAGAAATGAGAAAGTCAGAAAGAGTTGCATGAGACATGAGTGGGGCTGAATGACCAAGGTGCTGAGCAGGAAGTGGCAATGAGGAACAGGGAGGCAGTGGTTCAGAAACCAGGAGAGAGGGCAGTTGGAAGATAAACCTCAGTGTACCCACAGCCCACCTCCTGACACTTGCAGTACCATCTCTGACCATCCTCTGAAAGCCTCAGGCTTGGACCTGGGCATTCAGTGTCCAGGGTTCCACGCCCAACTGGTCACCAAACCCAGCAGCCTTGCCTTCTTGCTTAGGTATTGGGTCTCTCCTATTCTGCACAGCCCCCTCCTTCCAATTTAGGCCTAGTCCCCTAGTACCTGAGTTCTCACTGGGTCACCTGGTGGGTCTCCCAGCTTCCCTCCTGTTCCATCCGGGCCATCTGTACTTTAGAATCACCTGGGGGCTTTTACAATTCTGATGCTCGGGTGATACCCCAGACCAATGAAATCAGAACATCTGGGGATGAGGACCTTTGTAAAGATCCCAAGGTAATTCTAATGTAAAGCAAAGTTTGGGAGCTACTGACCTAAGGCATCCTCCCAAAGCACCAAAGTCATCCCTCCTCTGTTGAAATGTGGTCAGTGACTCTCCATTGCTGATATGCAGAAGATGGGGCAGTTGAGTCAGGAGAGAGGAATGTGGATGCTGCTTCCTGCACCTGAGAACTTCTGGACTTGTATCCAGGACCCCTGGGTTCTCTACTCATGCAAACACCACGAGAGGTCCATGAATGGAGAGTAACATTTATTAAGCATCTACTAAGCGCTGAACTGTAAAATGGATCCTATTCTTCTCTTGAATTCACTGAATCTTTGCTCATGGAATTGTTTTTCCAGCTTTGAAAAGCTTTAAATCTGCCTCTCATTTTCTGCCTCTCCAGTGCTGCCATCTTATAGTTCTGAGCTCTGATCATTTCTCATCTAAGAAGTCTGCCTTTGCTACTCCAGACGCGCCTCAAATGTGACATAAAAGGACCGCCTCCATCAGAACAGGGAGAGAACATGCAGTACTTGACACAGAAGGTTAATGCCCCATGCAAATAACTGAGACCCTAAGTTGCATGATTTCCAGATAGAAAGAGAAGGCTGGCAGGAGTTGATGGCCATCTGGAGCACTTATATAGGACATAGGGGTCAAAAGCGGCCTGTGGAAGTTGTTAACTTTTCCAATAAGTGTTAAGGTATCAAAAGTTCAGAGGAGGAAGAAAAAGGGCAGCTTGTATTCTTATACCACATAATAGATTACAAAGCACATGCATTGATCCCCATACTCACCGAATCATGGCAGACACTATACTCTCCACCTTGCAGTACAGCATTTTTAAGTTAAGACACAGAGTGTGGGTTCAAAATCCGGCTGCATCTTGCTAGCTAGGTGATCCTGGGCAACTTAACCTTTCAAAGGCTAAGTTTCCTCACTGGCATGGTGGGTGTGGGGTGACGGTTGCCTGGGGTCACACGTGCAGTGCCTGGCAGGTGGCTTGCACACTAAGTATTTGGTCCTCCTATTTGGTGCAGGTGAGAGAGCACAGTGCTCATTATGCGGCGGGTGGGGAGTGGATTTGGAACTCGGGGCTAGATGTGGCTATTGGCTGTTTAGGACACGCTTGATTGCTACAAAATTCTTGGTCTCCTTTGTTTGGATAGGGAAATGGCCTGAGGGGGGCCCTGGGAGCCCTCCCAGGGCCCCCCGGGGCTCTGGGCACTTACGAGGTGCGGATGCTGCGGAGGCGGCCCTTGTGGAACGTGATGGTGGCATTGCGGCAGCAGCGGCTCTCGTAGTAGTAGCACTGGAGGTTGCTGCTGGCCGTGCAGCAGCACTTGCAGTTGGGGTCATTGGCCCACGAGCAGCAGCACCAGTGGCAGTTGGGGTTCTCGGAGCAGGTGCAGTGGCAGCACTGGCAGTTGCGCTCGTCCTTGTAAGGGCAGGGGAAGCAGGTGCAGTTCCGCTCGGAGGTGAAGAGGAACTTGCAGCACAGACAGGAGCATAATTGAGGACAACATCTCTGCCATGTACAACATGGAGAGCAAACACACATAGCAGTCTCCATGGCGCCTACATGATTGCCACCGGCTGTCTAGAGCTCTTGACACCTCTCTCAGAATCTTATGGTCTCCTAGGGAGGGGGGTGCCTCCTCCCCCTGATGAGGCCCTCAGCTTGGAGGTTGCAAGAGGTTGGCTGTTATGAGAGCTTCACAGGTGGTGTCCCTACTAGGAAGCTCCTGGGCTGGCATTTACATATATCAGCCTGAGGCCATTTGCTTATGTCACAATCCCTATCTCCCCACCATGTCTCACTATGCTGGGTGGGTGAGACATGGGGGGTAGTGGCAAGGGGTGGGGGGCTGATGGACACTCCATGCGTCCATAGGATCGGCTCCAGAGGAGGGTTAATGCAAAGAGCATCCTGGAGGTTTAGCTGTCACTTGTCACCTTTTGGGTCATGGGGTGGATTCCAGAAGCTATTTCTCTTTGATGATGTTCTCCCTGCAACTTGAGCTAGTTGACTTCAGGGTATGTCTTCATGGGCTGAAAGGACTGAGTATGATTAATTGGAAGTGGATTGACATGACGTTCCTCTCCTTGGGCCTTTTCTGCATTGACTGAACCCTTTATGTGATGAACAAAGCACAATGTTTACAAATCATGGCAATGCTACATTTAAGGGGACTTTCCATTTGGAGAAAGAATTAAAGGGGAAAAAGAAGCTCACTAAGGCACATCTTTCAGTAGTCATTGAATTTGTCCATTGCTGCATAGCCACTGCTGATTTTTATGAGGCTTCATGCATGTGTCACCCTGAATATGTCTTGGGTTTTTTGTAGCTTCATGGGATTTGGCTGAGATTCAAGCTCGGTTTTCCTACTCCCTCCCCACTCCATGCACCCAATGATCTCTTATCAAGAGACTGGAACTCAGAGATGCCTGGGTGGCTCGGTCATTAAGTGTCTGCCTTCAGCTCAGGTCATGATCCCAGGGTCCTGGGATCCAGCCCTGCGTCGAGCTCCACATCGGGCTCCCTGCTCAGTGGGAAGCCTGCTTCTCCCTCTCTCACTCCCCCTACTTATATTCCCTCTCTCGCTATCTCTGTCAAATAAATAAATAAAATCTTAAAAAAAAAAAAAAAAGACTGGGATTCTACGTGAGAATCTTTAACTCTTCTTTTAACTACATACTCAGTATTTCTAGAAATGACCTTATACAGAGCTTGCAAAGATTAAAAGAAATTGCATGGTCATACTACCTTATGGTATAAACACTGTCTTATTATTTTTCCAAAAACAAGCAGAAGTGAGAGCTGAATTTGGCTGTAGGAGTTTATTGCATAATTTATTATCTCTCCCTGTGATTATCACCTTTATATTAGGAAAGAACATTCACTGAGTGCTAACTGTGCCAGCCACATATTGATTTTAGATTCCTACAAATGAAAATTCTGGATCATAGGGTATGTGTTTTATTATTTTTTTTTGATAGATTACTACTAAATTGCTTACCTAAATGAATATGCCAGTTTATACTGACACCAACGATGTATGGGAGATGCTTTCCCCCCACATTTTCCCAAACTCAATTTTATCAATATTCCTGTCTATCCTCCTGGCACAGAGGTTTGAGTTTCACTCCTGGATTTATAGTACATTTTTATCATTGGTCTATGCAAGGATTCTTCTTATTTTAGTTTTTTTTTTTTTTTAAAGATTTTATTTATTTGCCAGAGAGAGAGAGAGAGAGAGAAGCAGGCTCCCTGCTGAGCAAGGAGCCCGATTTGGGACTTGATCCCAGGACCCTGGGATCATGACCTGAGCCAAAGGCAGATGCTTAACAGACTGAGCCACCCAGGTGCCCTTAGTTTTGTTTTTTTTTTTTAATTTAAATTTTTTTTTTTTTTATGATTCCAACTGTATGGTATTCTTTTTTTTTCCCCCCAAATACTTTTATTTAATTTTTTCAGTGTTACAAGATTCATTGTTCATGTACCACACCCAGTGCTCTATGCAATATATGCCCTCCTAAAAATTTTTATTGAGGTAAAATTCACTTACCATTAAAACCACCATTTTAAAGTGAACAATTCAATGGTTTTTAGTATATTCACAAGATTGTGCAACAATCTCCACATTCTAATTCCAGAACATTTTCATCACCCCAAAAAGGTACCTGGTACCCATACCCATCACTCTCTGTGCCCCCTTCCCACAGCCCCTGGCAATCGTCAGTCTACTTTGTGTATCAATGGATTTGTCCATTTTGGATATTCCATATAAATGGAATCATATAAGATATAGCTTTTTGTATCTGGCTTCTTAGCATAATGTTTTTTCAAGGGGTATCCATATATTTTTTTAAGATTTTAGACATGTTTAAATTTTTTTATTATTATCAGTTAGAAGGGGCATCCATGTTTGAGCATGTATCAATATTTCATTTTTTAATAGCTGAATATTATATGTATATACCACATTTTGTTTATCCATTGATGGACATTTGTGTTTTTTCCACCTTTTGGTTATTATGAATAATATTGCTGTGAACATTTGTGTGCAAGTTTTTGTATGAACATATGTTTTCAGTTCTCTTGGGTATATACTAGAAGTGGAATTGCTAGGTCATATGGTAACTCAGTGTTTAACTTTTTGAGAAACTGCCAAACTGTTTCCAAAACAGATGCACCATTTTACATTTTTCCATTCCCATCAGCAATATATGAGACCTAACAATTTCTCTACATCCTCACCAAAACTTGTTATTGTTCTTTTAAAATTATTATTATTATAGCCATCCTAGTGGGTATGAAATGGGATCTCAAAATCATAGCTGTTTATTCAATGATGCCAATTATAAGAATCTCTTTCAAAGATATACTAGCAAAAAAAAAAGAAGAAAAGTTTCGTTCATGATGTAGTTTATATATTACAGAACTATTTCGAGAGCACAAAACTAGTAATAATCCTAATACCCATCAATAGGGAACTGATCAGATAAACTGAAGACATCCACACAGGTGCATCCACTATCTAATACAGTTATATAAAAGAATGAAAAAGACCTTTGTTTACTCTTTCAAAATGATTTCCAAAATATATTCCGAAATATATTGAGTGCAAAAAGCCATGTGTAGAAATGTGCATGTAATATGCTGCTACTCATTTCAGGAAAGGTCTTAAGACATTGGTTTATCTTTTCTTATGATATAGAGAAATAAACCACAAGCTTAGTTATGAGGGAGTGTAGATACAGGGTTGAAGGGCCTATATAACCTAATTTACAGAACTGACTTTCAAACTACTTTAAGTATTTTGTGGGGTACCTGGGTGGCTCAGTTGATTAGATGTCCAACTCAATCTCAGCTCATGTCTTGATCTCAGGGTCGTGAGTTCAAACCCTGTGTTGGGCTTCATGCTGGTGTGAAACCTACTTAAAAAAAAACAAACTACTTAAATATTTTACATAATTATAAAACAAAATTAAATTAAAAAGACCAGTCCTAAAAAATAAAGCAAAATGAAGCAAGTGAAGTAAGTTGGTGGCACGTATGAAGAGAAATTATTTTAAGTTAGTTTAAAGCACAATAATTTGATGATACATCCCGGGGGTAGGGGTGTTAATCCCTAAGGAGAAACAAAACAAAACAAAGCAAAAGGAAATCTTAAACTCTTTCAGTAATCATATTATTAATGGTAGTGTTGGTATTGTTATTCTGGAAGGCGTAGGCACGTGAGACTTATTTGTACAGTAAAGCAAATGAGGAATTATGTTGATGTCAGTGAGAATCACAGTTTTGGGCAAGGGGGAAGGGCCATGCAGATGGACAACTGCTGAAGTCGAGAAAATTTTGTAATCATGAATATAAAACTCATGATGTATTTTATCTGAGAAAAAAAAGAAAAAAGTACTTCTTAACTCCAGTCAATAAAAAGTCCCAGAAACCATGAGTTAAACCAGGAGTAATGAGTCCCTTTGTCTCCCAGATTGTGGTCCTGAATATCACTAAAAGGAACCAAGGCTCTTTGGAGAGATGGATGATTTCAGGTCTGGGGCAGGACATGTATAAGACAAATGTGGGTTTAGATCTACATTTCACAAAAACTGAGCAGGTCCCCCCCTCCCCTGACACCAGTTTATTTAGCTTTGCTAGGGGGTATAGGACAGGAAGGACAGCATGGCAGTGGGACAGAGTCAGGTATGACCGCTCAGGTGTGAAGGAATGAGACCAAATGGGTGGGTGTGGTGATGCTGTGGTGCACAGCCTAGGGATCCTTGTTAAGACCGAGAAAATCATTCCCATAGTTGTATGAGTGCTGGCTGCTCACAGTTCACACCCGAATCTTCCTCTGGGGATTGTTTCCAGTGGAGAGAAGCTGTCTGGCCCAAAATTATGCACCTATCCAGGGAGCAGCCCTGCCTAAATTGGGACCTTAAGGGGCCATCCCAGCTACTGAGGAAGTCTGATTGGATTGGCTGAGGTTTACAGTTGAGACTATACTATATAGTTTAGCTTTTTTCCTCTGCCCAACCCTATCTCCCTCACTCCCCAAGAGCCCTCTCCAATAAACCTCCTGTGCATAAATCTCCATTTCATAGTCTGTTTCCCAGGGAATCTGGCCCAAGTGAGTGAGCATAGGAGCTATTCTGGTTTATAAGCTCCATTCCCTATATGAACCAATATGTTTTATTTCCTCCCACGGGAATAGCTTCCAGGAGTCCTAGCAAGAGACATGCCCAGTCACAAGAATGCACCGCATTCAAAGGAGCTCAAACTATGGATTCTCACTGACTATTTATAGTTAATTTACAGTCCTCCCAGGCCAGGTGTAGTTTACTAATTAGAGGTCATTTTTACCATAAGCAATGTTGCCTGGTAACATAGATGGCATTCCACCTTTATTAGGTTTCCAGGGGAACAGAGCTAAAAGTTAACCCAAGGTCATTTTTTCCATACAGACAGAATTCACCCTTTATACACATTTGAAAATCTACAAGTTTATAAAGATAATTGAAACAAAACAAAAATCCCAGAAACGTTCATTGAGATGATACTAGGAAACTATTATTTTGAAACCTGGCAATTAAAGGGAAAGAACAATTTATCCAGACTTTGTTATATGGATTGTGCCTTAGGATAATGAGTTGATATAGGGAATTTTCTCTTTATAGAAGTGTCCCAGCTAAGAAATGAAGAATGATGAAATTGAGATATCATCCATTTACATTCATCTCCTACAGAAAAGACAAATCTAGGCAATATCAACAGTGGCTGCTAATAGCATAAGAGGGACACCAGACATGGTGTGCTCCTCATGGAAGTACACAGCACAGCACTGCCAATGAAGTATTCTTGCAAAGAGTTCCAACCTGAATCTGATCAAGTCTCGATCTGAATACCCATTGTTGGGCACAGATGATTTTGGGGTGAGGCAATTTGCAAAATGCAGATTGTGGAAAACTGTACAGGACAGATGAACTTTATTTTTTCCTAAACAAAGATATTGGAAGGAACACACACACATGCATGCACACACAGAGATATGAAGGAGAACATTTATATACTAAAGGAACCTAAGAGACGAGAAACATATTAGCCAATTGTAATTCTTGAAACTTACTTAAATTCTGATTTGAGCAAACTGTAAAAATTTTATTATTTATGATTCAGTTGATGGAACTTGAACACTGCCTAAAGACTGGATGATAGGAAGAAATAATAATAATTATTATTTTTAAGTTGGATAATGGTATTGTTATGTTGTTTAGGAGTCCTCAACTTATAGAGATATAGGCAGAAATATTTACAGATTATGTGATAAAATACCAGTTTTTCCTTTTCCTTCCAAACAGAAGACTGTTTTCCTTCCAAACGGTCTTCTGTTTGGAAGGAAAAGTCTTCCTTCCTTCCTAGACTGTGAGTAATGGATTCAATGAAACCAGATTGGCCATGAGTTCATAACCGCTGAGGCTGAGCATTAGGTTTAAGGGGGCTCATTATACTGTTTCCTTTACTTTTATATGTTTGAGAATTCCATTATAGCAAAGAGAAATATATATACATTTACTTTTTAATATAATAATCTCACTCTTGAGAATCTATCCATAGATGTTATCCATGTATGGATGTTTAATGTAGCAAAACTAACAAAAAGAAAAAAGATTCTAGAAATAAATTGAATACCCAACAGTGACATATGGTTGAATAAATTGTGATACCATGTAGTCATTAAAAGGAATAATTTAGAGGCAAACCAATTCACCTTGGATGAGTTTTCAGGAATATTGCTGAATGAGAAAAACAAGATGCAGACATGAATGTATGAGACCCCATTAAAAAAAAATAAAGGCAAAAACACTATACAGGCACATTGGTATATGTATATGGGAGGGTATCCAGCAAGGTGTTAACATGGTTACTTGGGGTCAGGGGGAGTGAGAAGGTGCTTTGGGTGGATAATGGGGAGACGAGGCTGCTGAAAAGCTCTGGAAAAACAGAAGGCAGCTGTGATGTGGCCCATGTTCTCCTGGCAGGGTGGGCTATACGACAGGAGAACGGGCCACAGGGCCAGGCTGCAAGGCAGTCCAGCTTTGCCACTTTGCCAGTGTTGTCACAGTGGAGACACCTGCTGTGTGCCCGGCCTGGCCTGCACACTTGTGACAGGCTTGTGGATCCACACTTGTGGATAACGACGCTGCTCCTGTCCCTCAGAGAGTGTGATGCTAAAGAAGGAAGGGGAAAGGTCGACATGTGTAGGTATTTTCCACACGGGATGCTATGGGCATATCACCTAACTTTCATGAACCTCAGTTTCCTTATCCATAAAATGAGATTACAATGTCTGATCACAGGGCTACTCTGAGGATTAAATATGGGCAACATGAATGTAAGTGCACCCTCTTCGGCCACTTTCCTCTTAACATGCTGTGATTGTTCCTATCGGTGGGAAGAAGGGCAGTGAGAGTGGGTAAGGAGGGGGAGGGCTGTCAGTCAGGGAAGATAAGTCTGAGAGCTAAGGCATGTAAGAATAAGGTAGAATTTTATGATGGATTCTGGAACACAGAAGAAAGAAAGTAAATGTATTTGCTTAATCATTCATTTGATTTTTTAAATTATGTTATGTTAGTCACCATACAGTACATCGTTAGTTTTTGATGTAATGTTCCAAGATTCATTGTTTATGAATAACATCCAGTGCTCCATGCAATACATGCCTTCCTTAATATTTATCACCAGGCCAACCTATCCCGCCACCCCCCACCCCTCTAAAACCTTCAGTTTGTTTCTCAGAGTCCACAGTCTCTCATAGTTCATCTCCCCCTCCGATTTCCCTCCTTCACTTTTCCCTTCCTTCCTCTAATGCCCTCCATGCTATTTCTTATGTTCCACAAGTAAGTGAAACCATAAGATAATTGACTTTCTCTGTTTGACTTATTTCACTCAGCATAATCTCCTCCAGTCCCATCCATGTTGATGCAAAAGATGCGTATTCATTCTTTCTGATGGCTGAGTAATATTCCATTGTATATATGGACCACATCTTCTTTATCCATTCATCTGTTGAAGGGCATCTCAGCTTCTTCCACAGTTTGGCTATTGTGGCCATTGCTGCTATGAACATTGGGGTACATATGGCCCTTCTTTTCACTACATCTATATCTTTAGGGTAAATACCCAGTACTGCAATTGCCAGGTCATAGGGTAGCT
>CM052898.1:83952100-83975629 GCA_028534135.1 Potos flavus | reverse complement strand
TGACATGGATCACATATGGTCTGAATAGGAGTTAGCAGGCCAATGGCAAGGAGTATGTGGGCATTTGAGGCAGAGAGGATGCAATGATCAAAGGCCTGGAGATGGTATTTATATATCTATTTCACAAAGAGGGTAGGAGAATTTTAAAGAAGTGAAGTACTTAACCCAAGGTAAAAGTTAGAAGGTAACAAAATCAAGATTTTTTTTCTTTGATTATCTAGGTTTTCTTTTTTCTTTTTAAGATTTTATTTATTTATTAGAGAGAGAGAGAGAGAGCACGCAACAGGGGAACAGCAGACGGAGAGAGAGAAGCAGCTTCCCACTGGGCAGGGAGCCCGACTTGGGGCTCGATCTCAGGACCCTCTGATCATAACCTCAGCTGAAGGCAGATGCTTAACGGACTCAGCCACCCAGGTGCCTCCAGAATTAAGATTCAAATCCAGGTTTTTCTGACTCCAAAGTCTGTGCTCTGCCCACCTCATTGTACTGCTTGCCCAACCATCATTTCCCTTCATTGGTGTCCCATTTCCTTGTCTTCGTCATGTGTTTATGTTCCTAAGTCATCACACTTCTTCAATAACAAAGCTTTCACACAGAGGAGCAAACGGTAGGCAACAGTTTACTTTTTTTTTATTTTTTTAGAGATTTTATTTATTTATTTGACAGAGAGAGAGAGATCACAAGTAGGCAGAGAGGCAGGCAGAGGGAGAGGGGGAAGCAGGCTCCCCGCTGAGCAGAGAGCCCGATGCGGGGCTCGATCCCAGGACCCTGAGATCATGACCTGAGCCGAAGGCAGAGACTTAACCCACTGAGCCACCCAGGCGCCCCGGTAGGCAACAGTTTAATGTCTGAGCCACTTTCTCTCCAAAGACATCTTTATCTTAATAAGATTAAAAAAAACCAAACCCTAAAATAATACAACTCTAGCAGTGGAATTCTATTTCTTGTGTAGAGAAGGAAGTTTGGGGATATGTAGGTGCCTGTCAATGCCTGAGAAGTTTCAGCACTGGAGCTGAACCAAAAACTGGCTATACCTTCTGCATCCCTTTTCCCTCCCTCCCTTCCTTTTTTTATTCTTTGCTCATACTAATTTCCAACTCCTTTGTATTAAGGAGTATCTGACTCATCTCTTTTTTTTATTAACATATAATGTGTTATTTGCCCCAGGGGTACATATATGTGTTAACACATAATTTTTTTATTAACATATAATGTGTTATTTGCCCCAGGGTAAGACTGTGAGTCATCAGTCTTACACAATTCACAGCACTCACCATAGCACATACCCTCCCCAATGTCCATCACCCAGACACCCTATCCCTCCTCTCCACCCCCCCACCCCCAGTAGCCCTCAGTTTGTTTCCTGAGACTAAGTCTGACTCATCTCTTAAGAGACCGAAGCCACGAAGTTGCTGTGGACCTTTGGAAGGGTGGTGCGGATGGAGGACACAGGCTTCAGTGGTGAGAACAAAACTTTGCTTAGTTTATAGTTTTCTAAATCCATTCCAGATCATGTCCAGGTTCTTCAATTCTACGTCTTGTGAGGACTCCTCTTTCTGGAGTCCTGTGCCCTCCCTGTCTGAAAAGAATTTTGAGTTTTTGAGAATGCTTAACTTGCCAGTGTCAGGAGGAAGCCTGCTTCTTCCTGCCATGAACCTCAGGCTCTGTATGACTTTCTTCCATAAATTCATGCCGCCCATTTCGGCCCTCACGCTCACGGCCCTTTGATGTGGAAGGCACTCCGAGGCCCCGAATCTGATTGTCCATTGCTCCAGGGGTGCATCTGCAATGTACAGGTGGGCATGGGAGGGGCCTTCCCTCTTATGGGAGACAGGCGGCCTTGCCCAGAGATGGTCGGTGAGAGCCTACTTGCTCACAGGCGTTTTATTCTGTGGCTCAGTTTTTAGTGAGTTCTGCTCATTCAGCATTGGTAGGCAGTTGCGTATTCACCCCAGAGCTTCCAAATTCCAATGATTGTTGCTTTGAAACTCAGGGATTCCCTAACACTTGACAGAATTATTCCTGACAGAATTATTCTTTCTGTGTCCCCACATTCAATCAGTCCAACACACACACACACACACACACACACACACACACACACACACACACACCCGATCTTGCAAAGCTAGAGTGTGGCCAGGATGTGCTATCTGCTTTAGGAAAAGTAGAAATACAGGCTCTTTATCCCATCACTCAGTTTATACTTTTACCTACACTGAAAGTACTTTTCAAAACTAAAGGCAGGGTATATGGTAGGGCATTCAGGGTTTTTGCTTGTTTACCTTTTTAAGATTTACTTATTAATGAGAGAGAGCGAGCGAGTGCACAAGCATGGGGAGGGGCAGAGAGAGGGAGAGAGAGAATCCCAAGTGGACTCTGCTCAGCAGGACCCTGAGATCATGACCTGGGCTGAAATTAAAAGTCAGATGCTTCACCGACTGAACTACCCAGGTGCCCTCAGTTTGGTTTTGAAGTAAAAGAATGTTGTATCAAAACTTGCTTAAGCATAAAAAAAATTTTTTTTGGCTCATTTAACAGAACCATCCAGTTATAGTTTCAGACTCCGCTTAATTTAAGGACTCAGTTTCTTTTCCACATCTCAGCTCTGCCTCTTTCTGTCTTGACTATAATCTCAGGTTTCATGTGGTAACATGATGGTGGCAACAAATCTCAAACTCTTTCCTTCTTACAGTTTAAATCCAGAAATGAAAATACCTGTCTCTTTCCCAGAAGCGAAGACTTACTGCCTTTTTATTGGCTCTGGTTGGGTTGTGTGACCATTCCTAAACCAGTGGCCATGGCCATTGAAATGCAGTGTTGTGATTGGCTTAGACTCAAGTTACGTGTTCAGCCCTGGAGCTAGGCGTGGGCTGAACCCACTCAGAGGACCTGATCTCTGTGTGGGCGGGGGTCGTTCTCCAGAGGGAGGCAGTGGTTAAGGGCAGAATGGCAAGTGGATGGTGGGGGGCAGAAGCTGTAGATACTCACCACACCTGATCTGACCAACATTTTTGAACTTCTAGACCTAAAACAAGATTGAGAGAAGTAATAGGATGCCAGCGTATTGTCATTTCTGGAACATATTTTTTTGTGCAATGACAAGCCTATCACAGAACATCAGTGATTTATAGTTACTGAATGCTACCTCAATCTCTTTGGTCTTTATAATTATTTGGTAATATCTCCCAGGGGAAACTAGCAGAGAAAAAACAGTGTCTCACCCAGTCTATATATTGTTGGCAATTTTAAAAGAGATTGTTTTGAAAACCTATTTATTTTATGTGCCGAGAACTTATAAATTGCTTTCAACACTTTCCAGGGAAGTGTGAAGTGCTCTGAAGGCTGCCAACAAAATGCCAAGTCAGCCCATTGACAGAAAAAGGAAGAGAAACCTTTGGAAAAGACATTATTGTTTCCCATTAGCTTACTTCCCATCTGAATCTGAGCAGCTGACCTGAGGAAGGAGGTAGGAGAGGGTAAAGGCACGAAATGCTGAGAAAGCCCTTTACTAATGGTTTCAGTGGGAGAGAGGCCACCTTCGTCATTGTCATTCTAAGGGAAACACCCATAGCTTCAAAGATGTTGGAATGCCTCTTCTTGCAGAGGAAAACTTTACAGTATGAAAAAGAGACCTCAGCATAAATTTCTTTGGGCATCTTTTATTAACAGACTCAGGCTAACCAAATGATTCCCCAAAAGCTCATCAAATTGCCAAGAAGGCAAGCAAACTTATTTATCATGAAATATTAATTATTATTATAGCACATATTTTAGAGTGAACATAGAACAGCTAATTTGTTCCAGGATGTGTTGGGGAGAGAGCCATGCTGCATAGACCAGAAAGCAGGGCAGTAGATGAATGAATATAGGTAAGTAGAAGCCATTCAACCCATGGATTGAAGCCATTCAATCCATGAATTCCTATGAAAAACTTCTGTTCCAGTAGATAAAGGGTCTCACCGCCAGCTATCACAAACAACACAGTGATAAACATTCTTGCATGTTTCTCCTTGTCCTTGGACTTGTGTAAGAGTTTCTTCCAGGTGAGTACTAAGCTATGGGGCTGGTTCTTGTCAGTCATATCTGCTATGCGCCCCTTCAACCCAGCAACACCGGGTACTGTTCTCTTAGCCAGCCACTAGATAGTAATTGTTTAATTTTTGTCAATAATTGGGTGTTTTCACCCAATTGACATCAAATCTCCTGTCCCCCTGAGAGGGAAATAACCAGAAGCCTATGACTCTTGAAATCACTGGATAAAACATGGTGTTTTCTTATTTCAGTATGCAGTTCTCTGATTACCAGTGAGGTCAAAAATGTCTTCATATACTCCTCAATAGCTTGGGGTTCTCTTCCTGTAATTTGACCATATTTATTGCTTATATTTTTTAAAATTGAGAGAATGTATTGCCAATATACCTACCTTGCAAGAAATGTTCAGAGAAGCTTTTTAGAGAGAAGAAAAATAGTATTGATCAATAACTTGGATCTATATAAGGTGAGGAAGAATACTGAAGAAGTAATACATGAAGGTAAAATAAAAACTTCTATTTTTCTTATTCTTACTTGATCTAATAGGTTACGGTTCAAAATAATACCAACAATGCATTTGATTATGCATACTATGTATATATCTTATACGTATGTGTGTGTATATATACATATATATACACACACATATATATATATACACACACATATATATATATGTGTATATATATATATATATATATATATGCTCATGTATGCTTAGAAAAGACCTAAGAAATGGAGTAATATACTATGTTTATGAATTTGAAGGCTCAGTATTGTTAAGATATCAATTCTGCAGAAATTGATCTGTAGATCTCAAACAATTCTAGTCAAAATCATAGCAGGCTCCTTACAGCTTCTTTCACAAGCTGAATCTACAGTTTTTATAGAAATTCAAGAAGCCTAGATTAACCGTAGCCATTTTTGCAGAGAAGAATAACAAGGGAGAATGCACAGTTCCTAATTTCCAAACTCACTGTATAAAACTATAGTAATCAAGCTAGTGCAGATTTGGCATAAAGATAGATATATAACTCAATGAAATGGAAGGAAAATTTCAGAAGTGGACACATACACACATGTCCAATTGATTTTCAACAAGATGCTGTGAAAATTCACTGGAGAAAAGTTAGTCTTTTCAATAAATAGAGTGGAAGCAATTGGATAATAATTTGGAAAGAAAAATGAACCTTCATCCTGACCTCATGTAATATACAAATATTAACTTAAAATGGATCATAGTATCATATAGGAGCTAAAACTATAAAATTTCTAGAAGTAAACATAGAAAATGTTTGTGGCTGACTTAGGTAAAGATTTCTTAGATAAACACAAAAAAGCAGAAACTATAAAAGAAAAAAAAAGTGATAAATTGGACTTCATGGAAACCAAACATTTTTGCCCTTTGGAAGACCCCGTTAAAAAAATGGAAATGCAAGCCTTGGACTGGGAGAAAATATTTGCCAACCATATATTGGATAAAGGACTTGTATCCAGAATATTTAAAGAGCTCTTGGGGCACCTGGGTTGCTCAGTTGGTTAAGCGTCCGATTCTTGATTTTGGCTCAGGTCACAGTCACAGGGTCATGAGATCAAGCCCCATGTGGGGTTCCACGCTTGGTGTGGAATCTACTTTAGATTCTCTCCCTGCCATCTGCCTCTGTCCCTCCCCACTGCCCTCTCTCTCTCAAAATAAATAAATTTTAAAAATCTTTAATAAAAAAATAAAGAACTCTTAAAACTTAGTATTGGGAATCCAAACAACCCAATTAAAAAAAATGGACAAGGATTTGATAAGACTCTTTACCAAAGAAGATACAGGTATGGCAAATAAACATGAAAAGATGATTAAAATCAGTTGTCATAAGGACATTCAAATTAAAATATGCTTGAGATACTATGACACATACATTAGCATGACTAGATTAAAAAAAGATTGGCATGCCAAGTGTCAGAGAGGACGTGGAACAACTGGATTCCTTGTAAATTACTAGTGGGAGATAAAAATAACATTGCCACTTTGGAAAGTAGTTTGCTATTTTCTTATAAAGTTAAACATACATCTACAGTATGACCCAGCCATTGAAGTTCTAGCTATTTATCTTAGAGAAATAAAAACAGATCCTGCATAAAATATTTTTACATAAAGTTCATAGCCCCTTTATTCATAATAGACAAAAATTGGAAACAACAAAAATGTCTATTCACAGGTGAATGGATAAATAAATTGTGGTATATTCATACAATAGACTACTACTCAGCAATAAAGAGGAACAACCTAAGGGTATATGCAAAAACATAACTGAATTTTGAAAGCACTACGGTAAGCAAAAGAAGGCATGTTCCAAAGACTATATATTCTAAACTTACATTTTATGACATTTTAGAAAGAGCCAAAGTCTAGCAACAGGATGCAGATCAGTAGCCTGAAGCCAGGAAATTTTGAACTACGTGGTCCACTTATACCTGGATTTTTTTCAGTAAATACAGTATAGTACTATAAATATATGTTCTCTTTCATATGATGTTCTTAATAACATTTTCTTTTCTATAGCTTATGTTATTGGAAGAACATAGTATATAATATGTATAACATACAAAATAAGTATTATCGACTGTTTATGTTATTGATAAGGCTTATGGTCAACCTAGGCTATTAGTAGTTCAGTTTTAGGGGAGTCAAAATTTATATGGGGATTTTCAGCGGTGTGGGAGTTGGTTGGCCCTCTTAGGGCCCCCCCCCTGTTGTTCAAGGATCAACTGGATGTCTTGACTGTGGTGGTAGTTATCAGATCGTATACTTTTGTCAAAACTCATCACACTGTTCATTTAAAATGGGTGATTTGGTAAGTTAGAAGAAAATAAATCTGATTTTTTAAATAGTTTTAAATTGTTGTAGCACCTGTTGTGTTGGATACAAAGTTTCCATGTTGCGCAGGGAATCAGTTCCTAGAGTGCTGGAGAGCCTGGATTAAGGAGGCGGTGGGGTGTGGTGAGGGCAGGGGAGCAGACTGGGCTGCCCAGGAGCTGGCAATTCTGGAAGGGGCCCACTTCCTCTAGTACATTTCAGCATCCTCTGGTGCATCACAGGAATGTGATGTCACATTTCTTTCTGTTGGAGCCCCCATCACCACCCTGGGAGCCACATATGCCGGCACAGGTGAAACTCCCAATGTCCATCTGGTGAAGAAGTAGTGGGCCCCAGAGCAGATGAAGGAAGTGAAAAGGAAAATATCACCGTTTTTGTCCAGGGGAGAGAACAGTGGTGTAGGAGGCAGACCAGAGAAGCACCTGCCTCTAGGACTTGAGCTGATTCTCTGATGTAGGCCCCTTCCTCTGTTGACAGACTGACTCGGCCAGGGTTGGCTGAGCATTTTCCTGAGCCTGGCCCTGTGTGATCCACCAGGGCTCTGGCGGGACTCGCATCTGTTCCTCGTTTCAAGATTCTCACTGCCCAGGAGGAAAAGCAGACATGGGCATAGGTCATTGCCATAGTGCACTTGGTGAGGGCCGTGATACAAAGATGTGTTCAGGAGAGAACAGGGGCCAGGACTCTTGAACCTCAGCACTCTCACCTATTAAATGTGGGTAACAGCAACAGCAACCTCCCAAGATCATCGCGAGGGATTAACGGGATATCTAACTCTGCATTTTCAAACTTCACACTGCTCACGTTGCATAAGGAAGCAGCATTCACAGCATGAATCTGTTCTCCTCTAAGCCCTGGCTAGCTTAGCTCCATCTTTCCTGAATGGAGTATGGCTTGCCTCTGAATAAACTAATCAAAATAATAGCTACCAGGTGTTGTGCAAACATCATACAATTTAATCCTCATAAACATCATGCAGGATCTGTGCCATTAGCCCTATTTTACCCAGGAGAAAAGCAAGGCTCCTAAAAGTTATAGACTTGTCAGAAGTCACCAAGCCAGTGAGTACTGACTCTGGTGGAAGACAGATAGAAAGGCAGGACTCCTTGACTCCTTCTTCCTCTTCCTCATCCTCCTGTTGTTATCAAGGATCACACACCCAGCTGCCTGCAGGAGCCAGGTAGGTGATGCGGAAGAGGGAGATAGAGAGTGTCAGACAGGAGGGCGGGACTGTGGAGACTGAGTGCGGGGGATGTACCCTGTCTAAATCAGCAGCTCCTCAGCTCCAGCCAAGTTTTGCCAAGCGTAAGTGCCAGCTCCATGTGACCAGCCCCTCTGGTTTTCCAAGAGAAGCAGAAATCTGAATCCAAAAGTGAACTCGACAGTGAGATATCCTGATTTTTAATTGTTAAATACTTCTAAAATTAACAAAAATTTTGCACTGGGAGCCTAACTAAGCACATTGTAGGTGAGATAAGTCCCAAAAGTTTGCAACATCTGGTCTATATAATTTTCTTTTAATGGAAGATTAGGAACTAAAAAAGGAATTTTGCCATACACTATATTCAAAGATGTGGCATATTGTATTGGGTTTTTGGATCACATTCTACTTTAAACCATCTTTGCTGGTGTATTAGGGTTTTCCAGAGAAACAGAACCAAAGGATGTGTGTGTGGGTGTGGGTGTATGTATGAAGAAAGAGAGAGAGAGATTTATTTAAGGAATTGGCTCGTGAGGTAACAGAGACTCAGGAAAGAACCAGTGTTGCAGTTTGAGTCTAAAGGCTGTCTGCTGCAGAGTTCCTTCTTTCATGGGGGAGGCCTTCAACTGATTGGATGAGGCCCACCCATACCACAGAGGACACTGTGCTTTATCAAAGTCTACTGGTTTATTTTTAATTTTTATTTTTTTAAAGATTTTATTTATTAATTTGACAGAGAGAGAGAGAGATCACAAGCAGACAGAGAGGCAAGCAGAGAGAGAGGGGGAAGCAGGCTCCCCATTGAGCAGAGAGCCCAATGCGGGGCTCGATCCCAGGACCCTGAGATCATGACCTGAGCCAAAGGCAGAGGCGTTAACCCACTGAGCCACCCAGGCGCCCCAAAGTCTACTGGTTTAAATGTAACCTCATTCAAAAACACTGTCACAGAAAACTCCAGAGTAATGTTTGACCAAATATCTAGGTATTGTAGCCCAGCCAAGCTGACACATGAAATTAACTATTACAGTTGGTAATTTACTTATTATTTCCACTATGCCCAACCTAGTCTGTGATACATATTCATAGGGGTACAGTTTGTAATCAGAACTTTTGCTGAGAAGTCACTTTGCTTGCTTTAATTTTTTATATAGTATATGATCATTTTTATTTATTCTAAGAATCTGATGGTCAGTGTACTACAATGCATTTTGCTAGTGAAATGCCCCAGTTTATTCACTGTGGTAGGTGATTTAGGTGTAGTGAGGGTTCTCCAGAGAAACAGAGTCAATATATATTTTGAGTATAAGATATATAATATAATTAATATAATGTAATGTAATATCATATATATATTCTGAAGTAAGAATATGTATATATTATATAATGAGAATAAGTAAGTGAATAAAGGTATTTATTATAAGGTATTGGCTTATATGATTGGGAGGCTGAGAAGTCCCGTGATCTATCTGCAAACTGGAGAACCCAGGAAGGCCAGTGGTGTAGTTTGAAGGCCTGTGACCCAGAGAGTCAATGGTGTAGATTACAGTTCAAGTCTGAAGGCCTATAATGGAGAAGTAACTTCCTCTGGGGTCGGAGCCCTGATTGTCTGAGCTGTGATTAACTGTCTTACATTTGGGGTCTACGTTCCATATGCGTTGTCTTAGAACACAACCCAGCAAAACACCTAGGGGACAGAGAAATGGGGGAAACAGCCTGTCTTCCAGACTGTGCAGCCCTATTACAACAATTTTCAAGGGAAGGGCTGAAGTTAGGTTATTTGCTACTGCTTGGAACAAATTTATCATAGGTACAGCCCTCTGGGTTAAAAGCTAAGAAGCTGATGATATCGAAGGCTAAAACTTTTGAGTCAGTGAGTGAGATTTTTACCCAACTACAAGTCTATGGCTAGTATTTAGTGAATGGACAGAATGCCTTGATTTGCATGCCTATTATAAGCAAAGAATCCCTCATTTATTAATTCAGGCTTCGAGGGGGGAGTTCCAGTTCAAGATGGCATCATAGGAAGACTCAACTCACCTCCTCCATGGAACACACCAAATTTATACTTATTAGTAGAACAGTTCCTCCTAAAGAAGAACTGAGGGCTGACTGAACAGCTACTGAATGACCAAAGACAGAGAGAATGGCAAGAGAACAGCAAGAGACACAGACACATGGTAACAAGGAAAACCCCCACCCCCAACGCTGCAAATGGCAGTGGGGAGGGATAGCACTGAGGGATCAGGAATAGATTCCTCTGTCCCTGGGCACAGAAAAAAACAAAAAAAAACAAAAACCTGTGGTTTAAAAGAGCAACTTGAGCTGTGTTCCCATGTGCATTGTGTAGGAGGTTCTGCTGGATCAGAAACAGAGGTGTGTGCTGGAGGCTGGAATTCCAGCTTCTAGCCCTGGCCAGCTTTTTGGGTGTTGGGGGCATGAAGCAACCACTATTGCCCTCGGCATCCTCATCTCATGAATAGGAGAGTTTCCTGGATGAGTTTTTCTTGCTACTTTTTTGGCTATATACTCTTCGATTGACTTTTCACAAGTTAATCCTTTTGTAATATCATTGTTTACAGACAAATAAATGGCAATTCAGTCTTTCCTCTAGCATGGTCAGTTCAAATTTCCTTTTTATTATCGATAATTTTAGAAATGTCTTTTGATTTAATAATTTATTTTTGGAAATGTCATGTAAATTTTTAGGATCGTTGTTGCACTTGGGAAATATTCAGTTAAGTTTCCTCCATATGTGTCTAATCTAATGACATATATGCTTATATATTTGTACCTAACATCACAAAATTGGGCAGTTTTGTCCTTTATGCAATTTCTGCGTTCTTTGAGGCATCTTTTTCTTTGGTCTTCTTTAATATGTCAAAGACTGTTACCCAATCCAATTGATATGCCCTTAGAGGAATTGACCAAAGCATATTTAAAATGCTTAAAAATAGGCAAAAGAGAAAAGAATAGTGGAAATTTTTAAAAGGCTTTAAAGCAGCTACACAGATCCATTGAATGTGAAGAACTGCACATGTGATAAATACCTATCTGCCAAAGAGGCACGTTCAGAGGAATTGCCTACTTTGGTCAGCTGCAGCTTGCTTGATGGGAGAAGTCATGGTAGCGAAATCATGCTCTGTGCTCCAGCCTGGGTCCTTCCGAGGGTTCAGTAGGCCACTAGGGAATTGGGTTTCTGGGACCGAACACCTACCCACCCTGCTTGGTGTCACAGAAATGCAAGAGGTCCTGTATCCCTGACTTTGTATAGAAACACTTCTCCTTACCAGCTCATACATTTATATTTTATGAAAACTAAAAATATTGCACTGAATGTATTTCTCTTTTTGATTTGGACATTTGGAAGCTCCCACTGAAATGTGTGACCTTAATGAGTGTGAAGGACTATGCAACGTACATTTTTAGGAATTGTGGCTTCCGTGTCTTGTTCTGATGGTTGCTAATCAATCAATCTTTTTTGTCTATTGCATAAAGATTTCAAAGCACCACAAATCGTATTTGGAAAAATAATAGCGATATAAATGAAAAGAAAAGGTGATGTTTAGAGAGAGAACGGCTGATGTGGAGTTGAGCAAGAGGAGATATGAATAAAAGAGCTGAGATGGGAGAGGATTGGGCTTTGAATTTGAAGAAATGTGGGGAATGGGATGGGGGAAGGGATAAGAAATTAAGGACAGGATCCAGATTTGAGAGAGTGTTAGCAAAGAGAGTGTACTGAAATCAGAGCAGTGAGGACAGCCCAGGAAGAGAGAGGAGTTTCCAGCCATACCCCAGGGCAGTCTAATCACCACATCTTCTTTAGTTAGATATCTTTTTTTTTTGGTATGAGTATTTTAAAGATTTTTCTCTTTATCTTTTTCACTGTGACGTGTCAGCTTTCAGATTAATGTGTGTCACTCTTGCTTTGTGCTCAGAGCAAACTTTTAAAGATTTTATTTATTTGAGAGAGAGAGAGAGACAGAGAGCACATGGGAGGGGGGAGGGGCAGAGGGAGACGCAGACTCCCTGCTGAGCAGGCAGCCTGAAGAGTAAACTTTTGAGATTTATGTCTCTCTTAAATCCTGGAAATGTTCTACTTTTCCCTCTCAAGTATCACTCCTTTGCTGTCCCCATGTCTCTTAGCGGATTTTTCTGACGATTATCTGTTTTGGCTATCCTGCAGCTCACTTCCTCTGAGTCTATTCTCACACTGTGTCCAGTTTCTTGCACACTTTGCCTATTGAGTTATTTCAATGACTATATATTTAATTTTCAAGGTTTCTAACTGTTTTTTCAAGAGTTTTTTTGTTGTTTTAACTTCTGCGTGATTTTGTCTCATACTTTCCCTTTATTGGTGATATTTCTTCTCACTGAGGACCTTAGACATATGTATTTAAGGTCATTTTTAGACTGTAATTTTACTTTTGTTTGGAGTGAATTCATGGAATTATTAGTTTATTTTGTTTCAGGTCTTTGATCAAATTGGATTTCCTCATGCGCATTGGAATTTTTGTTTGCAGGGTTATCTTAAGAGGGAGGTCTTGGCCCACCTCCCTATCCACACACAGACACTATTTCACGTAGGATGCATTTGACTTCCTGTAAGAGAAAATCCAACCAGCACTAGTTGAGCCATAGGACATGTATTATTTACTTTAGGAGTACAGAGGCTGGATGGTCCAAAGGTCAGTGAATGGTCCAATAACATCAGGATTCCAAGTCAGTATCTTTCCTTTTCCTCAACAGTTGCCAGACGCTGTCCCAGCTTCATGCATCTTGTCATTACGTAATAGCATCCCAGGTGAGATGGGAGATACAAGCAGCAGACAGCAGCTTTTCCCCCACAAATGCTTTACTTGGAAGAAAACCTCTCCCAGAAGCCCTAAGGAGTGAGCCTGAATAGGATCCTCTTCCTGGCGGTCAACACATATGCTATCTGGCTACTGCAAGAACAAACCAAACATGGAGAACTCAGCAAGACAGTAGTTCTAGCGTCCACTCACCCTTCGAATTTCCCTTCCAATTCACCTCCATAGACACCGTCATCTCGATTTTGAACTTGGCCATCATTTTTTTTTACATTTCTTCTTATATTTCATCTGTCATTACCATGTGCTCAAGATTGGAGGAAAGGAAGGGAGCTTCACTTCTGTACTATGTGCCATCTTGATCCAAGACCCATTCTTCTTTCTATTTTGGATTATGGGATATGAGTCCTGTGTTGGGTAAATGATCAAACTCACACAAATAACTTGGTTTGAAGGATGTGGGTCAGAGGGATAAAGAGAGAGAGTTAGTTACCTTTTATAATCTTTAGGTGTGAGGCTTAAAACAGGTGAAGCTCAAATCAGCAAGACACAAACACCCTCAACAAGGGTGTTGTCTTAACAAGATACTTAAAAGGACACACCTGCCCTTTCAGCTTATTAACACTTGAGGGCGGAGACTGCAGCTCAGACTTTCCCTATAACTTGAATTCCAAAATCAACCTCTAAAGCAATGAATTTTTGTTACTTAGACCTTGAATTAGCTTTGCTATGGCAGTTGTGGTGAGGATCAATATGTAGTTTTGGTTAATTTAACTGGAGTGTGATTTCCTACTTAGAAACAATTGGGGTAGGATATGAATACCTTGTCCCATGGAACCCTGTAGCCCGCCCAGTGGGAACCGGACACCCCACAAGGCATGGAGTCAGGGGTGGCTAGAGGGTAGAGGGGCCCAGGGCCTTGTCTGTATCGCTCCCACCGGAGGGCTCATGTTACAGATACGTTAGGACAGCAAGAAAACACGCTTCAGGGGCGCCTGGGTGGCTCAGTGGGTTAAAGCCTCTGCCTTCGGCTCAGGTCATGGTCTCAGGGTCCTGGCATCGAGCCCCGCGTTGGGCTCTCTGCTCAGCAGGGAGCCTGCTTCCTCCTCTCCCTCTGCCTGCCTCTCTGCCTACTTGTGATCTCTCTCTCTGTCAAATAAATAAATAAAATCTTTAAAAAAAAAGAAAACACGCTTCATTTAACCCACTTATTTGTCAATCGCTGGCTTTTCTAAGACTGGCTAGATGAGTTTTGGAGGCGAGGTGGGGCTGTTTCTAAGACTTTCTTTCAAGGCTTTGTTTTCAGAACTCATTTCCCCGTTTCTTTCAAAGGAAAACGAAAGTTCTATACAGCTTCTTTACTAGCAGTTTTTCCAAGGGAATTGGAACTCAGCATTTCAAAGGCCTTGTTTTCAGAATTTTTTTCTGTCCACTTTTTCTCTGCCAAAGACAACAAGTCAGGTCTGTGCAATTTACCAAAGACCACTCATCCTAACACCTTTCTGTTAGCTCATCCTTCTTGGTGGCCCTGAGGTCAGGGAACTCAGCAGAGCTGCAGGCGGCCACAGTTGTGAGTCCAAGGCAATCCTCAAAAGCCGGGCCTATGGAGGAATGAGTTGGGCCTTCCTCCTCGTCAGGGTTTCTGCCTAATCATCCCCTGCTCCAGCTGGAACAGCCAAAGCAACAAGGTGCCCAGAATGTGTGGTTTATCTACATGGGGTGAATAAATCAGCAGGAGCATTGCCAGATCTTCTCCACCAAAGGAGTTCCGGAGCTTGCTTGTTCAGGATATGGTTTTCCCTTTATAACCCAAGGTTATTCTCTAGGATTGTGGTATATCTCTCAAACAATGGTAAAGAAAATTTACTCGAAGCTTGAAAATAAGGCAAAAATGTAAGAATTTTAAATGGCTAACAGGCTCAACCAAGGGGCACCTGGGTGGCTCAGTCAGTTAAGGGTCCGACTCTTGATTTCGGCTCAGGTCATGATCTTGGGCTCCGTGCTCAGTGGGGAGTCTGCTTGGGATTCTCTCTTTGCCCTCCCCATTCGTGCTCTTTCTCAAATCTTTAAAAAAAAAACAGGCTCAACCAAGGATTATTGTTTATGAGATGCTACTGTGTTTGACCTTGTGTTTTACCATTCATTAGAGCTCAGACATTGTAAAGTTACATGCTGACTTGAGTTTTGCTTGATAGAAAAAAAATAAATTATGGTTTTTATTGCTCTGTAGGATAGTAACTAGTTTCACATCTGGCATAGCAATTTTTAAATATTTTTTTCTGTTTTGTTACTTTTTTCCCTGAAAATCTTATTCAAGTGTTCATTTGTTCTAAATGCATTTTATTGAGCACTCTGCAAGCCTGTTCCCCACATACTCTAGAAAGCAGCTCTCCCATCTTATGAGCAAGTACTTGTACTGAGCAGGCCCAGCTCTGTCATTGTAAGGCTCTTCTCCTTTAAGGTACTCTGACTTCCCATTGGCCAAGGTAAATCCCATCAAACTCAAGGGCAATGAACTTCTCCAAAGGAGGCGGGAATAAATATTACTTAACTAGTATCTAACTTACTATAACGGTTAATTTTATTTGTCAAATAACTGGGCCATGGGATGCCCAGACAGCCGGTTAAATATTAATTCTGGGGGTGCCGGTGAGGGTGTTTCTAGAAGAATTAGCATTTGCATTAGTAGCCTGAGTACAGCTGATGGCCCTCGTCAGTGCAGGTGGGGCTCATCCAATCCCTTGAGGGCCTGAGTAGAACAAAAAGGCAGAGAGAGGGAGACTTCTTTCTTTGCCTGAGTGCTGAGGGGAACATCAGTCTTCTGCCCTTTGCCTTCAGATTCAACTGGAGTCTAGCCATCGGCTCTCTGGCTCACAGCCCTTTGAACCACACTACTGGCTTTCCTTGCAGGCGGTAGATCATGGATCTTCTCAGTCTCCGTAACTGCGTGAGCAGTCTCTTGTTACATGTATTGGCTGTTTCTCTGGAGAACCGTGACTAATACACCTACCCCAGTGAATGAACGGGAGAATTTCATTAGCAGAACCCATTGCAGGTTCTTAGAAGAAATAAAAATGGTCGTGTGCTCTACAAAATATAAAAGCACGCAAACCGACTTCTCAGCAAAAGCAAACTGCACCTCCATGAATGTATCACAGACTTTGTGGAGCACGGTGGAGAGGGTGAGTAAACATAACCAATCCAAACATGGTAATGCTGTAATCTTGCAATGGTATAATGTAGAGTTTTTTATTTTTATTTTTTTAAGGAATGCCAGCTGTATGTAACTTTGTAGGAGGCAAACAGATACAGGTGATATAACTATGTTTATAAAAGACTAAGGTTACACCCATCGCAAAAACATCTAGGGTGGAACAGCAAATTTGAGTCAGGCAGAGGTAGGAGACTCTAGAGCCTGGGAGCCCAATATGGCCCACCCCATTTTTGTAAATGAAGTTTTATTGGAGTCCAGTCACGGGCTTTCCTTTATGAGTAGTCTGGCTGCTTTTGTGCTGCACCGGCAGGGTTGAGTAGGTGGAACAGAGGTCACAGGGCCCATGAAATCTAAAACAGTTTGTCTCTGGCCTTTTCCGGAAAACGTTTGTTGAGCCCTGAGCTAGAAGGACACCACAGGTATGATTTTTACCTACTCTTGAGCTGTCTCTGGACACCTCCCAGCCTGCACACCCAGCGGGGGGACGGCGAGGGCAGCAGGGCCAGGGCAGCAGGACGGGCCTTGCTGACGCTCCGGCCTGGGGCACATGGCGCCTGCCGGGAGGTGGGGGGCAGGGCCTGCCCGAGGACCTACTGAGCTCTCCTCCCTCCCGGCTCCTTCTCAGGCTTCCTAGAAAAATGTTTCCTGAAGGGAAGAATGTTATGGGTATCACCATCCCTCAAGAACTAGAAAGGCTTACCTCTGTTCCCACCTTGAGCTGAAAACGAGATATTCATGTGAAAATGTGACCCACTCCATGGGCAGCAGTAGGGACGGGCACCCGCGATGTCTAGGCTTCGCTCTCCCCACTGACATTGCCGGGATTAAAAATAGCTGTTCTGTTTGTCCTTCAGCACCGTATTGAGCCGGAGCCTCTGCGCTGAGTTCTTCTCAGCTTCACGCTTAATGAAGCATAATTTGTATTAATAGCAGCTATTAAATCTAGAGTGCTTAATAGGAATTTAGAGCGCAGGCCCTGAGTCACCGTGCTGCTCCAGCGTGGTCCCCCGGGAGCTGAGCTCAGGCCCCGAACGCCGGAGGCAATGAATCTTGGGCCTGGTGAGGTAAGGCAGCTGTGGAGGAGAGGCCGGGCTCAGAATCTCAGCGCGGCCTGGAGTCGGTCCTGCCCCAGGTCTTGCGGTGGTCTTGCGGTGGCCCCTTGGTGGGGGAGGGGGGGGGGAGGAGGAACGGCCGTATCCCGGAAAAGGCCGCGTGGGTGCTGGAGCGCGGGCAGGCCTGGCCACTTTACAGACGGGCGCTCCGATTGGGCCTGTGCTGCGTGACCTGGCTCTGGTCCTCTGAGCTCTCTGAGCCTCAGAATGTCTTTTAGCCTGGGAAATGCTGGTAATGGAATGGGTTACTGTAAGAAATGGGAGTTGCTATCAAGAACCGTAAGACACGCAGAAATGAAAATCTGACACCGGTTCTGCGCCTCTGTGTTTTCCCTTCGTCCTATAAAACTGGCTCTATCGTAGATGTAATATGGAAGGAGTTCTGTAGAAAATTACAATGGGAAATAAAATAGCTCTCTCTGAGACCTGCATTAGCAAACATTTCACTCGTCCAGGCTTCCATTCATTAGCATACATTGTATTCACTTTTTCCCTGCATTATAAATCCCCTCCTCAGGTGTCTGTCTCCGCCCCCACCCACCATCCCACAGGCTCCTTACAGGGGTTGAGGGAAGAAAATGTCTTATCTGTGACTTGCCATTGCCTCGCCCAGGGTCTGGCACCGAAGAGATGTGTGGTTATGGGATTGCTGTGATCACAGTTATTCTACAATTAAGAAAACAGTGTTAAACACAGGGTCTAATTGTCTGTTTTAATACGGTCACCGGCTGCTTGTCCTTGGGCAGATCACTTTGTCTGGACTTCAACTTCCACATCTGCAAAATGGGGTTCATAAAAGTACGCCTCCTAGGTGGTTGGGAGGATTAACTTTAAAAATCAAGCACTTGGGGTGTGCTTGTGCCCTGTAGTTATTCTTACCAGAGTTGCCCTCTGGTTATTTCTAGCAGGAGCAGGAAAGACGAGGTGCGGTGGGTGCCTAGGCCGTAGCTCCTTCTGTCAGTGTGTACTTGGTATGAAAGTCCTCTTCTGTGCTGGCCCGTGGGCTCTGGGCGCAGCTTCTGCTCAGCACTCGGGGAGGTGGGAGAGCTCAGCAGAATGTGGACCTTCTAACAAATGACCAAGTTCCGGCTTCCCTTTGGAGGAACCTGTTTGAGGCAAGCCATTACAGCAACGCCCTGGGACCTTTTAAGCACGCCCAGGAGAAAATGCTTCTCACAATCTAAAGCCCCGAAGCAGGAGGATTAATAACCGCTTTTGTCGTGGACTCGGGCAGCCCGAGGGAAGAGCAGCAGTGAAGACCTGGCCAGACGCCGGCTGGGTCCTCACTGAGCGTCCCTTTCCAAGGAAGCGGTGGTGGGAGAGGGGGAGAGAATTCTTGCTGCTTTAGCAAACCGCGGGGAGCTCGGCTTATGAACAAGCAGATGAGCCTGTAGGCTACCTGGAGTGTCCAGTGATTCTCTCAGGTCGTTCTTCATTTCTAGGATGCTGGCTTCTAGTGATTCAGGGACAGAGGTGGGGTTCTTTGCTGGGCTGTGGACATCAAAACCGGAGTTGCCAGGACATGAGCTCTTCTGTGGTGTGCAGCTGTGTGTGCCCTCTGACTTGGCACTTCCCCCAGCCCCAGGTCTCACAGCCCTTGAGGGGAGAAAGGACTGGGCACTGGCAGAACACTGCACTGGGCAGTGACCTAGGGAGACTCAGGGGCAGAGCAGTAATAGCACAGTTGGCTCGCAAGCTGCTTGTTTCCTGAGCAAGGCACAGGGTAGAGCAGTGGAGAGAAACCTGGAAACAGAGTCCCGTGCACCCAGGAGTGGACCCAGCTTTTCTGAAAATAGTACAAGATGATAAAAGCAGAAGTAGGTAAACAGTTGGAGTGCCTAAGTGGCACAGTCGGTTAAGCATCCTACTCTTGGTCTTGGCTCAAGGTCATGAGATCGAGCCCTGCATTGGGCTCAGTGCTCAATGGGGAGTCTGCTTGAGATTCTCTCTCTTCCTCTGCCCCTCCTGCTTGTGCTCCCTCTCTCTCTAAAATAAATAAATCTTTTTTAAAAAGGTAAAAAGTATTTATTTAATTGATAGAGTGAGAAAGGGAATACAAGCAGGGGGAGTTGGGAGAGGGAGAAGCAGGTTTCCTGCTGAGCGGGAAAGCTTAATGACGAAGCCACCCAGGCGCCCCTAGGTATTTAGAGGGAGAAAGAAACGACATCAAATTTCAGATTTTTAAAAGCTGACAAAGCTAGCAAATAATATTGTGCTTGAGTTAATAGCTGGACCCAGCTCTGTTATAATTTTTACTAACGTGTTTTCATGGCATATTCTTTAATTGTCAATTCACGTAGGGACAATTTTGTAATGTGGTTTACTGTGAGGACAGAAGGGTGATTCAGTCTCTCCTCTTGCGGTGTTTATCAGACGTTACTGTATATTATTGGTAGTTTAGGAAAACCTCTTCCATCCTCACAAATTCTTGTAGTATGTCATAGGAATGTGAGAATTGTTGCAAATTTGGAAAAAAGTTCTATTTTCAGTATATGGATCGTATTTCCTTCTTGTTTGTCTCTTGTTTGATAGTGTTCTGATCCTCATCATCTTTTATATCTCTTCTGTGATTTCCTGATCTACACTTTTTGGATGCCATGACTCCTTCCTTGTCTTCATCTGGACCTCGACGTTGTGGTCTCGTGTGGCGTGAGAGGTTTGGACATGTTGGCACCCCTCCTAGTCTGTCTTTCAGTTGATATTTTTGGCTTCCGTTAGGATACTTCCTTTCTGTTGTATTTGAGCTTTGGAATGATCGTTAATTCTGAAAAAAATACACAAACTTGATCTGTAATTAAGGAACACATGAAGAAATCCAGATACATTTTTAAATACTAGTGCTTTGTATTTAACTGCATAATTATGAAATCAGCAATACTTTATATTGTCTATATATTGTCTAAATCTTACTTTTAGACAATGTATATTGACTGTGTGGGAGTTTTGCCAGGCAAGTTCCTTCAGGTCCTTTTCCTGCATCAGTGGTAATTTTTTTTTCAAGATTTTATTTAAATTCAAGTTAGTTTACATACATGAGTGATAATTTGCATGCAGTTTTATCTGAAACTTGCAGATTTTTTGGAGGAGAAATTGTATTAGCTATGCCGTGATACCCGGGGATGTTTAAAATGTGCTATTGCCTGTATAGACACGTTCTCCGTAGTTTTGCTGTAGGTTTGTGCCTTACAGCACAAGAATTAAGATAAAATTTATTTCATTACATTCCCATAAAGAATTTTAAAATGTGTACAAATGCATAGTTGCGTATACGACATTATTAGATGTATTCCTGAGAAGAGAGACCTTTTTATGGCGCCATAAAAGACCTTTTTAGATGCCGCCATCTAAGATAGTGTGGATAGCACCGAAGCCTTTGCTTGTAATTGTAATCTTCCTGTGGTTGCATTTTGAACTTGATTCTCTTCCCCCGCAGGTGCTATGGCACATGTTTATGCTGTCCTACAATCTCTGGACTTGCGCCTTTGTACAAGATGCTGGAGGAGTCGGCACAGTGGGCGGTAAGAGTATTCCCTGGACGGGAGAGCCCTGCAGAGCCCTTTTGTAGAATACCCACTAAAAGATCCCACAGCTGTTCCAATGCCAACTACAGGAAGGGAAGTGACACAGAGGGGAAGTCAGCTGGAGAAAGATGGCATTATTAACTGATTATGTCTAAATATCTTATTTTTGACAAATCATGTGCCCATGAGAACACATTGCTGGGGCCGCTGTCAGGGCCTTGGGAAGGGACTGGGCAAGTGAGGGGCACTGAGGAAAGGATCCTCAGCTTTGTGGGGAGCCCACAGGAGCTCATCCAGGAGGGAGGGAGCAGGGGAGATAGGCGGGGAGACAGGCCACGCAGGGCGCTATGATGGGTCCATCTCAGAGGGAAGCAAGGGCAGTGGAGAAGCAGAGAGGAGGAACCCAGGTCAGCTGAGAGGGCAGGGAAAGCATCCTTGAGGGGATGCTGTCCGAGCTGATGATGGCCAGTGCTTAGCCAGACAAAAAACGAGAGCGGCGTTTCAGGTAGAGGCCGCAGTGAGAGCAAGGGCCCAGAGGTGTGGGTGTACGCAGAATCCAGGGACAAACAAGCCATTTGGTATGGCCGGAATTCAGAGTACCAGGAGTGGAGAGAAAGGTGGCTTAATAAAACAGCAGGGGTGGGATGGCAAGGGCCCTAGAGACCATGGGAAGGGGAAGATGGGCCCTGGGAGGCGCTGGAAGATGCTGGTGTGATCTGCATTTAGAAGGCTCACCTGAACCAGGACTGAATTGGAAAGGAGTGGGAAGAGACTGGGCTGGTGCATAGCGTGGGGGAGAGTGGCTGTGTGTGAGAAGAGTAGGTCCATGTATTAGAAAAAAATAAGGAATGAGGGGAAAAAAGAAAACTTTGGGTAAATGGGGATTTCCAAGGATAACAACTCAGGTGTCTGGATTGATGATGAAGTCAAGTGAGGGGACAGAGGGAGAGAAGCAGATTGGTTGGGGGAAGATGATGGGCTGCTTGAGGTCCTTACAGTGACGATTCCCGGTGAAAGGGCCTCAGATACACCCACACTGCTGATGAGGAATCTGCCTAGAGGTGACTTCTGCAAGTCAGTGAAGCCAGAAGCAGGCATGAGCTCTTCAAAGGAGACAGCGTGGTGTGAAAGAATCAAGGGCGTAGCTCCAAACCCAGAAACATTAATACTGAAGACATGAAAAAGGGAGTGTGTGTAGGAGACTGGGAAGAAATGGTAAAATGTAGGAGAAATATCAGACTCCAGGGAATTTTCCTGAATTTGAGCATGACCTAGAAAGAGATAGAATTAGGCAGAGTTTTCAAGGAATACTGAATTGTTGGGGAAGCACAAATAAGGGCAAGCATGTTTTCCTTTTTACAGTTTTTGGAAATTTTCCATGTTGACATCATCTTGTGATTGGACGGAAAAACTACCATTCTCTTTTTATTTTTTGTTGGAGGGACTGGAGGGAATATAAAACCATAACATTCTCAGTATCTGAGGCAGACATTCCATGAAATGAGTAGAGAATATGGACAAATACCAGATATGGAGGTTTTTGCCTAAAATTATCTTGTCACTATCTCCGTCGCCTAAAATGTGAACCCAGCTTTTGCATATACATTTGAATTTACTAAAGATATTCTTTAACTCCTATGATGATAGTTTTGTGTTTTGCCTTCTCTGTAGATGAATATAGATACTCGTTATCTCAGTTAATTAGCCAGAATAATGCTTTGTAATTTAACACAGCAGAAGTTTATTTCCCAATCATAATTCCTATCTACCATGGGTCAGATGGAGTTCTGCTCCATAAGGCTATTCAGGGGTCCAGGCTGACAGAAGGTGCCTCATCTTGAAGCTCCACCATCTGGAACACTTGGCTTCCTTAGTCACCTGAACGGAAAAAAAGCGAGCCACTGTGTCATGGCCTAGCTCTACCATTCTTTGTCCCAAAAGGGGTACATACCATTTCGATCCCTAGCCCTTTGGCCGGGACAAGTTATGCAGCCCTGTCTAACTGTCCAGGGGTTGGGGTGTGGAGAGTACACCCATATATGGTAGGCGGTATATGTCTCTGCAACACCCAATAGTATATAAATCCAAAGTCCCCCAAAACAATGTAGATCAGAAAATACAAAACAATAAGAAAACACCTTACAATTAATGTGAACAAGTATCTAGAAAATGCTTTTATTGGAAATTATCTAAACAAATGCAAATGGAAATGCTTCCATATAATTTTACAATGTCTGGTTTCATTGGAAGCAATTTATTTTTTAAACCCTAGTAATTTAGATTTTGGCGTAATATTTGTAATATTAATTGTAATACCACATTGACATTCCACTTATACATTTTCTGATATTAATTTAATTAAGAGTAACTAGAGCATTTTTATTGTCATTTTTATATGAAAATAAGTGTAGGAAATTCAGAAAATTAGAGTCATAAAAAGTTTTAGCTATTTTGCTTTTGCTGTAAAACCCAATCTTAGCATAATTTAAGTATGTCATGATGGGTTTCTATCTTTGCTTTCTGTAATAAGTGCACAAATACTAAGAGATAAAACACATAGTCACTTATAAGAAATTGAGTTTCAACAAAAACTTAATTCACTAACAGATTTTTTTCTCATTCCAATTTATAAGGAAATTACTAGACTGTGAAATGTTAAATTTCCCAGTTTTATTATACAATACATTTTTATTTGGAAGGAAAAGCATTCAGTACAAAATACCTAGGTCTGGAATTCCTAATTTAGAGAAAATAAAGCTCATATGTAAG
>CM052898.1:83936444-83951600 GCA_028534135.1 Potos flavus | reverse complement strand
GGGAAATCGGAGGGGGAGATAAACCATGAGAGACTGTGGACTCTGAGCAACAAACTGAACGTTTTAGAGGGGGGTGTGGGGGGTTGGGTGAGCCTGGTGGTGGGTATTGAGGAGGGCACGTATTGCATGGAGCACTGGGTGTGGTACATGAGCAATGAATCTTGGAACACTGAAAAAATAAAAGTATTTAGGGAACAAAAAAAAAGAATATCCACTCTCACCACTTTTAATCAACATAGTAATGGAAATCCTAGCTACAGCAATTAGACAACAAAAAGAAATAAAAGGTATCTAAATTAGTAAGGAAGAAGTAAAACTTTCACTATTTGCAGATGACATATTATTTCTACAAAACCATACAGAGTCCACAAAAAAACTACTAGAAGTGATAAATGAATTCACCAAAGTCACAGGTTACAAAACGAACATATAGAAATCCAATGCATTCCTATATAGTAATAACAAAGCAGAAAAAAAAAAAACCAAAGCAGAAAAAGAAACTAAGAAAACAATCCCATTTATAACTACACTGAAATTAATGATACCTATGAATAAACCTAACCAGAGAGGTGAAAGACCTGTGCTCTGAAAAACACAAAACATTAATGACAGAAATGAAGATGACACAAAGGGAAAGACATTCCATGCTCATGGACCGGAAGAACAAGTATTAAAATGTCTGTACTGCCCAAAACAATCTACACATTTACTGCAATCTCCATCACAATACCAATATCATTTTTCATAGAACTAGAACAATCCTAAAATTCATATGGAACCATAATTGACCCCAAACAACCAAAACAATTTTGAAAAAGAAAAGCACAGCTAGAGGTATCACAGTCCCAGGCTTCAAGTTACACTACAAAGCTGTAATAATCAAGGCAGTATGGTACTGGCACAAAAACAGACACATCCATCAATGGAACAAAATAGAGAGCCCAGAAATAAACCCACAATTACATGGTCAATTAATCTTTGACAAAGGAGGCAAGAATATCTAGTCGGAAAAAGTCTCTTCAACAAATGGTGTTGGGAAAACTAGACAGCTATATGCAAAAGAATTAAACTGGACTACTTTCTTAAACCATATACAAAAATAAACAACATGGATTAAAATCCTAAATGTGAGACCAGAAACCATAAAAATCCTAGAAAAGAGCATAGGCAGACATGTCTCAGACATTGGCCGTAACAACATTTTTCTAGATATGTCTCCTATGAGATAAAGGAAACAAAAGTAAAAAGAAACTATTGGGACTAAAAACAAAAAGCTTCTGCACAGTTAGGAAATAAGCAGTAAAGCTAAAAGGCAACCTACTGAATGGGAGAAGATATTTGCAAATGACATAGCCGATGAAGAGTTAGTACCCAAACTATACAAAGAACTTAGATAATTCAACACCCTAAAAAACAATCCAATTTAAAAACGGGCAGAA
Organism: Potos flavus; assembly: GCA_028534135.1. Lineage (NCBI taxonomy): Eukaryota > Metazoa > Chordata > Mammalia > Carnivora > Procyonidae > Potos > Potos flavus. Next base: position 83,950,161 of record CM052898.1, on the reverse strand, counting down.
GACATGAACAGACATTTCTCCAAAGAAGTCATACAAATGGCCAAGAGACACATGAAAAAACCTTTAACATCACTAGGCATCAGGGAAATGCAAATCAAAAACCACAATGAGATGTCACTTCACACCTTTCAGAAAGACTAAAATTAACATAAGGAACAACAAGTGTTGGCAAGGATGTTGCACTGTTTCTGGGAAGGCAAACTGATGCAACCACTCTGGAAAATAGTATGGAGGTTCCTCAAAAAATTAAGAATAAAACTACCCTATGATCCAGTAATCACATTACCCCCCACAAAAATACAAAAATACTAACTCAAAGGGATCTATCTACCCCTATGTTTATAGCAGCATTATTTACAATATCAAAAATATGGAAGCAGCCCAAGTGTCCGTGGACAGATAAATGAATAAAGACGTTGTGTACACACACATACAGGATATATATTCAGCCATATGTGGGCACAGAGAGAGAGAGATTATTATTCAGCCATAAAAAAAAGAATGAAATCTTGCCATTTGTAACAACATGGATGGAACTAGAGAGGATAAGGCTAAGTAAATTAAGTTAGAGAAAGACAAATGCCATATGATTTCAGTCTTATGTGGCATTAAGAAAGAAAACAAGCAAAGAGAAAAAAGACAAATCAAGAAACAGACTCTTAATTATAGAAAACAAGCTGATTGCTATGGGGGTGAAATAGGTGATGGGTATTAAGGAATGTGCTTGTGATGACCACCAGGTGATGGGTCCAAGTGATGGATCGCTATATTGCACACCTGAAACTAATCTAACACTGTAGGTTAAGCATACTGGAATTAAATTTTTTTAAAGAACTGTGTGCTGACCGGGGTGGGACGCCTGAATTTTCCTGAGGATGGGTACACATGCTCACCTTGTGCTATCAGTCCATCTTGAAGGCCACCTGGGTTTCTGCAACAGTACCCCAGGAGGATTCGATCTGTACGCAGGGAAAATTTCAGCCCAAGACAGATGGGTTTGAATATATTCTTCCCTGACATAAACTTCCCCTGGGGAAAGCTAAAGCAGACTGGCCTGAGGGTGTTTCTCTCCCACGGTGGAGGGGAAGGATGAAGAAACAGCCTGAGAATGTGCTCGCTCAGGATGATGACACAGTTTACGTGCACAGCGTATGGTATCAAGGCTGTACATTTCCTGGGATAAAAAATATTTCACTCAAACAAAGTCTTCTGTTTTAAACAAAATCACGCACCTTAAAACATCCTCCAAATCATAAAACTCAGGGCTTCCAGACTCCTGTTTTTACTAGTGCACTGAAGAGAGAAGAAAAGAGGGGGAACGAGGGAGGAGGGGGGCAGGTAAAGGAAAGAAAACCAGCTCTTCTACCTTCTCTGGCTCTTTTACAGATTCGACTGACTATAAGATGGTAGTTCTCACCCAAAAATGGTAGAAAATATTGTAAATTTTTGTCAATTTAGGTGTAAAAAGATTAATTGTAGCTACAAAGAAAGCACTGAGAGATGGAAAGACAAAAACGAAATCAGCCACTCCCAAGAAACCCTCAGTTAACTAGATGGAGGGGCCCCCAGGTGCTGCAGGCAGTCAAGTCTCCACCCTCTTGGTCTCAGATCTGGGTCAGGAGATTAAGGTCTGCATTGAGCTTGGCGCTCAGCAGGGAATCTGCTTGAGATTCTGTCTCTTTCCCTCTCCCTCTGCCCCGCCCCACTGCTTGCACATATGTACTCTCTTTAAATTAAATAAGTATATGTGTGTTCTAAAATAAATCTTTTTTGAAAAGTAGATGGATTGTTATATTTCATATTGTCATATAAAAGCGATGATTTCTTCAAAAATACTTTATTATAAACAGCAGTTTCTGTGTGTGTGTGTGTGTGTGTGTGTGTGTGTGTGTGTGTGTGTGTGTATAAGAGGAGAAGAGAAAGGGAAGGTTAGTTAACACTTGAAATATTCTGAACAGGAATCCCTGCTCCAGAGACGGTTATTTAAACTCTTTAGATATCATTATTAAAATCTATACAGGAAGTTTGTTTACCAGCTAAAAAGAGATCAGAAATATTTTTTTGGAATCTAATAGTAAAATGGACAAAGAACATGGACAATTCACAGAAGAGGAAACCCAAGAGGCTAAAAGGCATATAAAGATACTCTCAAACCCATTAGCAATGACAAAAATGCAAATTTAAACCAAAAATCAGACTCATAGGCCCATCAGATTGGCAAAATTTAGAGAGCTGGATCATACCAGCCATTGGTGGAGCCCAGAAACAGTCATGCACCACTGGTGGGAACACAAGCAGGGAGAGTGCTCTGGAGAGTGAGCCAGCACCACTGCCCATGCCCCGGGAATTCCCTGCCCATGATCCTCAGAGAGGTTCTCTCGGATCCACATGAGAAATGGGGGTGTTAGGTGCAACATCCTTTGCGGCACCAGGAAGCCAGGCAGGATGTGAAGCAGGATGGGAAACAGCACACTGGACTCAAGTGTCGAGTGGCAGATAACATGTGTACTCCCCAGACTCTGTTTCCCTCCTCTCTCAGCACAGAGGCACTCATTCCTCCAGCTCCTGGAGGTGCTGACCACTGATGCTCTTATCTGAGTCCCTCTTAGAAAACTGTTCTGAGCCAAAGCAGCCCCTCATCCCAGTCCACCAGCTCAGCACTTCCAAGGCAGTCCACATCCAATAACAGGTTGATGGCTTGAGGCCAGACCCCTTGCCTTAAGTCAGGACAACTCTACTGGCCTAGCCCAGCTCCAGAGATTCCCACCAGATTGCTGAGATCTGCACCCCAGGGCAGGTCCTCCCTCTGTCCAGTCCCTCCTCCCTCCTCCCCCTCCAAGGGGTTGACCCTGGAACACAGAACATTCTCAGTAAACTTTCTTCACACTAATCTCTATCTCAGAGTCTGTGCCCTGGGAGACCCAACCTAAGACACATAGCAACATAAGGAGATCATGTAAGAATAGTGAAAAGGAAGAGAAGATATTGAGAACCCCAACCCAATAAAGAGAACAACAGATGCACACAAAACTATACATGCTTTCAAGAACACACACAGATAACACACATTTACACATTAGACAGCTGGCCTGTGTGAGGAAGGAAGGAACAGGAGTGGGAATGGGGTCTTGAACAGAGACCAATGAAAACAGCAGGACATGAGCTGTCAAGTTCACTAGGTCAAATCTTTTGTGCCTGCAGTTCACATTAATACTAAGAATATCCAATGGAAAGAATACTCTTCAATAAATGGTGCTGGGAAAATTGAAGAGCCACATGCAGAAAAATGGAACTGGACCATTCTCTTAAACCATACACAAAGATAAACTCGAAATGGATGAAAGACCTCAATATGAGACAGGAATCCATCCAAATCCTAGAGGAGAACATAGGTGTAACCTCTTCGACATCAGCCACAGCAACTTCTTGCAAGACATATCTCCAAAGGCAAGGGAAACAAAAGCAAAAATGAACTTCTGGGCCTTCATCAAGATAAAAAGCTTCTGCACAGCAAAGGAAACAGTCAACAAAACTAAGAGGCAACCCACAGAATGGGAGAAGATATTTGCAAATGACATTACCGATAAAGGGCTGGTATCCAAGATCTAAATAGAACTTCTCAAACTCAACACCCAAAAAACAAATAATCCAGTCAAGAAATGGGCAGAAGACATGAACAGACACTTCTCCAAAAAAGACATAGAAATGGCCAACAGACACATAAAAAAAATGGTCAATATCACCAGCCATCAGGGAAATACAATTCAAAACCACAATGAGATACCGCCTTACACCAGTTAGAATTGCAAAAATTAACAAAACAGGAAACAATATTGGCGAGGATGTGGAGAAAGGGGAACCCTCTTAAACTGTTGATGGAAATGCAAGCTGGTACAGCCACTCTGAAAAACAGTATGATGTTCCTCAAGATGTTAAAAATAGAGCTACCCTAAGACCCTGCAATTGCACTACTGGGTATTTATCCCAAAGATACAGATGTAGTGAAAAGAAGGGACGCATGCACCCCAATGTTCATAGCAGCAATGGCCACAATAGCCAAACTGTGGAAGGAGCCAAGATGTCCTTTGGGTCTTCCCTGGAGTGAATCTGCCCTTTAAGGCACTCACAGCAGTTGTTAAGGATAGAGAAGGGGGACTTCCTTATGTACAAGCACAGCTCACGTGACCATTGCCTAACTTCTTATACATTCACTAGAATTGAGTTTAGAAATTGTTTTTGTTGTGATGTTTCTACAGCAAAGTGGTGGAGGAGTGAAATATAGCCCCACAAAACCATAATTGCCAAATACAACCAGTGTTTGCCAGAACATCCTGGCAATTATTGAACAGCCTAATCAGCTGTGAGGCAAAGACTGGCTACTTGTTTCCCAAACCTCTTCCTCTTCCTGGAAAGCAGTTCCCAGCACCCCTTCCTCTCCACAGGGCCACAGTTGGTGTTGTCCTGTGATGAAGTTCTAGCCAATGGCATGTACACAGAAGTGATGCCAGCCCCTCCAAGCCTGGCTCTTATAAACCTGCTAGGAATAGTCCTCTGGACTCTTGCCCTTCTGCCATCAGACCATCAGACACAGATCAACGTGCATCCCTGGAAGCCGAAGTGGACAACAGCAGAACCAGGAGATGGGGCACTGAGGGAGGGCTGCCCACTGCTCCAGAACACTTGCTTTGGATTTTACACAAGCAAATTCAAAAGGAATTAAAACCTAGAACAAATCCGGAAAAGTTAACATTTCATTATCTATTAATCATTCCATACACTTGGGTTTGTGTGTTAAGGCTTCCAGCATTTCCTTAATTAGGTCTGTTTACATCTTCCTTCTTACCCCATGAATTAACCAAAAGAGTCGCCATTTTATTTTAAAAATAACCAAAGGTCCTTTTACTTAAAAAGAGAAAAAGGATAAATACCCAGGTGTCAAATAGAGAAAGCTGTAAGAACAGAGCTGAGAAGGGCTCTAAGATAGCTCTCTTTACAGGGAGGAAACATACGAGCAGCCAATTATAAATAAAATGGAAAAGGTTACTCATGCACTCATCAAATATGTACATATGAAACTTTAAATTATAGGAGTAACTTTTACTCCTATAAGTAATTATAGGAGTAACTTTGTTTTAATTCAGGTTAAGTTCAACAGCCCCTGCTAACTGCCTATTCTGTCTCCATTCCCACATTCTCTCTTATTAACAGAGCAATTCGAACTATCCAGTCTCCCAGCCCTGGTCACTAAGCATGACCACTCCACTCGGTTCAGGCCAATAAGATGGAGGGGGAAGACCATGAGGAAGATATTCTTGCCCGGGTTATAAACAAGGTAGCCTCTACCTTTTCTCTTCTTCCTGACTGCTTCCAGAATGTTGCTGAGAGGCTCTAAAGGGCAGCATCCACCTTGTATCCATAGGACACCCTATCCCAGGCAGAGGTGGGCATGCAGAGGGTGACAGAATGGAGCCATGGGAAGAAGCCTGGGCTCCTAGTGGCTTTGCTGGGCCATGGCAACAGCCTAGATCCCTGCCCCCCTTTCCCACAACTTCTTGGTATCTATTCAGTCAACTTGGTTGTGTTTCTCTTATTTGCAGACAAATGGATTCCTGATACCATATATTAATCTTTCTGCTTGTTTTCAAATACAACGACTTCTTTTTTAAAAAGCTGTGAACTTAATGCTCTATAATTTACACAAATGTTCTGTAATTTATAGTTTTTTTTGTAATTTATAGTTTTAAGATGATATTCAGAGATTGTAATTCTCAGAATGAGAGATTGTCTGATAAGTTGGAGCTTCTAAACGTGCATTATAAAATATAGGCAACTGAAAGTCCAAAACCCCATTTGTAAAAGTATATTTCAAAAATCTATGGGGGACTCCAACTGGGTGCCTGGGTGGCTCAGTCAGAGTCCCCCACCCTTAGAGAGACAACACAACAAATAGCACCAAGGAAATGGAGCATAGAATCAGCAGTTTGAAAAACACCTGGGGCATACAGAAGGGAAAAAGTTGTTTACTAATCTCAGAGCATGTCCTGGAAGGACACCGATCACTGGCAAACTCTTCTGGGAACAAAGGAACTAGTGGGTACAATTTCCCTCCCCTATGCCACAGTATAAACACACAGCTACCTGCAAGAACCACCACAGCACCAACACTCACTACCTAACTTCCTGTCACACCCCACCCCCACTCTGGTGGATCAACCCCCTCCAACCTGGCCTGCCTTAGCCCTGGTGCTTCAGGTCCCCTCCCCCAGAAGACCAGTGCAAACCTTTCTAACATGATACCTCCCAGAACCACGCCCTCCAATACACTCTTTTTTTTTTTTTTTAAGATTTTATTTACTTTATTTGTCAGAGAGAGAGAGCACAAAGAGGCAAAGTGGCAGGCAGAGGCAGAAGCAGGCTCCCTGCCGAGCAAGGAGCCCAATGCGGGACTCGATCCCAGGACTCTGGGGTCATGACCTGAGCTGAAGGCAGCCGCCCAACCAACTGAGCCACCCAGGCGTCCCTCTCCAATACACTCTTAACTGGAACCCATCCAAAGTGGTTCCACAAGGCTGGCAGTATGCAAGCAGCCCCGACAGGAGCCAGCACTATTCCAAAGTGACTCCTGACCCAGGGAAAGAGAAAGATAACCACACACACCAGTCTGACTATAGCCCCAGCAGGAGACTGGCGGCAGAAAGTTGCTCTGACTACAGGCCCTACCCACCAAACAAACCTTCCCAGGGGATAATACAAGAAAAGTCCCCTGCAGTTTGGTACTACTGCATCTCTGGAAAATGCCTGGTCTGACTTAACTCAAGTCCAAGGCCTACTAAACCACAGGGATCAAGATTGTCCACAATAAACAAAAAGAGCCACTTCAGGTAACTGGACTAAAGGAAAAAAAATGGCTCAGCCACAATAACAGGGTATATGCAATGCCTATAGGTGACACCCCTAAAGCACCAGGTCTTGGTAAACGAAGGACACTGCACTGTAGGGCACCACAGGGCACTACCCTGTACAACTTCTTGTTCGTAAGACCACTACTTTCAAGAGCAGGAGACATAGCTGACTTTCCTAACACACAGAAACAGACACAGAGATTTAGATAAAATGAGGAGACAGAGGATATGTCCCAAATGGAAGAACAGGACAAAAACCATGGCAAGAGACCTAAGTGAAACAGAGATAAGTAATGTACCTAATAGAGAAATTAAAGCAATGATCACAAAGATACTCATGGGACATGAGAAGAGCATGGAGGACATCAGTGAAACCCTTACTAAAGAGATAAAAAAAGAACCAATCAGAGATGAAGAACACAATAAATAAAACTAAAAATACACTGAATGGAAAAAATAGTAGACTAGAGGAAGCAGAAGAACAAATTGGTGACCTCTATGACTGATTAATAGAAAGTATTCAAGCTAAGCAGATGAAAGAAAAAAATATACAAAATGAAAACAGACTCAGGGAACTCTGTGACTACATCAAGCATAATAACATTTGCATCACAAGGATCCGAAAAAGAGAAGAGAGAGAAAAGGGAGCAGAAAATGTACTTGGAAACCCTAACTGAAATTTTCCCAAACCTAAGAAAGGAAACAGAAATCCAGATCCAGGAGGCAGAGACCCCAACAAAATCAATGCAAGTAGCTACACTCCAAAACACACAATTATTAAAATAGCAAAAAGTAGTGATAAAGAGAGAATTTTGGAAATAACCAAGAGAAAACAGTTACATAAAGGAAAAACCCCTAAGGCTATCAGCTAATTTTTCAGCAGGAACTTTGCAGGCCAAAAGGGAGTGGCATGACGTATTCAAAGTGCTGCAAGGAAAAAAAATCTGCAGCCAAGAATACTCTATCCAGCAAAGCTATCATTAAGAATAGAAGAAATAGTTTCCCACACAAACAAAAGTTAAAAGAATTTGTGACAACTAAACCAGCCCTACAAGAAATGTTAAAGGGGAATTACTGAGTGGAATGGGAAGACCATAACTGCAAGTAAGAAATGTAGGGAGCCCAAAAGGAGCAAAAATATGTATATCTATAAAAAAATCAGTCAAGGGACTCACAAAATAAAAGGATGTATAGTAGGACACCATGTACCTAAAAATGTGGGAGAGAGAGGAATAAAGAATGGGTTCAAACTTAAGCAACCAACAACTTAATATAGACTGCTATGTGCAGAAGATGGTATTTACAAACCTAATGGTAACCACGAATTAAAAACCAGAATATATATGCAAAACATAAAGAGAAAGGAATCCAAGTAGATCACTGTAGAAAGCCAACAAACCACGTGAGAAGAGAATAAGAGAATAAAGGAACAAAGGAGAACTACAAAAACAATGATAAAGCAAGTTACAAAAAGGCAATAAGTACATACTTATCAATAATTACTTTAAATGTGAATGGCCTAAAAGCTCCAGTGAAATACACAGGGTGACAAAATGGATTATTAAAAAAAAAAAAATCTATATCTGCCTACAAGAGACTCATTTTAGATCTAAAACAAACACAGATTGCAAGTGAAGGATGAATAAGCACTAATCATGCAAATAGAAGTGAAAAACAAGCCAGGTAGCAATACTTACATCTGACAAAATAGGCTTTAAAACAGACTGTTAATAAAAATAGTAACAATAATAATAAAACAAAGTGTAACAAGAGACAAAGGGCATTCAATAATTATAAAGGGAATAATCCAACAAGATTTAACAATTGGACCCAACATGGGAGCACCCAAATACACAAAGCAGCTAGTAACAAACAAAGGAAGTAATCAATAGTAGTAAATAGCATTACATTGATGGATACATTACCCAAACAGACAATCATCAAAGAAACAGTGGCTTTGAATGACACATTGGACTAGATGAATTTAACAGGTACATTCAGAACATTCCTTTCTAAAACAACAGCATATACATTCTTTCAAGTGCTCATGGTATATTCTCCAGAATAGATCACATATTAGCCCACCAAACAAGCCTCAACAAATTCAAAAAGATTGAAGTCATACCATGCATCTTTTCTGACCACAATGCTATGATACTAGTAATCAACCACAGGAAAAAAAACTGGAAAGACCACAAATACATGGAGGTTAAATAATGTGCTACCAAACAATGAGTGGGTCAACCAAGAACTCAAAGAGGAAATCAAAAAAATACATAGAGAAAAATGAAAACACAACAGTCCAAAATCTTTGAGATGCAGCAAAAGCTGTTCTAAGAGGGAAGTTTATATCAACACAGGCATACCTCCAGAAGCAAAAAAAATCTCAAATAAACAACCTAACCTTACACCTAACAGAGCCAGAAAAAGAACAAATAAAACTCAAAACCAGTAGAAGGAAAGAAATAATAAAGATTAAAGCACAAATAAACGAAACAGAAACTAAAAAAAAGAACAGATCAATGAAACTAGGAGCTGGCTTTTTTAAAAAGATAGTGAAAGAAATTGAAGACACAAAAAGATGGAAAAGCATTCCATGCTCATGGATCAGAAGAATAAACATTGTTAAAATGTCTACACTGCTCAGAGCAATCTATACTTTCAATGACATCATGATCAAAATTCCACTGGCATTTTTCAAAGGGATGGAACAAACAATCTTAAAATTTGTTTAGAACCAGAAAAGACCCCTAATCGCTAAGGAAATGTTGAAAAAGAAAAACAAAGCTGGGAGCATCATGGTGCCTGACTTCAAGCTTTACTACAAAGTTGTGATCACCAAGACAGCATGGTACTGGCACAAAAACAGACATATAGAGCAATGAAACAGTACAGAGTCCAGATAGGGACCCACAAGTCTATGGTCAAATAATCTTCAACAAAGCAGAAAAAATATCCAGTGGAAAAAAGATGGTGTCTTTAATAAATGGTGCTGGGAAAATTGGACAGCTTATACAGAAGAATGAAACTCGACCATTCTCTCACACCATACACAAAGACAAACTCAAAATGGATAAAAGACCTCAACGTGAGGCAGGAATCTATCAAAATCCTAGAGGAGAACATAGGCAGTAACCTCTTCGACATCAGCCACAGCAACTTCTTTCAAGACCTGTCTCCAAAGGCAAGGGAAACAAAAACAAAAATGAACTTTTGGGACTTCATCAAGCTAAAAAGCTTCTGCACAGCAAAGGAAACAGTCAACAAAACAGGCAACCCATGGAATAGGAGAAGATATTCGCAAACAACACTACAGACAAAGGGCTGATATCCACGATCTATAAAGAACTCCTCAAACTCAACACCCAAAAAACAAATAATCCAGTCAAGAAATGGGCAGAAGACATGAACAGACACTTCTCCAAAGAAGACATACAAATGGCTAACAGACACATGAAAAAATGTTCATCATCATTAGCCATCCGGGAAATTCAAATCAAAACCACATTGAGATACCACCTTACACCAGTTAGAATGGCAAAAATTAACAAAACAGGAAACAACAAATGTTGGCGAGGATGTGGAGAAAGGGGAACCCTCTTACACTGTTGGCAGGAATGCAAGTTGGTGCAGCCACTTTGGAAAACAGTGTGGAGATTCCTAAAAAAATTAAAAATAGAGCTACCCTATGACCCTGCAATTACACTACTGAGTATTTACCCCAAAGATACAGATGTAGTGAAAAGAAGGGCCATAAGTACCCCAATGTCCATAGCAGCAATGGCCACAATCACCAAACTGTGGAAAGAGCCAAGATGCCCTTCAACCAACAAATGGATAAAGAAGATGTGGTCCATATATACAATGGAATATTATGACTCCATCAGAAAGGATGAATACCCAACTTCTGTATCAACATGGACGGGACTGGAGGAGATTATGCTGAGTGAAATAAGTCAAGCAGAGACAATTATCATATGGTTTCACTAACTTGTGGAGCATAAGGAATAACATGGAGGACATTAGAGGAAGGAAAGGAAAAGTGAATTGGGGGAAATCGGAGAGGGAGATGAAGCATGAGAGACTGTGGACTCTGAGAAACAAACTGAGGGTTTTGGAGGGGAGGGGAGTGGAGGATGGGAGAGCCTGGTGGTGGATATTAAGGAGGGCACGTATTGCATGGAGCACTGGGTGTGGTGCATAAACAATGAATCTTGGAATACTGAAAAAAATAAAATAAAATAAAATTAAGATGTTAAAAAAAAAGATCAATACTGAACATTTTTAGCCAGATTAATCAAAAAGAAAAAAAAAATAACCAGCAAAATAGAAACACAAAGGATTATAAGAAAATATTACAAAAAAGTTATATGCCAACATATGGCTAAATTACTAAACAAATGGCTAAATTACTAGAAATATATAAACTCCCAACACCAAATAAAGAAGAAATAGAAAATTTGAACATGCTAATTAACATCAATGAAATTGGGGTGCTTGGGTGGCTCAGTGGGTTAAAGCCTCTGCCTTTGGCTCAGGTCATGATCTCAGCATCCTGGGATCGAGCCCCGCATCAGTCTCTCTGCTCAGCAGGAAGTCTGCTTCCCCCTCTCTCTCTGCCTGCCTCTCTGCCTACTTATGATCTCTCTCTGTCAAATAAATAAATAAATAAAATCTTTAAAAAAAAAAGCAATGAAATTGAATTAATAATAAAAAAATTACCAACAAACAAAAGTCCAGGACCACACGGCTTCACAGGCGAATTCTACCAAACATTTAAAATGAGTATTAAAATACTTAATCTTCTCAAACTACTCCAAAAAATAGAAGAGGAAGGAAAAATTCCAAATTCATTCCATGAGGACAGCATTACCCTGACACCAAAACCAGGTCAAGATGCCACAAAAAAAAAGATGCCAATATCCCTGATGAGCATAATACAAAAATCCTCAACAATGTATTGGCAAATCAAACCCACCAATACATTAAAAAAATTATTCCATACAATCAGGTGGTATTTATTCCTGGGATGCAAGGGTGGTTCAATATGCATGAATCAATCAACATGAGATGATACATCACATCAACAAGAGAAAGTATAAAAACTATACATTTCAATAGTTTTTTCAGTAGAAAAAGCTTTTGACAAAGTACAACATCCATTCATGATAAAAACCCTCAACAAAGTAGCTTAGAGGGAACATATCTCCACATAATAATGCCCATAGTTAACATCATACTCAATGGGGAAAAACAGAGTTCTTCCCCTAAGATCAGGAATAAGACAAGGAGGTCGGTCCACTCTCACCACTTTTATTTAACATAGTATTGAAACTCCTACTCACACAAATCAGATGGGAAAAAGGAATAAAAGGCATCTAAATTGGAAAGAAGTAAAACTTTCACTATTTGCTGATGACATGATACTATATCTAGAAAACCATACAGAGTCCACACAAAAAAACTACTAGGGCCAGTAAATGAATTCACTAAAGTCACAGGATACAAAATGAACACACAGAAGTCCATTGTATTTCTATACACTAATAACAAAGCAGAAGAAATGAAGAAAACAATCCAAATTACAACTGCACCAAAAATAATGAGATACCTAGGAATACACTTAACCAAGGAGAGGAAAGCCCTGTACTCTGAAAACTATAAAATATTGATGAAAGAAATGAAGATGACACAAAGTAAAAGATGTTTCACACTCATGGATTGGAAAAAATATATATTGTTAAAATGATTATACCACCCAAAGTAACCTGCAAATTTAATGCAATCCCTATCAAAACACCAGTAGCATTTTTCACAGAACTAGAATAATCCTAAAATTTACATGGAACCCAGAAAAGACCCCAAATAGTCACAGCACTCAAAAAAAAAAAAAAAAAAAAGTAAAGCTAGAGGTATCACAATTCCAGATTTTGAGATATACTACAGAGCTGTAGTAATTAAAACAGTAGGATACTGGCACAAAAATAGACATATAGATCAATGGAACAGAATAGAGAGCCCAGAAATAAACCCACAATTACATGGTCAATTAATTGTCAACAAAGGAAGCAAGGATATGCAATGGGGAAAAGATAGCCTCTTCAACAAATGGTATTCAGAAAACTGGACAACTACATGCAAAACAATGAAACTGGACTGTTTTCTTACACGATACACAAAAAAGAAACTCAACATGGACTGAAGACCTAAATGGGAGACCTAAAACTATAAACATCACAGACAAGAGAACAGGCAGTAATGTCTCTGACACTGGTCATAACAACATCTTTCTAGATGTCTCCTGAGGCAGGGGAAGCAAAAGCAAAAATGAACTATTGAGACTATATCAAAATAAAAAGATTCTGCACAGCAAAGCAAACAGCCAACAAAACTAAAAAACAACATACTGAATGGGAGAAGATATCTGCAAATGACATATTTGAAAAAGGGTTAGTATCCAAAATATATAAAGAAGTCATATAATTCAACACCCAAAAATCAAATAATCCAATTAAAAAATAGGCAGAGACATGAACAGACATTTCCCCAAAGACATACAGATGGCTAAAGGACACATGAAAATATGCCCAACATCACTCGTCGTCAGGGAAATACAAATCAAAACCACAATGAGATATCACCTCACATCTGTCAGAATGGCTAAAATCAAAAATGCAGGAAACAAGTGTTGGAGAGGATGTGGAGAAAAATGAACACTTGTGTACTGTTGGTAGAAATGCAAACTGGTGCAGCCACTGTGGAAAACAGTATGGATGTTCCTCAAAAAATTAAAAGTAGAGGGGCGCCTGGGTGGC
>CM052898.1:83868839-83935944 GCA_028534135.1 Potos flavus | reverse complement strand
AGGACTGTGAGTGCGGAACCCAGGATCTGCTAGTCACTTTGGGGGCCAGGAAAGTATGGTTATAAATATCTTTTAGTATTTATAGATACCTTCTCTGGCTGGGTAGAGGCATACCCAACCAAGTATGAGACAGCTCAGACGGTGGCCAAGAAGCTACTGGAAGACATCCTACCCAGGTATGGTTTTCCTGCTATGATAGGATCTGACAACGGGCCAGCTTTTATCTCGCAGGTAACGCAGGCAGTAGCCAAGGTAATTGGGGCAAATTGGAAATTACATTGTGCTTATAGGCCCCAGAGCTCAAGGTAGGTAGAAAGAATAAATCGAACCCTAAAAGAGCCATTACCAGATTAACCACAGAGACTGGCGGGGACTGGTGACTCTCCTACCGTACGCCCTCTACCGGGTAAGAAATACCCCTTACACCCTGCGTTTTACTCCCTACGAGATTGTTTGGTAGGCCTCCCCCTATCATTCCCAACCTTAAGGCCGAACTTCTGGATGAATTTGAAAATCAGGAAATATCTTTTTCTTTAAAAGAACTCCAGAAGGCGCACGAAAACATTTGGCCGTGCCTCCGTGCCATCTACGAGGCTGGCCTGACCCCGAAGCCACATCAGTACAAACCAGGGGACTGGGTCTTTGTCAAAAGACACCGCCTGGAAACCCTCAAGCTGTGTTGGAAGGGCCCTTATATAGTAGTGCTGACTACACCCACTGCTCTCAAGGTAGACGGCATCGCCATCTGGGTCCACCACACTCACGTCCGTCCGGCCAGCCCCTCGGCAGTCCGGAAGGAGTTCGTCACGCAATGGAGCATCGATCGAGACCAGAGCAACCCGCTCAAGCTCAAGCTATGACGCACACGTCCTTTATGATGTTGGTAACTTTATTCGCCGCTACCTGTGCGGTCGGGAGCCCCCATGCCCCTTATAATCTGACTTGTTGTTCATGCAGCAAGGGGGACTATGTGCAGCCCTATGGGAGGAATGTTGTTTCTATGTTGATCACTCAGGGGTCGTAAAAAATCTATGGCCCTCGTAAGGGAAGGACTGCAAAAGCGAAAGTTAGAAAGGGAGCAATCTCAGTCCTGGTATGAGTCTGTTCAACTGGTCCCCTTGGTTAACCACACTCATCTCTGCCCTTGCCGGGCCCCTCATAATCCCGCTGCTGTTGTTAACCGTCGGCCCCTGCGTCGTCAATAGGCTGGTTCAGTTTGTTAAGGAACGTATAGGGGTTGTCCAGATGATGGTCCTACACAGCCAATACAAGCCTTTAACAACCGAAGGCGAAATAGAAACACGGTCCGTCCCAGGATTGGGCCGTAAGTTACAAGACAAGGGGGGAATGAAAGAGCAGAGCAAGGCTTACTCCATTAAGGAATACGGAACTCCTAACCGCCAAAGACCGTAAACCCCTTTCGCCCCGCCTTTAGCCCACCAAACTCGCGCACCAATTCTGACCAGAGTGACAGGCTGGTTCAGACAGCTACTTTAGGGAGAATCGTAATTCAGTTGGCCATCTGAATATGGCCTGTGTGTGTTACAATCTTATTGGCCACTGAGTGCTTGTCACCAGCTCATTGGCCCCTGGGCCCTATAAAACCACTGTGCCTTCCGAGACTCTCGCTCTTTCTCCACAACATGCCGCTGTGTCGGCTAGGTGCTGACACCTAGCTCAAATAAAGGCTCTTTTGCTTTTGCATTGGACTCGGCTCCCTGGTGGTCTTTGGGGATCTAAAGATCTGGGCATAACACAGTTCCAGTGCAGACTACAGAATACAACTTTGGACGATTTACATCCCCTTTCTGGACTTTATTTCCTCATCTAAAATAATGGGGATATTAGTATCTACCTATCCGGGGGCTTGAACGAGGTAATGTGTATAACGAATCTAGTGCTTAAAGGGTGTTCAGTCCAAGAGAGCTTTCATTATAATTCCTAACACTAATTATTTCTGCACGGAGCCTTTGCCCACACAGGCGCTGCTGCCTTCACTGCTGCTCTTCCCCTGTGATCCAGCTCTTCTGCCCTCCACGCCCTGAGCATGGTCTTCCTGGCCCAGGAGGTCTGGTCGCGAGCACCAACCCCTCTGTTGGGTTTGGGGGAGCCCGGGTATAGTGGGGATGCCACAGCCATCCCCCTAGCTGGCTTCTCCCTCCCATGCCAAGTGAGCGCACCTGAGTGCGCTCAGCCACAGAGCTGTTCTGAGGGCTGCACATATCACCCGTTTCAGATTCGAGCAGATGCAAGTTCACTCTTCTAAAATACCACTTATGTTCCCACATGTCCTTCTGCCTCCGAGCCTCTCCCGCGCCCCACCCCGCACCATCCCTGCTATAGCGCAGTCATGGAGCTGCTGCGGTCTGTGTGTCTGCCTCCCTCAGACGACTAACTGCGAGCACCCTGACGGCAGGGGCTGCTGACCTCAGGGTCACCACAGGGTCTAGCCCATGAGAAACAGGAGACAGAACGACAAGCCCTGCAGAGGAGGCCGATCCAAACCTCACATAAGGGCTGGACAGGAAAATCATGGGGCGCCTGGCTGGCTCAGCTGGAGGAGCATGTGACTCTCGATCTGGGGGCTGTGAGTTTGAGTCCCATGCTGGGAGTAGAGGTTTTTTTTTTTTTTTTTTTTTAAGATTTATTTACTTATTTGACAGAGCACAAGCAGTGGGAATGGCAGGCAGAGGGAGAAACAGGCTTTCTGCTGAGCAGGAAGCCCGATGTGGGGCTTGATCCCAGGACCCTAGGATCATGACCCGAGCCAAAGGCAGACACTTAACTGACTGACCCACCCAGTCGCCCCAAATGTAGAGGTGTAGAGATTACTTAAATAAACTCAAAAAACAAAACAAAACAACCTGCAGTATCCCATGCCAATCAGCAGAGGGAACATTCCCACTGCAGCCACCTAACGAGAGGATGGCTAGGCTAGGTGTTGGATCTCCAGTTAATACCCTTGTCTGGCTGCCACAGGGCATGAAGGTGGGTACTGGCCTAGCCATCCATACAGTTCTTGCAGGATCAATAAGACCTTCCACCAAAGTAGGTTTTTTTGTTTTGTTTTTTTAAAACAAAAACAAAAAGCACGGTTTTTTTAAACTGTGTTCCCAGCCCCATGACATGACTAAGGGTAGGTGTCTGTGTAGAACACAGAATAGCATTAGCATTATCACAGGGACCAGAGGTGGCTTCCTGGGGATCCAGCAAAGGGTGACACACTCGTTCTCTTTTGGAAAGCTGTGCTTTCCGGGGATTCCTTTCTTTGAGCCAAGAAGCTGCTAGACTGATGGCCTTTGGGAATAGTCAGTTCTCCCAGAGGGTCGGCCAGTATCACCAGGCACCTAGCAGGCTGGGACATCAGTGAAATCCTTGTCCAAGGCCCAGGCCTGTTCCTCCAGAGGAAGCTGGCTCTGACACTCCAGGCACGTTGCCATTCACCTGGACACCCGCCAGCCCCTCTGGATTGGGCCAGATGAAGACTTGCCACATTTGAGGCTCCTCTGCCATAACTGCCACCCAGGTTTAGCTTTCAAAAGAAGCTGGCACAGTGGCAATGCCAAGTGCAAGGCCAGCTCAGCTAGAGAAGGGAATTGTGATTTGTTGAGGACCTATTTATTAGGTTTACTAAGGGAGACCTGGATCTATACATCTATATCTGTATCTATCGACTCATCTATTTATATATCTAATATAGCTAATATATATATATATAAAATATACATACAATCCAATTCCCACAACATCACAATGAAATATACTTTAATACATGAGGGAATTGGGGCTTAAAGGATTAAATTACTTTGCCCAAGGTCACCCGGCTAGGATTTGTCCTATGGTTTGAACCTAGGAGTGCCTTGTCCCCAGGTCTTGCTCTTTCCCCTCCTCCACAGATTGGCAGACTAGATGCTAAGAAGATCAGAACAGGGGGTTCTTCAGGAATATGGCTATTCCAGAGTCACAGTGTCCCGTATGGGTACGGGACAGTAACCACTCCAACCGTTTAATGACTCCAGACATGCGGGACAAATATTCAGAAATAGGCATGATCCAGGGGAAAACAAGGGAACAGAGGAACCCGCGCTGGGCCCCGCGAGCAGATGGGAAGTTCTGTTAATTACAGGAGGCCCCTGCTTTCCTTGGACTACCCAGGGAGGAGGGAGGAGGCCAGGGACCAGGAAAGAGACTAATAGTCATCATTCAGAAACGAGATGAGGGATAAATGGAGGAAGGGTAAGAAGCAAGGAAGTCTGAATCATTTCAAGAATGCCTTCTAATCTAAGTTGCTGGTGTGGAGGAAGGAGCACGGACTTATTTTGGGCAGCTCCCTGAGCCCCTGTCTCCTTATTTCTGAAATGGGGCCATAACATTTCATCTCTTGTGAGGAGTAGGGATAATGATCTTGGAATAGCCCCCAGTGGGGAACACCATGAATCGTGTGTCTTATCATTAACCTCCCCTGCAGTGCTCTAGTTCTTGCCAGCTGTGCCCTAAGGATGGAAAAGGATTCTCTGCAGTGACTGGTTATCAACAGGTGGCATCTGGAAAAGTCGGAAGAGCCTCAGCACACCATTCCCCCCTCCCCCCCCCCCCGGTGGCTTTGTGTGCCCCTCAGTTCACAACCCCCTTTTCATAGGCTCTGGCTGCTCTGCAGAGATGGTCTGCCTCTTAATTTAAAAAAGCCTGGGTAGCTTTTCGGTCCAGTATCTTTGCTTTCTTTGTGCTGTAGCACTTGAACCCTGGGGTGCCCCGGAGCAGAGCAGACCCACTCAGGGGTGGGGAGCAAACCCAGAGTCAGACCTTGAGGGGAGGGTTGGAGGACAGATTCCTGCCTCACCGGGCTGACAAAATGCTAAGGAAACAACTCAAACAGCCGGTCGAGGATCGAACGTGTGAGGGTGCCCCGGTATGAAGTGCGCCAGAAAGTAGACCGGGGGAAAGTTGTCCTTTCCAATAAGACATGGTCCTGCGGCTTTCCTCCAATGACAGTGGATTAACTATTGAGTGCACCTGTGCGTGTGTATTTAACGTTCTGGAAAGCCGTTCTTGCCTTGCCCTGTCTATGCACTCCTCCCACTTTCCCCTCTGACCCAGGCTCCAAGGGGAGCATCCTGAACCATGCTCCTGCCCAGATCATGCTCCTCTGCCCGAGTCCTTCAGTGGCTCCCTGTTGCCGACAGAAGAAAACACGTCAGCACCGGAATGTAGTTTACGGGGCAGCATGACACAGCCTGGGCTTAGCTCTCCGGCCACACTGCCTACCTTTCTTCCTGCACTTTGGGCACGGTAACATCGGCCTTCTTGGCATTCCAGTGCACACGGCGGGGCTCCCCAGCCCTCTGCCATCATTCAGGCTCTCAGATCTGCCTAGTGACGACCCAGCTCCCCTCCCCTGCCTTTCTCCTGGTTGATTCCTCTCCATCCTGAAACATTCTGCTCAGACCTCACCTCCTCCAAGAAGCCTTCCCTCACTGCTGCTCCTCAGATTCTGAAACGCTGGAGTTCCCACCTGGGGTTCAAACTCTGGCTCCTCTCATTACCAATTCTGGGATCTGAGACAAGTTTCCTTTCTCTTAAAGTCTTCAATCCCTCATGTGAAAAATAGGAATATTTGTGGTACCTTTGTCAGAGGCTTGTTCTGGGCCTCAATGACTTAACACCCACAAAGCATTTAGAGCCCCGTCTGGCACTTGGGGGAGCCTCGGTGCTCCCCCTCACTGCAGCTTACCACACCGGATCACAAACCTCAGCCCGGATCACGGACTTCCCCAAAGACAGAAGGCTGGGGATGTTCAGCTTTGTGTCTCCCCCGGCCCCCTACCCAGCCCAGAACTGATACACGGATGTCGATGGCATGTCTGAAGTGACCGCAGCTTAAAGAAAAGCAGGACGTGCTCAGGTCCCCAGCCCCTCCACGGCTCCCCTTGTCAGAGCCTCACCGGCCCCATTGGTGGTGAAAATAAAGGTTTTGTCTGGAGAAGGGGGAACTTCCTGTCCAGGAGAGGTAGGCCCGGTGTAGGAGGTTAGTAGAAGACAGGCGTGTGGGGGGCAACCTCTCACACCATCCTTGGGAAATGGCCCATAGAGGAAACTCCCACAGCTAGGGGGAGGGGCAGTCCTGTGCTCCTGCCTGCTCTCGCTGGGGTCCCTTAGGATTGAGCAGGGGCTACAGCGATGTTGACCCAGCTCTTTGCCCAGTTTCCCAGAGGCTCCCTGCTGGCAGGAGCTCCTAAGGTCCGGGTGAGGCCAGAGCTACCCCTGCCTGTGGGGTGGGGAGGCGGGCAGGACGCTCACGGGGGACATTTAGCTCTGCGTGTCCTGCCCCTCAGGAGGCGCTTTTCTCCGAACGCAGCTTTGATGCTTTTGGATCACGTGAATGTTTTTATTTTGCCTAAATCTGCTCCCATCCCCTTTGCCGGAGATGCCTCGACGCCTAATCTGTGCTTCCATTCCACGACCCGAGACCCAGCGACGACCTCCGAGTCTGCTTTCTAATTCCAGCCCCGCCC
The DNA here is from genome assembly GCA_028534135.1 of Potos flavus. Taxonomy (NCBI): domain Eukaryota; kingdom Metazoa; phylum Chordata; class Mammalia; order Carnivora; family Procyonidae; genus Potos; species Potos flavus. Next base: position 83,929,432 of record CM052898.1, on the reverse strand, counting down.
CATCCCCGCTGATCTTCCTTCCTAATTTATATTTAACGTGGCCAAACTTTTCATTCTATTTTAAAATATTTTCAAGGGATATTCTGGCGCTCTGCTTCTGTTCCTTTGGCAAACAGACAACAAAACAACCCACCAACCCAGGAATGGCTGAAACAGAAACATTCCCTCCTGGTAGCTGGCCTGCCCTTGGGTAGAGAGCTGATGACACACAAGGGCTCATCTAGGGACTCAGGACACAGCGCCAGTCCCCTGGGGAAGTCACGGTCACGAGTCTCCCCACTGCGCCAGCACCTTTGCCACCACACCACCTCCAGGCAACTTGACTCGGGGGGACCCCATTTCCCGAGGGCGTGGGCGCCGGGCCGCCTCTGCCCCCTAAGCCCGCGTCTTATCGGCGGCAATGCTGGCTCCTTCCTCACCTTTATTCCTTGGCCGAGGCTTTCCAGGGAATTAATATCCAGTCCTTCCTTGCAGGCCTGCAGGCAGGAGATCACCTTCTGACTCTCCATTTTGCCAGGGCGGATAGTGAGACTGGCCAGGCTCCCGTGGAAGAATTGAGCAAACCGCGGTTTGGTGACTTCTCCTCCTGAAAGGGAAAGCAGCAGGGTCATTTGCCCTGTGGAGACTGGGTCCGGAACACCACTTCATGGCACAATCTGGCTGGGGGACCAAGGACACCTGACTGTGTCCCCTCAACCCAAGCTTTTCCTGCAGAGCGAGAAGCTCAGAGGCCAGACTCTCAACAGGAGGATGTTATCCGCTGCGGAGAACTCGGCGTTCCCCAGCTGCACCGGATCTAGAAATCCTGGAATTCCTGATTGGAAACAGCTGCCTTCAGAGGCATGCATGGCGTTAGGAGAGAAAGGACCCTAGAGAGTAAAAACAGGAGGCCTGCTATGTGCCCCGCTGTCTGCTAGGGACTTCATCTGAGCAAGCCTGCAAAGAAGGGGTCCGTGTTTCCCACTCACAGCCTAAGAATCTTGAGGCTCAGAAAGGTTGAGGGACCTGCCGCAGGACACACAGCTAAACGCGGGAGCTGGTCCTCTACTCCCGGTCCGTCTGACCCCAAGGCTGGCCTTTGCTTTCCCTAAATTCCACAGAGAGGTTGGCAGGCAGTCGAGGAATCCTGGAACCCTACATCCCCGGGCTCTGACTCTCTTGCACTGGATTTCGTCCTGCTTAAATTCTTCTTTGGCATATGAGGATTTCCTTGATTCTGTTCTACCTCTTTGTTCTCATCGCCTACTTCTTGTTTTCCACTCTTCTCTCTGCAGGCTGAGCCGAGTGCTGTCTGAGCTCAGGCCTGCTCTTCAGCACAGGAAACCATTTAATGCCGCTCGGGTCAAGGCCCCTCCTCCCATTTTCTCCCTGGTTTTCTCCAGGTCTCTAAAGCAAAAGCTGCCCTCAGGTCTGTTTGAATCCTCACCTCTTCCAGGCGGCCTTCCCCACAGCCTTCGCTGAGCACAGGCCCCTTCCGTCTCCGGGCAGCCTGCACCGACAGACTAGCCTCGATCTTACACTCCCGTTTACACTCCGAGGTAGCGGGACGTCTGAGAAACGCGGATGTGGGTCAAACCCCAGCTTTGCTAATTGCCTGGGAAGGTTTTGTAAACCCTGAGCCTCTGCTTGCTTGTAGGGGACAATGCCGAGTTTCGGCTCCCGGTTCCCCTGTCCTGTCTCGGAGGGCTCCTGCAGTGCATCCCGAGCGAAGCATGCTCCCGTGAGACCCCGCCCCGGAGGGCAAATTTCTGACTATTTCTGCTAGAGTGACACCACAGTGACTCCTCTTACCTTCCACCAGCCACTCGGTGCCAGCAGAGCCTAGAGCTCAGCTGGAGGGGCCGCAGGGATCTCCCCGGGTCACTCTAGCTCAGCCCTGGGCTAGTAGGCGCTCCTAGTACCGGCATTCCTATGTGCGTGAGAGTGCTACTTCTTAGTAGCTAATCCTTGGTTATTCCAATGCTCTACTGTAGTTAATAATTCTCTATATTGATCTGTTGAAATCGCAGTGTAGCCTTTCTCCCGCGATTGTGTCCACACCGAGACAGCCTCTCTGTTGGCACGCACACCTTTGCTCACACCTGTTCCTCTTCACACGAAGATATCGCCTCCAAACTGCTTACATTAGGCAAATCCCACGGTCCTTCAAGGCCCCTTCAGCCCTCTGTGCCCTGCTTGCTCACAGAAACCCTGCATGAGCCACCCTGTCTGCCAGCCCTCCCCTGTCCGGAGCCCCCTGCCCACCGTGTCCTCTCCTTGCCCCGAGCCTGGGAGCACGGACTTCTCCTGAACACACTCTCAGAGCCCGGCGTTGCTAATGGTTTACATGTGTGGGCTTTATGGCCTCAATAGCCTATGACTGGTTCGCAACCTTGGCTGCACATTTTCATCACCTGGGGAAACTTTAAAGCATCAAACTGATTCTGGTGCTGGGTCCCAGCCTGAGAGACTGTGACTTCATTGGTGTGGGGAGTTTCAGAAGCTCCCCAGGCATGTCAAATGTGAAGTCATGGTTAGGGATCGCTGGCTATAAGCTTCTTAGGTTGGGTCTTCTGCACACTGCTGTGTGACCTCTCTCCTTTATGCCCCCCGCCGGCTTATTCCTGCTACCCTTCCCACGCTGCTAGAATGTATTTAAGTCTCTCCTGGACGGCAGGGAGCGCTCATGCATTATTCATTTTAATGGAGATGATACTGAGCAGGTATGAAGGGCCGAGGGCAGCACTGGGCACTTTGCATAAGTTGGCTCATTCATTCCTTTTAACAGCACAGGGCCCCTGTGTGGTCCCAGCGTGCTGCACCCTGCCCGGCACACAGTAGACCTTTCATAACTGTTTCCTGGACTGGAAGAGATGGTGAATTAATGGCGGCAGAGCAGCGGACGTTGTGGAGTCTCTCCAATGTCCATCTCACCTTGGCTTCTTGCAGCGGCAGCCCAGAGGTTGGCGGGAGTTGACTTGGATTCCAGGGATGGATTCTCCTGAGTCACAGCTAGTCAGGTCTTCCTGTTGCCCTCGCTCCAGTGACTGAGTCAGGTGTCGACTTCAGATGAAGCCCATCAGTACCTGCGTCCACTAAGCCACAGAGGTCGGCCCCGGAGTGATCATGGGGCCAAATTTAGGCCACGGACATGAGAGGAGAAATTAACTGGCAGGCTTTGGGAAAAGGGCCTCCACTTTCTCTCCAGAAAGTTTCTGGAACCTCCTATTGCTCCCTTCCCCGGAAATGATCATGTGAAGGAGGAAGGCTTCGAGCTGCGGCAGCCATCTTGTAGGCAGACCGGGCCAACCAAGGTGACGCATGAAGGAGGGCAGAGCTGGGAGAGTCCGAGCAGAGGAGGACCACAGCACATCCTCAGCCGTGGGAGCCAATCACCCACCTTTACGGTTTAAGCAATTTTGACTCACACTGTGGTTCCCTGCCACCAAAAACATCATCACTTTGGAAATGAAAGTAGGTTCTGTTGAAGTCCTCGGTCCATGGGGAGCTCTAAACAGACTTGCCTTTGAGGAATGCCCTGACGTGGCAATGACCTGAGAGTGAGGGGGAGCCAGCCCATCTTGGGGCTTCTAGTCCAGGTCCTCAAAGCCCCCACAGGTAAAGTACCCCTCAGTGCCATTAGCCTGTTCCCGCCCCAGCAAAGGGGTACTTCTGCTGACCTGCAGAAAGAAGGGTGTGACCGTGGGTACGCACGGCGGAGCTGCCACTCTCCAGGGCATTCGGATGGCCATCGCTTCCCTACTTCGTCCCCTCCGAGCGGCAGATGCTTGACAGCCATCATTTAGTGGGTGTGCACTGCGTCTCCAACGGGTGCCAAGTCCTCCACATACATCATTGTACTGAACGTCACCAAACTCGGGAGGGAGGTACTTATTCTGTAGTTACAGCGAAGCAAACTCAGCCCGAGAGAGAGGTAAGTGGCCCAGGGCACACGAGCAGGGAGTAGGCCACACTTCACCAAGCGTGGGTCCCTTGGGCGTGCGTACATTCAGCCACGCACGGGGCCAGCTGGGGCGTCCCGGAGTGCTAGCCAGCCCGGCCAGGGTGAGGCTGCCCGGGAGCCCTCTGTGGTCTGTCCTCTAGCCCCCTCGAGGGCTCACTCTGCAACTCCCTGTTTAAAGACCAAACTTCATGACTCTCTTGGATGCTAAGACATTTTCCTACACACCGTTTTCTCTCCGCAAAACATTCATGTTCTGTACTTTTTGATTCAAGGATCCCAGATCTGTGATATACTCTACGTATGAGTGATGCAGCTCCAGGAAATTGATTCAATTAGCACTTTGCAATAGGAGGCCAGCATAAAATTTGAAATAAATTTGCACTCAGGAGTGGCTGGGATGCAGGATTTAAAAAATAATAGATACATGGAAAATCTCTTTCTTTTTAATATCTGGGGTGTCTTCATAAGCTACATGGCTCCTCTGTTAACCTTTAGACACAAACACGCTCATGAATTATTGTAAGAAAAAAACATAACCTGACTTCTTACAAAAGAACTTTCTCTACATGTTTGCGAATGTGATTTTGGGTTCCTGAGGCTAGATCGGCACACGTTTCCAAAGTGTTTGCTGAAAGTCCAGCCTTCTGTTAGATTCAGCTAATTATAAGATGTAGACCACGCTCTCTAGGAAATTATATTTAGTTGGGAGAATAAAGGACAGACTCTGGGAAAATAAAAACATAAGACCAAATTGCCAGTGTAATAGATGATCTAAGGCAAGGCGTGACTGATTCCAAACAAATGATAGGGATGAGGAGTCCAACAGATCAGAGCGGGAAAATAGTACCCATTATCTCCGAGGCCCTTAAAACATGGCAAGTTCTTTCACATGCTATTTTATTTAATACTTAAGTGGCCGGATAGTATGTTTGAGAACTTAGCCTCTATTCTTTTGGTTTTTCCTGAGCATTTCTCCCATCTTGCCCTGTCTTTAGACACATATCTGGCTTGTGCTCACTGCCGCAGGGAGGGTTGTGACAAGGAGAGCAGATAGGGCTTAAGGCTGAGTTTCTTCCCCAGTTTTGTTTCCAGAAGTCTAAACCCTAGGAGGGTGGGGAAGATCTGGGTATGGATCCACATTTGGGGGAAAGTAGAAGAAAATCTGGCTTCCTGCAGATGAGAAAATGTCACCCTCGACTAGGAGGGGGGTTGGCAGGAAGGTGTTGGAGGGGGGAAGGCACAGGGGTGCAGAGCGAGCCCCTGCAGCCGGCCACCTGGGCTGAGCCCTGGCTGGGGGCATGACGCTGGAGGGGATGCTGGCCTGTTGCATCTGGACAGTTAGGCGGATGGACTGTAGATGGTCTTCACCGAGAAAGCACAAGAAGCAGAGAAGATATTTTTGTGCCCCTAAGTGAGACAAGGAAATCCTGAGAGAGCTGCCAGCCCCGAAAGTCCCTTAGTGACAGGACCGAAGAGGTACTTGAGCACCGTTTCCATGGACATCGGCACGGGACGGTGCCTGGAGGTCCCTCGACACCCTAGCCCCCCCTAAACAGCCCTGAAATCAGCTGGCACCAGGGAAACAGAACAATTTCCAATTTGCCAAGGTTAAATCTCCCCCGCTCAGATGGAAGAGGGGTTCGAAATGAAACTAAGATGGGTGTGGAAAAAATAATTTTTCTTTGTGAATTCAGATTCCTACGTGCTAAACTTCTAACTCCTTTTCCAGATGCTATTTTCAGAGTCTGATAGCTTGCCCACGGCTACGCAGCCAGGAATTAGCGAAGCCCAGATTCAGACTCAGGTCTGGCATGCTTACAAGGCTTTGGCCTGCACGCCACCTGACAGATGGGGCCAGGAGGGTTCAAAGAGGATTCCTTGAAGGATGTAATAATTGGGTTGCTTCATGAAGATGGGGACAGGTAGGGACTGACACAACACTGGGGGAGAATGTCCAATTACACTGGGTTCCGTGGACACGGAAGGGCTTGGGCAGCAATCACACTGAGCTAGAATTTGCACTGGGACAGAATTCTGCCGCAGCTTTCCTCCAACTGGGAGGTGGGACCCACCCACCTCAATAGCTTTCGAAGCACGTCCCTCTAAGCCTAAGTAGAAGATCCGCATGATGCAGGGGTGCTGTCTCCCCCTCCTCGAAGCGTGTGCGGGATGCTGCCGCTCCTTCCCTTCCCGCTGTCATTCCCACAGCTGTTTAGTCTGAGAAACACTCGGAGCCGAGTGGGCGCCGCATTTCCTCTTGCCTGAGTTTAACGCTGCTCTGTGCCTGGCTCACTGATGGGGATGCCCCTCAATGAACACAATTTCATGGATGGCTGAGTATCCATTTTGAGCAATGCAAATGGTGAGACCGTCTGAAATCTTGCTTCCCCTCATTTCCTCATTTCGGTGATGGAGACACCCACGGAACGCGAAGGCTAAGTGAAGTGTGTAATAGACACCCGGGCGGGAGCTACGGAACTGTCCGCACGGCCCCGGGGGCTGCAGCTGTAGGCTACAGGGGACTTGTGGAGACACAGGACCTGCGGTTGCAGCTGACTGTGACCATTCTCAGCAGGCTTTCTCAACCCTCTCCATGTCTATGCATCCGTCTCTCCAGCCTTTCCAGCAGATGTCTCCTATGTGGCATGTTCTCAGCCACAAACCGGAGGACTACAGATGACCTCAAAAATCATCTCTGTGGGGTCAGGGACCGGAATTCATGGAGTTGCAAGGGCCCTCATATATCACCCAGGAGATTCCCCCCTTCGTCCTCCAGATGAAGAACTGAGGACTAGAGAGGCAAGACATTTTTCAAAGGCCCAGAGCAGCAGGGATGGTCTGGAATCCTCTTCTTCTAGCTCTAAACTCAACCCTCCCTACACTGAACCACAGTGGGCCTGTAGTTATCAAGACAAAGCTTGACTTTGTCCAATCTGTGGGAAAAATGCCCTGGGAGTTCACTCAAGTGATTTTCCAGAACCCTCTGGTCTTCCGTACTTGCATATGCAATGTCATTGGGCCATCCATCATCTCTAGAAGTGGAGGTGGTGTAGTAGGTGCAAGCGAGGGTCAGGGTTCTGGTGGCAGAGACCCAGGTGCAAATCCAGGCTCAGTGTGGCCCTTAGCAAGGCACTTCTCTCCCCTCTCAGTTTTCTAATCCGCAGAGTGGGGATCCCATTCTTATCCAGGCAATAGGATTGTGAAAGGGGAAGGCATGCACTTAGCTCCACATGGTGTAGGAGCTCAAAAATGGCAGCTGGTCGTAGGGGCAGCATGAACCAAGGGACTCAAACATGAGATTAGACGATGTGAGTTTTCTCCATCTTTCCCTTCAGCGGCTTTTTTCCCCCTCCCCTCTGGTATACCTCTCAGAGAAGCTGAAACAATACTGTTTTTGCTCCAAGATCCTTGTCAAATTTTCTAATTCATATCACCTTCAGAATAAGATACAAAGCTAGCATTACAACTCAGTTATACCATGTTTCCAGCCATGAATTTTAAAGCAAACTTCATCCATGTCTTCTCGAAACGAATATACCCTCACGTCAAATTAACTCCAGGGCCTAGAACAATCTTTTCTTGATTTTTTTGATACATTTAATACTAAGAGACACCTTATCAGTCATTCCCGTGCTTTAGACCACAAACCACACACCGTTGTCAAAACAGCTTCAAAAATGGGATGTAATTCAACAAACATTAGCTATTGACCTTCTCTACTGACATACTGGAGTAGGGAGAAAGGTGAGGAGAGTGGAGTCTAGGAGAGCAGACAGTCCTTGCCTTCTGTAAACTCATAGCCGAGCAGGGGACGGAGAGCTGCATCAGTAACTTCGACAAGCTCTTTCCCACAGAGTGCTCCAAGCACACTGTCTCAAAAGGAGCGAGGTCCATAGTGAAACAGGACTGAGAAACAAGGGTTAAGTAGGATCCAACAGACTGCTTGATTGGTGGGCTTTGGAGAGCTTTTAATAAGCTAAAGAGCCCTGTGACTCTCCACCGTGGGGTATGGGGATTAATTGATGCAGTTTCCCAAACTTGACCATGGCCTCCTTGTGGAAGGGGCATCCTGTGGGACTGGAGCCTCCCGAAGCCCTCCCTGGGAAATGCCCACCTGACTCTAAGGCAGACTAGGTTAGCGCATGCCTCTTTCTTCCAGCAGCAGAGACCCTAGGGATGTAGAATAATTTCAACGCAGACTTTATTAAGAGAACTTGTACTAAATTAGACCAAGCTGATTAAGTGAAGCCATGTTCTCCAAGTCCCTGCACTAATTTTAGTGTCTGGCGACAAGATGACCTGGAAACGTGCACCAGATCTCAGGACCACATGTGGCTCCAATTCCCCTCTGTCGGAAGATGACATGCTATTGATTATTGCAACTCTCAAGGTTATTTCTGCCTTTTTATCAACACTTGTGACCAACCCTATTCCTCGCCTTGAATCCTCCCAAAAGTCACAATGGGAGTTCTCTATCTGTCCCTAAACAAGGGGTTCTAATTTTTAGAACCATCCCTTTCTCTACCTCCTGTGGCTTTATTTGTTAAGTAGTGGGTAGGACTCAGCAAGACCAGGAGCTAGGGTAGAAAGGTTTCCTCGTCTGAGATGAGGATAGTGTCCTAGTCAGAAGCAGGCGGGGCTGGATGCTGGAGGATGGCCAAGTTCTGGAGCACTGGAGGAGAGTCCCTGGAAGAAGTAGGGATAAGGTGGTTGCTGGGGAAGGATGACAGGTAGGGAAGCCTGCGGTGAGATCTAGCAAGAGTAGGTGAGGTTCAGGGAGGGAGCAAGATGGTGGCTTCTTGATGGCATGCCAAGTGTCATGTATCTAAAGTCTGGTTAGCCACTTCAAGGCCACACACAGAGATGCCTCAGTTGTGGTGTCGGGGAAGAGGTGGCCCAGAATTCCACCTGCTGGGGCATCGCCCTGAAACACCGGGGGCTCCCTAAGGCCCTGGTCTGACACAGTCATGGGATAGCTGCGTTCCAGCCCCCGTGTGGGCGGGCCCAGTTTAGAGGCCCAGGGCAAAGCGGGTGTGAGTGTACAACTTTCGTAATACATCAGTAGAACCTGAATTTTTGTTGTTAGAAATGGATGAGTAGGAAAAAAAGAAAAAAGAAAAAAGAAATGGATGAGTAGGACGTCTAAGGAAAGGGGCAAATTAATTCGTCTTTTAAATGATCTCCCCTGACAAGACCCAGAGAGAGACAAGGAACCTGGAATTTGCCTGAAGACCGCAGTTTCTGAGTTGGCACACACAGGGCTCGGCCCTGAGACGGTGTGATCGCATCCTGAGAGCACAGAGGAGAAGGCAGGGCGGTGGGTATCGGCCGCAGAGGGGAAGAGGACCCTTCTGCCTTCCGAGGTCCATCCTCGCCGTAAAAGCCTTTCTCTACAATTCGGATACGTGCCGGAGGCTATACTGGCAACATTTCTTATGTGTAAATGAAGTCTCTTTTTTTTCTTAATTAGTGGAAAAACTACCAATGAAAATGACGTTCCACTGATTACTTCGGCTTTCAGATTCACTAACAGGACACAGCAGGCTAATTGGGGCTGCGGAGCACTGCCCAGCCACGGAGCTGGAGCCTGGGCCCGGGAGCTTCCGACAAGCAGCTGCTATCAAATTATTTTCTATCCCCACTGTGAAACCCCAACTGGAAATTTCACAAATGGGAACTCGTTTCCTTGCCAACCTCAGAAGCACCTCAAAAGCTTGCCACAATCGCAGGCCCAGAGGCAATTAGAGCCTCGCCCAGCGGGCTTAGAATATGCACGTAAGTGGACTTCAGAAAGTTAGCAATGTGCCCGATAAGGGCTGCATCGTGGGCTGTCAATTTCACAGCCCCGTGTTCTGTGGAAAGGGCTTCTGGCGTGTTCTTCCAAGACAAAGCGTGGCTCCAAGGAGGATGTGAGTCCTGATGCGAACCCAAGCTCCTTCACGAGGCAGTCTGGCGTCTTACATTCACAACGGGTCGCAACTCCTCCTCCCAGCCTCTTCTGCACCCATCCCGGTCCCTGTCCCTCGCAGTGACATTGCACTGTGCCCACGCCTCTGTGAAGATTCCTGATCTTCTTGCTGAACGCTCACCTATCCTAGAAAGTGCAAGTTTCAAGCTTCTTAAGCACTGTCTCCTGTGCTGAAAATTTACCAGTATACCATCTTTTCTCTTGGGGAAGATACTCAAATCTCCATGGCTGGAAAGACTACGTGAGCAGGGTCCCACCTACACCACAGGGGCCGTGTTCCAATTCTCATCTTCTGACTGGCTATTCTCCTGCCTCAGTGACCTTCCTTCTGACCTGCACATGGAGCTGGGCGAGCAGGGTCCGTGTGGGAGGGTCCATCCTGGGGAAGGGGAGAAACGCCGGTGCACGCGAGGAGCCACGGGGAGGCTGGAATCATGCAAGTCAGAGCATACCCCGTCTGCAGACTGCCTGCCGTGGGGGGCTCAGGGGCAAGGAGCAGAGAAGGGATGGAGGAGGGGACCAGCAGGTGTTTTCCAATGGATACATTTAACCCAGTGACACATGCCAAGCATGCCCCATGTACCTATCACCTCTTCCTTATAAGGACGGGGAGGTATTAGCCTGGTTTTATAGATGAATCTGCTGCTCTGGGAAGCTGCAGATTCTGCTGGGTCCATACAGCCAGGACGTGGCAGGATGGGGGTTTGACTCATATTCAACATTTTCTGACTCTAAAGCCTAAGCTCTTTTCCTTGTTCTGTGCAGGGCCACTTAAGGAAGTGGACGGCCAGGGATTAACAAGGGGAATGTAGGGTTGCTGCAGGTTTTTGATTCCAGAGTGGACAGAAGTGTCAGAAGATTTCTACATCAGCTCCTGCATTTTCCCAAACACATCAACTACATCAACATGTAACTACATCAACAAAATTATCAACCAGCCACAATGAGGAGAAAACAGGCTCTGAAAACTTGGGGTCAGGCAGATTTGGTTCGGTGACCTCGGGTCAGCTCCTTCACCTCTGAAAGCCTCAGGTTCTTTATCTACGAGCTGGGACTCCTGGCTCTTTCTCACAGGACCGTAAATCCCCAGGTATGTAGAGGGCCTCCTCGCAACACTGGCTCTTAAAGTTCCATCCAGGAAATGACGTCAGGCACTTCCAGTCACATTTAATTGGCCAAAGCAGTCATGTGACCCCACCTTCCAGCATCCCTCTGGGAAGGGGGCAGAAATACTCGGTAGTGAACCCTCACAGGCACTTTCTCCCACATTCTTTTAAATGAAACCTATGCTTTGGTTTAATGCTTGGAAAGCATTTTTTGAAATGGCTTTTAAATAAATTGTAATCAGATATAATATTCATGCTGTTATTTATGGAGGGATGACACTGTCTTTAGATGTGGCCTAGGAGAATATTAGGAGGGAAACACCTCCCCGAAAATGGAGTCAGGGGTCACAAAGAACACTCCCCGCCTTAGGGGAGGGGCCCTTACAGCATCTGTCCCGGGGGATTTCAGAATTGCTAGAGATCAAAGAGTGCTGTGTTTCTCTAATTCTTCCTCTTACTTAGTGGAAATGTTTTTTGGTTATTCTGCCTTTTCCCACTGTTCCACTGTTGCAGTGTGTGTGTGTGTGTGTGTGTGTGTGTGTGTGTGTGTGTGTGTAGGGGATGATGGTTGTGGTGGCAGCAAATATTTCTTCTATTAGTGTATAGGTCTCCAGATGGAGTGGAGTCACATCTGGTCCTGAGGAAGAGAGCCCCCTGCGCCTCTCGGCCGGAGGGAGAGATCATCGGGAATCACTCAGAGAATCCAGACTTTGAGCTTAGAGCCAACAGCAGGTGGGATTTGGGGTTGCCTCATTTAGGGAAGGGTGGTTGTGTTTTTTATGTGGGAAGGACAGTCAACTATCTGTGGACTAAGTGGATAGGCCATGGTGCTCATCAGTATTGTTCATAGAATATTTTCAGTTTTTCTTCCAGACACATTGTAGATGTTTACTTCCCTTCTTTCCTGGAGTTAGGTGTGGACGTCTGAATTGCTTTGGCCAATAAAATGGGAGTGAAAATGATCGGTGTCACTCGTGGGTGAAAGCTGTAAGGGCTCTTGCACTGTTCATCATGCTTTCTTTTTCCTCTTTCTCAGTACAAAGCCACATGGCTGCCCTGTCTGCTTGGGTCCCAGACTGAGGGAAAAGCAGAGAAGAGCCCCCAAGGATCTGCAGTGAATACAAACTGAGAATTATCTTAAGTACCTGAGAATTGGGGCTCCATTGTCACTGCAGCACAACTTAGCCGATGCTAACTGCTTCAAAGAGGTCATCTTAATTCTTTATAAAAGTACTTCTTATTTTGGTGGGACTGCCTCCCTGCCCAGAGGACATGCAACTGGGCAGCAGGGGCTGTAACTGGCCTTGTAGAGGTGGGGGCCGGTTTCCATTGCAGGCTGGGGGGACAGGGATCCCAGTGTGGTCTCTGAGGGCCTGTAAGGGAGGAGTCCTGGTGGGGTTCATAGTGCGGACGTCACTGCATGGGCGGCATCCAGGCCATGTCCCAAAATATCCACAGGCTGGCTGTGCTGTCCGGCTGGGGCACTGAGCCATAGGAGAGAGCCAGCACTCTGGCCCAGCCGTGTTCAGTGACTAATGATCCCTGTGCCATCTCTGGATCAGTGGCTTGCTACACTCATTGGTTTCATGGACTCTCGCCAGATGACAGTCTCCCTTTTCTGAATTCCTGAGGAATTCTGCAATACTGATAAAGCTCTTACCAAGTTCTATTGACATGTCCAATGAACTTTTTAGTATCCTGTGACATACATCAGATGTCAAGTCGGTCACCATGAGGTGGTCATCTCAGAGTAGTAATCTGTGTATTTGGGGAGCATTTTTCTTCCCCTCTGTGCTTGCATTGGTATCTCAAAGTGCCCTACCTTTTTTTTTTTTTTTAAAGATTTTATTTATTTGAGATAGAGAGATTGAGCATGAGCTGGGGGGAGGGGCAGAGGGAGAGGGAGAAGCAGGCTCCTTGCTGAGCAGGGAGCCTGATGCAGGGCTTGATCCCAGGACCCTGGGATCATGATCTGAGCTGAGGGCAGAAGCTTAACCGACTAAGCCACCCAGGCACCCAGCACCCTACCTTTTAAGGGAGCAAAAACAAAGACTCCAACAGAACTGAGAGAAAGACAGAAAGGTTAAATGTATGTTCAAAGAGCTGCTTTTCCTGCTTGCAAAGAGGAGATTAGCCTTCCAGTTTAGGGATTGGAGGAGAGGCAGGAGCAAAGGAACTGAGGAGGGAGCAGAGACTTCTAGTGGAGAGGCAACAAGGAGCCTCTGTCCTTAGTGAGTGGGGAAGGTGCTCAGAGCTGAGCTGAACTTGACAGTGGCCTCCCATGGCCTCACACCTATAGACAATCCACCCTCCACAGCCCTACATATTTATAAGCTCCCAGAGCAGAAGACTGGGGGCTTGGACAACTTGTGTGGGGATAGAGAGAGAGATCCTTGGCTATGGATTAGCACTCAACAGAATCAAATGGCAATTTTAATACGGGATTCTACATTCAGCCTTTTCTCTGTACAGCCCCAGTCTGAAATCAGAGAAGATTTCAGAACAGTAAAAGTCACTAGCAACTCAGAGGCAACCATGAAACTGCTCATTTTGATCTAAAATCAAAATCTGCTCTCAAGTCAAGTGCTTCATTATTATACAAGTTTAGTGTCTGGGTTAATCCTTATTTTTATAGGTCCTGTTTTAGTAGTAAGGGGTAGTAAATTTTCTAGGCTAATTCTCACATCACTTGCTTTTCCCTTTTCTCTCTCAGTAGCTTTCATGGACTGTACACAGATGGGCCAGGGAGAAGGGCTTGACGCAGAGTTACCTTGCCAGCAAGCGCCGACTGTAAGTTGCATGGCTATGTGAGATGGATGAATGGGCCAATCATTGGTCACCAGATAGGGTTCATATGTTGCTCCATCCATGTACAAGGTAACTACAGGAAACTCCACATTGATGACGTAGTAATGCCATTCTTTGTCACATATCTAACGAAAAGAAAGAGAAGCAACACTTAAAATTGAATATGCAATGAAACATCAAACAGACTTTTATTCTAATTATGAAAGGGGGAGAAGACATTTTTGGGTTAAAAGTTTTTATTGCAAAGAACTCAATGTACATAATGGTTGATATAACTGTCCTGTGAGAAAAGCTCACATCGAACTTGATGGGGCAAACCGTGGGGTAGAGGAACACCAGAGAATCCAATCATCAGACAAGTATTTGAGTATGGGCAGAGTATCTTGGTCACATAATTAACAGCTGTCAAGCCTGGCAAGGTCTTGGTGGACAGGGTGGGTGACAGCTTAAATTGGCTTTGTATAAAATTTTTCTTAGTTCCTTAGTAGAGAAAAAAGTTAAATTGAAATTATTTTCCTAACCTTGGGGATAGGTGAGGCTAGAAAAAGAAAGATACTAGATTGAAAGTAGAAATGAAGGTGGGAATAGAGAAGGGAAGGAGGAAGGGGAAGGGAAAGATGAAAATGGCAGAGAATTAGGGGCTAGAAAGGAGCAAGAGAGAAGGTGAAGAAAGGGGATGAGGAAGGAGGATGGAATGCAGAAGAGTAGGAACCTCCAATTCCTTTGTCTCTAGGAGCAACAAGAGTAACCTCATGGCCCCTTCAACTCGAGCAAAATACATTCTGAGAAAGATGGTCTTCCCTAGGGGACTCACGTCATCCTACTTTGGAGGACGTGGGGAGGCAGAGAAGGACCATAAATGGTCCTCCTGGCCTGGACAGGTGCAGAGCACTCTTACACTTATGGCCTCTCCCAAGTTTCATGCCCAAGATTCCTGGTCTTCGAGCCAGAAACCAAAACCCAACTGTAATGGATGGGTAGTGACACTGGGGGCTAGAACGGAGCCATAATCCCTGACCTCAAGGAGCTGAACTCCCACAGCATGGTCCAAAATGGAAACCAAGACAAAAGAGAAACCAAGTGGGCCTTGGGAAGGGAGACAAGATGGTGGCCAAGCTGGAGAATGGTGTCCCTTCTCTCAGCCCTTAAGCCAGGGCCTTGGGAGTCAGTCATGTCTGGCCTTCTCCACACCCCGTTTCCCTCAAATCCCTCTGCACCCTGTGGAGTCTGCCTCTGAAATGTCTCTCATCTGCATCCTCGTCTCCATTGCCCCAGCCATCTGTGTCAGTGGAGACAGATGAGTTCTGCATGAAGGTGACCCTAAGGTGAGGCCATCAGAGCCCTCCCTACATCCTATTCTGGATTAAATGTGCTGTTTCTCATGAATAGATAACACCAACAGGGATGCTAAATGATCTTTTCCTTTTCATTTTGGAATAGGAATTTTTTCCTTAATGTTCTTTTTATATTGTCCTGTCTCATGTCTCAGAAAATTGCTCCTTTTGAAGCCCATTAGCCTGATAAAACCTGATGAATATTTTAGGCTCCCTTGGAGGGTAATCAGGAGGTGTCCAAGCAGGTATTTCCAAAATCCTGTTACACCCACTGCACGTACAGCTCAGTACCTGCTTCTGAGGTCCTAACCAAGTTTACATCTCTCTGGCTACATACCTGAGACCAGATGCTGGGCTGGGGGCAGGCTCTTGGGCTGACCCAGTGGTGTGGGAGTGGTACAAAGGAAGACCTGGAGACAGAGTCTAGGGGTAGTAGAAGAGTGGGGAACTAAGAAGGAGGCCTCAAATCCAAGCAGGCCCATCCAATGCACCTTGGACTTGAAGTCTGCAATCAAGAATAGGCAGGCGGCATATTCCAGAATCTGGAAGATAGCTCACATCCTGGGGAGGGTCTCTGAGGCATGGAGAAATCTCTGGCCAGTCCCAGAGTGGGCTTGCAGCAGGTGGCAGTGCCGTGACCCTGACTGCCCCCCATGCCCTTTGTAATGCAGGCAGAGCACGACAGTCAACCAGGCAGCACTGGGCGGCTCCCCTGCCCGGCCTCCGTAGCCCCCTCTGCGCAGCCATCCTCTCAGGCGTGACTGCCATCTTGAATCTGTGTGCTGGCTGACTCACTCTCCAGCACTCCACACTTGCTGCCTCTGGGCGAAGAGTGAGCCTCTGGCTCACTGCCTCTCACCACACTTACGACATTTTTGTAAGGCAATTCAAAAAATTCCGAGGAAGCAATAAAATCTTTCCATGACTAACAGTAGCTGTGACCCCTCTCAGCATGGCAATCTTTTCCTAGGTGTCTCCCCCTCAAGGTTTTCTGAAATGTGCTTCATAAGCAGCAGCCCCCACGATGCCCTGCGTAAAAACAGTGACCCCGTATACTGAGCCTAACTTTTTTTTTTTTGATTTCCCATTTCATTTGCATATCCAAAGCTTCCAGTAGCCTCAAAGTTTATGCTTGTAATAACTTTCCAACCTTGCTGGAAAATGGAACTTTTCTATTTATAGCATTCCTATAAGCATCCTGTGAAACAACCGTGGGGGAAGGTCACTTTGGATCACACTGGGTCTACAATTTGAAAGTTTGCTTGATTCACTTAATGTCAGCATTAAAATGCATTTACCAACTTCAGTTTTGATGGCTATATAGTATGGATATACTAAACTATATTTAAATATTCCCTTATTATCAGGTTTTAATTATGTAACAATAATATAAAAGATACTGTAACATAATGCTGTATTTCTTTATGCATAAATATTTGTCTGCATTTCTGATTATATCTTTGGGAAAGATTCATGGAAGTAGAACTATTGGGCCAAAGGTCGAAGGTACTTTTTTTTAAAGATTTTATTTATTTATTCGACAGGGAGATAGAACCAGAGAGCACAAGCGGAGGGAATGGCAGAGAGAGAGGGGGAAGCAGTCTCCCCGCTGAGCAGGGAGCCCCATGTGGGGCCCGACCCCAGGACTCTGGGATCATGACCTGAGCCGGAGGCAGAGGCTTGACCATCTGAACCACCCAGGCGCCCAGGTTGAAGGTATTTTGAAGGCTCCTGACACACACAGTCAGGTTTTTATTTATTTATTTTTTGCAAAAGTTTATGCCTATTTATTCTCTTGCCCACACACTGTAAGAGTGCTCATGAGTTGTACCCTTACCACATTGATTACTGATAAAAGATATACTCCTGGCAATTTGAAAGGGGATACATCTTATGTCCTTTTAATATGGTTCATAAAGATGGCAAGATTTATATTCTCGAGGGTCAAAAGGGAAGGCCTTCTGGGAGGGGAGCACCCTGGGCAAGGACTCCCAGGCAGGAACGCTGGGGGCGTCCTCAGGTAGCTCCTGGCTGGGCATCTCAAGAGGCTTTTAGCTCAGAATAGGCTTACATCTGCAGACTTCTCGCACCAAGTAATCTATGAAGGCAGCTAAGGGAAATGCCTAGTTAGGGTTTCACTAATGTGGATGTATGATGGGGAAGAGACCCACATTAGCCCTCTGCTAGAAATGGAGGGACAAACTGTAATTGAAAAATGATCAAGCCAGGAGGCTGCAAAAATAAATGTGTCAGTGCAATGGCTCAACCATGAAAGAAGGAAATTAGGCAAAGTGACCTTTCCTGGGGTTGGGGAGTGGGTAGATAGAACTTTAATTCCTGCCTGTTTATGAATCATTGGCAGATGCAGTTGGCCTCAGGCATGTCCAGTGCCATCCCCCGAGGTGACACCCAGGGCCTCTGCTGGGCCAGAGACACTTTTCTCCCTGAACACCTGCAGCTGTGTCCCCAGGGTGGGCGGCTGCAGCTGCCGTTCAGCTGGCAAGTGACCCAGAGACCAGCGACCCAGGGATGTGTGTTGAGCAGGGACAATGCCAAACGCGGCCCGAGTTGGGAGGAGGCTGGTACTCCAGAGTGAGTCAGGGGCCATGGAAACCTCCCATGAGAGGGGAGGCAGAAATCAGACTGCTGACTAGTTGGGGGGTCCAAATAGCCTTTAGTGTCGGCCCCTCGAACATAGCAGATGGGAGGGAAATGTATCTTACATTGAATAGCTCCATTCAAAATCCCTGATTTCCTAGGAAAACCAGCTCCGAACTTGCAGTGTGGCCCCTTTAAAGGGTATCTGTTCTGAGAGGTGGGAAGAAGGGCAGACACAGAGCGGGAGCGGTTAGGCCGGGCTGGGAAAGGCGAGGCCAGGAGATGAGGCGCAGGGATAGATTTGGAAGTGAGGCTGCAGGACCTCCTGCAGGCGGCGGGAGGTATGGGGGGTGGGGCAGGAGGAGGAGGATGGTAGTCATAACAACAATCAATCCTGGACCACGCTTCCCTATCCCTTAGGCTACGGGATCCTCGTGCAACCCTCTACAGGACGAGGGCCAGTCCTGTCTGCGGCACCTTTAGAAGATAAAGCGAGAGAAATGACGTGGTGTCTGATCTCAAGGAGTGTATGTCGGGAGTTCCATTTCACATGGACCCCGCTCGGCTTCCACGTTCGGCCTCTTGTGTGTCTGTTTCACACACAGCCCGTGGCTCAGCTTCGCACCCTCGCTGCCGCTTCGGGGTCCGGAGCAGACTTTTATCTCCCGAGTGACGGACTTGCATGTCAAATTGCCCCCGCTCGGCCCCCCTGACACGCTAGGGCACTCAGGCTCACGGTGTCCAGCATGGTGCCCAAGACCTCGCCCTCTCCAGCTCCGCCGGCCCCGTCCTGGGTCTCTGCCTCA
Organism: Potos flavus; assembly: GCA_028534135.1. Taxonomy (NCBI): domain Eukaryota; kingdom Metazoa; phylum Chordata; class Mammalia; order Carnivora; family Procyonidae; genus Potos; species Potos flavus. The sequence goes on along the minus strand of CM052898.1, from coordinate 83,910,869 downwards.
GCAAACGCTCCTCATCCCATCTGTGGATCTGTCGTCCCGGCCAGAACCCTGGTGGCTTTAGACTCCCTCCTCTTTGCCCCCCTCTCCAGTCAGTGTGCTGCTAAGTCCGGCAACGCCCCTCTTCTGCATCCTCATCCCTTGACCCTCACTCCTACTCAGAATTTCCAACGTGTGCTCGAGGGGGGAGGTTGAGGAGGTGTGTTCCGACAGGCCAGGGCAAGCCGGAAAGCTCCCGAGCCAGGCGAGAGGCCCATCTGCAGCAGGGGGATGGCGAGAAAACTCTGGCGTGAGCGTTGGTGTGGCGGAGCCGGCAGCCCGCTAGTGACCGGCTCTGCTGGGGGCAACCGCAGAGACGCAGCGAAGGAGGGCTCCCAGGAGGCGGTGTGCAGGCCGGGCGGGTGGCACACCTGCCTTGGGAACTTCAGGGCAATCATGTTCTGGACTTTGGGAAAATAACTGAACCTTTTCAATCCTGACTCCTTCCCCTTTAAAGCGAGGATGATCAGAGTACCTACATGATAGGGTTATTGTGTGAATTGAGCTAAAATAAAGTCTATACCATGCTGAGCACATATTTTCAGCCTGAGCAGATAGGGAAACCCCTTTCCTTCTCCAAATAGATTGAGATGCTGCATAAAATAAAGCCACAAAGATAACAAAATAAAACAGAAGTAAGAGAGTTAGAAAGAGAAGTCCTTAGGTATAAAAGTGAACAAAAGCCCAAAGCTGCCCCTGAATGTTGAAAGTGAATGGCTGCTGAGGGGCCGGGGCCTACCCTGTCCGCCGTGGTTTCAAAGCCACTGGGAGAGAGGAATGGAGAGTTGGGTCCACCTCACGGGGACACTGGAGGCCGACACGGCTGCATAGAGCCCGCAGCTGCAGAGGGACTGTCTGGAGCCCGTGTGCTGGGACAATGGGAGGCAGGGAGGGAGCCAGACAAGGGCTCTGGAACAAGTCACCTCAGAGACATTAGACCGCCGCGCCTGCTCTGTGCACGCACACCGGCTCCGAATGTACACAGCCCGGCCAGCGCAGAAATCCAGAACTCGGAAATGAACTTCACATTGCCTCTGCCAAGTCTGTAGGCCCTCTGAAAAGATATCCTCAAAATCTAGTGACAGAGATGAGCCCATCACCTGCCTAGGGCTTGGGCAGGACAATTCCTGCCCTGCCTTGAGCTCTGAGTTAAAATTTACAAAACAAAGAGGAGGCAGCCCTTTGTATGTGAGAGAAAAAGCAGGCAAAACAAATGATCAAAAACCTTTGTTTCGGGAACCACAGAAAATAGAGCTATTAGAAAGGAAATAGGGGAAGGCAGGTTTAAAAAAGAATCGAAGAAAAATTCCAGAAATAAAAGACACAGCTATTGAACTGAAAAGAAATCAAGAACACTGACAATGGAATTAGGGAATTGGGTGATAGATGAGATTAGAGGAAAATGAGAATTTGACAAAACAATGAAGAGGTATGGATTGCCCTGGGGCAAATAATACATTATGTGTTAATTAAAAAATTAAAAAAATAAAAAAAAAGAGGTATGGATTGTATGGATGATCCCAGGACACATTCCAGCAGAAAGCCTGACACAAGCTGGGGGGCAGGGGGAACAGCAGTGGGCCGGGGCTCCTGAGGACCTCCAGTGCCACCCTGAGGCCTGTGCTACCTTATTGTAGTGCCTTGCATTCTAGAAAGCCATTCTTTACTTCCGCAGCCTTCTCACGTGTTAAATCAGAGGACAGTAGACACACAGAGCTCCATGGCTCCTGCCCCCAGGACATATTCGAAGGGTAGGTTGAAACTGAACCTCTTTTCCTGAAACCCAGGAGGGTTGAAACCATGCAAATCAGGTTCACACTAGGAACTCACAAGGCCCTTTGGCCTCAGGCCCCTGTTTTGGAACATTTAGAAAGATGTGGCTTTGGTTAGTGCCAAGACCAACCTCAACGCCAAAGCAAAGATGTTGCTCTTATTTGCAGATCTCTCCTAGATCTTCCCAGGAGGGCGCCTGCACTTGCGAACTGGCCGGGAGAAGCGCGGGGTGTCGCCTGTGGAGGACGGTGATGAGGACAGCTCCGAAAGCACCTGCCGGGCCTTCTGCCAAAAACAATTGGTGACTCAGGGCAGCAGAGCACGGGGGAACAGGAAACAGGGGAGGTAGCTTGTGTCCAAGAGACCACCCCATCCGCATTTTGCTTGAGCAACAGTTGGGCAAATTCCCAAAACAAGCCTGAGAAACTGTCCTTGCAGTCTGTGCTCACGCCCCGTAAATCCAGACTTGCCTGCGCCCAGGATTCAGACTCATCCACGGGGACAGAAAACACACCTACTGTGCACTGAGCACATGGCCGGTACCCCAGAGCAAGCTCTGATTTTTGCTGGTAATCATCTTCTTGGACCAGCTGTTCATGCTTTCCCACTTAAACCAGGCCTTTAAACAATGCCAACCAGATCTCCCTTCCTCACCCCGGGAGGACACCCTGGGAAGATCCCTTAACTTCCAGCTCGTACTGATGGTCTCATTTTCATGTATCCAAACTAATTGCAGTTCAGTCAGTCCCTCATGCAAGCCAAAGCTTCTCTCTCCAGCCTGGGTCTGATCTGCCAGTTCTGCAAAGCCCCATGGAGGCGGTAGGGTTGGCAGCTAACCGTGGGAGCCGGATGCCGGGGCAGCAAATCTGCCCTCGATGAAGTGGGGATTGTGCATTCTGAGAGCTAGGTCCTTCGCAGGAGTGAGGAAAAGGAATAGGACCAGCCAGGGGAGATGAAGCCCGTCACGCAACATCACTCGGGAAAGTGTGACCCTTTCAGGCTTCTTTCCCCGCGGGGTGATTTGTAAGACAGTCCTGCGTCATGAACAATGGTGTCAGGGTCCTGATTGGAGAAACTTTGTTTCATGCGGTTAAGCAGGTTTCTTTTAGCAAGACTCCACAGAGCCGTGGTTCTCAAAGTGTGGGCCCTGGACCAGCTGTATCGGCACCCACTAGGCTTGCGGACTGAAGGTTTGTTCCTCTCCAGATTCCTGTGTTGAAGCTCTAATCCCCAGTGTGATGCCATCAGGGGGGCGAAGTTTGGGGGAAGAAATTAGGTTTCAATGAGGCCATGACGGTGGGCTCCCCCAGTGGGATTAGTGTCCTTATTTATTTTTTTACAGGTTTATTGGAGGGTGGAGGGGCAGAGGGAGAAGGAGAGAGAGAACCTCAAGCAGACTCCACACAGAGTCCGATGTGGGGATGGATCTCGCGACCCCGAGGTCATGACCTGAGCCAAAATCAAGAGTCGGATGCTTAATGGACTGAGCCACCCGGGCGCCCTGGGCTTAGCGTCCTTGTAAGAGGAAGACCAGAGCCACTCTTTTCTCTACCATGTGAGGACACCGGGAAGGGGACCCGCTACAAGCCAGGAGGTGGGTTTTCACCCAGAGCCGAATCTGCCAGCACCTTGAGCTTGGACTTCCCAGCCTCCAAACTGTGAGAAATAAACGTCTATGGTTTACACCACCCAATCGACTATGGCGTTTTGTTATGGCAGCCTGAGCTAAGACACCTAGGAACCTGTCAGAAATGCAGACTCTCAGGGCCCAGCCCAGCCGTACTGAACAGAGACCCTGCAGGGGGCGCCCAGCCGACTGTTTCCAACAGGCCCCCCAAGTGTTCACACGGGTCAGGTTTGAGAACCTTTGCCTCAGAGAATATGCTACTGTGGGCAACAGAAAAGTCAGTTTACCAAATCTGTTGACCTCCTTTGTTTTCCCGTTAGGTACTTAAGAACATCACCCGAAACAAAACATCTCAGAAGACACAGGCTGTGAAATTCATTCTGTTTGTTGAACACGTGTTAACCGCGTACCCGCTAGGTCCCCGACGCTTTCCCGGCCTCGGGAATGTGACAGTAAACACCGCGGGGAGATTCTGCCAGTCCCTTCCCACTTTCCAGCATTTGTACTAGTCTCTCCCCTCCCCCGCCCGAGGAGGCTTCCCCACCTCTGCACCCCACAGCTTTCTCTTGAGCATGAGGATTCCCTCGCCCCAACAGCAAATGGCCTCTCTGAAGCCTGCCAAGCTTTCTTCCTCCTCCTCAGTTTTTGTTTCGAGGATGTGCCATAGAATTCATCTGGGATATCTTCCTCATGCATTCACGGAACAGCTGACATCTGTCAGGGCCCCGGGGCGCGGACTGGAGCAGCAGGGGCGGGCCAGGAAGCACGCGGCTTAAGTTTGACAATTAGGAAAGGGACTATTTCTCCTTGGGTGTCCTTTCCCTGATCACGATCAATTGCACAAAGACCAAGCAGATCGCTCGCCCGGAGAAAGGAATGGTCTCGAAAGCGAGATGTTTTAGTTTGAGGCTGAGGTGGGTGCAGCCCCTCTGACAGAAGACCGTGAGCCTCTCAAGGCACAGAGTGAGGGGCATGATGGCCACTCAACCATCGGCTCTCACAGACCCACCCACCGACTGAACGAATGCACGATTATAGTAAAGCCAGCGACGCTGGACACGGATGCTCCAGAAAAGGGGGACATGGGGACCCAGCTCAGGAAGCTGGAGCCTGGTTCTGGGGATAAGGCCAAATCTGGGTCAAATACGTAGAATTCTGACAAGCTCCCCAGCATGGCAGGCCAAGAGAAAGGGGTGAGCAGGTCCAGCACACACGAGGGTTCTGGACAGAAAATGAGGCCAAGGAAGGAGGGTGCAGGTCATCAGATACAGGTGGGTCTAGGGAAGACTAACTAGGGAAGGGCCCATGCATGTTGTGAAGGCCTCCTCGTCAGCCTCCGGCTATCCCGCGGGGTGTCAGCATCTCCGTGCACTCCCCCCTAGAGGCAGTAACTTCGAAGTGAGTCAGCTTGGAGGAAATTTCAGCTGCACCCTCCTACCTGGACGGGGACCTGGGACAACTTTCTTAAACTTTCTTAAACTTAAACTTGGTGGTCAATTTCTTCATCTGTGAAATGGGTAAAACACCTGTGTTGCAGGAAGTTTCGATTGTTTATCCAATGGATATTTATTGGTAGCTATTATAGATCAGGGATTATTCTAGGTGTTGAGTATAGAAAGTGGGCAAAATCAGCAGCAGCTCCTTCCCTAAGGGAATAGACGAAAAACAGACCACTCATGCGAATAATGTAATGTTCTATGTAACAGAAATACCATGCAGGGGGCTGCAAGGTGCCATAGGAACTCATAGCTGAGAGATCTGAACTGGTTGTGGAGATGAGGAAGTGAGGGTGAAGGGAAGGAGTCAGGAGAATGGGCCGTTGGGGATAAGAACGGTCAAGGGGGAGGGAACAGCAGAGACGATGGCCCTGAGGCTGGAGCGCAGTGGCGGAAGGGAGAGCTTGTGACTTGGATGGCAGAGGACTTGGCAAAACAGCTGTCAGGGAAGGGTCAGTCTTTGCCCCTGCCTTCAGCCCTGATGCTGCCAGAACCCCTTTGTGTCAACCCCAACCCCCTACCCCCAGACTGATTTTCCTGTCTCCTCAGGCGGGGCTCTGCACGGCTCCAGACCTGTGGGGTGGTCCCCACTTTCCACAAAGTGCTCCCTGCTCAGCCTGACCCTAGAGAGGGGCCCTACTGCAGTTCAGTGCTGGCGCTCTGGCACCAGGCCTCCAGAGTTCATAGTCTGTTCTGACTACTTCCTGGCTGTGTGATCTCAGGCAACTCACAGTCCCTCTCTGTGCCTCAGTTCCTTCATCTAAAAGTTTGAAATAACAACAGTAACTAACTCACGGGGTTCTCCCAAGTCCCACACAACACTCAAGGCGCATCTGTAATGTCACATTTGTTAGTAGCCATGTTAAAAAACTACAAAGGAAGGTGAAATTAACTTTAAGAACATACTCTAATCGAATATATCCATGTATCTTTCAACATGTAATCCGTCTTAAAAATTAAGATATTTTATTTGTGTTTATGCTTATATATTTTATCTGTTTTCCTTGTTAAGTCTTTGCAATGCATTGCGTATCTGTATGACAGCACGCCTTGGTTCCAACTGGCCAGATTCTGAGCGCTCAACAGACACACAGGGCCCGTGGCTATCCTGCCGGTCAGGCCAGCCCCCGACTCCGATCCATGAGGCCAGGGCCTTGTCTGTACTCCAGGTTCTTGATAACAGCAGACTGCACTCATAAAAGCATGGGTGCAACGAAGAACAGCAGTCACGCTCTGCAAAGCCCCCGTCTGCTCTCCCGGCGTCCTCCTCTGCTGCTGGGCACACAGCCCTTCCGCCATGGTGGGGATCAATTCCTGCGGACTGAGTGCCAAATCACTTTCCAAAGTGAGGGTGAGAGGAGCGCTTGCAGGACCTGGAGCCCCAGAAGGCACCATGAGGAGGGCCGTGTGCAGAAAGAGACGTGGGGTGGTGGAGATTCACGTCGGGCGGAGGAGGACAGGTCCCATCCTAGGGACCTCTGGCCTTCCACCTATAGGAAGGGGAAGGAGGAAAGGGCAGGAGGAGGGTGACTTGTCCCAGTAGGGCTCTCTCAATTTCCTAGGCCGTTGGCAGGAGAAGCAAGGATTGGCAGGAGGAATGAAAGGAGGGAATACTTGGGTACAAAATGTTTCTTTCTACGCTTAATTTCTTTTCTTATTCCTTATTAGACAGATAGACAGCAGTGAGCAGTCACACATCTCCCTTTTCCCCCTCAGGGAGGCCGACATTTGTGGGCAGCTGCAGAAGGGTAGGTGGGGGGCTGTCCCCTGGAGCCTTGGACCAGTCTACGGGGCTCAGAGAGTGGCGGGGCCTCGCTTGAGGCACACAGCTTGCCAGCGGCAGGGCTGGAGCCCAGAACTCCTGTTTCTTGTCCTCAGGCCGGTGCTTTTGAAAGTTATCTCTTGGCGAAGAGGAGAATACATCATCAGCTCTTTGAGGAGGACCCCAGTATATTAAACAAACGGGTTACTGAGATGCAGTTAACTATTCGGTAATGTATTTGCAGAAAATTAATTTTTCATTCTGCCACTCAGAATATTGAGGCTGGCTGTTCATAAATACACAGTCTGACTCCTCCTTGCAAGTTTAAATAAAAAAAAGAGGACTCTCTCAGTGGATATCTTTAGAGAAACATAATTATAATTTAGTTGACATATCTCGTATCTCAATGCTGGTGAATACACCTCCCCTGAATAATTCAAATAATACATTCTGCCCCCTTCAGGAAATTGCGTTGCTCCTGAATGGCACTGGTTGAAGTGTTTCCATCTCGGAAGACAGGGCACGCGGCAGCCGGCAAGCACGACTGGCATCTCCGAGCTCCCCAGACCCTCGTCAGGTCCTGGCTCCAGACACCAGCCGCGGCCTCCTGGCCGCCGGACTCTCCTCGCCTCCAGCCCTGTGCCCGCCGGGCCTGACTGTTAGCTGCCCCCGGGGGGCCTGTGGGGCCTGTGCGTCTCACTCGGAGCTGCTGACAACCTCCCCCCCTCCCACCACCACCACACAGGGCTTCTCGTACTGAGCCTGCTTTGGAGGAATTCGGAGTGCCTGAGTGTAACGAAAGGCCATGGTCTGGTGTGTGGATCCCCTGCTCCCCTTGCGGGGAGAGGGCTCTCTGCATCCCACAGGAGCCTCGAGCAAGCAGGTGCCTCTGCTTGGAATTCCATAGCCAAGACATCGGGCACGTCTGCAAGCTGCAGGTCAGCCCGTGGAATCTGGGGGAGCTTGGAGAACTCTCTAGGGAACAGTTACAGTTTTACATTCATTACAGCCTTCAGACCCGTGTGTATGGATATTTGCCAAGTGGGATTTTCACACCTGGGTTTTGGTCTCGTACAAAGATTTGGGAACAGTTTAAAATCCAGCAAACTCCACCCCCCCAAAAAAAGCCATTCAAAGAAACACAAAAACCCAAGCCAGCGCCAACCTTCCTTGCTTTGGAGGGAAGGGTAGGGTGGTCCGACCAGCTCCCCGTGCGGATTAATGATCACGTGTGGACTTCCGAGTGCTGCCCGGGTGCCGAGCGTGTGCTGGTTCGAAGCTCCAGTCTGACTGTGGACGTCCGAGAGCATAAATGGGCCCCCATCCCGGAGACAACTGTGTGGCTCACTCCTCCAGCTCCCGTCTGAGCTACCCTGTGCAGGGACCGGGTTTTACGGAGTCTGAAGGAGGGTGGGTAGGCCTACATCCGTGACTCCGCGTTGGGCTTTGTATTAGTTTGCTGGGGCTGCCGTGATAAAGTACAGCCCATGGGGCGACTTAGACAACGGGAGCATGTGGCCCCCGAGGTTCTGCAAGTGGGAAGCCTGAAATCACGGTGTTGGCAGGGGGCCCTTCTGAGGGTTCTTGGGGGGAATCTGTTCCAGGCCTCTCTCCTAGCTCTGGTAGCCCCAGGCATTCCTTGGCGTGTGGCTGCAGCACTTCAATCCTGCTTTCACATGGCCCTCTCCCTGCGCGTATGTGTCTTCTCGTGGCCATCTTCGTATCTAGACACCAGGCACGTTGGAGTAGCGGCCCACCCTACGCCACTGTGACCTCCCCTCAACTCACTGAATCTGCAACAAGCTGATTTGCAAATAAGGTCACATTGTGAGTTATTGTAGGTTGGAGCTTTAATGTCTTTTTTGGAGGGACACAATTCAGTCCATCATGGCCTTCGCCTGGTCCCGCCATGTTCTCACGGTGCGGGGCGAGGGACCTAACAATTGTTCAAGGGTGTATGCGGCATTCCACCCCATCACTCACCACGTCAGAAGCTGCAAAGGGGCGGCCTAGAGTCACCACCATTTTTGGGGATGAGGAAAGAAAATTCTTCGAATCCCACATGATACTAACAATAACTGTGAGATGTTCTATGTATTCGGGAAGTGCTACTTTTAAAAGGAGAATCCCTTGTTAAATAATAATAATAATAAAAGCCTCTCATTAAAGGGTCTGTAAACCATTTTCATTCATTCATCCGTTCAATCAATATTCACAGAGCCTGCCATGCACCAGGCGCCCTGCTCCACGCGGAAGAGGCAGAGGTCCCACTCGGGAAACCTGGAGCCTTGGCCAGGCGGGGCCGGGCTCCCAAGTCTCCTTCCCTAGTGATCTGGCAGAAACAGGCTGATGCTCAGACTTGAGATCACTTTCAGAGCATTTATTCTAATTCCTGAGTGTGAGATAATAAGAAATCTATATCTATATATATGTCTTTACCCTCGATTCCTGACCTACAACCCCTGTACATTGGGGTGTTAAGAGAATCTTTCATTCTAACATTTAGTCTTGGCACCAGTTCCTGACACAGCATTCTTAAGACCTTTGCAATTTCCTGAGTGATAGGAACATCTGACTGCAAGCTCCTAAGTCCTTTGGAATTTCCTGGGGGATGGGAGGATCTTTTGTCCTAATGGAGTGACTCGGGGTGGGCTCCTAGATGGGGGTCGGTCATCAGAAAGGTCAAGCCATGATGGGAAGCCTGGAACTTTCAGCCCCAGACCCTCATCCTCTGGACTAGGGAGAGGGGCTGGAAACAGAGCTAATAACTCGTTATGCCCCTGTGATGAAATCTGCATAACTATCCCAACATACTGGCCTCAGGGAGTTTCTGGATTGGTGAACGCACCCAAGTATGGAAGGGCGGTGCACCCCAACCCTACAGGGACAGAACAAGGGGGTCCACCTAGACCTCACCTTACACATTTCTTCCCTGGGCTGATCATCCGCATTCTTTCTCATATCCTCTGTTATATAACAAACTGATAAATGTCTGTTAGTGTTTGCCTGAGTTCTGCAAGCTGTGCTAGCAAATGATCGGATCCAAGGAGGGCGGGGTCTTCGGAACCTCCGATGTGTAGCCAGGTTGGTGGGTAACCTGGCGACCTACTTCTTGCTTATTGGAATCTGACATAGGGGTGGCCTCATGGGTCTGGGGTCCTAAGCTGTAGGGTCTGCATGAACTCCAGCTCGGTGCCAATGTTGAATTGGACTGTCGGACCCACCAGGTGTCTCAGAGCATGGCTTTATGTGGGAAAAACCCCGTAGCCCTGGTAGCAGAAGAATTGTGAGCGTGGCATAGGGAGAGAGGGAAGGAGGAGCACACAGGGGGTCTTGCTTGCTCTGAGGTTCTAAGGGCCTGTCTGGATTTATGCAGAAAGGCCAAGGACAGCATGTTCTCTAGGCCCTCATGGCTACCCTGCTTCTCCTGTGGCTCATCTGGGGGCCTGGATGAAGGAGACTTATCACGACGTCATGCAAACCCTAGGTCCCCAGTCCCTGTGTGAGGGGAAGCTCTCCCTGCAAACCTGCTAGTACAGCTGAGCCTCGAACAATTCTTTTCTCCTCTCTCCTGAACTCTTGGATAAACTGATTTTTTTCTTTATTAGGAACTTCCTTAATAAGTTGCATTTCCCACAAAATCCTGGGAGACAGCCGCGCTGAAGTCATTCCCACCATGTTGGCAGAAGAATCACCCCCGAAGATGTCCACACCCTAATTCCTGAAGCCTGTGAGCGCGTTACCCCGGGAGGCAAAGGGACTTCGCGGGCGTGATGAAGTGAAGGATTTGGGGTCGGGGAGTTTTCCTGGATTATCCAGGTGGGCCTGTCATCACAAGGGGGTTCAAGAAGGTGGAGGTGGTGGAGGCAGAGGCTGGGTGGTGGGAGTGCTGACTTTCAAGATGGAGCCCCCGAAGGGGGGCAGCCTCTCCGGGGGGAGGGCCAGGGAACCCGTTCTCCCCAGAGTCTTCCGAAGGAACACAGCCCTCCTACACTTAGCTCCGTGAGGCCCATTTCAGATTTCTGATCTCCAGAGACTGGAAGATAAGAACTCTGTGTTGTTTGAAGCTAAGTGACCAGTAACACGAGCAGTAACAAGAGAAACCGATGCTGGGTCCCAGCCCACACTCCTTGCTTCTCCAAACACAGGATTTCTCCACCGTTTGCCCTAAATGCCATTCTTGCACCCTGCCTCCGCTCTGCCCTCTCCCCTGCTTCTGCTGCTTCTTCCTCCTTAGTCAGCCGCTCCCACGCCACCTCCCCCCACCCCCAAATCAGGCACAGAGGGCGCCGACCTCTCAGTCCCCTCGGTATTTCAAAGACTGTTTCTCATTATCCATCATCCATGACCACTTTTCAATGAACAAATAAGCAAAAGTCGCCATCTACTTAGATACTGAGAAGGGCTGGGCTGGCCTTGCACAGCAAACTGGATACCTAACGAATCCCCCCCAAGCCAGAGTTCCCCGTGATCTAACCACTGCTTACGAAGGCTCCAATCCTGAAAGGCCCAGGGATCCCCCACGTGGAACTGTGGGCTGCCCCACGGGGGGCTCGGCACCTGCCTTCTGTCCGCCCCTCATGCAAACACAGGCCTCTGCCCCTGCCCCTGCCCTGCCTGTCCAAGGTGCGTTCTTTTGCTACAAGTCTCTCCATTTAGATGTGTGAGGCTGCCTTGGGCCCCAGGCACTTCCTAAGCCTGAAAGATGTTCTCTTCGAATTCTTTGAAATGCCTCCCCAGGGAAAGGTCCTCTTAGGAGAAGGCTCCCATTCTAGCTTCCTGCGATCACCACTACCGTGTGTACCCCAAACTCCTCCCCACTTTGTGCCACTCCCTGGGCTGGGAACTTTGCATGCATTGTCCGTGTATTCTCCCAACGACTCTTGGAGGTACTGCTATTATTTTCTCCAGGTTAGACGGACAGAGGCTCAGAGAGGTTAAGTGACTCGCCCAAGGTCACGAAGTGAGTTCATGTCTAGCGCCTTGCTGAAAAGCCTCACTGATCAGAGTGAGCCATCGGTCAGCAGCAGCAGGTGCAAGCAGCCTCCATTCCCCGGGGGTGGGGGGTTAGACACTAGGGTCTCGGACCCCACTCTGACCTTCTGAATTGGAATCCGCAATCTAATGAGATCTCTAGGTGATCTGCATGTGCATTAAAGTGGGAGACGCTCTAAATCATCGTGTGGTGTGATCACTCAAGAAAGAACAAACAATCATTTATCGGATGAGAACTTGAATAGCGTATCGGGGAAGGATTCCTGCAGGTGGAGTGACGATAGGATGGAAGAGCTTGGGAGAGGAAGATGAGGCCTCTGCAAGCATTCCGTTTCATCCCTGAGCCCTTCGCTGCCAGGGTGGCCCCCCCTTGCTGCTCCTAGCCCGCAGGCCCGACAGGGAGGGCTGCTCCCGCGGGTTTGCTGGAGGATGGCCACCAGGCGTTTGTCCTTGAGTGGCGGCCACGGGGGCTATCGGGACTGCTCTCACAGACGTCCCTGTCCAGATTGCACCTTCAATGTCAGCCTGAGGAGGAAGGAGTGGGAATTCGGGCAAGCTAACTATTGTGAGAGGGCATGAGAGAGAGAACAAAAGCAAGGTCAGGGAGGGGATGCGTGGATTTGGGGAGGGGGTGCCTTGTGCACCAGACGAGGTAAGTGAAGGGTAGGCTCCCTCCAGTCAGGCAGGGTCAGGGGGTCCTCCCCGTCCCCCCAGCACCCACCTAGAATCGAGAGGAGGGAGACCGGTACTCAATCACCATCGCTGCCTTGAAATCCATCCACTTAGATCTTATTTATTTATTTATACCCACCTCATTCCTCATCAGATTTAGGATTTAATTTGTATTAATAATAGATACTTAATAACCATCATTAATGGCAACAGCACTGATCATTTCCCGCTAATGAAATAATACTTTATCATGTTCAAAGCACTCCACAGAGTCCCTGGGAGGACAGACGGGCAGTGTTGTATGCATTCTACAGTGAGGCCTGCGGAAGGAGTACGACTTCAGAGGAGGCAGTTCTGTGGTCGGGGACCGGGGCCAGAGCCGGGTCTCCTGAATTCTAGGTGGCATCGCTTCCTTGGCATTTCCTCTGAATGACTAAACAAACGTGAAAACCAAACGAGCAGCCGTGAACGATGAGACAGGGAAACTGAAGGACTCCATGAAAATCTGCTTTCTGCTCCTTTCCTTGCCTCTATTCTTGCTAGGACCCGCACCCCCACTTTACACATGCCTCATAATGCAAATGGCGTGTGTCCTCCTTGTAAGGGTCGAGGGGTTCATGATTTCTTCGGAGTCTTCCAGCACAACAGATAACATCTAAGGAAGGGCCAGGCAAGACTGACCAGAAAAAGCCATCATACGCGCATTTCAGAACACTGATGCTAGAAATCGCAACGCCGAGGCCCCTGGCTCCAAGGAACAAGTGACTTATGGAGGACACATGGACGCTGGTCCTTGGGTTGACTTGTCCCTAGATGCCTGAGAGGACACGCATACCAGACCATAATGCTCAGTGAAAACCCCAGACCCTGAGCAAAGACGACACTCTGCTTTCTCTTTTCTGAGTCTCCCAGACACTCTGCACCTGCACTCTCTCTAAACCCTCAGTAAACTCTGTTCTCCCTTCCTGCTGGCTCATGTTTGACTTCTACCCTGAGCAACGCCGAGGCCGCTCCGGCCGGCCTGTATCAACCACTAATCAAATGTGGGCAAAGAAGGTAAGATACCACACTCCGATTCAGGAACATTTACCCTGGTGTCTCGTACTCTTAACACAATCCGTGTTCTAAATTTATGACTGAGCCCCCTGCTTGAGTGGTTTACTTTGGTTCCACGGTGGGACTGCCCACATCTGTTAGAAAGTTTCCCTCTCCCTCACACATAGTCTGAACATAGTCCTCATTTTCAAATACACTTTTATTCTGTGGTCACAAATATGTATAAAGGTTGCTTGGTTTATTTTCTCAATCCCCAGATATTTTCTGGGTCTTTAAACAGTTACCAGCAACGCTGGCTTGGGGACCAGCCTCTGATATTCAATAGGGAGAAATGCCTGTTGAACAAGGGGATATTTATGTCCAGAATCCCCAGGGATCACAAGCTGACTCTGAATTCCTGAACCTCTCCTTGGGGGCCTTTCACCTGAGCCTCCCCGACTCCCCAGGAATACCCTGGTTTCCACACCTTGCTCTCCCCCAGTGGGAACCTCTGTGTTTTTACAGGGGTCTTAGGTACCTGTACCCCGTGCATGGCAAGAGACGGGATGCCAGGCACCTGGGGACACCATCGGAGATGCTCAGTGACAGATATTCAGAGTTAGAGGGATTATACCACCCGCTACACCAAGGGCAATTGTGCCAGTGAGCAGAGCTGGCTGCACGAAGACTGGCATCTCTACCTCTAAATGCTGTCCCACCCAACCCCGGGCAGGAGGAGGGGCTCTGCGCCCTGCGGTGGCGGAGGGGGGTGCAGAGGGGAGGGAGTCCGGGGGGGTGGGGAGAGCGGCAGGGGGACTTTATTTCTTGGGTTGCAGTTCTTAGGCCCTGAGCCCAGAAAAAGAAAGAAAAGAATGCCCAAGCCGAAGGTGTCCTCCCACGTGGTTGGCTGACCATTTAATTACAAGGTCCAATCAAACTAATTACACTTTAGGGACCTCAGAGACATTAGGTAATTAAAGGCCACCTTGCTGCCGGCTTCCAGAAATGCAGATTGTTTTTGTCGCAGTTGGTAGAGGGGCCGTTGCGAGTCATGCGGCGAAGAGGGAAAGCTTGAGAGCAAGACAGAGGAGCATCTGGAGGGGGCAGACTCTCTAAGGGCTTGGTATTGGTTGACATTTTCAGAGTCAGAGAGCTATTGGAATATTTTTTCCTGGTAAAAGCCATCATCCAAGAAAATCTGGTTTCCTCATCACATTCTGTGACTGAGTTATGTGAAGATCGAACAAGGTAAATCAGGGAGTGCAGGGTTGGGCATGTAGTAAATGCTCAATAAATAGTTATTAATATCATATCATATTAGATTATTATGCTATAATAATTGTTAGTTGTTTGGTTCAGTGGAAAAACATCGATCAACTTCCCACAACGCCAGACACAGTGCCTGGCATTGGGGACTCCAAGGACATGCTGTCCTTGTGGGTTCTTGGGGTTTCCAATGACAGATGTAACCCGGGCTTGGAAGAAACACTTCAGCAACCAGATGCCTTCGCTGTGGTGTGATATGTGAGCTCAAGGCCACCTTGTAGTGTAGAGAGAGGGAGTGACAACAGCTAGTGGTTGTGTCAATTCGTCCTTAAGCACCCACTCGAGCTGCTCGTAGGAGCTCTTCAGGGAATAAAAGACAGTAGGTGCCTTGAGGATATGACTTATTGAGAGACCGGATTAGCACACAGCAAATAATTGCTGAATTTCATGTATACCCTGGCCCATGCAAAACATATCGAGCATGGCTTGTGAGGATAAAGTCCGTTGGCAGTTTTTTAAAAGTCAGGAAGTAGAAGAAGCCATGGAAGGGAAAACGTGGGCAGGAGGGTCCGTCAGACACCTCCCTGGGCCACCTTGGATCTGGTACTATCTCTGTGGGAGGAGCGGGACCCAGCCCTGTGCTGGCCACAGCTGCTGTTGTGTAAGTAACTCTGCATGCTTCCCCTGGCTGCTGCTCAGTGAGGGACTTCCCAAAGACACAGCCCTACAGCCCCTCACCCCGCCGTGGGGCTCCCCAGCTGTCTCTGGCGTGTAGGGCACAGTGGGACAGACACCATCTACACACGACAGGGGTGAATGCTCCTGGGGCAGATTCTGGGCCAGTGGGGACAGGTGCTAGTGGACAAATTCTTCCCCCTTTCTTGTCTCGCATAAGGCACAGCGGGGCGCCTGGGTGGCTCAGTCAGTTGGGCGTCTGCCTTCGGCTCAGGTCATGATCCTGGAGTCCCAGGATCGAGTCCCTCATTGGGCTCCCTGCTCCTTCCTCTGCTCATTCTCTCTCTCTCTCTGTCTCTGCTCTCTCTCTCTCAAATAAATAAAATCTTATTTAAAAAGAAGACCCAGCAGTTCATTATTACTAATACTTTTTGGAAGAACAATCAGCTGCACTCGATCACAAGCAGTGTGTCACGTGATACCACACCTTTTTTATGGCTGTCCCTCCGCCCCTCCCCTACTCCCCTTTCCCACACTCTTATTCTCTGGGCTTGTGCTCCTTATTAGAAAGGAAAGACTCCTAAGCTTTTGCCTCAGGCTTTGTTTTCCAGGGACTCAGCTAAGACAGGAAGTGAAGATGAGGTCTGGGCGGGCAGGTGTGTGGCTTCTCCCCTAAACGCACGCGGGGGGGGGGGGGTCTACGCTTCATTGAGGGGGGGACAGCAGCTGGTTCCAAGCTGGGGAGCAGCCCATGTGAAGAAAAACTCCAGGAGTCATGCCGTCTTACCACGCCCACCAAATGAAAAGATCCTTTCTGTGACAGAGAAGCAGAGTTCTGTCTCCTACGGAGTCCAGACAGAGACCGTGTGATTCAGAGACCACTGTCCTCAACCTCACCCTTTATTACTCTAATGGTGAGTTTTGGGGGCTGGCTCCCCTAACTGCCTTCAACACGGCCCCAAAGGGGACCGCCCAGATGTCCTCCAGAGAGAGCCTGGAGCCGGCGACATTATACAGTGCTCGGGTAACGCCGGGGGCTCTGAAGTGCCATGGCTTTCCGTGCGACCCCCAGTTCTGCCACCGACTGCCTGTGTGACCTCAGCAAATGAAACTTCCTAAGCCTCTGTTTCTTCATCTGTCAAATGGGTCATGATACAGATAAATAAAATAATGCATGGAAAGTGCTCCATACGACACTCAGCACACAGTGAGTGTGCCGTGGAAATTACTATCCATCAGCCTGTGCTGAGACGGGCTCTGGAAGGAAGTCCACGTACAACGTGATTCTCCGGTGGTCTGCCTGAATCCGTAGCTCAGTGTCAAGTATTTTGGGGCATAGCTCCCATTTTTTTTTTTTTTTTTTTTTTTACCACTGAAGGTCTCTTTTTGATTTCAAACATTTCAGGATTTACAAGAGTTATTTTAGTATCCATGGTTTGAGAGAATAATATAATGACTTAAAGCTGCTATTTATATGAATACATGATTTTATTAATGATCATAGCATTTGAAATCCAAGAAGCACACACAGGCTATGTGTGCAAAGTCCTTGGCAGGGCAAAGTATTCGAAGACCCCTCAAACTAACACACGCTTCCATGCTTTGGGGGTCCTGGAGCCTGAGATCTGCTGATCTTTTGAACTTTCCGCCACCGTGGAGAGTAACTCAACTCTAGGCTTTTTTTGCTCATCTGCTTTTACTAGCTACAAATCCTAGTACAGAATACAGAAAGGAAGTGCAGGGAAAAGAATACTGGGAAGGTCTAGAGTAATCACAGGAGTTCCTGAAAAAGGACTCTAATTTTTCTTTTCTTTCCCCCTTTCTTTTCTTCCCTCGCTTCCTTCTGCCCTCCTCCTTCCTTCCCCACCCCCTCCCCCACTTCTTATCTTATTTCCTTCTACAAATACCCTGTGCCAGTGACCGTGCTACTGCTGGAAAGTCTGGGTACCCACGGCAGCGAGATTTCTGCCCTCACAAATAAAGCTCCCAGTTTGTAGGGAGAGAAATAGTAAATGAATAATCATACAAACTACTATATATTTTAGGTGGTGACAGATGTTCTGAAGGAAGAGCACAGGAAGGGGCAGTTTTTATAGCAGGTCCTGTAGTTGGGGCTGGGAAGGTTTGCTGACAGCAGGCAGGGAACCCCTGGTGGAGAGTGAGCCTATGGCTACGGCTCCTCCTCCGACTGCCATAATCGGTGTTGGGATTCACTGCTGGGGGGAGGCCAGCTTTCAGGGATATGGGCACAAGCCCCTGGGCCTCTCCAGGAGGCCATGTATTGTCATGGAGAGGGCGCAGGGTTTTGGAGAGACCCATGCAGGAGTTGTGTGTCTTTGGACAAACCTCCTCAGTGCTCTGAGCCTCAGGCTTCCTGTCTGTGAAATGGGGTAATGATTCTGCTTTGCAGACCGCTGTATGATTAGAAGAGTGAATGCAGGCAAAGCCCCTAGAGCAGATACTAGCATTGAGGCTCAGTAATGTTCATTCCTTCGACCCTCTTCTCCCCCCTTCTGCTGTCTCACAGCGTGGTAATGTCATCCAGCCCCTGACACGATAGGGAAAGAGCTTTGCCAGGTGTGTCTGTGGGACCCCTGCCGAACCCCGTGTCTGGCACAAGGCAGGTATACACGGTAGGCACTGCTCACAGAACATCGGACTGAAGAAGCCAACTTGCCACATTGCCCTCAGGTTCCACAACTAATGCTCTGGTTATGAGAACAGCACGGCTGACCTTCCAAACACACCCAGTAATGCATGTAAATGATTCTCCACCATCCTAAATAATAACGCAGATTTAATTAAAAACACTTTAAAGACATCCTTTCAAAGCCTCGGCCCAACCCTCTGCTCCTTTATCAGGCTCTCAATTTGCTGACTGGAGTGTGATTTTTGCTGAAACCTCGGAATGGCAAATCACATTTTCATCCTGAAGTGTCAGAGATAAAGCCATGTGAGAGGATGGAATAATTAACGGCCAAAGAGTTAAACCCAGCTAGGAGTGCGATGGGAAAACATGAGGGAGCCGACGATGTCCACAGACTTCTTTTTTTTTTCTTTTGCTGATTAAACCAAAGGTCTCGGCTGTAAATTAGAACCATGTTCTCCTGAAATATTAATCTTTGTCTTAAGTTAAAACAAAAATCCATGGTTGATTGTTACAATTCAAACTGCTCGTACGTGTCCTTGGCAGAGGTGAGTTTGGTCTGTCAAACTCTTTGTGGAATATTCCTTACGTGGTGGGAGAGCCAAGCTTCCAGTGGGGGCTGCCAACAGGCGGGGAATCCCTGGTGGAGAGTGAGCGTAGGGACATGCCTCCCTCCTCTGGCTGGCATGATGGGCGGTGTGATTCACAGCTGTGAGTAAGGGGTCACAGATGTGGACACAAGCCCCTGGGTCTCTCCAGAAGGCAGGGAGTGTCTGGAAAGGGCACCGGGTTTTGGAAAGACCCATCCAGGAGCTGTGTGGCTTAAGACAAGCCCCTTCAGTGTTCTGAGCCTCAGGACTCCTGTCTATGAAATGGGGGTAATGAGTTTACCCAGAGACCCCTGAACCTTTGCCCACCTCTGTTTAACTTCATCCATCCATCCTTGCATCCAGAATCTACTCGCTGGGCCCCCGATGTGGAGGCAGGTGCTGTTCTCTGCTGCCGAGTGGGGCACAGCAGGAAGGCAGACAGACCAGCTTCCTGCTCTCATGGGCGGAGATCACATAACCACATCCACAGACAGGTAAGCCAGTTGTCTACATTAATATCCATCCAACCAAATTTCCTAGAGCAAGATCCCATGGTTGTTGAGGGAAGTGACTGGCTTTTCCTGACGGGGTAAGGGCTGTCTCTGATGTAGCCCCACATTCCCGGCACCGAGCATAAACCCCGAACACGGTCCATACTCAGGAAAAGTGGGTTCAATCAAGACAACCTGCTCTGGGGCTACTCAAGGACAGGGACGAGGTCTCACATGCCTCTGAACAGAGCACTCCGGAATAGCTTTAATTCATTCAGCCAGCATTTTTCGAGACCCACTCAGTTCCCAAATATTGTGCAGGTGTGCCTGCTGGGTAGACCACAGGCAGGACCACGTCTGGGTCCACTGCGGGACATGCTGCCCAGCAAGTTCCTGGGTGGGGGTACCGTCCGCATCCCCCCAGCAGTACGTAAGCTTCCAGCCCTTCTCCCGCTGCACCTGTGGATTGCCTTTTTCTTTGCTTTCTTTGCTTCTCTTTCTCATTCTGGTGGAAGGACGTAAGTGCTCATTTTCTGTGGCCAGGGCTGGCTCTCTGGAAAGCTGGTGCAGTGTGAGCTGGACCGGCAGACCCAGTGCGAGGGGGAGAGGGGCATCCAGACAACATGACTGCACCAGGCAGCGGGTCTGTGGCCTTCGTGATGTCTTTAGAAGGATCAGCGAGGCGAGGGGACCGAGGGGGACCGAGGGGACAAGAGGCGGGAGAGGTGCGAGACCGGCGAGACACATAGAGACATGGAAAGACAAATTAACACTTGACTCTGCCTGTGATAGAAAGTATGTTTTTCAAGATTTTAAGTGGCCAATTGTGCTTTACTCTGCAGATAAAAAGCCAGAAGTGTGTTAGGGACAAATGACCTGCTGGGGGTTAAGACTGCTAAAATCTTATTAAATGAACAGGCTTTAAATGCCCTGCCCCCTCTCCCTAGACAAGCCGCTGTTGGATGACACGCAGAAACAGAGTGTAATGAGGAAGGCCCCTGGCTTCCTTAGTTGGCCACCGGGACACTGGACACCACAGCCAGGTGGGCTGGGCCGTGGGACCTCAGCGAGGTGTGAGGTCGGCCCCGTGGGGACTGAGCCGATGGTGCTGCCAGTGCTCAGCTCACAACACTGCCTGGTCAACAGACTGCCTGTCACCTAAAGGTGGGAAGTCACAGGATCCTGCTGTCAAAGGCAGTAGCCTGCTTGAGCACAGTCCTAGGGGATGGGCCACCTTATGCCCGGTCCTGAGCACACGGCGGTGGGAATGAGAGCCTCCTTTGGAGCTCAGCCTCAGAGTCCTGGAACAGAAATCAGGGGGAAACCCCCAGTCCGGGTGGCAAGGGATTCATTAGTGTTGCCCACCAGCTGCTGCTCCTGGGGATGAGTGTCTAACACGCAGGCACTGAGGGGCCATTTGTGTTCAGCCCGGGCTCCCGTGGGAATAGGTCCTTCCTCCATCTCCGTGGAGGTGGGCTGTGCCCAGAGACAGTGTAGCTGGTGTGGAGCCCCGGGGGTCCGCAGAGCAAGGCTGCGGTGTGTCCCTGCTCCTGCCGGTGTGCTGGGCTGAGCAGCAGACCGAAACCAAGTCTTGAAGAAAGACTTAAACCTTCCGTGCCTTTAGACCACGCTGACTCAGGGCTTAAGCCAAGCAGGAACCTCTGTCACAGGAGCAAAGATCTCAAAGGTTCTCGAGCGGAGAAGCCCCGGAGCAGTCTGTGATGCCCGGGGAAGGCTCCAGGCGGACCCCTGGGGCCCCTCGGCCGGCCGCTTGGGGAAGGCTTCTCACTGGCTCCTTAATGCAGACGTCCTGAGGGTAGAGCCAGCCCAGAAACGATGTGCTGCATTACTATGTTCAATCCTCCCAGCCCAATGAGCTAAGTACGCTATCCCCGAGTTACAGATGGGGAAACCGAGGCACAGCACGCTTAGTTAACTTTCCCAAGGCCACACAGCCAGTAGTGGTGGATCTGGGATTCCAACCCGGGAAGTCAGGTTCCAAAATCTATGCGTTTAACCACTGAGCCAGGTTACCCCTCACAGCCAAGTACGCCAGAAAGGATGGCCTGCTATTCCCAGAAAGTCCTGAACTCTAGAATCTTCCAGAACAGGTTCAAATGGGTTAAGCCAAGACTGATCTCTAACGTGGGCCAAAAAGGTAAAAATAAGGGCAAAGATTAAACAATGTAATTTATTATCACCTCTTATGAATTAGGTGCTTTCTGCACGTGTCTACTGCTCCTTAGCCCACCTTACAGATGAGATGGGGGGGTCTGGAGGGCTTGAGTCACATCCCGGAGCTCCCTGCTGGAGGGTCGTCATGGTGAGATGTGAACTTGAGGTTTTCTGCTCACGGCCCACGCTCTCGCTTCTACAAGCTTTCCCCTGCCCTCGTGAAGCTTTATGTCTTCTCCAAGTGCAGCACACATACAGCCTTCCTTCTTCTCCCATGGGTGTGTGACCCAAAAGCCTCATCTGTGACCCGGGAAAGGGCCTGCTGGCCTCCCCGGCCAGCTGTGCCAACTCACACTTGCCCCAGCCGCCCAGAGTCCTGAGCCCCTGCCCGACTCGGCATCCTCATTCAAACAAAGCAACTTGGCTGTTTGGCTTTGTTAAGGATGAATTAAAAATTTTTGTCATTTATAAACTTATCATGTCTGCTTTCCTGTTGCAACCCCTTTAACTAACTCATTACGGGCCTGGCTCTCCGCTCCCACAGACTAACCATCTGTCAGGGACCCAGGCCTCCCTGGAAAAAGAGGGAGGGGCCAGTCCTGCCCTGAGTCCTCGGCTGGGCTGGGTGGGGGGCAGTAGGTGTCCTTCCCCAGCACCTTGTCCACACTAAGTCTTCTGCTGTCCCCCCGGCTGGCGAGGCCACCCTTCCCTGCCAGTCTGCCGTATTCCCCTCCTTCCCCACCCTGATCACCAGACTCTGACGACCTCTGTCCCCCATGAAGTGCTAAGCTCCTTCAAGGTTGGGACTGAGCCCTACTCAGCCCGGCGCCCGGCAAAGTCTCCAGTGCACAGTGGCCCCCAACACGATACTTCTTACTGTAACGTCAATCAAGGTGCTGCACGAAACAAGTATAGAACTGACCAACTATTACAGAGTGAGCATCCTTCCGAACACACCCCAGCAGAGCAAGAACTCACCCAGTGGCCCAGCCCGTGGCCCGTCCGTCTCCGCCGCCCTCCTGCTCCGGGGAGGGCCTGCTCTCCTCACCTCTACAGGCTTCCCTTCTCTACAGCTGGATCACTCCAATCTGTGCCTCTACACATTGTAGTTTTTTTCCGTTAAAAAACTAGTTTGTTTCATTTAAACGTCTTTTTTAAATCTACATATTCCTCCCCAGTGGCTTTCTTTTCCTTACAATTTAACTGTCAAAAAGCCCAGGATATTTGACCTACGGAGTTTCCCTCTCTGGGTTTTGTTAATTGCACACTCACATGGAGTTTAAAACGTTGAGCTCCGCCCTGGTATTTCCTGCAAAGACGCAACTGGATCCAGGCTCGGAGTAGTCATTTTCCACCCTACACTTCTTCGGGAAACCCTGGTTTCTTTTAATACCAATGATATTTTAAGACCACAATGTGGAAAATCAGAGCAGAGGACTATCATAGTTCTCTGTTCACCACCATATGCCCAGCTCCCACCAGATCAGTGCCTGGTATGAAGTGGCAGAAAATTAAAAAAAGGAAGGAAGGAAGGAAGGAGCGAAGGTGGAAGGAAGGGAGGAAGGAAGGAAGCAGGCAAGGTTATTCCACCTACAGTCTGTCTAACTATCTATCTATCTATCAATCTATCTATGTACCCATGCATACGTGTGATCGTGCATATGAATTATGATGGTGCTGGTCCCCCCAAACCACGTTTCTATGGGTCGAATGTTCTGCTGCCCCCCCCAACCTTGCTTGGCATTTACTATACCAGCTAATCCTTACAACTTCCCCCAAGCTGTTTACAAGCATCCTCATCTCACAGAGAAGGAAGCTGAGGCTCAGAGAGGTAAAGTGAGGCACTGGAGGTCACACAGATAGTAAGGAGCCGAGCTGAGCAGCAAACTCAGGTCTGACAGACTCCGAAGTCTGCGTGTCTTTCACGGCTCCTTGAGGAAGATTTGCTCTTAAAATATACAAGTTTGTTCACTTTAAAATTTAATCTTGATCGATGTTTGTTGTTGAATGACTGAGCGACTGAACGCCTGACTTCATGGGGCAGAATGTAGACACAGCCCGGCTCCGCACTCTGCCCCACAATGGACTGCTTTTTTCCTGTTCTTTTTTTTTTTTGGTTCCCAATGTGACATATTTTTGCTAGATACAGCAGAGGGATATTTTTAGTATTCTGGAGTAAACCTGCAGGTATATTTTTGCTCTTGGCTTATGAGGCTCATTTTATTCCTATGTTTACAGATGCAAACATAAGTGGATGATATCATAATTCTTTAAGCAGCTCAAGTCTCAATTCACATTCGTACCCCGACTAGGGGCTCACTTTTTATTTGAGTCTAGGGAATAGGTATAAGACTATCTTTTTGCTTTGAACCCACAGAGCTGCAGCTTTGTGTCCATTTGTATTTGTGACAGTAATGAACCCTTCGACAGAGTTGTGTCCACTGGAAAGACACGCGGCCCTCTTAGCAGGAGCAGACCGCACTGTAAGACTGACCCAAGCTCTCAGTTTCCAGGGCAGCCTTAACAGGACAAGGACTCCGCGGCATCTAACATTTCATGTAATGTCAAGAAGCAGGTGCTAGATGTTGCTGTTGGGAGAGCACAAGGCTCTCTTTCCCATGAGCACACGGGAAGTTACCAGCTGTTTGCCAGAGAGTAGAGGTGAGTGGACCCATGGGATTAGTGCAGGGGTGGCCCTACACTATCCTCTGTCTTCAACTCAGACACTGGAGTCGAGACAGTGTTGGAAAGAATGACAGCCCATCCCTGCTGATAAAGAGGGCAGAAGGCCAAACTGGGTTCTGCATGTCTAATTAGCCTAGAAGATTATAAGGAAGTTGACTAGCAAGCCTCCACGGGGCTATTCCTAGAAGCTGGTTTGGCTCTTGAAGGTAAAATGGCCAGAAGGCCTAGCGGTGAGACATGAGCTGTTAAGGAAATGCCAAATAAATATGGGACACTCTTGGTGCAAATGAGGGATCATTTCTGAGATCTCTGTGGATGTCCCAGTTCATGAATACTATTTATAATTTCCCTCTTAACCTCTAATTTATGGCTAGAATCACTACATTAGCAGACGTCTTTGCTCTATTCACTTCCACGACAAGCATAAACAATTTCAACCAAGAGTGATATTTCTGTTTAAAAAGGGAAAGACGGACATGGACTCCATCCAAGGGAGGCTGATTATACAGGAAATACACACAGGCCTGTGATCCCCTAGGACCTTAGGTACACATTATTTTACAATGTCTGGACGATTTGTTTTAATCAGGTATGGCAAGACACACAGACACAGAAGTGACCGTCATGAAGGAAGAAGTGTTTACACTCACAGATCCCTAGAAACTAGAGGCACCACGCCGCGCCGGGCTCTGTGGGGAGGCACAGGGGTGGGTCGGGAGGCAGAGGGAGTGAAAACTGTGGGCAGGATGCTTCAATGTGATTTTTTTTTTCCCCCCAATGTGATTTTGTGGGAAGGAATGGGCAAAGCTGTAAGCAAGCAGAACAGGTTGAGGATGGGATAGTTTGAATAATTTCAGTGGGCTAGATGTCCAGTACCTGGCCCTGGGATGATTTAGGGCAGGTAGATAGTGTCCTGGTCTGAAGGAGTCTAATAGAAGGAGGCAGATGGAAATACAGACTCAGGATTGGTTGGTTTGCAAAGCAAAGGCATGCTGACCGACAAGTAATTTACTATCTCTAGGAATGAGCTAACACTGCAAGGGAAAGTCCCTTCCTGGGTCCACAAGCCCCAAGATGTCAAAGTATCAAAATACAGAAAGAAAGAAAAAAAAAAAAAAAAAGATCTGACACACACAGAGACAAAGTTGATGCCACTGCTTTCAGCCCCAAGAACAGCAAATTCCACCTTGCTTTCTGCTCCTGCACCCTTAGGTCACTCTCTACACCTCTCAGACTTGATATCTGTTGGTTTTCTTGCTTACTTTCTGAAATCTAAACCTCAGAATTTTCTCTCCAGGGCCTCTAGAACCCTGTTCCATGGCAAGCAACCCTACATTCTTAAATATTGTGTCCAATTCCAATTCAGGGTTGGGAGCTCAAACTGGGTCCTCCTTCATCATTCGTGCCAACTCTCGAGCACACACCTTGAGCATTGTCTAGAAATTCCAGATTCAAGTTCCTATTCCTTGTTGTGGCTCATCTACCAAGAAATGTTCTTTGCCATTGTCGTACCTTTGCCCATTTTTTAAAAGATTTTATTTATTTTTTTTGAGAGAGAGACAGAGCTAGAGAGAGCATGAGTAGGGAGGAGAGGGAGAAGCAGGCTCCCCACTGAGCAGGGAGCCCAATGCAGGGCTCGATCCCAGGACCCTGGGATCATGACCTGACCTAAAGGCAGACATTTAACCTACTGAGCCACCCAGGTGTCCCAGCCCATTAAAAAAAAATCAACTTCGAGAAACCCACAACATCCTAAGCTTGCATTTTTTTCCTGTGTATCCCTCTAACTTCATTGTCCTCAACCTAAAGTAGGCCTTCCTTCAATGCATCTTCAACTTATCAGTATACTTAAATTTAACACTGTCAACACTCCACAGAAACTGTGAGAACCATGGGGCACTGTAACTCCACCCTTACCATTTGTGGTTATGTATTTGACATCTACATATGTTATATGCCCTCAATACACTGCTAGAATTGTTGAATTAAAAGTCATGGCCATTGAAATAACTTAAGAAGGAAGGAAAGATAGTTTTTTATATTTACCCACATATTTACCTTTTTTTTTTTTTTCACCTACCTTGTTTTGCTTTCAGGGACTAGTACTAACAGAATCCCATTGGTTGTTATCATATAAATATCATAGAAAACATCTTGATATTTACCATTTCTAATGCTCTTCTTTCCTTCCTAGAGGTCTGTTTCCCCATCTGATACCATTTTCTTTCTCCCTTACAGACTGCCTTTGTCATTCTATTGTCTTTTGGTCTCCCATCATGTCCAATAAAATGTCAACTGCATTCATATTGTTTTTCTCCCATATGTAATGTGTTTCTTTTTTTTTCTCTCTCTCTCTCTCTTTTTCTGTGGATGCTTTCAAGATTTTTCTCTTTTTGTTTTTTAACACGTTGAAAATGGTGTGGTTAGGTGTGGTTTTCTTTGTATTTCTTCAATTTGGAGCTTGTTTATCTCAGTCAACCTTTAAGATGATGTTTTATATGAAATTTGGAAAAAATTTTAGCCATCATTTCTTCAATTAATTCTTTTGTGCCCCATTCATTCACTCTTGTCCTTTGGTTCTTTTCACACTTTTCTTTCCTCTCCTCTCTTCTCGTCCCTCTCTCTCTTCTCTCTCTGGCTCTAGATTTAAAGAAATTTTACTCTCTTCTTTTTTCTTCATATTGGATAAATTTTTTTGATTTCCCTTCCAGTTCATTGACTCTTTCTTCTTCTATCTCCAATCAGCCAAGTCCATCCTTTTGCTTTAGATTTTGTATTTTCCACTCTAGATTTTACATTTCTGTGTAGTTTCTATTTCTTTGTTGAGATTCCCTACTATTCACTCATTATGACAGTCTTTAAAGTTTTTAAATACATTTAAAATAGTTGCTTTAAGCTTATTTTCTGCTAATTCCTATATCTGCATGATCTCAGGGTCTGTTTCTCTTGAATGATTTTACCCTAGACCTTCAGTCACATTTTTATATTTCCTCCCAGCTCTAATAACTTATATTTCATACTGAGAACTGTGCATTGTACATTGTAGAAACTCTAGATTCTCTTCTATTTCTCTGAGAATATTTATTTTTGTTAAATTACTGAATGATCACCTTGTACCTATAAAGTTTGATCTTATACTATATATGAGTACATTTGTTTAGGTTTACCCTTAATACTGGGCCAGTCCCTTAATCTTGGCATATAATCTTTATTCATGTCTCTTCTGGTATTTTATTCAAAAACTCTAGGTGTTTACCTGGCCCTTCAAACTTGGAGGAATTTTAAAATCTGTCTCATTTGGAGTAGGTAGTAGTTAAAATCTCTACTCAATTTTTCAGTCTTTCCTGTTGCTGCTTTTCACTGGGCTCCTAAAGTCTTCCTTGTGTGTACACAGTTCTGGGGCCATCCAAAGATTTAAGGGATTTGAAGGAAGTTTATATTCCAATTTGGGGATCTCTTCCTACAGTTCCCTCTTTTCTGGTATGACGCTCTTTAGAGTCAACGCAGTGCTAATACCACCTTGTGTCCTCAGAATGGGCCATTTCTCAATTTTTATTTTTGATATTTTTATTACGGTATGATTTGCATATCACAAAATTCATTCATTTAAGTGTACTAGTCAATGATTTTTAATAAATTTATTGAGTTGTGCAATGATCATCAAAATCTAGTTTTAGAACATTGCCATCCCTCAAGGATATCTGTGCCCATTTGCCATTGATTCCTGCTCCCACTCCAAGCCCTAGAAAACTAGTGATGGGCTATCTACAAAATTGCTTTTTTATTGGTATTTCATGTAAATGAAGTCATGCAATATACAGTCTTTGCTGCCTAGTTTCTTTGATGTAACACTGTTTTTGAAATTCACCCATGTTGTATGAATCAACGGTTTGTTCCTTTTTATTGCTGAATACAAGTCCCTGTATGGATATCCAAGGTTATTCATTCATTCACCTGTTAAAGGACATACTGTTTTTTTTTCTTTCTTTTCTGGAAGCTTTTTTTTCAACATTCTTTTTTTTTTTTTTAAAGATTTTATTTATTTATTTGACAGAGAGAGAGAGATCACAAGTAGGCAGAGAGGCAGGCAGAGAGAGAGGGGGAAGCAGGCTCCCTGCTGAGCAGAGAGCCCGATGCGGGGCTCGATCCCAGGACCCTGAGATCATGACCTGAGCTGAAGGCAGAGGCTTAATCCACTGAGCCACCCAGGCACCCCATTTTTCAACATTCTTCAGACGATACCTTCTCAAACTAATACTTATAGGTCAATGGACCAGTGTTTGGGAACAACAGATAAGGATCCATTTTTTTTTTAATTTAATAAGCATGTATTGAACACATATTTATGTGAGACACTGTGCTAAAGACTAAAGAAGTAAATAAGAATGATATCCTAGCATAGAGGAGGAAATGAACCAACAAACAAAGAAGTGTAATAAAGTATGAAAAATACTGTGGGAGAATTCTGGGGCCTCCACGGAAGTAAGGTCAGTTCTCTATGGGAGAGGGAGTTATAGGAAAGTCTTTATGAAAGATGTGAGCCTTGAGTATGGTCTGGAAAGATAAATAGGGAGTTGTCCACAGTGTAAATGACTTGCCTGTCCATGACACACTCGGTTTCACTCTTCAGGGCCATGCAGATGGGTGCGTGCATCGTGTGGTCCCATCTGCCTGTGCCTGAGAACTGTATGGAAGGAAACATTCCTGTGAGTTCCTGCTAAGATGGAAAGATGGAGAAATCTAGTGGAGACCCGGAAGACACCCAGTTCTGCCAAGCTATGCAAATACTTCTCAACAAGATAAACACATAATGGAAAAGAACATGGAGCTTTGGAGAATGGTAGACTTGGTCCAATACCTTAACCAAATTATTTCATCTTTCAGGGCCTCAATTTCAGTATCTATTAAACTGAGATAAGAAATAACTTCCAAAGTAACCATGTAGTGTAGATTTAATGCATGGAAATCAATGAGTATAGGGATTGGCCTCTCCAAAAAATGCTAGTTTCCTCTCTTTTCCTCGCATGTGATAGGCGCCTAAAGCTACAAGGAGTTAATGCAAACACCAGGCTTATTTGTCTTTAGCCTTCCATTTCTATTGCCTCCAGAAAGCTACCATCTTGTAAGTAAACCAGAGATGTAGTAGCTGTTTCATAATGAGGCCTTGCTTCCTTCTAAATATGCACTGATTGTCAAGGTGATGGAGGAGGTTCATTATTTAAAGGCATAATTAAAGGGCACTTCCTTTAGCTAACTAATGAGCAATAAGTGCAGCAATATTTGCATGTTTAGACATTAAAGATGGAAACAGATGATTCATAGGGGATTGGAGAGAGCAGGGAAGGTAGGGCAGATGAAACTCACAGTTACTGCTGTGCAAGACCTCCTCGGATGCGGGTCTTCCCTGAGAAGTCAGCTCTGCTGGCTTCTCTTATTTTATGGGATCAACAGCACTCTCCCCACTGTGCCTCGGGAGCAAGCTGATCTTTACTTTAACAGGTGCTAAATCGTAATTCCTCCTAAACTGAGCTTGGGGTGTGCTCCTGGATGGACACCCTTTCCTTGTTCTCAACATGTAGGTATCAGCACGGATAATGGGTCATTCTTGCCATCTTGGGTATTCACTAACATTGCAAACTCTTCCAAGTCAATAGTGGTGCCTTTTACCCTGTTAGAGTTTGTGTATTTTAAGATCATATTTAAGGTTTTTCCATGTATTCGGTAAGAGATGTGAAAAGCACCTGCTATGTCTCCCATTTTCCTCCGTATCCTGGGTGTTATGCCTGAACTGCAGGATTTTTGTTAGAATTGAGAAAAAAAAAAGTGCCTGGCACAAGTAAGCAGTGATGCCAGTTCCAATTCTCCTTGTCACTACATAGGGACCTCATGGTGACCCGTGCTTTTACCTCATTTCTCTTAAATGAGGGGTTAGCATTAAAATTTGCCATTTTATATTAGCATTCAGCTTTGTCAATTTCTCGTCTTTCCATAGTGTGGAAGTGACAGAGAAAAATCTCTTTCCTATAATGAATGTGGACATTTGGGTTTGATGCCAAGGAGGAGTCTCCCGCCCCTCCCACTGGCACCGGTCCCTGAAGCAGTGTGGAAAGATAGAAGCACAGCGCAGCCACGGTAGTGACTGGGTTAATGCTGCTTCCAAATGGGACCACCCCAAGGCTCAAGCACCTTAATTTATTATTGAAAAGCTGATTCGACTTACGAGGCATTTTTAATTGTGTTGACATTATTTCTTTCTTTTAAACAGTAGAATGCGAGACACCGACTTTGACTACGCATTCTGGGATGTCTACTGAAAAAAACGCATCCATTGCCTCTGGGCAGATGTACAGGCCAGAACACAAATAATCATTTCATGGGAGGAAAAGGAATTGCTGAGCAGCTGCTTGTGGGGGAAGAGAGACCAGAGAGGAGCCCGATCTGCCAGCAAAGGATGTAGAATGTAGAGAATACTTAGCCTATCTGATTAGTTTATTTCTTTTTTAAAGATTTTATTTATCCATTTGCCGGAGAGAGAGAAAGAGAGAGAAAAGCAGGGGGAGCGGCAGGCAGAGGGAAGCAGGCTCCCCGCTGAGCAGGGAGCCCAATGTGGGATTTGATCCCGGGACCTTGGGATCATGACCTGAGCCGAAGGCAGGCGCTTCACCGACTGAGCCACCCAGGCATCCCGATTAGTTTAACTTTAACAGCTATATAGCCTTCTACCTCCAGCTCAGATGAGGGATTTGGGGAAGCCAGTGAGATCGTGGCAGAGAAGAGAATGACTCCTACAGCTCAGGATTCAACAGGAGTTAGGCTTCTCCCTTAGCACAGGATTGTCAGAAGAAAAAGTAAAGAAAATCCTTTGGGTAATAATGGAAATCCAAGAAAGCCCTGAGAAATCAACCCTTCAAGCAAATGGCTCCAGTCATGTTGATAAATGCCTGTGAAAGCCCTCAGCGAGTCTGCGGACACTATGTCCACAATAAGACACAAAAGGCATGATGAGCTTGTCATCAGATCTCACTGTTGGTTAGGTAGACAACCCACTCGCTAACGTTTGGCAACCCTAATCTGCACGCCTCTAAGCTGCTCTCCTTCCCTTTTATGCACTTACTTCTGGTCTCCTGGTAAATTCCTCCATCTGGTCCTGCTTCTGCCTTGGAACTCTGCAGACATCCATCATCCCTTCCTTCCCCGAGCTCACAGCAGGCGCTGTGGGCTAACTTCTCTTTATAGATCAGAGAGCTTACCTGTGCTGCAGGGGTGAGTAGAGCAGAGAGTTTATCTGGGAGGTGGTTCCAGGGAGGAATAAAGAAGAAGTGGGAAGGGTGTCAGAGAAGGGGGCAAGCCAGGACACGGGGGGCAGTGGTGGTGGGGGTGTTGTCGAGTTGGTGGCTGTGGCAGTGGGGGCCTGCTGCACCTGTGCCCTGGAGCAAGGGGGGCTCCCAGGGCTGGTTTTGGACTGTGCTCTCTGGAGCCA
Source organism: Potos flavus (assembly GCA_028534135.1). Lineage (NCBI taxonomy): Eukaryota > Metazoa > Chordata > Mammalia > Carnivora > Procyonidae > Potos > Potos flavus. The sequence goes on along the minus strand of CM052898.1, from coordinate 83,879,464 downwards.
AGAAGCTCCTCTTGCCTCAGAGCATGGTCTCGGGCAGAACACTGAAAGGCACCGTGGGGGCGGGGTGAGCTTGAGGGGGACTTCCGGGGAAGCTGGTGACTGTGCCTCGGGGGCAGGACAGGTACCATCCAGGGAATGTCTTTGGTGTATCAGCTTTGTCACCTTTCAGCTTCCAAGGAGCCTCTGTCAAGAGAGAGGGGATTTTCTAGGTTTGCTTTAGCATTTCCAGAAGCAAGCAGAGAGGCCTCAGTGTTTCTTCCCTGAAAGCAGAGAAGGTGCCTTTCCCACTTGTCATGGCTGGTGAGCTAGAAGAATATGGCGTGGAGCAGAAGGAAAGGCTAAATCTGCCCCTTGAGGATCCTCCACAAGAGGCGTGTGGGAAGCGAGCTCTGGGTGGGCAGCGAGGAGCAGGCATCAACGAGAGCATTAGGACAGCGCCTCGCCCCCTCTCCCTCTGTCCCTCCCAGGGCCACACTTTCCGAGGGGACAGAGGCCCCCCTGCACGGGGCTCAGCAGAGTCTTTGGGTCTGCCTGGAAAGCCCTGCCCAGGGTCACCTCAGTAAATGTGGGGAGGTGGGAGGTGGCTGTGTCTAGGGGCCTGGGGCGGCTCGAGGCCTCCCTCAGGCTCGCCTTGCTGTTAGAACAAATCACCACAGACATGGTCACTGCAAGCAGCACGAACTTATTATCGTACAGTTTGGGCGGGCAGAGGTCTGAACCGAGTTTCCGTGGGCAGTGCCACATGCCTTCTGGATGCTCTAGAGCAGAACCTGTTTCTCAGTCTTTTTTTTTTTTTTTTTTTAGCTCAGAGAGGCTGCCACGTTGTGTGGCTCAAGGCCCCACATCCCTCTGATCTCTGCTTCCTTTGTCACATCTTCTCTGACTCTAACCCTCCTGTCTCCTTCCTGTTGGGACCCTTGTGACTGCACCAGACCCATCTGGACAATAGCCCTATTTTAGGGTCTTTAATTTCATCACCCTTTTGTCCGGGGGATAAGATATTCACAGGTTTCTAGGATTAGGGGGTGCACATATTTGGGAGCCATTACTGTCCATCACAAGCAGCCAACAGGGGAGTGAGGAGCCTGGCTGAGGCGTCATGGCACGGGGTGCTCTGGGCCAGTGGTGAAGTGGGGACCCGGGCCAGGCTGCAAGGCCGCCACGGACGGGGATTTCTGGGGAGGGCACATGGCTCAGGCATTGCGCTGGAGAGGCGGCTGCCAGCATGTTGTATCCTCTCTAAAGAAAATAGACCAAATGCACCGAGTGTGTCCGGAGCCACCTTTCCAGGGAGCAGACGATCCAGTCACTGCACAGTCCTGACCCGAGAGGACCGAGAGTGTCCAGTGCAGGTGCGAGGACGTGTCCCTGCCATCAACAGGAGGCCACGGAAGCCAGCTCTCCGCGAGGGTCTAGAAGATGGGAGGAGGCAGGGAGAGGGACTCTAAGAGAAGGGGCTTGTCTGGGGCCCTTATATATTACAGAGAGAAAGACCAGGGAGAATATTTGTGACCCTCCCCACATCCATTTTTTATTCAGAACAACCTTGCAAGTTGGCATCTGAGAAAAAGCCATTTGGGATTCTGCCTGAGAGAGAGAGAGAGAGAAAGAGAGAGAGAAAGAGGTTCTGGACATTCTTCCCCCTCTGTTTAGGACACACGTTTCGGAAGGAACACAGGTGTCCCTGAAGGCGGTGAGTGGGCAGCCGCTGCGTTAGGGAAAACATGGCTAATGCGTCCACGAATTAGTCTTTAGCGGTGGAATTAGAGTGCTGACAAAGCCCGATTACTCTGCTCATTAAGAGGACTGGTCTGGACTGGACTAACCAGTCTCCAATTAACTCCTTGGCACTCGGCTATAATAATGATTGAACTAACCCATTTGACTGCCAGTGTGGCTGGAAGAGCAGATGCGGGCAAACTGCTTCCTTCTGACATTCATCCTCGCTAGGAATGAAGGATTCATTCACTTTTAGCTTCTTGCAGGAGCTCCAGAATTCCATGCAAGTAGAAAGGATCTGACCAGCAGAGGCTCAAGCCCAAGACAAATGGGAGCCTTTGGCTCAAATCCCGGCCCTGGCATTGTTTCTGGGGAGACCTGGGCCTTTGCTTTGCTGTCTCCTTCGTGTAGGAGGAACCGAGACGACCGCCACCAGGCACCTGGGTCTAACGCTCCTGCCCCACTTGCCCCTGCCCCTTCCCACAGGTTGGGGGGACATGTTCCCTTCCCCCTGCCACTGGAAGCCCAGCACTCTTCTCCTTGGGGGGCGGGGGGCTGTGCTAGAAGAACAGGAGGGGATTCACAAAGAACACGTGGGCCTCCTTTAAGAAGATCCAAACCTCTGAAATAGACATGTCCTGGCGTGGCTTTCCCGTGTGAAAATCATAGTGTTTTGCTGCTCTTTATCGGTAGTCTCAAACTGGGGACCAGGGTATGAAGGTAGACGGCAGAACATTTGTCGAGTCTGAGGATGTATGGTTTTAAATGAGAAAATACTCAATATGGGGAGGCTTTACATCAAAATCTGATGCGAACTTCTGCACAGTTGGAAAGGCAGCCCGAGGCCTGGGTTCTGGGATGGCCTGGAGCCGTGTGGTGGCTGAGTTGCCAGGAGGACCCTCCTTCACCCAGCCAGGCATCTTCCCTCATTCTCCCCTCCCCGCCCCCAATGACTAGAGTTGGGGCTCCTGCAGGAGAGCGCTCTCGAGGGCCCGCACACCGGGCAGGGCCGTGTCCTGTCTCTCTGGGGACTGTTAAGAGCTCTGGCACGGAGACAGCAATGGCCAGCAGAATGAATCTCACTCCTGCATCTTGCCCTCATTGCAGATTTTCAGAGATGCATTTTTTCCCCTTGTATGAGCCAGGGACACCTGTCCTCTTGCTGGTCGACTGAGGCTGTCAGTCAAGCCGTGTGTCTCCCAGGAAGGGGAACACGCTGTGAAGCATCAGCCAGTTCCCCTCCCAGCACCGGGGAGTCCGAAGGGAAGATCGTTAGAATTTGTGACAGTGAGTCGACCACATCCAAATAATGGTAGAGCCGAGAGGGGCTGCAAATTAAGAAGCCTTCCCTGTGGGAGCTGGCGGCTGGGCGTTCGCTCTTCTCCGCTCCCATCCTGGTTTGCACATGACTAGTTGCAGGCTTGAGGGATTTGCATTAGCAGATCATAAGTAAAAATCCCATTAAAATGACATTCTCCTCGTCATTAGGGTCCCTTTAGTGAGGCGCGCTGGGTTGTCAGGGACATTTCCTGGAGCGGCCCGATAATGGTCTCACCTGGCGGTCCCCCCGCCCCCCGGCAGCGGCTTGGCGTGCTCCCGAAGAGCTCCATGCATTTCGCGCCCTGGTTTCAATGCCCACGAGCAGCCTCTGCTTGAGCTCCTGGCCTGGCCGTGGGGAAAGGAATGGGGGGACCCTGGTTTGAATGCAGCCCCTGCCACTGGCCTGAGCTATATTTCCTTAATACTCGCATTATTCACATTTACCCATTCCTAAATTCTATGCAAATAATAAAATTCTCTGATGATAGCCCATTCTTTTGGGGATAAAGTACCAACTCAGTAACATGATGTGAAAAGCCTCTTGGGTTTTAAATGACACATGCTCCTCTAAACGTGGGTCCTAATACCTGCCAAAGTGACCCCCTTCCGCCTACCCCTATGGTCTGCCACACTGGAAGCCTCCGTCTCCTGAAGCTGGATGTCCTCCTAATCTCTTTGCCCTCTTGGCTGCCTGGCTCCACATCACTGAGCCCTCGGTGCTCTGTTCAGACAATGTCCCCTCTCAGGGGCTTTTCCAGACCCTTCTTCCCAGGTCCATGTTAGTGTCTCTAGAAGGGGCTCCCACAGACTCCCCACACCTGGCCCCTGCCTTCTGCCTTCGCACATATCGACGTAAACTGCTTCTGTGTTTGTTTGCCCCGTGGTCAAGGGGCTGACTCAGCAGCTGATCCCGGGTACCGAGCACAGAGCCTGGCACATAGTTTGCGTTCAGTATAAACTGCTGACCAAAGATATAGATGAAGCCCCATTAGGCATTACAACATTCATTATGCTGCTGGGAGCTCCAAGGTGGGTCAGTAAGACTGGCTTGAGTCCTTTCTGGCCCAAACCAGAAAGTTCTGCAATAATTACAGTCACTACCCGGCAAATACAGTAAACTCTTTGCAATTAGATATCAAGATAAAAGCTGAATGACATTTGAGATCCACAGAGTAAAAAATGGCAAAAGTTTAGAATTTTAAAATGCACGAAATGAATCAAAAGATCAATTAATCACCAGGAGGTTTTAAAAGGTCTCTGGATTTTTCTCCTCTCTTTCCCCCTCTCCCTCCCTCATGTCATCTCTCTCTTGTTTTGATCCTGACATCCATTCACTGTTATGCAAATATTTACTGGGCACCAACTGTGTGCTCAGGGCTATAACACACACTGAGGAGCTGGGGAGAGTAAGACACAGTACAACCTCCTGGGAGCTCAGCGCAAAGGGAGCAGAAAGGCAGGATAAGTGGGTTACTAGGGTATAGTAAGCATCGGGATAGAGTTCTGTGGAGTTTGGGGAGCACTGGGGAGAGGTAAGTCACTCAGGGGGGCCACCCAAGGTGGCTTTCTGGGGGAGGAGACGTTATCAAGTACATGCATTCTGAACACCAAGGGATTTACATCCAAGAAACTTCGGGAAGGCTCTGTCTACACAGCTGAATAAGGGGGAGAGAGGTCTGGGGCTGGATCTGTATGTACTGCAGGATTGCTAGTATGAGTGTGATTGAGGTTTCCTATACCCTACCCACTGTGCCTCCTTTCAAAGGGGCTGGGGCTTCTGATCACCAATAAATAGGCTTTAAGTTTTTCTAATGTTAATTTTTTTTTTTTTTAAAAGATTTTATTTTATTTATTTGTCAGAGAGAGAGAGAGCACAAGCAGGCAGAGGCAGAGGGAGAAGCAGGCTCCCCGCCAAGCAAGGAGCCCGATGTGGGACTCGATCCCAGGACCCTGGGATCATGACCTGAGCCGAAGGCAGCTGCTTAACCAACTGAGCCACCCAGGCGTCCCTGTTAATTTTTTTAGTAAAGAATGCTGTGGACTGAATTGTGTCCCCACCCCCATTCATACATTGAAGCACTACCACTCAGTGTGACTGTATTTAGAGACAGGACCTTAGGAGGTGGTGGGTTAAAGGAGGTCATAGGGTGGGGCCCGAATCCCATAGGGCCTTAGAAAAAGAGGAACATGTATCTCAGTGTGCGAGCCCTCTCTCTCCCCCTGTCTGCCGTGTGAGAACACAGTGAGAAGACAGCGGTCTACAGGCCAGAAAGCGGACCCTCACTGGGGAGCTGAACCAGCCGGCACCTTGATCTTGGACCTCCCAGCCCAGAACTGTGAGAAACCCATGTGTGTTGTCCAAGCCCCCACAGGCTGTAGGGCTCTGTTACGGCAGCCCCAGCTGACGGAGACAAGGAAGAAGACAAGGTTTAAGCAAAGGGAAGATTTGACGGTTTCATGGAGTTTCAGCAAGACTATAAACATTTTGCATCTCAATGATAATTCTGATCTCTAAATTAAAAACTATTTAAAATCTAGAAGTGAAAACATTTTAGACAAACATTTAGCAAGCTCACGGCAGAAGCAGCATAGCGTCGTGGAAAAGGGCAGGTCTGGGCCACGGTTGGCTGTGTAACCTTGGGCGGGTCACGAGACCGTGGTCCCTGCCTCATTTCATCCACTGGGCAAGCCCGGGGGCGGAGGCGAGAGTGAGCTCAAGGGCGGTGTGCCTGGTACAGAGCCGACGCCGATGAATGAGATCGGGGTAATCGGGAAGGTGTTCGGTGAACCTCAGCCCCTCCGCAAATTCACCACTTTGGGAACAGATTTCAGAAATCCTAGAGTCATTCTGTCTTTATCTGTAAAACCAGAATTCCTTCCTCACCTATTTTTAATTCCAAACCCTGTGACTTCATTTGCCTGTATCAGTACCTCTCAATCCTGTCTTAGAAAACCCCGCAGGGCATCTGTAATTATCCTGGCCAGTATAGCAACGTTCTTATTAAAACCCCTCACAATATGGAATTTATTTTAATTCATCTCAATTCATATTATGTATTTAAATATATCCCATATAAGCCATATGGCACTTTCGAAGGTAGCTGAGAGGTTGCTGGGAAATCAAATAAGCAATGTCAAGATTTCACAATTTCTGCAATACCCAGAATTCCTAATTCAGAGGAACATATACGAATCCAGATGCCATATTTGCAAAACCTCAGGCTCCAGCGGGGTGGGATTTATTGGGACTAGATCAGGCAGTTGCCACTGGGTTTCCTCAAGCATCTTCCCGTCGGCTTGGTATCTTTGACCTTGTCACATCGCCCGAAGTTCCAGCATTGAGAGATTCCCCGAGGTTAATGAATCTATCTTTTAAAGAGCATATGTCTGTGCTTCCGTGTGGATGAAAGGGGGCAGCTATCATTCTCATCTCAATGTAAATGAGTTCCTTCTGGAATGCTTTCCGGTAGCAATCTCCGAAGCTAGCCCTACCTGGGGCCTGGGTGGATGCCCGTAAGAAAGGGGGAAGATTCTGGAACATTCAGCCCTAGACAAGGGGATGCAGGCAGCACACAGAGTGGGTTTTAGGGGAAGCCTGAGGTCCGCAGAAGTGCAGCTGGGGTGCCAGACAGTAAGACCACGGAAGGAGCATCTTCTCCTCCGCCTCATTAAGCAGCCCCGTGCCACAGTCCCCTTCCCTGTCAGCTGGCATTCTCCCCCTTGATAGTTTAAAGCCATTTCTAAAAATTCACGTGTGCCCTCCCCTCCGCCCCCCAGTTCCCGTCTAAGTGAAGGCCAGCGCTGCGCCTCTGCACAGAGCACCACCCCCCCAGAAAAGTGACCGCCGCCTCCTCCGTCTCAGCCCTGGACAACCCCTGCAGACAGATGCTTCAAAGTCTTTCGCTCCAAGCAGACACTTCATTTGTCATTGACAATGGTGACACAGTGGCCCGTGATCACCAGTCAGGAGGCTCTGGAGCGCATCACGGATTTTTGCACTTCAGAAAAGAGCACGCGCTGCTCACAGTGCGCTGTGTCATGTTGACATCAAGGTCCTCGGGTCCCTTGTTCTCATCCCGTGTCACCAAAAGCAAGGCTGCACCATCACCCGAAGGAGATATGAGAGCCTCACGGAGGAGGCAGGGGCGCTTATGACATAAAGATGTGCTAACGGAGATCACGAACTGGGCCTGGAGACCAAGAGGACCAGCGTCCCAGGAGTTCAACGGGGAGCAAATGGACACGATACTTGTGGGTGCGTCCACCACCTGCTGGGGGGGTGTCCCAGCGGGGAAGTGTGGCCCTCCCACCCCAGCTGGGCTTCCGGCTGCAGTTTTTCTCTTGACATAAGATGCTGTGTGTCTCCCTGAGCTGGTTTTCCCCAAACTCAGCAAGCGAGCAGAACTTGGAGGTGCCTCCTCCTGCTCTCATCACTGGAGCACACCTACCGCCCCTGCCAAGGGGGGATCTGGGGGGAGCGGGGCGCTGAGTGCCTTACCTGGTCCAGCTTCCAGTGGAACTCCGCGGGGCGGAAGGTGTCAGCCTGGTCAAAGTCCTTGCGCAGGAGGAAGACGAGGCGGCAGTTGTGCACGTAGAGGGCGTAGTGATGCCGGTTCATTTCTGCAAAGCAGAGAGAGGAGCTTCATGCTTACAGAATCCCTGCGTTGGTCTCTGCCGGAGGGGTCTTCCTGCCACACCAGAGCACACCCCCAAATGGGAAAGGAATGGGCATTCCAGTTCCCCTTTTACAATCAGATCTAATGAACGTTCCAGAACACACATGGTGGAGCTCGCTGAAATGGAAGAGGACGATTCAAGAAAGCAAAACTGCAGAGAAGCCGTTTGGACTTGAAATACCCACCTAACATACTCAGATACTACGTTAGGCCCGGGGTAAGACTTACGTAATAACGAGTTTGTTTGTTTATTTTTGTACAAACACTTCTGGGAAGGCTAAGGGGGCTCTCTGACAATCACGTCAGCTACCCCGGGCTCCTTCAACACTGCTGGTTTCTCCTAGAGTGCTGGGCTTTTGTTTCATTTCATCAGTCTTGACAATGGTGACCACAGAGCACGTCTCCTTCTCTATTGTGTGCAGTTAGGGGAAGTGGCTTCATATGTAGTTGCTGCGAGGCGGGGACAGATTGGTTTTTCAGCATTAGTCATAGTTCTGTGTCTTTCCAAAGCAATAAATGAAAACCTCTCTCCCTATTCGCAATGGATGGGATGCTTTCCTCCTCTGATATAAAGACTTCCTTTTCTGCTTAAGAAATCTCGCATCACGGGTCCCAGTCATGGGTCCCGCAGCCACAAGATAACGGCCGTTGGGAAGGGAGGAGCTGTTGTCTGACCAATACTCAAAGAGCTCACATACATACTACATAGTGGCATACACGGAAATCTACCACGAGGCACGCGCTCCATAAATGACAGGTGGACAAGCAGGGGACGTGTTGTCGTAGAAAGAACATGGGCCCTAGAGTGGAGTTGTATCTCTGGAGGATTCTGGAAGAATTTTTTAGCCTTTAGAGCCTCAGTGTCCTTACCTGTGTCATGACATGGATGCTAGATTGTCCTAATGAATCACGGGAATAGGATAGTGAGAATGATTCTTGTACATCCTGCATAAACCTTGAGGTTTGGGTGTGGGGATTCAATACCAATCCCACTTCTAGGCCTGAGCTCTGGTTGGTTTCCCTGCCACAGCGGTTGGTTCAGGACCCAGGCCCAAGTCAGGCAATGCACGGCATTCTCCCAGCCACAGCACTTCCATCAGGAAAGCCACTGATTCAGGAGCTTTTCTGAGTGGTTCCAAAAAAGAACTCTCTTTTATCAGAAAGCAAGTAGGAGAGATACTGTCTTTCTCTCTAGAAGTTGTAGTATATAACTGGGAGGCATGGAGCCCTTGCAGCCATGTCTGCTAACATGAAATCAATATGTATATGGAGGCAGATCTGAGAAATTGCAGAGAAAAGGGCCAAGCCCTTGATCACACTTTGCCTGAAGCTGTCATAGCTCTGGACATTTTAGGATACAAGAACTCTACATTTCCTGTATTATTTTGATTTCTTTGATCATCTGATAATCAGTTTGATCTGTATTTCCTATTTCTTATAACCGAAAGCATCTTAACTGATACAATGAGGAAGCATATGCAAAGCAGTGGCCAGTGTGGCAGGGTTGGCCGAGGCCAATGTCTGGATGGCCACTCGGCCTTTGGACTGATAAAGTGCCCCGGCCTGATTATGGCCATTTTACTCAATATTTCTTGTTTCCCTCACAATTGCCCAACTGATTTCCATTACCTATTGTCTACTGTCAGAAAATACAGAAAGAAGGACTTTTCCCCCTTTATTTTTATTTGGAGTCAGGAGTGGTCGTGGGTGAGGAAGTGGACCGAGAAGAATGAATGGAGATCTCGAGCATCTTCCATCCTAGGAAATATCTCCCTCCCTGCCCCTCTGTTAGTCTGGATTCCTGGAGTCACTGTCCACACTGGGGTCACTGGTTTATTTAGTGGGCTAGGGATATGGCACACTCAGAAATCTACTTCATTTCTTTTCATGACCCTCGGTGTTCTTTGTGGCAGTTCAATGTTTAACAAAAAGATGCCAGTTAAATGAAATAATAAAGCCCTGTGACAGAATTTTGGATTGTTATGTAATTCATATCTTTAAAGAATATTTTATCACAAAGAGAAATGATCTGTATATAATGTTACATAAAAGAAACAGGGAACATAATGGCATCACCTGTATTGTAAAAACAGTGAAAATTGTAAGGACATTCTACGTATACATAGAAATAAAAATAAGATTTTATTTGGTAATGAAATATGCCAAATGTAATCAGGAAATATCTTTAGGTATTAGGGTTTTAGGGGATTTGTGTATTCTCCTTTATGCTTTTCTGATTTTTTTCGGGTTTTCTGATATTAACATGTCTTGAAAAAATGTTTCTGATATATAAAAGCCTTATAAAGCTTTGGTTTATTCCTGATATTTTTGAAATTTAGAAATTTAGAGCAAGCAGGTATTTATAGATTTTTTTTTTTTTAAGTCAAAAGAGTGAGAGGAAGCTTCCCTATCTTCCCCGTGCCGGGGCTGAGCTCTCAGCTTGTAAAGAGTTGCTCCGTGCCGAGGCCAAAGTGGAGGAGTGCCAGGTCATGCTGACTCCAGGTACCGACACGCCTATGGGGTACACGGCTCTGAGGACAATGAGCCACCGTCATTTAAGGCAGCGTGTTCAGCCATGACTGCACAAAAGAATCCTCTAGAAACTCTGACTTCCTGGGCCAGGTAGGACTCTGGCATCTTGGCATTTTTACGGAGTGCCAGGTTTTTTGCTGTGTAGCCGGGTTGAGCAGCGGGTCTCAGAGGACAGGCTTGGAACTCAGGCCCAGAGGACCAGGCCCCATCCTGTTGCTCTGGGTAACCGGCTGCATTCCCTTGGGCCAATCTTTCAACCTTTCATAGCTCAACTTGCTCCTCTGTAAGCCAGAACATTGTATCTGTGTGACCTGCCTCCCAGGGGTATTTGATACAGTTCAGAAAGGACTCTATGTGTGTGGCCGTGAACCCCAGCTC
>CM052898.1:83843122-83868339 GCA_028534135.1 Potos flavus | reverse complement strand
GCCCGTGCTTGGCAGAGGCCCCCGCCCTCCGGCTTGGTTTCATGCTTTGCTGTGGCAGCCTTAACATTTGTAATAGCCTTTGAACGAGGATCCCCCATTTTCATTTGCACTGGGCCCTGCAAATTATGTAGCTGTTCCTTTGCGGAGGAAACTGACCTCTCCCCAGGTGACAGTCACCACCCTTCACATGGGCCCCTGATCAGTGTCTCTTTCCAAACTGACACAGTGGAAGGGAGCCTGTGTTCCTGCAGACTCCGTGGTAGGTTCTCGTGAATACACTGGGTCCTTAATTGCTGTTGTGCTGATGAAGAGTGGAGGCTTTGTCACATGCCTTGCTCACAGCCACACAATTGGTAAATGGTGGGATCTGGTCAAGTGTGTCCGATGCCGAGAGCTGAACCCTCTGACCCTCTAACCATAATAAGTAAACTTAATATTCACCCAGGAGTTCCATGTACCAATGCAGTTGGGAAGGACCCATCCTTTCATAATACAAGATACGCTTTGTATATATCATTTAAAAGCAATTAAGTAAAAAACAATCGCAACAGGAAAAAACCTACCGCATAACTTCTGCAGGGATCTCTCCGAGTAGGTCTCCCGGTCGCAGCCCTTCCCGATGTAATTGGTCTGCAGCTCCGTGGTGATCTGGATGGAGGACACGGCCCCGTCACACGTCTCCAGGTGGATGCTGGGGAAAAGCGGCACGCTCCCCGAGCCGGGCTGATACTCGATCCTCTTGGTCCAGTCTGCATCAAGAAGGAAAAGATGGAAGTCAACCAGGGATGGCCAGTCTGCCGTAACACTTGGTCTGAACATGCGGGTCTGTTCCAACATGACTGATATATTGGGGAACGGTTGGAGGATAGGGGGAATTCACATTTGCTTATGCAAGACTTCCTTCCTGAGCAACACAAGGGGAAGGCAGAAAACAGCAGCCAGCAGAACCGAACCAGGTAGGAAGGTACGAGGCACGCACGTGTACACACCCCAAACGTCCAGTCGCCACGCAATCTGCTGCGCGTTACCAGCCACACTTGTCCCCGCAGTGACAGCATCCCCTCCATTCAGAAAGCCCCCACCCCTGTCACAGTACCGCCCCAGCTGCAGCCCTCCCCTGTCCTCTGCCACGGGCACACACACGTATCCTCAAGGTGAGGTGCAAGATTTGCTGTAGGACTTCTCTCTTTCTTGACCATTGAACCTGGTAAAAACGTGCTAATTTTTTTTTCTTTCTCTCTTTCTTATGTTACTGATGACATTTTTGAGTGTTACGCCGCTTGCCCCATTTCCCCCATTTTGCTCAGTGGGGAGATTCTTAGGCGCGCGTACGTCCTGTCGCAAAACAGGAGAGCATGGTAGTTCCGGGTTCCTCGGGGTCATGTGGTGGGGCGCCCAACTCTTTCTCAAGCATTCAGAATTGTGAGCACTCAAGTAGGGCCGATGGGCTTCTCACTTCTTTTTAGTGGAAAAATAATCTGGAGGCGATAAAGTGTTGGAGAGGAACAAAAGCACAATCAAAACGGCACCACGCAAAATAGAGCAATCGATGAAAGTAAACACCAAGAGGGAGGGTGCCCATGGATTGACTGGAACAATGACAGCAGCAGCTGAAAGGCAAAGGAGAGTCGAGACAAGGGTCACAGTGACCGGTCACAGCGCTCACTGACAGCAGCGAGCCCGCCACGCTCAGTGAGGACGCACGTCTGAGAGGTCTGCGCCGCCCCAAGTCAGACTGGTGGATAGAATCAAGCGACGCGACGTATGGATACTGTTAGTTGATGAATCCCGTGTTTGTCACGAAGAACCTTGCTAGCAGGTATCCTTTATCTGAAGCAGAAATAAAAAGCTATGAACTTACCTGCTCTCGCCTGTGAGAAAGGGAGAAAGTCTGGCATTCAAGGGTCAGTGTCCTTCAATGACCAGGGGCCCAGGGGGCCACTGGCTGCCATCTTGAGCAGTTCCAGTGGAGGGGCTGGGCGCCCTTGTTCACTGAGCAGCCGTGTGTTCAGGGTTCCCACGTGCAAGGCTCTGCTTGGAGCATCGAGGATATAGCAGTGCAGGAGGCAGGAGAGGTCCCCGCTTTGCAGAGCCGGCGCGGCGGTGGGGGTGGTTTGGGGAGAGGCCTGTGGCTGTCCTATCTGAGAGGGGCTCTTTAGATGGAGAGAGGTCCTGTCTGAGCTGAGGTCTGCACGTCAAGGATGAATGTGCGTGGGGAGCCTCAGAGAAGCAGGTTCGAAGCAGATGCCCCAGTGATCTTGGCTTGACTCTGTCTGGTCAGGAAGTTCTTGGGCAGGTTAATGAAGGTCTCCAAACCTTGGGCACCTCATCAATAAAAGAGGGACCTTACAGTGTTGGGGTGAGGACTGAGGGCCTCCACGTGTATGTGGGATATGGTAGGGCCTCAATCAGTGTTGTTCCAGGAGAGGAAGGGAGATGTTCAGTCCTAGGGGACCCGTGTCCCCTGCCCTGCAACCCTGCCACGTCCCAGATAGCCCCGGAATCTGGGTGTAGGTCTGCACCTCCACGTCAGCCAGCCACCCTTCCGGGGATTTTCTGAGCAGGCCATGAGCAGAGACTGCATCCAGGCTTGTGAGGCTGGCCACCAGGAACTTGGCACAGGACAATATTTGGATGGGAGGGACTTCATGTGAAAGAGAGTGTACCTGATTGCATGCTTTTCGTCACGGCCCCCAGGAGCTCTGTCCGGACTAGCCCATCGCCTTCCGGAGGACAAGATCACGGAGCTGCTCTAAGCCATGCTCTGGAGGCCCCAAGTTCAATTAGGATGAGCTGCTGGAGGACAGGAGGACTTTCTGCCAAGTGCCTCTGAAGGTCACAGAGCTGTAAGAAGCAGTCCGCACACAGCCAGCCTTGTGTTTCGGGTACAAGGTTTCGTGCCTCTGTGCACTTGATCATGCTGTGTCTTCTCTAAAGAGCTCCCTTCCTTTCCCCTTCCGTCTTGTTAACTCCACGCAACCCATCCGAATTTCCCTCGTCTGCGGGGATACACTCGTCTGTGCCCCACAGCATCCTCAGCACCAGACACAGTGTTAGACTCTCGGCTTCTCGGTTTCTCTGAATCCGCGTCACGCTCTGTGCCCAGTGCCTGGCATGGAGTAGATGCTCCCTTGGTATCAGTAGAAAGTATAAATGAATCCTATGGGATTCATGAGTAAGCTTGCCTCCCCCAGACCCTGGGAGCTCCTCAAAGGCGGGGACTGTGATGCTTATCTTAGATCCCTCTACACGGAGGTCAGGGTGCAGGGAATATCTGCCAGGTAGATCTGGAGAGCCTCAGACACCTAGGCTGACGCCTCCATGGCAGCCTTCCCTGAGCCCCAGACAGAACTTGCGGCCTCTCTGCCCTTCTCCGGTACTGCCCTGCCTGCTCCTACCTTCAGTCCTGCAGAGCCACCAGCCCGACAGCAGCCCACGACACCTGGGTTCTTTTTGTTCTCAGCAAGGCAGGTGGGCCAGAATTGACGATGGAAGAAGCTACTTCCTGATAATAAGAAATGGCATCCAGCAGGAGGCCTCTTTCCCTCCCTGCCTCTCCCCTCAATCTTCCCTCTCTTTAAAGGTGGAGATAGGAACATGGAGAAAGTGGCTTTGTGCGGGGCGCCGTGGGGTGAGCCCCGTGGCACCAGTCCTTGATGTTCGGCTCTTTCTGCTGGTGTAAGGTCCTCCCACATCACCTCCTTCTGGAAGCCTCTTCATCGGAGAAGCCCAAGGCATCAGTGGTATTGATGCCCTTTATTCCGTGGGGGCTGCGAGTATCTGGATATTTTGCTGCTTATCCTTGATGACGTTCCACCTGAAATCCTTTTTGAGAGGAGTGCAAATAAAGAAGCAAATAAATAATGAAGGGAAGTTCAGTGGAGGCACAGGCCTAGTACAGGTTTCGTTTCTCTCGCCACCCCTTGCTTGCGGGTTGAAGGCCCTCTTCGGGAAGAAATCGAAGGAGCTTGGGGAATATCACATCTGCAATTGCTTTGTTGACCTCACCAGGCTTGCTTTTGAGGGTTCACGAGGAGAAGGCAAAATTGTAACCATAGAGTGAAAGAAATCGATGAAGCTTTCTGAGTGTAGTGTCCTTGACAGAGTGGGAAGCTCACGCAAACATCTCTCATTTTCCAAGAAGGACTTTGAGATGGGGATCAAGAGAGCAAAAGGGAGGCCATCAAATTCAGCCTTTGTCACATGAAATGTCTATTCATCCTCATTTCCTGGAGGTAGGATAGTAAGATGGGTAAAGGTATGACTTCTAAACTCAGTGTGCCTGAGTTCCAATCCCACCCCTACTACTTCCTGCATAACTCTGGGCAAATCATTTATCCTCTCTGAGCCTCAGTTTCCTCTTATGTAAAAATGTCGTCTACCACCCAGGATTTGGGGGGAGGATTAAATGCAGACTCAATTTAGCACCAAACATAAGGGTTATATTCAATAGATACATTACACTTAACTTATCATTTATTCAATAGCACTTATTATAGGAAACAAAGGATATAGAACCACTAAGCACCTACAAGGGGCTGAGCACTTACACATCTATTCTTTTGTTTGATCCTCCCAGCAACCCAGTGATTATTATCTCAATTGTGCAGATGACAAAGCCACGGTTGACAGTTGGTGTGACTTGCCTAGGGCCACGCAGCTCTTTAACCATAGCTCTGCCATGATTCTGAGGATTTGCCAGGATGGAGAGCAAGTGCAATTTTTACGGATTCATTTTTGAATGTTCAATTTATACTAATCTCTCTCTCTCTATATATATATATCTATATATATACACACACAGATACATATATGTATATATACATATATAAAGAAGGTGGTTTGGGGGTGTGGGTTCTGGATTGGATGGTCTGCATTTGAAAAGCAAAAGGGCAAGTTGTTTCTTTTCTTTGAATTGCTAGGAATTGGCTAACCCGGAGGTGAGTCCCTCCAGGGTCAGCAAGGCCCCAGTTGTCTAAATATCAGAATACAGAATAAATAAATAAATAAATAAATAAATAAATAAATAAATAAATTTGTATATATAATGATATATATATGGGGCATATATATACCATATATATACATACACACACACACACACACACACACATAAATATATGAAAGTGATTATCTCTGATATTGGCAAAGGATCCAGGAGTGTTGTCAGATTCATCACTGCCTGACCCTGAGGGCAGCTGGTGGGGGCACAGGGGTTGCTGTAATCCTGGAGACTAATGGGACTGCTCTTGACTCTCGCCGCCTCTAAATGTGGGTCGCGTGACCTCTGCAAAGCTGAGCGAGTCCTCTCGGAGCTTGCACCGCCTCGCCTGTAGAGCTGAGTTAGAGATACCTCCTCATGGGCTTGTCGTGAGCATTGAAGGCAAAGGGCCCAACCTGGCGAACTTCCTGCTGAAGCCTCACAATAGGAATGTCCCGCTCCCTGGCTCACAAGCTTCCCAGACTTCTCCGAGCTGTCCTGCTTGGAAACAAAATCTTTCCAGTGTATGAAGCACCTGGAGACCAGTTTATGAAGCGTGGTTCAATTGTTTTCTTAAGTGAAGAGGAAGGAAGCAGCTCCCTTTTGTTTTGATAAATCAGGCTCAACTACCTCATAAGTATTCCTGGACTAAAAGTGAACAATGAACACCTTTAGGAATTAAACTCCTTCTCCATGGGTTAAGGATTTAGAAACATGATGATTCTATTATAACTCCTGCTAAATTTGGGGAACACATGTTTTCTTATCAGGAGAATATTAACCACTTGGAACTCTCCTATTAGATGCCTGGAGGTGGAAAAAAAGCAAATCGGAGACTTCTGGGAAGCACAGGCTTTGGGGATTCTTGTAATCTGAGACATTCAGAATTGTTGCATTTCTGTACTCAGAAGTGACACCAAAGGATGAAAAGGAGAGACACAAGTGTGTCGAAACACCCTTCACTCCTTCACTGTGCGTGCTCACAGCCTCCAGCTCTTCCTGGCCTCGGCTGAAGAGGCATTGGGTTTTCTAGGAAATCTCTGGATTCATACAAGGTGAGTGGCTGGATGTGGGGATGCTGGAGAGTGGGAGGGGAGGAAAGGGTCCCCCTGCATGGGATTGTGCAGACTGACATTCTAGCCAGTCTCTGCAGGCACCAACCATCTGGCATCTTTCAAGACTTCCTCCAAGAGGTGGGTGACTTTGATTTGGGCACCAAGGGACTTCCTTTCCTGCTGGGAGAAGCTGGAGAGGTAATTTTGCTCAGTAGCCAGTACCTTTATCTCCATGGCCATCCAGTGCATCTGAACTGCGGGAGGGTTAGGAGGCAGAGAGGGACTGGAGAAGTAAGTAGAGGTCGGATGATGGAGGCTGGGTAAGAGGTTTGGGTTTCACCTTACAGCTGGTGAGGACCTATCAATGAGTGTTTAGTGAGGGCGTAAAGTATCCAGATTCTGCTTTTAAAAGGTCATTTGGCAGCTGGATTAGTTCTGGTGTTCATTTTCAGAACATTAGAACACTCCTCATCATCAGTCCATGCAGAGGGCCCCCTCTGACAGGGTCACACCATGGGGAATTAACTTCAATTGAGTTCGATTCAATTTAATTAAATTAAATGCAAGAGTGTTAACTGCAGCTGGTCAGACTCAGGTTTGAACCCTGGCTTTGCCACTTCTTGGCTGTGTAGCCTTGAATAAGTCACTGAACCTCTCTGAGCCTCATTTTGCATCTGTAGAATGAGGAGAACTTCCTGCAGAGTTGCTTTGGGACATGGAGAAAAGGTGTGAAAAGCACCAGGAACAGAGAGCTACTCTTATAACTACTTATAACTTCTTCTTGCATCATTCTTACCATTTTCAGATGCCAGGTCTTTACTGAGCATCTACTAAGTGCCAGGGTGAGCCCTAGGCATGGGAGGCAGAGAAATAGGACTCATAACCCCTAACCGGAAGGAGCTCACAGTGAAGGCAATAGCAGCCACAGACAGCAGCCAGCTTCTAAGCAGACAGAGGAACAAAGAGCAGGTCCCAGGGAACACAGAAGTAAATTATGTTGAGTAGGGCGATCCATGGAGGCTTCCTGGAGGAAGTGACCTGGGCATTTGTTTTAATATAGATTTCATTTATTTAAGTCTGCAAGGCCAACAGATCAGGATGCTGTTGCCATCGAGCAGATCTTTTGTTATACTCACAGATCCCAAGGAGAGGGGTATGCTATGCTGACCAGGCTCATGGGGGGAAGGACTGTGGTCAGTCAGGAGGCAGAGAGGGGAGAACGATGGGCAAGAGCCTGTATTGTGCTTTCCATGGGAAGGAACAGGCAAAGCATGGTAACCAGGTTTCAGATCGCCACAAATGCTAGTTTATATAACTTCGGTGGCCTGTGGAGTACAGAGGCTGTCCCTTGTTGCCTGGTACCTGGCCCCGGGGTGGTTAGGGCAGATGGAGGGTGGCACAGGGCAGGACAGCCCAATAAAGAAGGTGCTTGGGGGTGTGCATTCTGGATTGGTTGGTTTGCGTTTGAACAGCTAAGGGGTGAGTTGGTTCTTATCTTTGAATTGCCAGGAATTGGCTAAGCCTGAGGTGAGCCCCTCCAGGGTCAGCAAGGCCCCATTTGTCTAAACACCAGAGTACGGACAATCGAAGGCATGGTTAACACAGTACTGAGGAAGGAGGGGAATGCCAGAAGGCACGATGGAACCCCAGGATGTCTCCCTCACGGACTTAGGGCTGCATGAGGCCAAGGGGGGGGTATTTAGATGGGAAATGACATGAACAGCATCCCCCACCTCAGTCTCTAACTCAGCAGCCGGGCACGACTCAGGAAGTGTAGAACTATGAGAGGCTAGGGGCGGCCTCCAGGGGGCCTGGTGCCATACGGGCCAGAACGGAACTTTGGGGCAGACCGAGGGCCGAGCTGGGTTGAGCGTCTTCTGCAGCATAGGTAATAAAGCCTTTGTGAAAGGGTGACAAAAGCTGGCTTCTGAGGCTCGCCTTCTCTCCCCCCTCCCGGCATGGCTCCTAGAGGTGAGTTCTTCAGTGTCCACACCCGGCTCTGGGTAGGGCCATGATGACACTTAGATGACAGAGCGCTGGACCCCTGGGTTCAGACCCCCTTCTGTTTATCCTGTTTACCAGCTATTGCACCTTGGGCAGGAGACTCTCTGTGCCTCGATTTCCTCATCTGTAAAATGGGGGGAAAGGATAACTACATCTCACGGGGATGTTGCGAAGATTGAGACAATACAAGTGGTAGAGCCGGGACGTGCTCTGGGCCCACCTGACTCCAAAGTCAAGCCCCAGACAGGAGGTGGTGAGCAGTCAGGGAGGTTGGGCATCCAATCCCGGCTCCAAGACCAGCTTCACGCTCCGAAGGGCCTCGTACTTGCTTTACTGCTCTGCCATCCCTGTCTTGAAATTCTTAATAATCTTAAAACAAGAGGCCCTCCATTTTCATTTGGAACTGGGACCCGCAAATTATGTAACTGGTCCTGCTTTGGTAACCTTGGGTCTGTTCCTTAACCTTTTAGAGCCTCAGTTTCTGCATCTGCAGAATGGGGCTAGTTATTAACCACCCTAAAAGAGGAACCCAGGCTTGGGCTCAGACCCACGCATGAATCCCAGCTGTCCCACTTGGTGCCATGTACCATGGCCAGCCATTTCCTTCTCCGCCCGAGCAGGCAAACACTGGTGACATGCACGCAGACGCTGGGGTACTCTCACCTACCGCAGAGTCGTTGAGAGGGTTTCTATCAGACAATAAATGCAAACCACTTAGCCCTGTGCCCACATGTCATAGGCCCATACACAATTTAACAGGGATTAAATTCCGTGGCTTTCTCTTCTCCAATTAAAAACAGTTAACACAGGCACAATTTAAAAAGAAGCAAAGCCACAAACTCTCTGAACTCAATTACAAATACAAGGAATCCTCTCTCCTCCTTTATTACTGACCCCTTCCCACTTACTATATTTTAGTTTCACGAAGTCAGAGCATTTTATTACTTTTTTAATTTTTCCTAAAAAGAGAGATCTTAATTACCTACAAAGGAGGGCAAGGGAGGGGAAAAGCACCTCTGCCCCCCCGCCGTGCCCATATCATGGGTTAAGCCTCAAGGCCTGGGTGCTCCGTTCCTGTCTTCCCTTGGCTGGTCCTCCTCTGCCTCCAGATCTCAGCTCACATGTGCCTTTGTCAAGGAGGCCTTCTGGGCCACACCTGGATGACCAGCACCCTCTCTTTGTCCTTCTAATCTATACTGGTCACCATTGCCTAACTGTAATACATCCAGTTCCTCTTCCAGGGAGTCCTCTACGATTGCCCTGATTGACCCAGCCCAGACCACACTCTCTCCTCCCCAATTCACAGGCTTTGCAATGTATATCATTTATGGGGGGCTCACACTGTGTCCTCTGAATTACTGTCTGTAAATAGGTGCAGGGTTAGGGCTGACCTCAGAAGAATCAATGGAAAAATGTCTATAGACGCTAATTGCTGGGCCCCACCTTAGGAGATTCCCAGTGGAAGGTTTTGAGGGCAAAGGCCTGGAATCTGTCATTTTAACTGACCCCCCCAAGTGATCAGGACGCACAGACACACTTGGAAACCACTAGCCCAAACAATACTAAGCACTGAACGGCCATCCCTTCTCCCACTGCATTCATGGCTCCCAGCAGCCAGAGCAGGGCTAAGAAAGGATTTCTGCCCTCACCTCAGGGGAACCCGGGGGGAGACCTGTGTGCTGCCCGGAACCGGACCCAGCAGGGCAAGACTTCATACTAAGTGAATTCAGAACAAGCTGTGGTTTCTTTACCTTCTTTTACCTGGACTGGCAAAACAGTCCAGTCCCAGAAGAGTCACGGACGGAGGACCCGGGGCCCTGCATGGACGCAGAGCCACTTCCCACTGCCTGCGTTAGATTATTGCTTCTGATCACGCCCTCCTCCCAGTGGCAGGGGAACACGCCCAGGCCCCACTGATTTGGGGCTTAGCCATGTGACCGGCTTTGACCAATAGAATAAACCAGTCACTTATTTCTTAATTGTTTTCATCTGCCCCTCTCTATGCCCCCACCCCCATCGGAGGTTCCATAAGAGCAGGGTCTGTGTCTCTTTGGTTAATTTTAAAATCTCCGGTGCCTGGTGCAGTTTCTGGAACGCTGCAGGTGCTCACTGAATATCTGGGAAATGAACAACAAGGATGCCCCGTGAAAGGCGCCTGCCCAGGTTGTGGGGCTCAGCGGATTCCCTTGGCCCTCCTGCTTTGGTCAGACTTGCCCCTTAGCTCATTCCTTGCGGGTTCTCCTGCTCACTCCAGCCTCTCGGGACTGAGCATGCAGTTGCCACCTGCTGCCGTCAGGTTTGGCTTCGCTCTGGTGCTGCTTCTGCAGGGCCCTTGGATCCACACACAGCCTTCGGGCTCCGCTCTGCTCCCGTGCCTGGGGCAAGCCCCTGGACACTGTGCCCCCCATGCTGCTAGCCCCCGGCCATCCACTTGCTGTGAGGGGACCCATTCTCTTCTGCATGGCTCTCTGATGCCAGTGTGAGTGCCTCGGTTCCTCAACGAGCCTCTGAGCTGGCTGGTGTCGGGCATCCACTCTTTGAAGTCCGTGTGCTCCCCTTCCCCCCGGCTCCAAGCTCCCCGGGGCTGTTGGGGAGCCGCTGAAGCTGCCATCGAGGTGAACTGTGTCGAGCTCAGAAACCGGGATTCCCACCCAAAGCTTGGCTGCCACTTTCTCCCCTACCCCTTCCTCTCCAAAGATCCTCCACTCCCCTGCTTCTCAGCTCCCAGACAGAAACACAGCAGGCACAATTGATGCTGGAAAGGTGCAGAAACCAGGCAATTGAAGAGCAGCTTTTCTGAAAGATAATTCTCCCCGGGGGGAAATCATTAACTCCACCGACCAGGGTACTTTCTCTTGGATTGACAGAAACTCTTCTCTCTTATGTCTAATAAACATGAGCATTTTCCAGGCGATTTTCTTATCTCGGGACAAATGTATTATTGGTGCAAGACAGAGTAGCTACTCTTCAAGAATTTTTACCTTTACGGCTTTGAAAAACATTCGCAAGGCAAGAGTATGGTTTTTCATGCACACACTTCCCGTCTTTTTGTAAAGGTGTCCTACGTATACTTTTTATTGTCCAGTAATACAGATCTCTTTAATCTACAGACCGGTTGTCCACGGTTGCAAAACTTTTTTACTTTTTAAATAAAAGGATCACGACTCTAGGTGATATTCCGGTCCTGCAGGACCTTGCATTTCACTGAACAGCATCCTAAAATTGGAACCAAATGATTGTCTCTTCAGAAAATACAGTACAAGTCGGCAGAGTTGGTCAAACACACGGGAAGCCTGAGAGAGCATGTGGGTGAAGGTGGGGGAGGGTCGCTCACTCTGCAGGGGGCCTCGTGAGCCATCACCAATGATCAGTGCTTGGCAGAATGCATGTCAGGCCAAGAAATGCCCATGTACCTTGGCCCAGGTGATAGACTCCTGAGAAAACGACTCAAATTGCAAAGACTTTTGCACAAAGATATTCACCAGTGCACAGAAAAAGAAAGATGCAGCCAAGCTAAAATCAATCACGGGCTGCATCTAACTGCAAGGACCCAGACAAGCTCAGGGGACCTGCCCTGAGGGAACAGTATGCAGGCCGGCTGCTCTCACCCAGAGATGCAGGGTCTCGGGCCAGAGACAGACCTGGGCACTGGGAGATGCACAGGGGCTTCTGGCCTCCAGCAAGTGCCTGGTCGCTGAAACACGGCTAACCAGACAACCTACTTGTCTTAAACTGTGGCTGAGAATAAGGTCACATTTTCCTCTAAATATTGACCTCCATCCACCAGGTTATCAGAAATGAGCCCTCCTCAGAACGTAGTAGTTTCTAGAGGTCCCAGACAGGTTCTTCACACTGGCCCGTGGTCTGATCGGGCACCTACGGGCCCCCCAGGCCTCCCTGAACGTCCCATTCTGCCCACACTCACTTGCCCTTGCCTGCTGCTCCCACGGTAAGGCCTTGCCCTGCTCTACCTGACCAGTGGACACCAGCCTCCTGGCTCAGGGCACCAACTACAGATGCTTGAAGGTACTTGGGCCACAGGGGCCGAGGCTGGCTGGGCCCCCGAGACAGGTGAGAAGAAAGGAGCCTCAGTGGGGAGGCCAGGTGAACTCTGGTTGTTATGCTCCCAGCCTTTTAGAATCTCTCTGGAAATTTCTGTCTACTTCATCCACTGTCTGCCCTGGAAATCTCACTTTTGTCATGAAAACAAACAAGAAAATCAACGCTAGTTCATCTCTCTCTGCTGTTTTCTTCAGATCCTTTTGTGCGGCCGAAATTCTCGTCTCCTGTCAGCCATAAGCAAGAGAGGCTGCGCAGAACAGGGGCTATAAACAGGTTCCTGAAAGGTGCAGCTTTTAAGCCCCAAGCTCTCCTGAGGACTCTCCTCCCTGCTCCTTCCCCACACCCTAGCGCACCTGGCAAATTGTACTGACCCTTCAGATCTCAGCCCCAAGGCACCGCCCCTGAGAAGCCTTCCTGAAGCGTTGGGTCCCCTGCTCTCTGCTTTCATTGCCCCTGGGTTCCCTGGCCACTGCTCTGACTTCCCTGTATGGGAAAGATCTCACCTGCTTGCCCTCACCCCACCACGCCAGCTTACGGTCCCCAGGGACTCATCACCCAGCTGGCGCAGTCGGCCCTGAGTTCAGTGGAAGCTTTGACAGCTTCTCTCTCGTGCCGGGACCACGGCTGGCCCTCTGCGTGGTTAGACAGGGTCAGTGCTCCAAGCCCCTGTGATGGCGTCTGAAGGGATGTGATAGGCATGTTGTCCCTCTGTCTACCAAGTCCCCGGTGAAGTGGATGTGGGGAGAAGGGGACACGACTCTGCCCACTTTAGAGGTGAGGACAAGTGTGGCAAGGAGAGGTGTGGCAGCCTGCCGTGGCTCACGTTTATCACTAGCACGCCAGTGTCTGGATGGCATGACGTGATGGTATTAGTGTCTAGGCTGGCTAGGGCTGTCCTCCCACTCAGTGACGCAGACAGCAGGAAGAAATGGGCTCAGTGCTGGGTGTTGGGCTTCTCACATGTGTTATCAGTCTGCATGGCACCCACCTGAGGAAAACAGTCAGAGAGGGGCCATTTCACTGATGAAGAAACTGAGGCTAAGATGTCAAAAGACCTCCCCAAGGTCACACATTGAGAAAATGGCACCCAAAGGCTGGCTTGACTCCTAAACCCACGTTAGTGGCTTCTATTCCTTCTCTCCCGGCATCCCCCTCGCTGGTACCGTCGAGCCATTCCTGCATGCCCGGAGCAATTTTACCTTGTGATGACCTGCTGAGATAAGTATGAGAGCCCCATTTTGTAGCTGCCACATCTGAAGGTTCACAGAGGTTAGATGGCTTGCCTTCAGGTCCCTGAGCCAAGACGGGGTAGAAGGTGCCTTTGAACTCTGCTCTTCCCGGCTTCAGAGCCACCCCTCTGGAGCCTGGTCCTCTGCGACTCTCTGCAGGGAGAAATTCTAGTAGGCTGCAAATATTTAAAAGAACTCTCAGTGGAAGAGGCTGATTGTGTGTGGTTCTGGGGCAGACCGGGGTCTACAGAGAGAGGGAACTGAGCATGGGTTCCGAGTCAGAAAACCCAACACCATGGATGGTTCCCTCTCTCAGCGTCTGTGTGTTCTCAGGAAAGCCCATGTGCTTTGGGGTCCTGAAGGGGTCATCTAAGAAGGCCGAGAGAGGGCCTTGCTATTCTGAATGAGGGCAGGTCCCTGAGGTGGGCTTGTGTGGCAAGAGTGCTAACTTCCTCATCCCCAACTCTACGAGTCACAGTCCTCTCTCAAGGCTGCCCTGATGTCCAATCACACATTTTCCTTACAACATCGAGGACGGGCTCTGCTCTCACTATAAAATTTTTCTTGCAATAGCTTGCAATGATCTCAAAAGTTGGCCAGTGCTCTCCTTTGCTTTGAGCCACATCGTAGGTGAAGGGGCAGGAGCTCTGCGTCTGCAGACAGAGAGGACTGGGGGGGGATGCCCGTCCTGGAGGTAACTAGCTCTGTGAAGAGCGCTTAACTTCAGTGTTCTCATCTGCCAAATGGGAAAATAGCAGCTTGTAGGGGATGGCGAGCAGTAAAGGAGCAAGTACAGGCATCACCATTAGACGGGATTTGGCAAAGAGTCAATGCTTGCACGCTGGTGAGCGTTAGTCGGACCGAGCTCTGTTTGGGATGAGCGCAGTCTGTCTGCACCCCCTCTCCCTCGGGGCTGAGATGATCGGCTCCAGAAACCTCCGATGCTGTTTCCCCTCCTGCTCACACGGAGGCGCGGGGGAGCCAGGCAGACACAGGCTCGAGCAGGCGCGCTTTCGTCTAGCTCGTCTTTGAGCACATTGAGACGCCACAGGGTAGGTAAACCAGCGTCCTGCACAGAAACCGTTTGTTGCACCTTAATGATCGGCTTTGTCGGTGATGTCAAAACAGGTCGTTATTCGTGGAGGAGTGCCCCCGGAGGCCCTCTGCCAGGAGCTCAGATGCTTACCTGGCAGAACTGAGCAGACCCAGGAGCAGCTGCCCTGGGGTCACGCGCCCGGGGTTAGCGGAATTTGGCTTCAGTGATGGCTTTTGCAATTATCTGGGGAGAAAGTGTTCTATTTTGACTTAAAAAAAATCAGAATAAAGGGAACTAAAAAGAGCTGCTGCTCCTTGGGCCCCCCGCGCAGGTGGTTATGAGCACGGCATTTCACAGGCAGCCTTGCATCCTCAGAAGGCATTATTCCGTTTCCACGTGGAGAAGCTGAACTAGGCAGGAGTGACTTTCCCGAGGATGGAGCGTGGCTCAGAGCCCGGGAGGGACCGAGGCCTGTGTGCCCAGCCCCCCAGACTGTGCTCTTCCCACACACCCCACCCCACTGTCTCCCTGTGGAGGGAATCAAGAGCACGATGCTCAAACCACATAGTCTTACCCAATTCTCTGTGTGTGTACCCATGTATGCATTCATACGATGGTACCTATTTTAATTTTAATCCTAACATTGTTTGCATGGTAATCTAAATTTTGTAAAGTACTTCCAAGCATAGGACCGCTTTTGGCTTCCTTACCATCCTGCAAAATGATTAGACCAAGGGTTATGCTTCTCAATCAACAGTTGAGGAAACCGAGGCTCAGCCAGGGACATGGCTTCAGCAAAGGCTCTGGCCAACCATGACGGGGCTAAGTGTTGACCTGAGCCCTTCTCACTCCCACCCAGCTCTGTCTTCCCTGGTTTGTACTTGACTCCAGCATCCCCAGGCCCCAGTATCTTCCCCAGGGATGGGGAGGGATCTGAGGATGAAATCAAAGGAATGGAGGGGGACGGGAGGATTGCGGAGAATGGGGAACACAGGGAGAGGAGAGAACATGGAAAAGGGGAAAGTCAAGAGGACAGACAGGAGGAGCCTCAAGGTGGAGAACACCTAGGGGATGAGGGAGCAGAGCCCCTGGGGATGAACCTCAAATAAAGCCAGGTACTGGTGAATGGGAGGGTGGATGGTGGATAACGTTCACGTTCGAGTCTCTTACAGGAGAAGGTAGCCCTCCTGCTCCGGTGTGAGTTGCCACCCTCGGGTCTGGCATCTTTGGGCTTTATGTACATCTCAGGCTCATGCTATGGTTCTCTGGCCCATGTGATCACCAGAAGCAACTTCAGGTTCGGGCAAAAAGTATCTGAGAGATGAACAGTCCACATGCGTGGGCTTATTTTCCCATGAGCTGTCTATTTCAAGGCAACAGTGCACCAGACCAGTCTCAGTCCAGGAGGGGTGCATCGGGGCAAGGCAAGGAGAAGAGAACGAATGTGGGAGCGCCCCGTACGTGCCACATGCGCTTTGCTTCATTGAATTGTAGCTACCCTTTCAAGGAGGTCTCATCACCATTTTGTAGATCAGGTGACCGAGAGGTGAACTATGGTGCTTGAGGGCCCTCAGGTTGCTGCTGCTGCTTCCTCTTCTTTTTAAGATTTTATTTATTTATTTGAGAGAGAGAGCCCAAGCAGGCAGAGCGGCAGGCAGAGGGAGAGGGAGAAGCAGACTCCCCGCTAAGCAGGGAGCCCAAATCGGGGCTTGATCCCAGGACCCCGGGATCATGACTTGAGCTGAAAGCAGATGCTTAGCTGACTGAGCCACCCAGGCACCCCTGGTTGCTTCTCTTCTGAATAGTCTCCCTTTTAGAGCTGGTTACATGTCCCTTCAGAAATTCCCAACCTGCTTGTTCTATCCTTCTTCCTCCTAACACCTCGGTGTGCTCTGGGATGGGCTGATAGAAACTTGAATTCTATCTCTGCCATTTATCAGCTGTGAGATACTAAACAAGTCACTCAAGCTCTCTTACCCTAAGTTTTCCCCATCTGTAAAATGGGCTAGAATTGCTTATCTCACAGGGCTATTCCTGTCCTCTGTGCAGCAAACCTTATTTTGGACTCCTGTATTCCTTTGGCTCTGTCTAAATTTGTCAATTTGGTGTTTTATTCTTTGTAGGCTGACCAAGGTACTCCAATAAATTACTTCTCACTAAGGTGTCAATGGATGATAATAGCTTCACACAGGTGTCAGCAAGCTTTCTCTGGAGAGGGCCAGAAAGTAAATATGTAGGCTTGGAGGGCCATCTGGTCTCTGTCGAAACTACTCAGCTCTGTTGTTACAGTGCGAGAGCAGCTATGAGAGAATATGTAAATGGAGGAGTGTGGCAGTATGCCAATAAAACTTTATTTATAGGCACTAAAATTTACATTTCATGTGATTTTCATGTGGCCTAAAATATTATTCGTCTTTTGATTTTTTCCAACCATTTAAGATGCACAAATCATTTTTTTAGCTCACGGTAGAACAAAAACAGGCGGCCAACTAGATTTGGCTTGTGGGGCCTACTTTGCTGACCACTGGGTTCATAGTGATTCCTACAAGAGGCATGTACATTTTAAGGGGGGGAATTATCCTTTAGAACAAGACAGTTGGTAGCCTAATGGTGGAATCTTGAAGTCATGGGCAGTACAGTGAGGGACAGAACTAAGGGGAAGGAGCCATCCTTTTTCCTGTCATCCTGACAATGGCCTTGTGCATCAACTTGCATTAAGGGTAACACCGTCATGCGATCCTCAGATAGACACAGCTTGACCTTCAGAGGCTTGCCTGTCTCTAAGCAAATCTGGGTACCTTCTGGGCTTATCACCCTATGATTTGAAATCAATGCCTTCCTTTTTTTTTTTTTAAGATTTATTTACTTATTTATTTGAGAGAGAGAGAGAGAGCGAGAGCATGCACGAGCAGGGAGAGCAGCAGGCAGAAGGAGAGGGAGAAGCAGGGTCCCTGCCAAGCAGAGAGCTGGACGTGGGGCTCGATCTAGGACCTGAGCCGAAGGCAGATGTTTAACTGACTGAGCCACCCACGCGCCCCTCAATGCCTTTTGTGTAGTAAAGCCTGAGCCAGCTCTTCAGTGTACTTGCTCAATAACACACCTGATTTTGGAAGGGACAGGCTGCAGCCAGCTGACACCTGGGGCCTGGAATTCTTTTCCCCTTGGCAGGGTGGTAGGTGAGCAGATGACTGCAGAGGGGACGGGGACATCTACTTGACGAAGCTTAGCAGCGGTCTTTTCACCTCAGACATGCTTGGCTGCCAGTCTTGTCCCCTTGCCTGTGGGGTCTCAGGGGATTTGCCTGAAAATCTCACTTCCTTTGCTGTCTAGTACTTTGATTTGGCTTTTGAATAAATACATGATTTTAGATACTTTTCCAGAAGTGCTCCAGGATTAATCATCCTTTTCACTGGTCTCCCTGCCCCAGTCTCTGTATCTTAATCACTATCTGTATGGTTGGTCAAGGAGTCCTTCTTCCCAAGACCCCCCTCACCACACAGGGTCATGAAAGCTTCTGTGCTCCCCAGTGCCCTTGGGGTAACACAGGAGGTCCTTCCTCCATGACATGGTCCCCATCAGCCCATCCAGCCTTCTCCCCCATGCCCCAGCCACACCACGTTCCTTCCCACCTTCCTGACATCTGTTCCCTGGTCTGGAATAATCTTCTCTGTGCTCAAACTATTATCCTCCAAGATTTGGCCCAGGCACATCTCCCCAGGGCCCCGCCAAGGTTAAGCGGCTCTCCTCCGTGTCCCCAAAGCCTCCTCCACCAGAGCTTTCGTCCTGAGCACTGTCTGCACCTCCTTCTGTACTACGAGCCCTCGTAGGTCGGGTCTGCCTGTGCACCCCTGGCCGTGAGCACACAGCAGGCCTCAGGAAAGGGTGAGCGAATTCACTCGGCACGTCTCCTGTCGCGTGATGTGTGGGGGTCAACGCCTGCTATCTCACAATGCAAACAACTAAGGGAGAATTAATCTCCACCAGCAGCTTTCCTGCTTCTGTCCTTTCCACGCAGAAGTCCTAGACACTCTAGGTATTCTGTAAATATTTTCTGAGTGACCTTCCTGTTCAACGTGAAGGCCGTGGACCAGCAGCGTCCCGAGGCACCCGAGACAGCTGAAATCAGATCTGTGTTTTACCCCGGTGCCTAGGCGCTGCTGGGCACATTCTGCCCTATCAGATACCACCCCTCCTCCCTGACCAAGGCCTCGTTGTGGGATGGCAGAAACAATGACACCGTCTGAGGCACCTGGAGAATTCTTCAAGCCCGGGGAACAGGTGCTGGGCATGGGGCCGTTGACCACTGTGGGCTTGTGCTCAGGGATGAGGGGGGCAAGCAGAGATGGGGTCCTGTGGGGGTGGGAGTCTGCAAACCCGCTCTGACCCGGGAGCTCTGGATCCAGAACGCTGCACGCCTGGTCAGCGACATGTCTGGCACAGAAATGGGGACAGGCCATCCGGGCGCCCGGCAGTGGCTCTCTCCAGAGCGAAACCGTTTCCATAAAGGGACATGAAATACTGAACTCTGCGTCCCTACTGGTGGGAGCAGATAACAAATCCGGAATTGGACATGCAATAATAAAAGGGAAAAAACACTGAGTCAGTGTTCTGAAGACAATGTTTTCAGCTTGCCACGTAGGAAGAGATGGGCTATGGGATTATAAAGGACAATAAAAGAAGGCATAAAGAGGGGATGTGTTTCTCAACATAACAACTAAACAAATACACAAAACCCATATCAGCAACCCAATTACGAATGATTTCTGTGGCCCCTAGAAGGAGTGGTCCACGGGGTCAGCTTTCCCTGGATCCAGTGCCATCCTGCTGGCCTCTGAAGGCACTACATCCTCTGTGGGGCTCTGATCCATGAACAGATGCGGATTCTTCCCGAAGTCCCCAGCCCTGGCACAGGCCCAGGCTCGTGCCCGTATAACTGCTCGGTGAGAGGGAAACGGACACTACGAAGACCACAAATGCCTGGCACAGGAGGCAGGGCACAGGCCGGGCCTTAGTATGCAGCCTACTGCAGGTGCACCTTTTTCCTGCTTCCTGATGAATCTTCTATCGTCACGAATAAGCTGCTAGAGGAATACCATGAGTTCTCAAAGCTCAGGGCAAAACACAGAGATTTCGTTCTCCCTTCCACTCACACAGGTCTAGTGGGTGCTCGGTCGACTGTCTTCGCTGGGCAGCTGAGAATGGGAGTGACATTCCCTTGGGCAAAGCTTCACCGCCCCATGTGTCGTGAGCTGACCCCTACTGACTGTTCAGACTTACAGTTTCAGAATACAGCAGAGAGAACAAAACGCATACCGTTTCTGGGAAGACAAGACCGAGCCACAGACAAAAAGACAGAGAATGGAAAACCCTAGCCCAAGGACACAATGTCTTGGCCGAGGCCTGAATGGCAGGTGGCCACAGAGCCAGCGTCTTCACTGCCCTTGCACACATCTGGGTAAGGCCAGCAGCATGCTGGGAAAGCTGCAGCCCCCATCCCCCACCCCCCGAAGGGGTCGTTGTGATGGGAAACAGGGCCACGCCCTGGGGCACCTCGGGAGTCTGGGAGCAGTCTGTTGTCAGCGTGGGAAGGCAGGGGAGGCTCCAGCTGTGAGCAGGGTCCCCTCCTCCTCGGGGACAGCTCCTGGGAGCCGCTGATGGCCACGGGGCTGGTGGTGCTGACTGGGAGTGCTCCCGGGGGACAGGACGCTTCTGAGCGTGATGGATGGCTCGCGCTGCGCTGCAGTCCCCTCCTGCCTGGAGGGAAATGACTAAGAACAGGTACAAGAATTTAAACTGCCAAACTGTGTTTGCTTGGTGGCTCTGGTCGTTTGTGGGAAATCAGCTCAGGGAGGAGTCTCCGCTCTGGGCACATACCTGCCGACCTTACTCACGGCTGGGTCTGACGGGCTGGGATCGTGGCAGCTCCTGACCCTGGCGTTCAAAATCTTGATCGCCGGCCCTCCCCTAATCCTGGCCTCTCCAGCCTGGCTTCCCACCTCCCCACAGTCCCAACCGCCTCTGCAAACCAGACTGGCTTCCTTACACTCATCCATACAGTGTAGGCTCCACCCGCACCCGCTTCAAGAAGAGCCTGCCCTTTCCCCTATCGACCTGACAACCTCTTCTGGGGAGGGGTGGCCTGTTTCATCTGTGGTTAGAAAGGAAAACCAGCAAAACATGACGCACTCCAGTTTGCTCTGTGAATCTGGGAGAGGGGACTGGACGACAGACACACACTAGGGGCCCGGGGTGGTTTACTCTTCCCTGAAGAAGGCACGCTTCCAGCTCTGAGGCTGCAGCCCCGACCTGGGGTAGAAGAGAGGACAGGGCCCAAGATGGGTGAGCTGGAGAGGAGGGCTGCCCACGGGCAGGAATAAAGTGGGCCCGTCTGCTGGAAGGAGAGGACGGCTCTCCTGCTCTGGGGGCCGGGACACGACTAGCTGGAAGACAGTGTGAGCCCTGCTACACGTGTCAGAGAACCTGGACGACCTGCCTACGGTCGGAGAGCCTGCTGGGATGAAGGTGGGGAGACAGACGCAGCGGCTTCCATGGGGGCTATGCTGGAGAGAGAAGGGACACGACGCAGAATCCCGCGTCAGCCTCTGCCACCAAAGGCGGGCTCACTAGGCAGGGAAGGCCCTGTAGAGTAGTTGATTCTGATGTTACACGTGCTTAAGTGGTTTGGTCTGACACAGTGAACGGACACAGGGAGTCGCTCCTCCTCTCTCTCTGCCTTCTACAGAAAGGTACACTTTTCACTGTTCATTCATCCATCCAGCACCTGCCGACCACCTGCATGGCACCCGGCCCTGTGCTGGGCACTGGAGGCCCAGCAGACAGGCACGACCTTTGCCTCCGGGAGCTCAATGTCGGGCTAGATAGCACCGTGCCCCAGAGGGTTAGGCAGCCCACGCAGGCTGCACACACACAACTCCACGCATTAACCTGATTTTCTTTGCCTACATTTAACACAGAAGCGAGTACAAACTCCGTTAGGAAACTGCATTTAAATATAGGTACAAAAATGTAATCCCAACTCTGTAGGTGTCTCATTTATCAAAGACACAAAACATTGGGATCTTTCTCCAGATATAGCTTAGTGTTTTACTTTCCCCACTGAAAAATCCCATTATGAGCATGTGCCCTGCTTAGAAGGCTTTTAGATTCTTTCCAGGCTTTCTTTTCAAAAGCTAGACTTTCACTGGCTTAGTCCTTGTAAGTTAAAATAAAACAAGCTGAGTACTTCTTTCCGCTAACAGCTTTTCATTCAGCCATTCATTCATTCAAAGCCTATCTCTTGAGCACCTATCACTGGGGTCGGATATGTGCTAAACCAGAGAAATTCAGCAGTGAACAAGAGAGACAGAGTCCTGCCCTCGGGTTCCTTAGGGTTTAGTCAATTATACCAACCAGAGCCCAGGCTTCCTGAGGTTGGTGACACATAGTTCCCCAATCGGGCTTGTTCCTTTTTCTCTGTCTCTTGCTTGATCCTGAATAGGCGATTCAAAGATGCCTCTATACTTTGTTCTTTATGTCTCATCTGTCTTACCTGTGACTCCTCTACTGGGCATTTCATCTCCTCCACTTTGTTCAAAGGCAAACATCTCTGGCTCTCTCCAGAGGAGGGTTTAATTACCACCTCCCATTTTCCTGGTTGAAAGATTAAGGGCCATAACGTGGTGCGGGGGAGGGGCCCTTGGAGAGCTGCCTTCTGAGGGGAGTGACCCCAGGTGGGTCCTCGGGTGTCCTTGCTGGGCGCCCCGAGAACCAGTGCTGGACTCGTGGGCAGCCAGTCCAAGTCTGACCATGACCTATGTGGTATCCTGGCATCAGTCTGTCTGATAGAAATTCAGATGCTTAACCTGGCTAATGACACCCTCTCTAGGGCAGTTTAAGAACGAAATATGCAGAGAGAAAGAAAAACAGGGAGATTGTAACAGGGGCCTGAGGCTTCAAGACACATGAAGACAGCAGACAAAGCCGCAAAATGGGGACTCCACGAAACGCCCTAAGTTCTGATTGGGCGGCAGCCACACGGGAAGCTGAAACAGCAGGGGCTGAGCCACCAAAATGCGGGCAGAGCTGCCCCCAGCCTCCCTGCCTAGCCACTGGAATATTCGTGCCACCACGAGAGCGGTCATTACTCCATAAACTATCCAGTTCTCCGCGAGATCCCCCCGCCCCCCCAGCTGGCCTCGTCTCCTTAGATCAGTGCCACACCTCTGTCACCTCGGGGGACCTCGAGCCCCTGCTCCATCTTTGCACACCAAAGTATCTACACCACGACAAAAATCCACCTCCCTCCGAGACCACGGCTTCTCCATTCCCAGAATCAACGTTTGAGAACCTCCTTCATCCAAAGGCTGGATTCTGGGACTCCAGCCTCTGCTCGTACACCTTCTGGGCCAGCCCAGAGAACAGGACAACCTGCCCCCGGTCCCGAGTGATGCTGCCAACCTGAGGCATCCCGGCTAGATGCGTTCCCTTAGATAAAGTGAAGAGGCTTGCTGGCACTTTCTCCTGAGCACTGCGCGATAATTCATTCCTATTGATCCCAAAGTGTCATGAGATTTTAGAAAGGGTGCTCTGGACAAACGGGGCACGTGACCATGGACGAGTGGCCTCGGACGTTGTCAGCTGTAAAGTGAGGATAATATATCCCCTAGGAGTTGTAAGAATCAACAGCTGTTCTATTTCCTGCAGCAGAATGACCACACTTAAAAAAAGTCCTCTAGCTATATGTTGCAATGACCTTTAGGACAGGTCTAGCCCCTTCTACACACCCAGCCAAGCTGCCCTCACTCAACGGGGTCGACAAGAGAGGGCCCACCTTGCCAGCCAGGCTTGCACACCGGCTTCACGTCCACCTGCACCAGCGTGTCCTGGGCGGCGGGCTTCTGTCCACAGTCGTAGGCGGTCACCAGGATCTCATACTGGTGTTGCTTGTCGTAGCTCAGCTTCTCAGTATTTCTGATGTTGCCTGAGGACACAGGGATAGTCAGAATTGCTTCAGAGCAAATCAACCACACTGCAGTTCTTTTATTATTTATTTAACTTCAATTTCATTAACATCTACCATATTATCCGTTTTAGGGGAAGAATTGAGTGCAACTCTTTAAAATTCCCTGTTTACTCCTGTAACCTTCGCTAGAATGGAATGACCCCTTTCCCCACCGCCTTGTACAAGCAAGGGTGAATGGGGGCATGGTTTGCACGTGTGGTCTGCTTGTTGGCGTCAGATTCCCACGAACCGCTGGCTGGAGCCACCCGGCTGTGGGACCAGACTACTAGGGAATTCCGAGCACACCGCTGGAACCCAGCTGGTGTGTTTGTTAGCCATGGGTTGTCAGAAAACTCCCTCCTAAAGTGTGCCCATGTGGTCGTGTCCCCAATGATGTAGGGCGCCAAGCCTCATCCGCTATGAAATCTCTGGGAAAAAGATGGGATTCAGAAATATCCCGACACGTATTTTTCAACATCTGGGCTTGTCGCCAGGAGTGTGCACTGCCTCTTCTCACATTATTTTGCTACCAAATAGGAAGTAAAATCAATAAGAAAACGTGTGACCTCTCTTCTGAACGCTACACAGAATAACAGATTTCTTGCCCTGGTGGCAAAGACATTTTTCTTCTCCAAGAGAGACCAAACCATTTTTCTGGGCCACTTGTGAGTTTTTGCTCCTGTGGGTTGATGCTATAATTCAGAAATAAATATTTGATAATTAATGACCAAAATTCTGATCGGACTACTTCTGCTGAAATACAGTTTTGGTTCCAAGGAACGAATAAAGGCCTCGTGGGCCTTGAATACTTCTCGGGTTTTGATTCCAAGAGAGTGAAGTCTTTCCTTTGCGGGGAATAATTTCATTCTTGCTCTTCTTCTGACAGTGGAGCTGACAGCAAATTACAACTCCAATGTTATCATTATCCTTCAGCAGAAGTGAAATTAAGAAAATGGAAACTTAAAAACAAACCAACACGCTAATAAGCAAACACGGAATGGCTGACTCAGGTATATTTTTACATTTCATCAAAACTAAGGGAAAGCTCCCTGATGAGCTTTATTCCATTTCGACGGATGTCTATGGCTCACGTGAACGGAGGCAACAAGGACGAAGGCAAGAAAGCCTGGGGAATTACCAAAGTCACATCATGTTTTAGAGACCGGAAGAGTTGATGCACCGATCACCCAACACTAGTGAAATGGTCCTCGGGGCCAAGGCCCTGGGCTTGCGGGAGCCAGGCCTTTGAAGGTGAGGAGGAGATCCACAAAGCTGCCCAAGACTTAGGAGCATTTATTAGGAATGTTTATATTCCACTGTCTGCTCCAGACTGTTTCTAAAAGCATAATCGCAGCCTCCGATTTGAAGTAAAATTTCGTTAAACAAAGCCAGACAAAAATCTCCGAATGAAAATGGGTTTGATGTACTTTTGGCCTCGTGCCTGGTGTTTAGAATGGCTCGCTCCCCCTGTCCGCCCCCCCCTCACCCACATACGAGCTCAGGTCTCCGCTCAGGGCCCCCCCAGGGCTGGAGTGGCTCGGTGCTGGGTTGGTAACGTCCCCTGTGGGTTCTGTTAGCAAATGAGTTTGTGGGAATAGTCCTCACAGGGGAGGGATTCTCGCAGGTAGAAATGCTGCAATAGAAGCCCGGGAAGTAGGTTTCGGCAACATCAAATTGAATTTTGAACACAAAGTTTTAACTTTCTCTTTCTTTAAAGGTAAATGGCTCTCAAAAGATCCACCTTTCGGAAGAGGAAGGCTCAGGGCTTGCCAGCCGTGTGACATTAAGCAGACCAAACACTATTGACCGTGGTAGAAAAATAAACCCACAGGCCGGCCGGCTGTGGCCC